>CM077788.1:23545872-24145872 GCA_039737535.1 Lagodon rhomboides | reverse complement strand
GCATGATCTCTCAGACAACGTGACATTTTATTTTTGTTGTTGCTTATATCTACTTCTTTTGATGCATTTTTTTTTTTTTAGCTTAGCATGAGATTAGTGTTTAAGACTGCTGCATAATATTCAATTAATCTCCTCTAGAGTATCACTTTGATGAAATGCAACAGTGCCTTGTTGTCCTTAAAGGTGTAATTTGTAGAATGTGGCCAGAATTCAAAGGTAGTTCCAGAAACAAAGGGGGCAGCATATCACCAAAGTAACCACAACTGCTGCTCTTTGCTAGCTTTCCTTGGCTGTACCTAGCTGTCATTGACTAATTAGCTCGTGGCTCAGTTAGGATTTATTTCCAAGACTGTCTTGGTGAGTTTTATTTAGTTTATTTCCACTTTGCATGAGGTGTGTTTTACTACAAGTTAGCCCTGTCGAGGAAAATACCCCTTTCAGTAAAAGAGAGAAACTTGAATTCAGAAGGTGTATGATAGTATTTTTCTGTTTAGTAAGTAAAATAGAAGAGATAGTATTTTCATTTCTTGATATTTTGTGAGTTTATCTTCTCTAAAGGACCCATGTAGGAGTTGGTTTCATCTAGCGGTGAGGTTGTAGGTTTCAACCAACTGAATTTGCTGTATCTTATAAAGGTATATAGGAGAAACCATTGTGGCCGCTAAAAACAAAAGGTCCTCTCTCAGGGCTGGTGTCCGGTTTGTCTGTTCTGGGCTACTGTAGAAGCATGGCACATGGCGGACTCCGTGGAAGAGGAGCCATTTCCTCTGTAGATATAAACGGCTCATTCTCAGGTAACAAAAGTACGACAACGTTTATTTTCAGGTGGTTGTACACTCATGAAAACATAGTACATAATTATGAATACAATGTTAAGTTCCTATGATAGATTCCCCTAAATCTGTCACTGAACCTCTCTCCGCAGCCTCACATTGTCGTCGCCATCGGAGTTGTATCAAGGGGGGGTTCGTAGGTGTCCATCACACTCTTGATCCAGTTATTGTACAGGCACAGCTTGGAGTAGACGCTGGGATGAGCTGGGTCGCTGCAGCCATGCGCGAACCACTGCACACCCTGCAGCTGTCCATCGCACACCATCACACTGGCACCGCCACTCTGTAGAGGGGTGAGGAAGGAGAGACGGACGAGAGGTTAGATGTAAGGGGGCGAGAAATACAGCAGTCTGACACACAGTTCGTTTGTGTCCATGCTCACCAGGCAGTTATCTGTGTTTTCTTGACCAGCGCAGATCATGTACGGGCTCCAGTACAGGTACATAGGGAATGTGTTCATGCAGGTTTGGTCATCCACAACAGGCACAGTTATACACTTCAGGCGGGGATCAGGCTCATCTGTTTTGAAGAGGAAGGAGGTGGGTTATATTCCTCGGATTCATTCAGACATCTATGATGTTACCACCGTTTAGTCGTTGTGCTACATTCTGTACCATCACTCATTAATCTGCCTCTCATTGTCATTCTTTCCCTCAGCAGGTCTATGGATTACTTCCCATTACCACTCCTTGCACTGGAGCGTGAAAGTCTAAACCTCTGGTAAGTACTGTTTTCAAGGCCTACCTCTTTTTAATTAGTGTTGATCACCGACCGGGCATTTTGACAGCCAATTAGAACCTCCCCTGATTAAAGAAAGCCATTTATAGCATTTATTAAAACAGAACTTTCATGCCTTGTTGCAGCTGCGATGACCAGAATATAAATTAGCTTTTTAGCACAAGTACATACCCACCTGCTGACCAGAATCCAGCATCCCCCTGAGTCACGGTGAAGAAGTAATACTGGTACATTTTAGATTTCTTTCTCTTAATTAAGCCTGAATGTTCGATAATTGTTACCCGGCTGCTGCAAAGTGACTGTTGCTACTCGTTCCCTGCTGTCACTCCATGAGCATTCGTTTCAAAGAGGCCAATAGCACTGCATTATTTCACTTGAATGTGAACAAAGGTTTTCGCCCCACTTAATTGTGTAGTTCATTGAAAATAAATGGTGCTTGTTTGTGCTGTAAAACAATAAAATGGGGGATTTCTTGTAATTTGACACACTGGATAGGAGTTTTCCAGTTTTACAATCCTGTCTATTCATGGCAGTATTTTTTTGCGACAGGAACAAATGAATTAGCAGTCTAAAGTCTAGACAGCTCTCTTCCTTCACATAACTGCAGCTGTCAATATGGCTGGACTTGTAGTGATTTCCCTTTTGCCAAGTTGACGGCCATGTTGGTGATTTTTGTTGTGGTTTCAATCAAAACTAAATCGTACTTGATCTTTACGGCAAACTGACTTTCTTGACTTGCAAAATAATCTAAATATAAAGCGTGGAATCTCTCTCCGTCTGTCTGTATGTTATTCGTATATCAAACCCAAACCCTAACCCAAAGAAGTGCAGTGTCAGAGTAAGGTTCAAGCCGAAGGTCGAACCAGTCTGGATAAGTGGGGAGACATGGTCAACGCGGCTTTAATATTCTTCAGCAAGAACTGGAGGTGAGATTTTAAGATTCTGGCAACAGTACTATGGCAGCGAACGTTAGAATACAAAATGGAGATTAGTCTTGTGCAGCAACTTGCAGGGAGAAAAAAAACAAAGGGTTTGAGTTAGAATTGTTACGATTGCTTGGCAGCACCGTCAGCTGCTCCAGGATGCTTCTCTCGTTGGTTTGTTGTTGTCCACCACAAGTGCAGCAGTGCAGGTATTTACATCATTCTAACTTGTTCTATTAGTATGTGAGTAAAGACACGCATGATTTATTCATGTATATGACGTGATGTATGATAATTATTTAGGGCATTGTTGTGTTGTGGGATTTTACACTTCGTGGACACTCACTTTTCCCCCCTCAAACACACTGAAGCCTCTTTCGCTCCAGGCTATGCAAAAGAGTGACTTCACCCAAATTACCTAAGATTAATGGGATTTAATTTGCTGCTCACAGCACATTTTAATAAAGGATTTAAATGAAACATTGCCTCTTAGAATCCGTACCTAGTACAATGGAGCTGAATAGATGACCCACAAAATTAACTGTCTCCGATTTTTGACGGGAACATCAAAAGTCTGTTTGAAGCTCTCCACAGCGAGGCCTGAGTACAGTTTTTAGGAAGTTGTAGCTCACTTGAGAATTTTCTGATATGCATTACTTTGCAGATTCAGATCATGAATAAAAAAAATATATATATAAATAACAAAAATTATGATGTATTATCTTAAAGTGCTGTAAGCTGCCCATTAATAACAATTTGAATCGGCTCCACCTTTGCCAGCTGCAACATTAAAATGATCCTTACACATAATGCATCATTATTTATGATTCGATAATATAATATATTTTACTCTGAAGGGGTTTTTTTCTGCATAATCAGTACTTATAGTTTTTTTGTATGTTTTGATGGTAACACTTTTGTACTTTAACTCAAAGAACATTTTGAGTGTATTCCGCACTGTGGCATTGCTATCCCAAAAATAAAAAATGCATTAAATATGTCTGCCAGGCACGCACAAGGCATTTTACCACTAAATGTAAAAAAAAAAAACAATTGTAATAGAGTTCAATCAGATATTCATAGTTAATAATAATAATATTCTCAAACCTTGTAGGACAGGGAATACTTCAGATTATGGAACACTGGTTTTGCTGCGATTATACTAAATTCTAATGTGCTGACAAGTTAACGAGGTGTCAAAGCCACAGTGGCACATCTGAGTCCACTTACACTGATCTGGGGTGGTGGATCCCCAGCCGCTGACGGTGCAGACCTCTCCAGGCTGTGCGCAGCGACTGGCCAGAGGGATGGGCTGGACGAACTGGTTGAAGCGGGCGGGTGAGGCCAGACGGACCATGGTGAGGCTGTGGAGGGGTGAGCGGGACGAGCGGTACGGGCCGTGACGGATTACGGCGGCAACATCGATGTTCTGCTCTGTGCCCTCCTGCACACTAATGTCGTGCTCCCCAAGAGATGCAATGGTGCTGTAGGGTCTGGAAGGACAAGGGGAAAGAAGGACTCTGATTTATTAGGCACCTTTCAGGCCTCAGGCAGAAGCAGGCCCATGACCGAGGAACAGTGAGCCCTAATCCGACACGAACAGCAGGTTAATGAATGTGGTTTAATTAAAGCGACTACACAGAACTTTTATTTTTGGTTGATTCCGGCGTCCCCTATGGACAAAAGATGATGATGGTGAAACAAAGTAAACTTTTGTTCAGCCCATGTTGGAGGCAAAAGTGGCCTCTTGGATGCTCCTATGGAAGATAGAACATGATAAAGTGCCCCCTAGGGTGCCCTTCTAGTGGAGAAAACATAATAAAACCTCCTCCAGGGTGCCCCTCCATTGGAGAAAACGTGAAAAAGCGCCCTCTAGGTGCCCTTTCAGTGGAGAAAGCATAATAAAGCCTTCCCTAGGATGCCGCCCCATTGGAGAAAACATGATAAAGCGCCCTGCAGGATGCCCCTCCAGTGGACAAAACCCTGACAAACAGCATGAACATGACAAAGTGCACCCCAGAGGGCTCTATGTCACATTCATGCCATTTATCAGAGTCCAGTTCAAAGTTTGTGGAGGAACAAAAGACAAACTTGCAGCGAACTTTCTTACCTAAGAAGAGCATTATTATGCAGTTTAAGACAAACCTCTACACCCCTTGATTGACTTTTTCAATTATATTGATAAGATATTAGACGTAACATTGTGGAATTTGCACTTCTACAAAATGTAAAGAAAAAAAAAACAGCTGACGAAGACGTTCGACTTATTCATGAATCACTTTTGTGGGGGCAACAAAAAAAGTTTTTTGATTATGTCAGGAAAGATAGTGCGAGACACCGGAGGAGCTGGAGACTGAAGGTCATGCAACGGCTGCAGCCCTTGAATTAAAGTACAGAAAGTTGCTCGACTTGAATAATGCATGGTCGAGTTCTGGCAAAGTCGACTACATCAAGCAACTCAGCCAGGTTTTTCCAAGCTTACATGCGATTTTACTGCTGATATTTTGGGGACATTGGGTGTAAAATAAATCGTAATGCTGCTGTTAGGTTGAAAATACAATACAATAACTAATGCATCGTTTTTACTTTAAATGTCTTGTTTTGAATCGCACGTGGCACTCAGTCGGTTGTAGTTACCTGGGTGCACATTCAAAGGAGGTCACTATCCACCATTCATCAATGAGGGCTCCGCTGCAGGACACTCCTCCACCGTGCAGACGCACCTGCCAGGCTCTGGAGTGAGGCCGGCACGTCTTGTCCCCCACGGTAGACGCTCCTGCAACAACACCAACAAGACCACAGAGAAACTAAATGTCTATTCTTGCATTCATTTCTTTTATTCTAGACACAACAGTAATAGTAAATATCT
The DNA here is from genome assembly GCA_039737535.1 of Lagodon rhomboides. Classification (NCBI taxonomy): domain Eukaryota; kingdom Metazoa; phylum Chordata; class Actinopteri; order Spariformes; family Sparidae; genus Lagodon; species Lagodon rhomboides. The sequence continues at coordinate 24,140,509 of CM077788.1, read as the reverse complement.
ACCTGCGAGCCCCAAAGCAAAAACCAGGAGGAGAAGATTCATGTTGTGTCGCTGTTTCTGTGGTGTTCTTCTGCAGATCTGACGGTGTGTGATGGCTGTTGTGATTAGTCGGGCTTTGTAAGAGACGCGTGGGAGGAAGTGCTTTATTACTATCCAGCATCATTTCCAGTCAAGCAGTAACCTTTGTAATAACCTTATCAGAAACATTTTCAATATCCCCAATTAACAGAACATCCAGTTTGAGCGACACACCTCGTTTACAGCCACACTTCAGTCCTCACAAGAAGACGAAGACGTCCTTCATTTACAGCATATGAGAGATTTGTTCAGACATCATACATTCAATTAACAGTTTTTTGTGTTTTGGAGAAGTTTATGTGTTTTTTTTTTTCATAGAGCAAAAATCTGCTGTGCACAGATTCTTTTGGCTCAGTGGGCGATATTAAAACCATTTTTTATGGTGGATCCGTGCTAAGTGCCCTCTGAAATGAACAACGGTGTCATAGATAAATGAACAAAGCTTTGGTAACACTGTGAGAACTAATAATAAAGGAGATAAGAGTGGAGATATTAAACCCGCTGCTGTTTATAAAGTTAATATTTTACCGTGATGCAATTTTAAAAGGCTTGTCTTGTAATATCAAGGATTGCACAACTCAGAGTGCCCTTCTGGGAAACCAGACTATTTGCTAATAATACTCTCTTTCCCTTTGAGTCTCCATAGAAACGATTAGAAATAATGACTTCTGACTTTTACATTTTCAAAATTGAGCTCCAATTTTCACAGCAGGACTCACCGATTGAAGGACAAATTATGTTATTCGGGCAGGTGAACTGATTTATTTCTCACATGATCACATGCTTTGTGGACACTTTTCTCTAAAAGGTTAATTTGGTCTTCTTTGTTATTTTACTTGATCTCCACAAGCATCTTCTCCATAGCAGCTATAAGTCTTCCTGGGTCTGTACATTAAAATAAAATAAAATGAAACATCCATAGAATCTGAAAATGCAAGATCCCAAAGAAGTAAAAAAAAAATGTGATCAAACAAACAACCAAATCAATAAAGACACAAAACCACCAATAATAATCAATGAATTGGTTCAACTTACCACATATAATATAATCACAAGTAGGTATAGTTGTATTCAGTCATATATTTGTTTCTATTCTTCTAAAATATTGCTTTTGTCATGAAAACAAGCGGACTGTATATTTCACCTGGCTTCAACTGAGTTTGTTATTGCATATCAGGAACATCTGTACGGTATAAAACAAGTCTTATTTTGGACTAATTGAAGTTAATCGAGGTCCTTTTTGTTCACAGCAGGTGGGGAAAAATATTTTAACAATGCTCAAGACTCAGGACAACGCTAATTAATTAATCACACTTGATTGTTGAGAGTAATTTGCTGCAGATTCATCCGACGAATAACAAAAGTTCATTTAAAGAATGAATGAAAAAAGAGGAGTAGACGGTTGAGTTTGCGTCAAGGTAATTGCAGATCATATGCAGATCAACACGGGGTCAGTTATACGTGTTGGACGAGAAAACGGGTCAGCTCAGCGGCAGTACCGGTTGTGATAACAGTAATAAAAGAAGTAATAAAAGAAGATAAATAAAAGAATCAGGAAGTAAAAGAAGTAAATAGATAAAAGATAAACAAATGTAGCACAATATGAACATATGAAATTCAGGATTCGTTTGTAAAAGTGACAAATGTAAACAGAAATATTGCAGATTGGTATCAGTCCTGGTACAATGAGCGAGCAGGGAAGCAGATATGCAATGTTGAATATTTAGGTGAATTGAGTTGAGAGTTGATAAAAACTGTCCTTCAGTCTTGTAGTAAGTTTAGTCAAGTCTTTGTAATGTCAGTCTGTGTGTGGGATCGGCCGTGGTCCTGTGATTTCAAAGATATCATGAGCGGGTGGTAGTCTGGAGCCAGTGATGTGTCACCAGAATACAATGTTGGCACATTCCTGCAAAAGCATGCATACACTAAATTTGTAATATTTCACCGGTTTCATACTAAACTAACAGATCTCTGGTTCCCTGAGCTGATGTTTTACACACATGTAACATTTTGCTGTTTAAAATTGGATTGTTTTGGATTCTTTTCCACAATATAATATCCAAATATGCCACTCATGAAACATCTGTTTAATATGGGAAGAGAGCCATAGAGCAGCAATTTTAATTAGTCTGCTATCAGTATTGTCTGTCTCAGGAGAAATAAATTCACAGTGAGCGATGGCCGACTTTCAAACGTTTGTCACAGTCGTAACAGAACTGACAGAACGTCGTCTGTAACTCATAATGATCTCATCAATGAGAAAACCTGACAACGACGCGTCAAAAGGGAGCCAAACTAGATTTTGATAGCTCAATTTTTTAGCAAAATAATACGATTAAAGTAATTGTCTTGAGCGCCTTTCTCACACCTCACCAGAACCACTGAGTGTATGCACTCATACTCAAACAAGTTCCCATCTTGGTAAATTCTTTCACGTCTGAACAACAAGTTGAAAAAATCTATTCGATATCGTCACATTTTCAGAAAAGAATAATGAATAAATGTTTAGTTGGTTGTAAGAGCTGTTTTTTTGTGTGTGAATTTATTGCTTACTTTTAATTTATGATATGGTATTAGGTAACTGTTCAAGTAAAATGACCTAAATTAGATGGAGGAGTTATTTATTAGTATTAACCCTGATAACAAGTCAGTGTGTTGGTGTCAGTAACAAGCCTGGAACATGCGGTAATCACTTTGCAGCGTCGATGCCACATTGCACACACTGATCAAGGTGGAAGCAAAACTTCCCCGACTGGAAACGGCGCCATAACAGCAGCCCGTGAATGCAACATCATTTTACTGTACGTCTGTAATCGGATAGGTCGACAGCTCCGGAGAAAGATGTGAATGCACCCTAATCAAAGCCGATCAAAGCCACAGTTAGTTGTGCTTGCCGGAGCATCCTCCTCCCTTGCGATGTGTGATGTAGAGAGTTTGCGTCGGTTGCGGATGCCCCACAAATGAAATCCCATCGGTGTCAAATTCAAGGTCTGATCACGGCTGTCAGTCGAGGGACAAATTCGACTGAGTCTGGATACAAATACCTGACTTCAAACACAAGAATCTGCATGTGACATTCTGTCTAAATCATTCGTCTGCACAAGTTACATCACGGTTGTTTAGCACCCGTAGCAGCAGAAGTGTTAGATTACCATCGTCCTTGAAATACAAATGTGTAGTCTGTCCTGTGTCTGTCTGCTGGAGATGGATCTTTTGTAGCAACTGAACAAAATGAGACTTGAAAGCAAAATGTATCTCTTCTGTCTGTGTTGCTTGTAGCCTCAGCAGCAGCCACATGTTGTGGATTTATGCATTAATTAAAAATCACAACAGCCTTGCATCACTGGTTGTCAGAGCCCACAAAACAAACATCACAGCCTTTGCTGTTTATTCATCTCTGCCGCTCTCTCTCCCTCTCTCTCTGCGCTCACATTTTTACATGTTGTTTCTTTTAATCCATTATTAATTGCGACAGAAGCCTCTGTTCTGGCGCTGCCTCGGCTGATAAAGAGTCTGGTGCCTCACCGCAGATCCACCCAGACGCCGGCGTGCGATCCTTTGCATCAGCGGCATCAAAGTGGAACGCAGGTCTTTGCACAAAGAGACGGAAGGAATGTGCACAATTAACTTAATCAAACAGTCGAATAAACCCTCATTTGTGAGACACAGACGTTTTTTTTATAAATATTTTATTTCAAGAAATGACACAAACATTCAAAATTATTCAGAGGTGGGGTGACTGTAGGAGTCAGCCATGATGAGGTGAAAACACCAGTAGGTGGCGATAGATTGTTAACTTTTGCATTATTTTCATGGCTTTTGCAATTTGTTGGTACATGATGAGGTGCTGTGTGCTTCTTTCGTTGCTCTGTCCAGTTCCTCTGTGCTGAAAGGATTGTGGTTCCCTTTGTATGGTTATCATTTGCCACCACTCCAAAAAGTTACCACAAATAGCGCCAGGGTCCAATGTTTCTGGTGCTGTTTAAGGTTTTGAGGCTTTACTGAAGTGAGATAAGTTCCGAATGTCAGATGCCGAGGGTGAAGTTCTTATTCTAAGGTAATTGGAAATCAGTCGTTTTCTATATTACTGGGAGTAAACGATGTGGTAAACCTGGTCCTGCACAATGCCAGCGTAGGTGCTCACCACTTCGGTGGTATCAGAGTAAAGATTCCTGTTGATGACACACGGAGAGAGAGGAGATTAAATATGAATCCACACAGTCATTCTTTGACTGCTTCAATAAATCATCTGAAGTTTCTCACTTTGCCTTCTCCTCCAGCTTCAGGCCCCTGATGCTTTCCATGTATTCACTGGCAGTGTTGACGGCGCTGTCGTAGTAGGACCTCAAGGTACCTGTGATCTTGGAGATGGTCCCCTGCTCCTCCTCCTCCACAGCCTGCCTCGGCATGCGGAAGCTTTCAGCGCCTGCACGAAGACAGGTCAGAGGGGTCAAACGATCCGAAAATGTGGCATTTTCTAAATTCAACCTAGTGATCTAAAACATCTACTCACTGAGAGCGAGGAGTCCAACCAGCACAGTAATGACCAGCAGCTTATTCATGGTGTCACTCGTGTCTGAGAGGAGAGAGAATTTAAAGCTTTCCTCGCTGTATCCACCAGGGTGAGACATTGTCATACATTTCTACTCTTCCAGCATGAACTTCTCACCTGAAACTTGCTTCCAATCGAGTTGAACACAAAGCTAAAATCTTTCAAATGTTCTCACATCTAACACAACATTCATGCGTATCTGAGACTATCTTTGAATCTTATAAGTAAAAGTGTCAGTACTTACTGTATTCCTCTCCAGAAATGACTGAGGTGAAGAAGACAGAGTAAGAGGCTCCACTGGCCCGACCTGTTTATATAGGAGCGATGTGTTGACTTGTCGCTCCCAGAGCCAAAGTGCACTGTGTGGTAGATAAACCAGTGCTGTCGCCTGATGCGTGTTTGTGTGACATTGTGTTTTGATTTAAAAAAAAAAAAACACATTATCTCTGTAAACAGGAGGATGTGAATAAAGCATCAAAAGAGGCTTTTAAATGTAATCAACAGCCACTGAGGGATTTACTCTGATTTGATTTCAGAGGCTGAAGGTCGCCTCGCGTTGATATTTTCCACTATTCATGTGACGCTAACTTTGAGTACACCAAAATCAATTATTTTCAATTGATTACGTTAGCAGTTCATTAATGCAGCGCACTCTTACACCTTGCCCTGGTGACAACCTCCGTAAGGAGGTGACTTGCATAATGGTGGTGATGCGTTCGTGTCACCTTACAATAGTCCTAAGTCTGGTCGTAAGTCTGGAGTGACTTATCTAGAGTTGAACACGTCATCCGGCTGGTTCAGGTTATGAAATATTTCTTCCAGCAGGATTAGATTTATTGTGGCGCAGTAAAAAAAGACTTCCAGCTCTTTTTTAACGAAGGTTTACGTGAGGTTATTAGTTGTTTTTTTCCCCCTAATGTTTGTTAGGAGAAGTAAAAACCTCTTCCTCGCTTCTGTTCTGGGTTCTTAATCAGAGTGTTTGAGCTCAGGATTTGCATTTGCAGGTGAACAAAAAAGAAGTTTTTATTTCCTGCTTTGTGTGATTTGATGTCAAATGAAACTGGCAGTACAGAGTGCAGACCGTTTTACATGGGTTGGGAAGAAAAACCAACATTGTGCTAAAGAAAAACAAAAACACAAGAAACATTAACATGGGTCATAATAAGCTTGTTTTACTGTTGGCCTCCTTGGTTATTTTCTTGAAGATGGGCTGAAGAGGTTACACAGTGCACCTTTAATATCCTATCTTAAAAAAATGCATTTTGACTTTTAAAGTCTTTAGTTTTTTATTAACTTGTTTATTTTGCTTGTTTTGTCTCTTTATATGTACATATATATATTCATAGCAAATGTTCTGGTTCTTGTTAGTGAGTGCAAATGCTTGTTTTTTCTTATTAATTTATACAGCGCCTTTGAAAACATAGTTTACTTTCACAGACATAGCAAAAAGCAGGACACTCAGGAAGATAATATAACAGGACATATGGACAGTCAAGCCAAACACGGGGGAAACCGAGATAAGGAGAAGTAAAATCAAGAATATGTGTACATATACATTGATATACATGTAAATACAAATTTAAAAAATGCAAGTAAATGAAGAAAAGCAACGAAAAACCATTAAAAATCACATAAGAGCAGTGCAAAATAAAATAGTACAGAATCACTAAAGCATTATTATTAGACCTCATTAGAAGAAGTCAATTAACTCCTCTGTGTGCCTCATTGTGTGTGTTCAAAAACAGTGACGTTGACAGTTTGATCTCATGCGTTTCGCTGTTAGAAGTCATTTTCTCTGTAACGGCTCCGTGTTGATCGAGTCCTGAGCAAACATCCCAGCCAATCACGTGATCCGGCCTCACATGTCACGTCGCCGGTGACCCGAGAGCTCAGGTCGGCTTGAGGACAGCTGCGGGCGGCAGTAGGATTCAAACGTTTGATTGAATCCAGCTGATTTGGTGCTGTGACGACTCGTCTCCGCTGCAGATGGCGTTGAGCTGCGTAGCCGTGCTCACAGAAACAATGACATGATGTTCTGTCAGTTGCCTTCTCTGGTGTCTTTGTGTCACGTCTCGATCACTGTGATTACACAGTGGAGAAGTGTGTGTACGGTTAATAAACATGCTGAAAGGTTTGAGAAGTCTCAAATGAGGTGGGAACCAGCACATCTTCCTGCTTTTGCACAAAAAGTACCCAAAAGTAATACTTGAGTGAAAATAAAAGATATTGTGTTAATATTTTACTTTGGTAAAAGTAAAAGTCAGGTAGTACAGATACAGACAGTACTGGAGTAAAAGTCATAAAGTATCTGATATGACATGTACTTAAGTATTAAAAGTAACTTCCTGGCAATAAATGTAAAAGTATAAGTACAAGTATATTAAACATGCATTTACATGTACTGTATGTATAAACTGTACACTTGGTGTTGACTTGGCGTTGGTGTTATCAGCCTATTATGGGATCTGATAATCATAATTATTTTATTTTTTTATCTGATTGCTGCTAAAATAAATACATTTTAAAATCCACTACTTTGGCTCTGATGCAGTATGTAATCTGCAAAGTCACTAAAGTTACCAAAGAAATGTAGTGGAGTAAAAAGTAAAATATTTGTGTCTAAATGTAGTGGAAGTACAAAATGAAAATACTCAAGTAAAGTACAAGTACTTCAAGATTTTACTCAAGCGCAGTACTAAGTTACATCCATCACTTCAAAATGCCATCATTTAAGATGAACTAATTCTTGGCCCAATGAACACTAAATCAAAGTAATACTTTCTCTACTTGAGTATTTCCATTTCATGCAACTTTATACCTCTACTTCGCTAATATTCATCTTCTCTGCTTCAGTTACTCTTCAGATTACAATGTTTCATACCCTCCCTGTCCAGTGAAAACCAGGTCTCATTCAAAATGTGGTGATTTTTAATGTGAATGTGTTTTAAAGTGTTTCATTTATAGGTTGAGATAAATCTCCCTAAATATCCTGTACACATAAATGTGCCAGTAGTATTAATCAAAACAAACAAACAAAAAAAATCTCATATAAGAGTTTAACTTTGGCAGGGACAGTTTTCTGAACAATGAACACTTTTTTTCCCTGTTACTTGAACTAAATGTTGATATTAAAGGGGGCCATGTGGAACTTCTCTGCTGGAAGCAAACGGCCAATCAGAAGGTGATTAATATAAGTAAATTGCTACAAATTGTTACATCAAGCCCCTTTAATACATCATTTGACTTAAAGTGGAAACAGACAACTTCAGTCGGTCAGTCTACAGTGGAGACGTGGAAGCAGAAGGCAGCCCGACTGGATCACCAGTCAGCTTCATTTTTGCCCCGTGGCAGACAGAACAGTCAGCTTCATTTTTGCCCCGTGGCAGACAGAACAGCACTGCACACTGCAATCAACATTTACTTCGTAGTGACACAATGATATCACCACAGTGTGCCATCGGGGAACAAAGCTGGTCCAAACTGAGCCTGAGATTCTAGCAACGATGACAAAATGTATTGATACATTATTTATTTATTATTTAATCTTGACACAAATGAATGTCTTGTGTCTGTTTCTACCCGGGGAGTTCCAGCAGTTTTTAACTTAATTAAGATTTCTAAATATAATTAAATGACTTGTTGATTAGTGGAGTCCTGAACAGCTTTTTGTTCTGCTCATAAAAATAATGTGACAGGATGACTTGTGCCAGAAAACATAAGCCTTATGATATCAGCTGTGACAGCAAACCCACCGGTCTCCGAAGGAAGAAGCACATCTCAAATAGTTTCCAGTTCATTTTATTAATGAACGCACTCACACATATACATACACAGTCACACTTTGGTTAGTGTATCAAACAAAAAATACTGTACATGCACAATTTGCATAGGTGGTGTTGACGTGTTTGCCCTGCTGTTAACTCTGCGCGATTCGGCGAGGATGTAGATGAATAGAGGCAAAAGGATTGTGTTTGCATTGTGCATTGCTTTTAAACTGGTGTACTTTCTATGAGCTATCATCTATTACAGGATGCCGACAGGTGGTTTCGCTCCAGTTGGTCGTCTTTACTCGGCGGGCATGACTTTGTCCAGGTGGACCTTGGCCTCGGTGATGGTATCAGCCAGCCATTCGCCAACGTAGGGGCGGAGGTACGCTTGGTATGCGCCCAGCAATTTTAAGCGGGCCTTGTCCACCAGGGGAGATGCCTCCTCACCCAGGGCACTGCACAAACCAGAGGAGACAAATGGTTTGAGGACATATCAGTGGTTAAAAGATTCATCACATACACTTTGTTTTTCTGTTTATGTGATATTTCCAATAGAAAACTGTGACGTATTGATATATATCGGTTCTATTTCACAGCATATTTACAGATGACACATTTCTCTACGTCAGGCTGTAAACCAGTTTAAGGGGTCTCCACTCACGTGGCAACCTTGACGAGGGCTTGGAACTCGGGCTTGCCCTGCAGGGTCTCGGCGTATTCTCTGACAGCCTGTCCACGGCCATCTTGGCTGGCCTGCTCCACCATGGGACCGGAGGCAGTCTGCACCTGGGTGAGAAGGTTCAGCAGCCTCTTGTAGAAGGTACCTTTGTACTCATTATATTTGTCGACAAGCTCCTGAGGTGGATCAGCAATCTCACACAGGCTCACGGAGACTGGAACGAAACGGGAATGGCAGGATTGTTATGTCAGAGCCGGTGTTATAAGAATAAAAAAAAACAGACGGGTTTGTGCGTGAATGTGCCTTTGAGGACTAAAAAAGAAAAAGCTGCTTTGCATATCTTGGTTTCTCCCTCTTATGCAGTAATTGTCTCCATAATCAGATTTCTTTGACCATTGTTCACTCAAATACTGTCTACCGCAACAGTGTTATTTAAAGATTAGTCTTTATCTTGCATGTCACCCACAGATAAAGCAGTGTACAAACCCAGCCATGCGACAGTGTCTAGAAAATCACAGCAAAACACATGCAAATAAATTACTGAATCATTTCTACAACACGGAATGCAGATGAAAAGCAATTGCATTCAAAGTCAGTTGCTTCAAACTCTGCAGATAAGTTCTAGTTCAAAATCAAATCCATGCGCAGCAGTCATTCAGTTTGCACCGGTGTGCTGCCTTACCCTGCAGAGCGAGGATCAGTGCCAGGGCGTACTTCGCATGCATCTCTGTGACAAAGAGGGGAAAAAAGGAAGAAAATAAATAAAACTGAACTCTCCGTCTGGTAAATTCTAACTATTTTCCATAGCTGACTTTTTAACATTAGCAGAGTTTGTTCAGTTGATAAAGCTGCAGACACAGAATGCAAAAAATCAAATGGCTTAACTTTTTTTTGTTATAAAAATAGAGAAGCTTCAGAAGAGTGGTTACCTGCTGATGAGTTGGATGTACAGATCCAAGAAGTGACAGTCTTCTCTGAAGGCGAGTTGTCTGTAACTCGGAGCTCACATCTGGCCTGGATGATATAGGGGGGGACTGCAAACAAACGTCATCTGATGAGCATACACACACCACACACACACACACACACAGGCACATGCACACACACACACACATGCACGCACACGCAGGCTCGCACACACATGTTCACCTAAACAAAGTCCAGCGTGGATGATATTCACCTTAAATACTGTATGTTGAAATGTGGCCGAGCGGTTATGCAATGTTCCTCAAATGTAGGTTTTTATCTGCAATCGTATGACGATGCACCCGGAGCCCTCCTGATACTGCGTGCACGTACTGTGTGTCATAATTGTCCCATGTGGGAGGGAAAAAAAAAAACGTTTAAAGCAGCTCATGTGTTGTTAACCGCTGCTGTGAATTACACTGTTTAACAGATTATCTCTTTGCTAACCAGCATTTCTTTGAGTCAGAATCTCTTCATAAAGTCTGATCGGATCAGAGTCAAATGGTCAGCAGGTCGATAAACCAGGACCCGTCTAGACACACTGTGCTGAGGCCAGACCGATGCATGCTGGGATATCTGCCTTCACCTTTCACCCTGATGCCCATGAGACAGACAGCAGGCGGGGGGGATAATTGATCATTCAAGAAAGAGTTTAAAGTTTTCCCTCTTTTAGTCATTTATTGTTCTCCTGCTTTCATAGAATTTTACAAACTTTATTGATTTATTTATTCAGTGGCAGAACTTAATGTGGCTCGTTCAGTATCTTTTGATGGAAACATCTCGAGCAGAAGTGCATGTTTACGTGAGAAATCACAGATTATGTGTGTGCATTTTTTATATAAAAAGTGATATTGAAGAATCTCTGTGAATTTACCTTCTTATTAAAGCCCCACTGATGTATCGATTAACTGAGATGAGCCAAAATTGGTCCATTGCAGATATATATCGTATCGGCCCACATGTTATCCAGTATGTGCCGATATGAATATGAGGTCATTAATAGAAGTTTTTCAGTGCACAGATGTCAATTTAGACGATAAAGTTTATTGTTAAACTGTAAAATATCCTTCCCCCGTTGCATATCGTTGTTAGAAGTACAAAAAAAACATGCGTATATCGGCCAATTTATCGTGTTCACGATGTTCACACATATAATATCGGTATTGGCGTCGGTCCACCCAAAATTACAAGCATTGTACTTGTTATCAAATCATTGTCTTCACTGCTGCTTTTAGATATTCCCTCTTATGATCTTTACTGTCTTTCTTGCAGCACAGGCTGGGACCATACAGCAACATTTACTACAGAAGGAAGTGGAGCCGCATGAGTTTTATTATCAACTTTTTGTATTTGACATAACCAGCAAAGCCTTGTGAAACCTCAAGACATGATCGGTGCAGCGACGAGTGGTTAGAATTATTCAGAGGTCATGTGGGAAGAACATGAATTTATTGGTAATTCATCTTTCGCATCACATGGGCTAGTTTGCTTTCAATGGCATATAGTTGTCAATGGTCGTCTGGATCTTCTCGAGCACGGCGCTTTTGACGTCCGAGGCCCAGTCAGTATAGCTGCTGGTCACAGGTTGGATGTGGTCCTCATAGTAAGCGCCGACGAAGCCCAGCACTGCACCCCCTAGGCCCTGGACTTTAGCTTTGGCTTCCCTGTGAAATGCAAAAGTACACAAATAAGTACCGAGGTACATAAAACATGCACACATCAACGAGCACACACACAATATTTTGGCAATTCCAATAACCGGTAATCATTTACAGACAACTGAATGATGATGAGCAGAAAATACCAGGCTTTCTCCGTCAGCCTCTGCAGTATTCCTGGTGCGTCAGGGAGTGCTGGTGCCGATGTCTGGGCCAAAAGTGGGCCACATGCTGCAGAGGAGGATGTTTGTCAGACAAGAAGAGTGAAAACAGAACTGGAAGCAGGCTCAGAAATCGAGGAACTGAGACTGAAGATGTAGAACTAATCTTTTAATAAAGCCGTACCTTGCATCAGTAGGATGAGACTGAGAACAAGCTCTTTCACATGCATCTGCCACAACCATAGAGGAGAGACACACCATCAGCAGCTTATGAGTCATAACGTTTGTTTTTGTAATGTTAAAAACGATCAGGCGGTGAAATTAAACTACCTTAACTTAAGGTATTCTCAGCACGTTATGTTACAGAATCCTGTCTGCTCACAACCCCTGTCCCCGTTTTGACTGTAAAATCATCATTCTCAAATAAAATCACTGATTTCAAAACAAAATTTGACCACAAGTTCATTAACATCACAACAAACGAGGCGAAGCAGTGACAGAGGGTGTTTTTTACCTTTTCCACTGGATCTGGTCAACAGAAGTTGAATGAAACAAGTGTTATTGAGCCATTTTATTTGTATTGGGTGACCGCAGGCCGCTGTGTACATTGATCTAGATCGGGTGATCATTGAGTGTGTTCTTTTTTTTTTTTTTTTTATTGGCAAAACTGTGAGAGATAGCAAAACAACAAGACAAACAAACAAAGTAAGGGTCTGCTTTCTGTCTTACTGCATCTTATACGGTTTTGTGGCGCTGCAATGATGAGCTGAAAAAAATAAGATTGTCAGTTTCAGTCAGTGTTCGAGCAGGTAACAGCTTTTTTGCCATTTATAATAGCAAATGAAGAGTCTTTGGGTTTTGGACTATTGTTATTTTTGAAATTTAACGACGTCACTTTGGGTTCTGGGAAATTGTGAGGGGCATTTTTCACAGTATTGTATTGTATTGTATCACAGATAAATGTACTAAGAAGTTTTCTTCAAACTCCAGTGCGGCGGAGGATGAGGGGCACTGTAAGAAAAACTAAAAGAATGTTATTTAAAAACTGAATTCTGACACTTTTTTCCACAATTCTCAGAAGTCAGAAGTCAAAATAGTTTTAACAGTGGCCCTAATCTTCTTACCTACTCCTGGCTCGATGTTCTGATCTTTCTTTGCGTCACATGAGAGCTGCTGGCTATCACAGATACTGGTGTGACTAGTCCCCCCCCTCCCCCCCCCTTAAATGTCGGCCGGATTACAATTTTAATGTTGTTGACCAAGTTAAGACACGTTGTGCTTCAGATCTGCAGAACCTGAACCCTTGATATCTTTTCAAGATCAACATTAGCTGAGTTCAGTAACTGTCCAAGCGCCCTTTGGTTCAGATATCTCAACCCGTTCAGCGGGGGCTGATATGTATACAGGCTAGTCAAAGTCTCTGTTCTGGCAGCAGAGATATGGGTTTCAGTAAAGTCCGGAGGCGGCTGCAAGAAAGATAAACATTTTTCAGCCCAGCAAAGCATTTCTGTGGGCAGAGTCCACCGCAAAATCAATTTAATCTTTTTCAAGTGCTCAGGCTCTGCTGCCTGCTCTGAACGGGAACAGCTCAAGACTAATGTTGAAATGAGAGTTCACGGCGACGTCGCGCTTTCAAACCTGATCTCACAGCTGTCTAAACAGACGGGACCAAGATCTGTCCTCGTTTCTCAATGCTGGATCGTCGGATTTTAAACATCTGTATTGTGCTGCAGTGTTAAAGATGTGCGTGTGTGTGTGTGTATGTGTCTGACAGGACTGCAGCCTCTAACTGTGCATCAGATCTACTTGACATTGTATAAATACGAATCTATGACAGACAGATTATATCATTTATTTTAAAGCCATATTTAAATTCATGTATTTTGGTTGTGTGTTTTGCTGAGGAGACAAGAGTGTGAATGGTTGAAATACAGTGCACATTGGTGGAATGTAACTGTGTGTGTAACTAAGTACATTTACTCAAGTACTGTACTTCGGTCCTTAAGTGTTTCCATTGTAAGCCACTTTATACCTCCACTCCACCACTTCTCAGAGGTGAATATTGTTCTTCGTGCTCCACTACATTTGTCAGACAGCTTTAGTCACCAGTTACTTTTCAGATTAAACAGTCTCACACCCCGTCTATCTACTGAACACCAAATACCTCCAAGTTTGATGATTGTAAAATTAGAATAAAAAAAAAAAAAAACTGAAAAAATAAGGATTCCTTTAAGTGTTGAGAAAATTCTTTGGTAACTACAAACATACTGTTTGATGATCTTATGGAATATGATGCACAGCTGTGGATTAAAACCACCCAACGGTATATAACGTAGTTAAAATGAGCTCAACCTTTAACATCCACCGCAGTAAAATGCAACGTTCACATTAACAGCAGCAGTAATATTAATCCAAAAACATCAGACATGATAGTGAAGGATTGACAGGGGACATGTCGTTTAAGTATATTTTGTTGAGAATACTTCTAGTGAAGTATTGATACATCACATTTTTATGTTTTAATGAGTTTTGTTTGCAGTCAGCACCTTCATTACGTCTGACAAACTCATACAGACCTGGGATTTGTATTTAGTACATCGGTGTTGCACTCAGGAACTGTGGGGGGCGCCAGATAACACAAAATGCCAAATTCCTACATAATGTTGCTTTAACATCTTTGATGCTCTAGGGTCGAGCTGCTTTTAGTTTAGGCAAATCAGGAGGTAGATTTTCCTCCAAATCCAGCAGTTCCAGCACCATTGTGCTTTAAAGGAAAAGTTCACCCAACAATGAAGATTCATACTATCCACTCACCCCCATGTTGATGGAAAGTCGGGTGACGTTATGTGTTCCACAAAGCATTTCTGGAGCCTCACAGCATGACAGCATTGTAGCTTTCGTCTAACAACTCAATTAAATGGGGGCTTGTTTTAGAACTTAAAGGAACAATCCCAAAAAGTCTCTGCACTGAGATCCAAAACTTGAAAGATGTTATTTGCACCTACTTCAGACCGGGTGTCGCTAGCGCTTAGCAGCTACAGTGGAGATTTTGGCTTAAAATAAATGTGTAACTAACGTCTTTTCAAATCAATTTGGGATCTCAGGGCATCTGGCAACTTGGATTAAGCCAGAGGAGCTGCATATTTAGTTTTCTTTAGGAGAGTGCTGCAGCACTGTTTTGCTGTGAAGCTCCAGAAATGTTTTCTGGACCATTTTTGAAGATTTCCTTTTCCGTCGTGAAACATCAACACTTCAGCTGTTGGATTCGGAGGAAAATTCACTTCCTGATGCTGCCAAAGTAAAAAGAACTCAACCCCATAGAATCAAAGATTTCACCTTCAACTTCACCCTACTTTTCATCAACACGGGGGCGATTAGACAATGACTGAATTTTCATATTGGGGTGAACTGAATGCATTCTCTAATTCATTTAAAGGTTGTAAAGGATGTGCTCAATGGCTAAGGAGGAAGAAGTTGTTGACTCAACATCTTAAACAAATGGAAGTGAAAGTGATTAGTTTAAGATCGGCACTGTGTGACCCCTGTGGACCGGCTGCTGACCTCCGTCACTCTGTTCTCTTCACAGAAGCAGAGCTCCCTGAACTGGGACAGCTGGTGTATTATTAACCCAGCATAAACAGTGACTTTAGCCCGGGAGTTGTGAAATACCAGAACATCAGCCATGTTGGCACTTGCCCTTTGGTACCAGCTATTAACACAAATAAACAATCAGATAATAATCCTTCAGCTGCTGCAGGGTATTGATACCGGGCTGAGTATAAACTAATTGTTTGGTCAAAGCACTTTGAATAAGTTTGGTTGCAGTTGGATATTTAATAAACGGATAAAGCAAACTTGTATTGTCACACAACTCAAAGTGATTTTTTATTTAATTCAATGTGTCTCCAGATGTTGCAAAAATCAGCAGAACTTAAAGGGCAGCTTCACCTTTCGCATCCACTCACAGCTTTGGTTAGCTTCTACGAGACAGTAGATTTAATATCTCGCTCTCCTCTCAAGTTCTGTTCTTTTAAATAGAAGAAAAATCTCATGAACGTCATTTCATCATTAGGTTTTTAGTGCAACGAAGCATAAATACACCTGGGTTTAATATAACACTGATGAGGAGACGTGAATAAAGCCTTGTAGTTGTGTTTATTGATCATCTTTGCACCTCATCTGGTGGCTCAGGTTTTTAAACGTTTCGTTTTAAACTCTAAATTTATATTAAAGTTTTTCGAGATTCATGTCTCGCAGGACTTCTTTCTTTTTCTATTCTCTTAGTTTGTTCGTTGTGATGCTTATGCACCAAGATACCAAGGGAAATTCTTTGTATGTGACCACCTTGCTTGGCAATTAACCTGAGTCTGATCTTGATTGCTTGAAAGGTGTCATGTAAATATGTTAATAATTCATGTTAATAGGTGTTTAATGTAAGAAAATGTAGCAAAAAACAAATAAAAAAATTCAAAGGCCTGAGTTCATCCCATTTTTTATCTAAAAGTTCCCTTTAAAATTATATTTATTTGACAAAACAGAAGAAATCCAACCCGTAAATAATCTCAACCCATCTGTTGTTTGTTTTTCTTGCTCATTATCCATTTAAACATGTTTTTAGAACTCAATTATAGATTTAGAAACAGTAAGGAAGGAATGAATCGCAGTGTTTTATAACATAACATTTAACATATGGAGGCCACGCTGTCATTGACCAGAACTGTTCATTTATTGACATCAAACATCTTTAACAGACTCTTCCATTTCAATTCAGTACACTAAGACCTTGTTATTTCCTTTACATTGAGAAACACTGATGCTAACACGGCGTTTAAATAAAAACATTTTAATTTTTTGATGTCTTTAATACAAAGATTACATAAAAAACATCTCTACAGAGAGGTGATGGATCAGTTTTGTCTGGTCGGCAGAGCGATGTGTCATGTGAAGTATCAATGTATCAGCATCGTATCAGGAGGATGAGGAGGTCAGAGGTCAGAGGTGGAGGTGGAGGTGGAGGTGGTGGAGGGAAGGTTGTGCATGTCTACTGGGAGATTTCCTGAACCTTGTTCCTTAATGTCTCAAACCGCTCCGCAAACCAGTTCCTGAGGAGAAGAGGTGTGTTAGAAACATTCAGGGCGTGAGCGTGATCGTCTGAATGCACTTTTGCGTGCGCTTACTTTGTCCTGGTCATGGCCTCGCTGTTGCTGACGCTGTCAAAGGCAGTCTTGGCCTTCTCAGCCAGTTCTCGGCCCACCTCAGTCACTCGCTCGCCAAACTGTGTGAACTTCTGCTCGATGCCTTCCTCCTGAGCCTCTGCAGGTGAAAGCAACGGACACAGGACATTAGAAGATGAAGGAGGAGGAGAAGAAGTCGAAGAAGAAACAAAAAGGTAGCTTTGAGGGCGCCACTCACACACGACACCTACCTGTGTATGCGATGAAGGCCAGCATCAGCACGGCAACTGCAAGGAACAGTCTCATCTTGGCTTTGACTCTGCAGAATAAATGAAGATAGATAGTAGTTTAGTTTCATGACATGGTTCAAAGAGCATTATGTTGTTTTTGCCGTCAGAATCACGCTGACTGGACAGCTCCCTTTACCTCCAGTCCACTCAGACAGCTCAAAAACTTCATTTTCAAACCATTTTGTATACTTTTAAACATTTTCACTACTTTTAACAAGTAGATACCAATATGAAAGAATAAGTCACCTCAGCTTATTGCAACATTTGTGGATAAATGTCACTTGAGGATAATTTGATGCCATTTTTCTGTCATTTAGTTCTAAATTTCATCGTCTGTGCACCAGAGTTAATTATGGAAGCCCCGGAGGGGAAAGTGAGAATTATTTTTTTCTGGTGCTCTATTTTCTAACTTCATTTTTTTTTTTTTTCTTTTTCATGTGTGTAACAGAGTGAAAAAGTAAATGTTTTCACAAGAAAAAAAAATGTTTTTTTCACTCTGTTACACACATGAAAAAATATATTTTACAACTTAGAAAATGGAGCACCAGAAAAAAAAACATTCCTCACTTGCCCATCAGGGCTTGCGTAGTTAAAAAAAAAAGAAAAGAAAAGTGGCTGATAAAATGTAAAACGTACCTGTTTTTCGTCTGACAAGAGAAGAAAAAAATTTAAGTTTGTTGGGGCTCCGATGCTTGTTCCTCTTTATAAGCCTGCTCGGTTATTAGGAGGGTGATGCAGACCAGCAGACTTTAAGTCAACATGTACACGTGGCGACCTTGCTGGTGTCACTGCCCCCTTTATTCACCAGCAGCAGCACCGACCTGATTGCATTAAAAGATATTGATTGTGATAAAGAAGCCACTGAAACAAACAGCCTCCTTTTTAAAGAAATGCTGTGTGTTACGTCGCCTGATTGCATTATGCTGCAGGAGTGTGTGTGATGATACTGCAGCACGCTGATGAGGCGACTTTAGATAAAAGTATCTGATTGTCACTCAAACATATTTACTGAGAGGAGAGTGTGGAAGGCTCAGTTTGGTATCAGAAATGTGTCTTAAATTAGAGACCAGATGTTTAACAGAGCCGAGCCCGGTGATGATGTCAAGGGCAGCGGTGGAATGTAACTAAGTAGAAATGTAAAGTAAGGAAGGAATGAATCACAGTTTTTTAAACAACATATGGAGGCCACACTGTCATTGACTAGAACTGTTCATTTATTGACATCAAACATTTTTAACAGACTCTTCCATTTCAATTCAGTACACTAAGACCTTGTTATTTCCTTTACATTGAGAAACACTGATGCTAACACGGCGTTTAAATAAAACATTGTAATTTTTTGATGTCTTTAATGCACAGATGACATAAAAAACATCTCTACAGAGAGGTGATGGATCAGTTTTGTCTGGATGGCGGAGCGATGTGTCATGTGAAGTATCAGGAGGATGAGGAGGTCAGAGGTGGAGGTGGAGGTGGTGGAGGGCAGGTTCTGCATGTCTACTGGGAGATTTCCTGAACCTTGTTCTTCAGCTTCTCAAACTGCTCTGTAAACCAGTTCCTGAGGAGAAGAGGTGTGTTAGATATATTCAAGTGTGTGTGTGTGTGTGATTATCTGTGTTTGCACTATAAATTGTATATACCTTGAGGTGACAGCAAACTCGCTGTTATTGATGTTCTCAAAGGTAGTCTTGGCCTTCTCAGCCAGACTTTTGCCCATCTCAGTCATTTGGTCACCAAACTGTGTGAACTTCTGCTCGATGCTTTCCTCCTGAGCCTCTGCAGGTGAAAGCAACGAACACAGGACATTAGAAGATGAAGGAGGAGGAGAAGAAGTCGAAGAAGAAACAAAAAGGTAGCTTTGAGGGCGCCACTCACACACGACACCTACCTGTGTATGCGATGAAGGCCAGCATCAGCACGGCAACTGCAAGGAACAGTCTCATCTTGGCTTTGACTCTGCAGAATAAATAAAGATAGGTGGTACTTTAGTTTCATGTCATGGTTCAAAGAGCATTAAATGTTGTTTCTGGCTTTAAAAATGGCACCCGCGTACGTCAGCACCACCGTGGCTGGACAGCTCCCTCTACCTCCAGTCTCACTCAGACAGCTCAAAAACATTTAAAACTTAAACATTTTGCATGTTTTTTAAACATGTTCACTACTTTTAACAAGGCGATACCAATATGAAAAAATGTCACCTCAGCTCATTGCAACATTTGTGGATAAATATGTCACTTGAGGAAAATTTGACAGAATTTGTCATTTTACTTCAAATTGCATCGTCAGTGCGCCAAAGTTAATTACAGAAGCCCTGAGGCGCATGTGTCAAAAACCTTTTTTCATGTATGTGACAGAGTGGAAAAAATAATACATATATACATTTTTTTGTCATGAGAAAAAACTTTTTCACTCTGTTACACACATGAAAAGGAAATTTTAGACCTCAAAAGAATTGGAGCAGCAGAAAAAAACATTCCTCACTTGCCCCTCAGGGCTTCTGCAGTTAAAAAAAAAAAAAAAAAAGCTTAAAAAGCTGCTAATGAAATGATAAACGTACCTGTTTTCCGTCTGACAGGAGAGAAAAAAAAATTCAGTGTGTTGGAGCTCCGATGCTTGCTCCTTTTTATAAGCCTGCTCGGTTTCTAGGAGGGTGATGCAGACCAGCAGACTTTAAGTCAACATGTACACGTGGTGACCTGGCTGGTGTCACTGCCCCCTTTGTCTTATTTCTCCACAAGATGTATGCTTCCCGCTGGAATAATTCAAAGTAGAATTTCAGTGACATAAAGACAGTCTTTTTTATTTACCTTCAAAGTGGCTTTTTTGTGTGTGTGTTGCACTGAACTTACAGATACAGCCGAAGAAATAAGTCAATTAACTGATTGTTTTTAAGTCATTTATCCAGCTTGTCAAGTGTCAGGATTTGCTGCTTTTCCTTTTAATTATTTAAGGCATTTCTCACTGTTCTCAGAATTGTTACAAACCCAACAATCGATTGATTTATCAAAAAAAGATTAAAAAATTACCAGCAGATTAATCCATAATGAAACTAATCATTAGTTGCAGTCCTGAACAAATCAGTTTTTCAAAAAAGGACTTGACCTAAAACCAACTACAGCAGTAAAATCCCGCTGTTATATAAATGCAGGCATTGTAATGATGTAATTACATCATATATGTTAATATTACAGTCATATGGGGCCGTTGAGAGGATCAGAGTTTATCTTTCAGCAACAGTGATGTCTGCAGATAAGGTGGGATGCAATGTACAGGAACAGAGTTCAGCACTGATAGCTGAAGAGACCTGAGCTACATGGAAGCCCCTTTGGACCTGAAGTGCTGGCCGAGCACAGACTCTGTGTCCAACTGCCTGACAGTTATTGATGATTAGGTATCAAGATTTTAAGGATCATGTAACTGGACTGCCACAGGGTCACATCAGACTGTTCCTGTGTGCAGATTCTTCACATCGAGCAGATTTCCCGAAAAATAACTTCTTTTTTTTCTACAATTCGATACTGATATTTATAAATTAGTGACCATAGGTTTTTTGACTTATTATTATAATTATTGTTGTATATTGGATGCTTGGCAGTGTTGTTAGAAATGATCCACTTCTTTACTTTGAGTTAAGTAGCAATTTGCATTTAAAGTTTTTATTAAAAAAAACAACTAAATTAGACCTCAACTGATATATCGGTGGGCCGATATTATTGGCTGATGTCGGTCTATCACAGATATGTAGGTATCGATGATATGGTCCGAGTACATAATGTAGAAAAAACATGCTCGAGGTAATTTTTTGGATGATTGATAATCTTTGAAAACAAAAGTTATTATCCAGAATGGCCAGTGTCTGTGTTACTGTATTATTCAATCACTCTGATTGATGAATTAACAGGATGTATGTCTTTGTATGTAGATATTAAAATACATCAATTAGCATTTACCTGAAATGCTAAAATAAAAGACGCTTGAAAGTTTACTTAAGTTCAGTACTTGACTAGATATGCATGTACTTTCCACCATCGCCTCTTAGTTACATTTTCATAAAGTGTAGTATCATCGTAATCCTGCCTTGTGTCTTTGGTTTACAGGGGCAGAAGTAACTGATGGCATTGCACTCTCAAGCAGACTAGACTTGCTATTCTGCAATTTCCTTCTCCGTTTTGGTGTATTTTTCCATGTTATTGCCTCATCCAATGTCCCAGTAATACAGACCTTCCTTTTTTCTGAACAGGGAAGTGAGTCAGACGGAGCCTTTACAGTTAGCATGCAACAGAAAACCAGTACAGTCGGTTGAACTGCAGTAACCCCCCATTACAACTGTGACCTGAGTTAGAGCCAGGAAGTCTGCGTCTGACTGTTTGAAGGCTTCACCGCTGCTTAGCGTATCTGTTCTCACACCGAGCAGTCTGCTACAGAGGGCCAAATGCCCATTTGTTGCTGACGACTTACGGCCTATAAGGTGCCATCGCCGTGATGAATAGCCCACAATTGAGTTAAATGAGCCTTTGCATGCCTCAACACTCACACATTACCTCTGGAAGACTAAATCTCCATCTCCTTTGTCATGAAGTGGCCAGTGGGTTTATGTATGAGCTTGTGCTTGCGTGCATATAAGCTCCTCTTGAATGATTGTAGGAGGCATAGGGCGTGAAAGTGCATGCCTTGCGTGCTCCCAATTTACAATAACAAGCTCACAAAAAAGCTGTTTTTGTGTTTGGCCAAGGGCTCCTGCGGTGACTGATGCTGTGTGCCAGCTCTGAGAGGATGGAGAGAGGAGAGGGGGGTTGCATTAGGAGGTAAAATCTCCGCAGGGGTGTTTTTGGATGGGGTAACTAGCAGTCATATTCTAGCCAGCACCTGTTAGTGTGCAGGGACTTTTTTTTTTTTTTTTTGTTGCTGGGCAGTGCTCAGAGCACAGACACCCTATAGGAGCAGACGGAGCAGAAGTGCTGAAGTGGCAGGATGCTTGTGGTTTTCCTGTTTTTACCATCCATGACTGTTCCTAATGAACAGTTTATCGTAGGAGTTTCACTTGTCTGTTAAAGGGGGGGAGGTTTTTGAATAAACACTGGTTCCTGACAGTGAGTGATGTCATAGGGGACAAACACCTAGTCAAGGTGTTAGTCACTCTTTCACTTTACATGCAATGCCCTTTAACACAGATAGAATGAGTAAACATGTTTTGTTTTGACACGAGGAGGTTGATCTGAAGAAAAAAGAAAAGGCTCCGATGAGCAGAAAATGACTTACAGAGACAGATAACCACACTTCTGTAAGATCATTGTTGTTTAATTTCTGATACAGCGAGGAAATGCGGGCCCAAAGAGAGGGTTCTCTGGTCTGATTCAAACCGTGAGTGTTATGGGCATGTAGTGCACGTCAAACACCCCGAGCCGACCATGGCACCCCTATTCAAAATCACTGTTAGAGGACAAATTCACAGAAAAACGAGCGTTCACTCATAATCTTCTCACCCTCAAGCCTACGGGAAGTTTCGTGAAGTTACATGGTCGGAAAAACAGCGTTGCAGCACTCTCCTAAACAACTGACGTAGATGGGGACTCTTTCGAGGAAGAAATAAATGAAAATGGCTGCATAGGGATTGTTCAGCGTAATCCAAGTCTCCAGAAAACCTGAGAACTAAAACTGAGATGACGTTGTTCTACACCTTCGAGCTTGTGCGCCCACTTCAGACGGGGTGTGCGCTAACACTTTTAGCAGCTACGGGGAAGATTTCAGCTTGAAAAGTGTGTGAATAAGATCTTCAGAATTCAGATCTTGGGGCATCTGGAGACTTGAATTATGCCAGACGAGCTGTATGGAGCCATTTTATGACTTTTTTGAGGGGTTGTTATTTAACATCTAAAACAAGTCTCCATCTACTTCAGTTGTTTCGGAGAATGCTGCAACACTGTTTTTGCTGTAAAGCTCCAGAAATGTTTGGTGGACTATGTTACTTCACCTGACTTTCCATCAGCATTGAGGGCGACCAGATAATCACATTACACAAATTCTTGAGCCATCAGTTTATCTTACTCTTTTGTCCTACTCATGCACTCTTGCGAGTGACTCTTGAGCAGTGATCACCTCCCTGATTGAAACGAATCCTTGGAAATGTGCGTCCCGTTCTTTTAAACTCACAGACCTCGTGTTTCTTTATGAGCTGACCATGGTTTACTTTATCTGTCAAAAAAGAAAACACAGCTGCATCTTCGTGCAAGCATGGATTCAAGTGGAGGGGTCAGGGGAGAGGAGAGGAGATGAACAGGGGACAAATGGTGTCCTCTACTGGCCTCTGCTCTGCACTTCAAAGCGAAAATCCTGCTGAGTTTAATAAGCATAACAATTTCAACTTCTTTTTTTATTATTACTGGAAGAGTGAGGGATCTGAATTTAGGACAATCGGGACCATCTTTTCACCCTCAGGCCGGCCCAGATGTGGAGCGTGCTGAAAATCCTAAATTTGGACTTTTATCCTTCGCATCTTAACCCACAAGAATGAGGTTACTGTTCGTAAGCCATGTCAGGAAAAAGACAGTTCATAAAGACACACACTGGAAGTTTTCTGAAGATTCCTGGAGGGCATTTTTGTATTTGTTTAACAGCCGAAAGTGAAGAGACAAACAGGAAGCCTGCGGATAAAATGCCCCCCCCCCTTTATTTGCACGTGCGCACACCGTCTGCAAACAGTATCTGTGCACGTATGAATGTTTTCTTCTTTACGAATGCATGTCTGAGCAAATCCATATTTACAGATGCGCTGATGCACGAGCTGGGCCAAGATAAAGGCTGAAACATTAGTGTCACTGTGAAAGAGAATTCAATCAGGGGCACAGCACGTTCCCAAATGCCTGCTGGGATCAGGAGAAAGGAATCTGGGAACACATCTTAACAAGTCTGGACTCGAAGAAACGGTTGGCCACGGAGATTGTGAGGGGGTGACGGCTGTGTGAGGAGAGCAAATGGAGAAAGGGAGAGGATTGGGGTGGAGCAGAGGTAGGCAGAGGGAGGGAGAGCAAATAATAACTTTGAGATTAATTACCTCTAGTTCAGCGGTACTTTAAAAACCACAATTCTCAAAGAAGGAGAAGTGGGACGCTGTGTTCATGTGTCAGGGGTGGTGGTTGAAAAAGTGTTCAGAGGGGCAGATGGCCCCGGATAAATTCCCCTTATGTAATTAGCCCCTGTAGCCTTACGCAAGAACATGGGGGGGTGTATTTTAAGTAGGGCCAGGGGGCTTTATGAGACGCTTTGTGAAAGCCTGTAAGAGTTCTTCTCAGTCTTTCGAGAGATTGATGCAGACAATACAGTAGGGCACTTTTTTGGTTCAGTAGAAAAATTCAGTGCATTTATTGAAATGAAAGACCTGAAATCCCAAGCAAAATGCAGTAAACTCGAGACAAAGGGAGGGAGATAAACGGTTAGAACATCTATTTCCACATAGAAAAGTAAAACATACTGCAAATAACTGTCTCCTGATTGTGTACGTAAGGCCGTTATCTGCCGAGGCGCTTGTGTTCGGTGAAGTGAGTTGATGAGAGAAGAAAGGGCGACAGACAAACCTAAACAGATGTTTATCTGCTGATTGTTCAGCTAAAGACGCACCTCGCCCTCCTTCCTTCATCTCATCAACCCGCTTACCCAGAACAGTGGAGCACCCAAATTAAGATATCATCTGTTACTCTTAAACCCCCTCCCCCCTCCCTGCCAGGGTTTTACGAAATCAATTGTTTACACATTCCCCGCTGCTACAAACATCAGACCAGCAGCCATCTTAAACTCTTCATTAACCCTCAGTCTCTCTCCTCAGGCTGTAGAGGACTCCTCGACCTCGACCACAATGGTCTTGATCTTCTCACGGATCTTGGCGGCTAAGGAGAAGAGCAGGTCGAGCAGCTCCTGGTTGGTGGCCTCCAGCTGGGTCCTGATTTCCTTGGCCTGGGTATCCAGCTGCTGGCCTTGCATGCATTTCTTGATCACGAGCTCCAGGTCCTGAGTAAAGTCGCCAGTGGAGATACCATTGTAGGGCATCAGCTTGGTCTGGATGGTGTCAGTGATCAGAGCGCTGCAAGAAGTAAAATATTAGGATTGTAAGTATAATACAAGGCTGAGAGTGTGACATTAAGAAAGATGTAAGGCTTGGAAAGAAATTGTATATTTAGGAAAGGGATGTAGGAAAACAGAGGAGCAGGTACTGTAATTATAGATAAAGTATGATTCACTTACTCTAGCTCCCTGCTTATCAGAGGTACACACTGAGGACACGCATTAAGGTTCTGCAGAAGCCCGTCAGCTTTTTGGTCAAGTCTAAAGAAGTACCCTTGGGCCTGATCCACAATTGCCATCCAGACCTCATCTACGGTGGCTTCCACCCGGGGCACAGCTCTGGCACTGGAGCCTGTTGAGGGCACATGAGGAGAGGTTGGATAAACATACCAAGTTTAATAAAAATGAATGTTATGGTGATATTAAATCCCAAACCGGCAGTGTGCTTACCAGTGATGGCCGCCAGAGCGAGGATCAGAGCAGCAGCCTTCATGACTGATAGAAGGACAAATAACACAAAGAGTACGGGCCTTTCACTCGCCTGAGAGGATGAGCTCCCCGAACACTGATGGAGGGTTTTTATACAGTCCAACGATGCTGCTGATGAGCAACTGCCTTCACATGATGATGATGATTGTTCTGTTGATTGAGCAGTCTGGCTGTTATTAATAGTGTCAACGTTCATGTTCCCCTGTTTGCATATTTTTCACACTTTCACTTTCATGTGTCACTGTAGAAAGAGAGTAGCATTTTAAACCTGAGGGGTCAAATGTAACATTTTACATTTTCCTTTTAGGGCATTTAGCAGATGCTTTTGACCAAATCGTCTTACAGTAATTCATACATACATTTGTACACTGGTGGCAGTGGGCTGCCATGCAAGGTGCTGACCAGCACATCAGGAGAAGTTTGGGGTTCAGTATCTTGCCCAAGGATGCTTCGACATGCAGACCAGGGGAATCAAACCAGCGACCTTCCGATTATAAGACGCTGGCTCTACCCCTGAGCCACAGACGCCCCACTTTAAATGCTTTGTTATTGGTAGAAATAGTGATAATTCAGAATAAAATAACCCAATCTACTGTCAGAATACTCCATTATAAGTAAAAGCTCCTGGAGATCAAGCTGCTATGAACTACTTTATATTCTCTCCAGCAGATTCAGATTAAAATGCATTTTATTTTACAAGCTGATCACGGTTTATTTGCAAACACATATCCACACTGCTGTAAACATCGACAGCCTGCCGAGCCGCCACTTGCCGGCGTAACTGAAGCTCATCTTGAATAATTGATTACTCTTTAATGTTTGATCAGAGGAAGAAAACAGCGGGAAACAGAGCATCTTTTCTAGGTTCTTTATTCACTCAGCACTGTTCAGCACACTGTAGCCGCAGGACGTGCATTAACAGCGAGCCGCATGGAGGGCGTATGACACGTGAAACACAAGGGACGCTATTTAGTCAGATTGAAGACTGATTGTCGTTATTGCATTTTTACATTGTGTACAACAAAATATGCAGACAATACACAAGGGCACTTTTAGTGGTTCGGTAGCAAAAATTCAGTGCATATATTGAAATGGAAGACACTTGTGTTTGGTGTATTTCAGCCTGGAATCCAAACTCTGCAGTTATATTTACAACCAAACAAAATGCAGGAAAGTTGAGACAAAAAAACTTTCTGGGGGACGGGGGATAGGCAGCTAGCACAGTTAATTCGAAGTACAAAAGCAAAGCATATTGCAAATAATTGTCTCCTGCTTGTGTATGAAAGGTTGTTATCGCTTGTGCTTGTGTTGAGTGAAGCGAGTTGATGAGAGAAGAAAGGGCATCTCTGCAAACAAATCTGTTCTCTTCATCCACCTTTCTTCACCTCATCAACCCCCTTACCCCGAAACAGCAGAGCACCCAGATGAAGATATCCGTAACCCTTAACTTTCCCCTTTCTGCCAGGGTATTAAGAAATCAGTGGTGTACACAAACATCTAAAACCCTTCAAAAAGCCTCAGTCTTTCTTTTTAGGCGATGGTGGCCTCCTTGACCTTGTCAACGATGCCCTCAACCTTCTCGCGGATCTCGGCGGCGTAGGGGGTGAGCAGCTCGGTCAGCACGTCGATCTTGCCCTCCAGGGAGGTGCGGAGCTCCTGGGCGGTGGCCTCCAGCTGGGTCTTGATTCCCTCAGCCTGGGTCTCCAGCTGCTGGCCCAAGCCCTCGGCCTGGGTCCTCAGCATGGTGGAGATGTCGCTCAGCTTCTGGCTGGCGGTCTCACTGGCCTGCTGGACGTAGGGCTCAACCTTCTCCCTCGCGGCCTCAAAGTTCTGGGAGGTGCGGGACTGGAGCTCACCGGCGTAGGTGGCCACAGTGCTTGGGGTGGAGAAGAAAAGACATTTAGATCTCATACCAACAAAGACTTTTTAAATAAAGGGTTGAAGTGTGAAAGCCTCTGCTCCACTTACTTGCGGATCTCCTCGGTGTCCTTGTTCAGGCGCTTCCTCAGCTTGTTGGTGTAGGTGCTGATGCGGCCGCGGACGTCATCACCGTTCTGCTCCACCATGGTCTTGAGCTCACCGAGGTACTCAGTGCTGCGCTCCTTGGCATCAAGCATGTCCTTCTGGAGTTTGTTGGCCAGAAGCTGCAGGTCCTGTGTAAGCTGGCCGGCGGAGGTCTCGGTGTATGGGATGATCTTGGTCTGGATGTTTTCTCTGTATGTCTCCAGTTCGGCCATGGTGTCGGTGATCAGAGTGCTGCGAGGAGAAGATGTAAGGATTGTTAGCACAGCGCAGGGATGAGAGTGTGAAGTTGAGACACCGGAGATCTTGAAACAGGGGAGCCTCCTTAAAAAAAAGAAAAATCACTTACTCTAGCTCCCTGCTGAGCTGAGAGGTCTTGATGTTCTGCACAACTCCATCGGCCTGCTGGTTCAGATCGGCGATGTACTGCCAGAAACGATCCACAGATTCCACCCAGGGGTCTGGGGTGGCATCAGCCTGGCGCACAGCACGGGCATTGCAGCCTGTTGAGGGCAAAGACGGGAGGATTGGATAAGTATACAAAAGAATGAAAATAAAAATGGTAGGATATTTAATCCTAGAATTGCAATTTGCTTACCAGTGATGACCGCCAGGGCAAGGATCAGAGCTACAGCCTTCATGATTGATAGACAGGACAGACAGATTACACCTGAATGAAAGAGGGAAAAGGTGAGCAAACAATGTAATGCAACAGAATTTCCCAAGATATTTTTTTTCAGAAAACTACAGTTTAACCCAGGAATGGGTTGAGGAAATACACAGATGTGAGTAAAACCATTTTAAACAAGTCTATCAGTGATCAAAATAAATAGCAGATCTCAAGTTGTTTGCAGAAAGTAGTCTCTACAAGACATGAGGTCTCTGTGCGTGGCTCTTCTACTCACCTGAGAGGTTGAGCTTCCTCCGTGCTGGCTAGACGGTGACTGAGGGCTTTTATACAGTCAGGAGGTGGAGGAAGGAGGAGGGTGGAGGAGGGAGGAGGAGGAGGTGGAGGAGGAGGGAGGGGGGGAGTGATTACCCGCAGGTCCACGTGGTGGTGGTGATGATGATTGTGTCTCTGTGTCCGAAGTTCTCACAGGTTTGTTCTGTCGGTTGAGCAATTTGTCTGTGATGAGAATGAAACTGGGGGAAAGTTTCAACATCTGAAAATTCAGAATGTCTCTGTTTTTATAGCTTTCACACAGATTTCTGTGACCTTTGTATATATTGTTGGGAGAGCATTAGATTATAACAGAGCTTCATATTTTTACAAGCTGATCATGGTTTGTTTGTAAAAACCTGCAAAGTAAAAAGTAACTATGGCTGCGAAATAAGTAATCAAGTACCCAAAAGTCATACTTACGCAAGAGTGAAGATGTAAAAATATGACTTACAAAGTCACTCATTCAGATAAGACCTGAGCAAAAGGTTTTAAGTGTCTGATATTAAATGTAATTAAGTAGCAAAAGTGATAAACGTACTTAAATGTAAGTAAAAGTAAATTACACACAAAACTTACGTGTGCGATTACTGTGGCTCTCGCTCTGTTTTCTTTTTATCTGATTGCCTATAAATGTATTAAATTACACTGAATTGAAATGAGCTCCAAAACAAACAAAAACAAATGGCTCTGGAGCATGTAATCCAAAAAGTAACTTAAGTTGGCAAATGAACATTGTGGAGTTAAAAGTACGACATCTTCCTACAAAATGTGGCGGTGTGGAAGTATAAAGTAGCAGAAAATGGAGATAATCAAGTAAAGTACAAGCACCTAGAAACTGTACTTAAGTATGATGCTTCTTTTTCTTGGTTACAGTTCATTCCACCACTGCATAGCTCCCTCTGAAATGTAGTTGGGTAGAGGTGTGTTGGCTCTGTGCAGCATGTAATCTGCAAAATTACTAGTAACTATAGTTACAGTCGCAAATAAACATTGTTTGTCTCAACAATATTTGCCTCCAAAATGTAGTGGAGTGGACGTATAAAGTAGAAGAAAATGTACCTCAAATTTGTATTTCAGCACAATACTTGAGTAAACGTACTTAGTTACATTCCATCACAGCATATTTCCATCAGAAATGTAGTAGATCAGAGGTCTAAAGTAGAACAAAGCTGAGAACTTAAGTTAGCAAGTCAACATAGTGGAGTTAAAAGTAAGATTTTTGCCCACAAAGTGTGGCTGTGTGGAAGTATAAAGTAGCAGAAAATGGAGATACTCAAGTAAAGTATTAGTACCTCAAAGTTGTATTTAAATAAAGAAATTAATTACAAGTGTTTTGTTGCATTCCATCACTGCATATTTCACTCTGAAGTATATTAAAGATTAAAGAAACAAACAACCTTTGATATGTACGTAAGTTCAGTATTAAAATAATATTTGTACTTAGTTACAGCCCACCACTTCTTTTGCCCCGCTACATCTTTGTTGTGAAATATTGTACTTTTCACATTTATCTGAATGCTGAATTATTTGGCAGTTTTAGAGTTTGTATAGAACATGATGAACTCATACGTATATAAAAAATAATAATATATAATTTAACTGTTCTTTTGTTCTGTTATTGTACTCTACCTTCACTTTTAAAGCTGTGGTTTTGCCACTTTTTCCTCCTCCACCACCGATTGTCGCAGGTTTGGTGTTAACGATCAGATCTTTGTTCACCAGATGGTCTGATCTGAATGTGAATCCTCCTGGCACCTGGATGTAAATTAGCCTTTTCACACAAGCCTTCAGACCTGTGAGCGCTGGCTGACCATTGACACCCATTCACCCCCCTACAGACACACAACCCCCAGCACATATGGCATCTTTGCATGACAACGCCGCTCTAATAGTTAAAATGGTTAATGCAGCATGTGTAATTTTTGCATCAGATTGCAGTTGTTATGTTCTGTACTTGCTGTACTCTGCTACTGCATGAGTACAGATACAAATTACCAGTAAAAAAAAAAAAGAAGTGTCAGAACTACAAGATGGGCATGTTCAGGCTTGGGGGGACACTCAAGAACAGCGAGGCCACTGCACAAAAGAAGGATTACTGGTAATAAAATACAGAGAACACAAACTATTTTATTACCTTAAAAAAAAAAAATCTGTTTTTATGTTGTAGGGTTTCACGGAGGGCTGTTTTTTCCAAGGAACTTCCAGGATTTTGAAATTTTGGCACAGGAAAGGGGATGCTTGCTGCAAAAAGAAAGTGTTTACCTGAACTCATTGCGCAACCGATATTTGCTCAGTCAGTGTAAGAACATAACAGTCCCGACAGGACTAGGATCAGCAGCAGTCCAACACAAACTTCCCTTCTCTTGGTAAAAGCTTCACCTCTAAAGCACAAATGATGACAAATACAAACACTGTGAATTCAACCCCAAAACCCTGAGTAAAAGCTGCTGGTTAGCAAGTGGACAAAACTGGGAAATGGACTTATTTAAAGTGGGAAATGAAGTTGGCCTTGTGCTATCTGGTTGTGAATAAGTCACAGCTTTGTGGATGTGGGTATTTTTACCAGCGTCAGTCAAGAGTGGCCGATATTAAAAGTAGGGAAAACATTGTGTAACTCCTTTGTCATACTGTCCCGGTTATGTTTCGTGATAAGCACACCGGTGTCAGTTGTTCTAACAACTTCAACTCGGGCTGTCCATGTGTAATGCCCTTTAGAGCTTGGCCACTTTGTTGTCAACCAAAGAGATTTCTCCATCTTGTATTTTTTCCACAGAGATCCAACTTTACACAGGAACAAAGTTTAAATGGGCTGGTCGGATAATTAGTGTGAGAGCATGATAGCAATAGTGTGTGATAACCCAAGGGGGGTCAGCGTTGTGACAAGTCAAATAGTTCTGCTATCTTGCCGTGAATCAAAATGTTCTTTTTCTGAGCGTAATCAATTGACAAGTGAGGTGACGCAGATAACTCGGTGCCGCCAGGTGTCACTTTTCCGTTTTAAAACAAAAGACCTTTGACCTCGGTATTCCACGGCTGGCGCATGTGTCACTGCAGCAGGTGTGTCGCACACATGACAATACTGTGTGTTCAACTAGATAGCAGGTCCGGTCCAGTCAAACACGCAAACAAATCAGTAATGTGATCACATAATCATTACGCCATTACTTATTTTGTTCAGGATTTTTTTTCCCCTTCTTAGTAAGATTATAGGAAGAGATTTAAACTGTGAAACATTAATCTACGACTCAGATGTATTTCCGGTATGGAGATAACAGATATAATCTAGATATTTTATAAATGTGAAAAGATAACTTTAGTAAAAGTTAAAGTCAAAGTCACCCATATGAATAATACTCGACTAAAGCCTTTAAATATCTGATATTAAATGTACTTTAAAAAGTTTATTTGCCCACAAGTTGTAGTGGAGTTGGAGGAGCTGGAAAAGGAGATAATTGAAATTGTACTTAAGTACACCGCTTCTTTTTCTTGGTTACATTTCATTCCATCACTGCATAGTTCCCTCTTAAATGTAGTTGAGTAGAGGTGCATATTTTGTCATCTGCAAAATTACAAGTAACTAAAGTTATAACAAGTAACTAGTTATCAAATAAACGTTGAGGAGTAAAAAAAAAAAAGCACAATATTTGCCTCTGTTTGAAGTATAAAGTAGCAGGAAGTGTACCTCAGAGTTGAACTCCAGCACAGTACCTGAGTAAATGTACTTAGTTACATTCCATCACAGCATATTTCCCCCCCTGAAATGTAGTTGAGTAGAGGTCTAAAGTATCATGCAGAGGCGATGGACTGCAGTGACCCAGCTGCACATAACAGTTTACCAGAGGTCACAGGCCAGAACACACACACACCCGCAATGACGCGCCCTCCTTTGCTGCATAAAGGGACAGACTGGGGAAGCGAAACAGAGAAGAACCGTGAGGTAATACAGTAAAGTATCTGACACAGCCATCTAAACTGCTTCTCCTTTTGCTCCACAGCAACAGAGGCAATGTCCAACATCTATCAGGCGAGGGTTCGTGAGAGGCCATCCTAGAGGTGCTGTGAACGGCAGTAACCCCCGGCCTGATGATGTTGTTTTCTGGAAGCTGGTTAGAAGGATTTGTTGTTTTTTTGGTTAAGTCTGGATGATCTCAGCCCTCCGAAAACAGGGAAACATCTGTTAGGACGAGTCAGCAAGGTTATTAGAGTTAATGTCTGTGGGTTAAAAGTTGTCGAACTGGGTGCTCAAGTTCAGAATTGGGTGTTTTTTTTTCTTGCAGCACATCCCCCCCAATCACCTGTTTCTGAGTCAGAGTGGTGTCAGCTGATGGGGGATGTTTGCCAACGGAGCCAAATGTCTGCTGGGTTTATGGCAGCGTGATGAAGGGGTCACACGTTTGATGCACTCAGCAGTTAATGCGTGTCTATCAACAAAAGCAACCTTGAGTCAGACTCTGGCTGCTGCCATCCGCTCTGATGATGTTCAGGGTGAGCGGGTAAGCTAACGGCGTGGTAAACCTTTCAGGCTAGAGAACAGCAGTCTTGTGTAGGGAGGTGGTTGGAAAAATCTCATTTCATATACCCGGATCTTTTATTTGATAGAGGATTATTTTAAATCGACTGTAAATAACATGTAATATCTGATTCAAGGAGTAGCTTGACACGTGGATATTTGCTTATTCGGTTTGTTGGTGAGCGTTAGAGAGAGTCTCATGTCTGTGTGTTAAAATGAAGCTGCAGCCAGGAGTTTAGCACGAACACTCGCCCCTCTTACACAGCCCGTTCGAGGCTGTTATTTTCCCCCACAATTCTGTATGAAAGGTCAAAATGGCCAATGTTAGCAGTTAATGTTTCTGCAAAACACAGATATGCCCCAAGTTGATATTTGAACCAAACATTGCATATCACATTCATATTATATGCTTACTAGTTTATTTTTACATCGGCAGGTGGAGGGGATGGTGCTGCCGTTGTCAAAAGCCACAAGGCTGCCAAACAGGTGACTGCGGTTTGACAATGTGAAGATTTTTCAAATGTGCCTAAATGTAAGCAGACCATGAGCACAGGGCTGTGACGAGCAAGAAAACGTGCTTAGAGAACATTTATTTTGCGGACTGTGTTGCAAAGATTGAATTGAGGGGCGTTTGCTGTTCTGCGTTTAAGCGGAGGTAGTAACTGGGCCGAATCGAAATCTGTGAAACAGGCGAGACAGCAGGAGAGGACACGCGCTGCTGTTCTACACGGCGCGGCTCTTCCGCTTCCAAAATGCCGGGATGTTTCTCAAAGCATCACATGCTGGCACATCATAGTGCTTGGAATGCTTGGTGTAAAAATAAAGAAATAAAAAAAAAGCAAAACCGGCGTAATGGCGAGTCTTTGCGTTCATTTCCGGAAAAAATTCACGTGAATTCCTCAAGTCGGGACAAAAACTAGGAAAGTCGGACAATATTATGGCAGACGAGCTGACGACATGTGACGCTGAAACACGGCGGACGAATTTCAACACCGGGGTGGTGCTGTGAAACTTGTCACATATTGCATATCAAGTTTTGGCTCATGTGTAATCTGTGATATGGTATTTGAGGTGGTAACCGTTCAGCGCTCTGAGTGATAGAATGTGGCTTTACCCACTCATGAAGTGAAGGACCATCTCATCAGTGAAAGGGCCGTCAAAAGCTGTGCCAAACAGCTAGCCTGGTCGATCCAAAAGATTTAAACAGTACGCCTACCAGCACCTCAAAAGCTCGTTATGTAAACATTACGGCACATATCCCTCTTTGAAATAATAGCTGGATGTTTTTACACTCCCTGTTTTTACACATTCAGCTATAACAAGTAAATAAACAGTTCTGTGTGAGCTTTGGACAGAGGCAGGCTCGCTGGTTCCCCCTGTTTCCAGTCTTCATATTCATTGAGCAGAGGAGGACAGTGGTATATTCATCTTTCTGAGCAAGAAGGTCAATAAGCACATTTCCCCAAACGCTGAGCAATTCCTTTAATGTACTGCCATTAATATATTTTCCGACAGCTGAAAACACGAGGCGAAACTCGACTGATTTCATGCACAGTGAGACTGCCTCGGTTCTGTAACGCATCAAAAAGGAGACCGCAGTCTGCAACAACAATCACACAGTTTAATAAATCATCGATCTTCCCAAGATCTTTAGAGAATTATGTGAATATGGAGAATGACAAAGATTAAACAGTAGATTGTTTTGTTGTGATCACAGCCATGAGTTTCTTACTTTGAGACAACCAAAGTGAAACAAAATTAACTGACACATGATGATGAGTAATGTATTTCAGTGTGGCTCATGGTGGTTTCTATTTCATATTTCTGCCCATTATCTCCTGTCCCATGTTGTATTATGCCTTTTTTTGCCTTTCAGGATCTATGAAGTTAGTCTGATTTTTCAAACTTTTTCATACTTGTCACTGTATATTTGTCACCTGTTTACTTAGATGTTTATGTAATGAATTGGTTCACAAGTCCTATTAATAAACAGCTGTAAGTACAAAATCATAAAGTCAAAATAGTTCGGGAAATGGGGAAAAGTTGGGTCCTTTATCCAGTGAAACCCAACAAACAGATTCATTTTACAACAAAAAAAAACCTTCAGATAAACAAGACAGGATTAGAAATCATAACTGTGTGTGTGTGTTTGTGTGCTCCGAGGGTTAATGGTGAGCGTCGTCTGTGACGGCTGGGGGGCAGAGCAGAAGGAATGTTGTTTGCCACTGGGTAAGGCAGCGTGGGAGCGATCTGGCAGCGGGGATGGAGGCACAAAAGGAAAACTGAAAAACAAGGTGGAAGCAGGGTGAATTTCCACACTTGCAGGGACAAACCTGAACATGCCCCGTCCAAGACCCACAACTGTATCTGTCAGGGGCGTGGCATGGCGGTGGGGGGGGGGTGAGATTTTGCAACCAGGCACTGAACAAAACAAGAATGGTGTTTTTCCCAACGGATTTTTGTGTGGAGGTAATGTGGATAGATTATTGCTTTCTTACGACTGTCAGCGTTTGAAATTAATGCATTTAAACTGGCTGGTCGCCCACATCTGCACATGGATACGTAAAATGAAGTGACTCTCTCTGTATGTTCACCAGATGGCACTAGTTCTTCTGAATCCAGAATCCAGGGGTTTTTTTTGTTTTCATGTGTGGGACGTTTGTGAAGTAGTGGTTTTAAAGCTGATTTAGATGATCAAAAAACATTTAATAATGTAAATGTGAGTAACCACATTGGAGACAGTGTTTACCACCACAGTTGGGAAGTGCTGTTTTTTTATTTTATTTTTGAAGGGATGGTATGGAGAAATTCAAACTCAGAATCTTTATATATTTTTTTTAACATATTAATGAGGTAAAAATTAAAACTCAAATATGGATTTTTTCCATAGCTGAATAAACAAGCTGTTCTCAGAGGAAAATAAGGTCCCCAGAGCACTGTTTGAAGCTAGAAAGGTGGCAGGGTCCGCCAAAAATAAACAAAGTGAAACAGCATGACATTGTGTTGTCCTCAAAGGTCAGTTTGTTTATTCAGTTCATTCAGTCATTAAACAAAGAGAGTTTGTGTATTAAGTTTGTTTGGGCATGAAAATAGTCAGTCAATGAAGCTATTTCTGTTCTAATTACAATTACCTCCCTAAAACTACAGAGAGCACCTTTAAGTAGGCCCAAACATTTTGCATCCTCAAACATTACCAACAGGCATTTAAAACTTCATCAGGACTTTGACAAAAATCTTAAGACACTTGTAGGTTTTAATTTTGCGTTTGCTTTATTTCCATAATATAGGAAGAGAACACAGTGTGTGGTCACAGACCAACACTCAATATGTATTTTAAACTATTTTTTCATACTTTAAATATATCTAAAGACATCTTACAATTTCAGAACCTTTGGGCTTGTTGACAACATGTTCCTGGGATGAGAGGATGAGTTCCTTTGGATGCAGTTCTGTTTAATGTGCAGTGGAGGTTGACTTAGTTGGTTTTGACGTAGGCCTCGTAGAGGGAGGTGAGACGAGCCTGGAGGTCCTGGGCGTAGGGGTCCAGCTTCTCTCTCAGCTCGTCAACGTAGGGGGTAGCCATGTCCCTCACCTGCTGGGCTCTCTGAGTCAGCTCGCTCTGGACCTTCTCAGCCACGGGCACCACGCGTTCCTTGAAGGTCTGCAGGTGCTGGTCCACGTTCAGCTTCATGTCTTCGGTGTAGGGCCCCATTTGGGACTGCAGCTCCTGCACACTCTGCTCCAGGCTGACCTTCAGCTCCTCGCTCTTCTGCATCAGGGTGGTCCTCAGGGCCTCGGAGTCCAGGGTTTCGGCGTAGGTGGCCAGCTCCTGCTTGAGCTGATCCACTTTCTGCAGGATGCGGGCCTTAATTTCCTCAGCCTGGGGCTCCAGTCTGTCCCTGACTGTGCTCAACTCCTGGTTCACACGCTCTCTCAGCACGTCAGCCTCTGTGGTGACTTTGGTGATCAGGTCCTGGGCTGCAGGGGGAAGCTGCTCCTGAAGGGAGACGGCATACGTGCTGGCCATGTCGGCACTCTCTGTCAGACGGGCGCTGGACAAGAGAGAGAACAACAAGTTTAAGTTTTGTTCATATTGTAGTTAGGAGAAATTGCATGTCAGTTTATACATTATTAAAATGTCACCAAGGGTATTGCAGTTATTTTGACAGATATTGCAATGGTGATATGATTCACGATTAGTGGAGAGTGACCATTCTTGCGTTCGAATTTTCACAACAAAACAAAACAAAAACTAAAATCATGACGATGTCTGTTCCAAATAATCCAGACATCATCCACATTTTTCTTCTTTATAATGCTGTTTTGTCACACATTATACCTTGGAGCCTCTACCATTTGGATATCACATCACAATGGTCTTGTCTGGCCTACCTCACATCCTGTCCAAACTGAGTCTTCCTGATCACCTGGAGGGTGTCATCAGCTGTCTGGGTGGCCTTGGCAACATAGTCCCAGAAAGCATCGGTCACCACTTCCAGCTGTGTCTTTGGTGCATCGGCATAGAAGAGGTTGGCATTACAGCCTGTTGGATGGACACAGGAACAGTTAAAACAGGTCTTTACATTCTTCAGCCATATAGAGATATAACCTTGTGCATATGTAGCCCTCAGCTTGCAGTTCTTTATCCTGATCTTGCCAGGAGAAAGTTTGTCAAGCTCCAAAAAGAATAAAGATATTTTTTTTCTCTTCGTACTCACCGGTGAAAACGGCGAGGACGAGCACAGCAAGGACCTTCATGGCTCTCAGACCTGAGAACAAGGACATACAAAGCCGGGTTAGCACAGCATGTTCAAGAACAAGTATTTCTGAAATTGAAGGGTTAACTGCTCAGCTGAGCCAGTCCTCCATCATCTTACCTGATTCTTTGTCTCTGAGTGTCTCTGCAGCTCCAGTTAGCAGTGCTTGTGTTCAGCCTGCGATGTCCTGCAGTTTATATAGCGAGCCAGACCGTAATGATCCCAAAGTCCAGTTGGTCGTGCCTTGCTGTCACCTTGCCTTACCCCACTATCCTCACTGACATCTTGTGTCAGAGAAACCACGCAGGACACATGCACAAGCCCATACGGTCACCCAAATCCACACATTCACTGAGCACTTATTCTGCTGTGATCATCTGCAAAATATCCATTTTAATACAAAATCATATTGCTACATTCTTGTATGGCCTTACTTGATATAATCACCTAATGTAATAACTTGAATGTATGACTCAATAGTGCCAGTGTTACAAAATCCATACGTTCCACCTTAAATGAACCTTGTCCTCATCAGCCCTTCTTTAATCACTTAGCTGTTAGCTCTCCTTAGTTGCAGATAACTTTCTGCCAAGACAGACAAAAACCTCCCCGTCATTTCTTTGATGTCCGGCTTCGATTAGATTTACAGTGATACAGTTTTATTGTAGCTATGAGGTCAACATTTTTCCAGCGTCACCGTTAGTCACAGCTCTGGTTTCTGTGTCATTGCCAATGCTCAGCAAATGCGGTCTGGCCAAGGGTCAAACACCGTCAGCTCCTGAAGGACAAAGTAGCTGCTGTTTAACACCATGGGTGCCATAGTCCACTCCTCTGACACCACATCTGAAGAGGAGCAGTTGACCAGTTGACCCCATTTTTCTCTAAGACATGGAAAGATCTCGGCGGGGGATTGGGAGAAAAACATTTTTTTCCATGTGACAAACCGAATGAAAAAAATGCTAGTGTTTATGTTTTTATGTTTGTGAAAACAGTGATTTTTCTTTCTCAGGAGAAAAGAAATCACTCTGATTCACACGTGAAAACATTATTTTTTTCTCCTGATTTTCTTTTTTCTTTTCACAGGTGGAAAAAGAAATTAAGGAAGTTAGAGAGATCATCTGGGCAAAACATTAGTTTCCATCAGTTCTCAAGTCATAAACACAGAAGAGAAAGCAGTTTAGATCAGACTTGGAAAATGGATCACCAGAAAAAAAAAAACTTCACTTGCCCCTCAGTGCCTCTGTACAAGTCTCTTAGATTTTTTTCTTCGTGTGTGTGTCTTTTTTTACCTGAACTATTTAACTGCTATACAATAAAAGTCAAATAAAAGACCCAAACCTATTCTTTTTCAATGTCTGGATGTCCAGGTTGTG
The DNA here is from genome assembly GCA_039737535.1 of Lagodon rhomboides. NCBI lineage: Eukaryota > Metazoa > Chordata > Actinopteri > Spariformes > Sparidae > Lagodon > Lagodon rhomboides. The sequence continues at coordinate 24,101,035 of CM077788.1, read as the reverse complement.
TCCAGTGCATCCAATCTGAGTATTTCTACTTTTTTTGGCTTCTTGCTCTTCTTGAAAACATTTTAAACCATCAAATATACCATTTTATTATGTCCAACAGTTCAATAGTGTATAGGTTGGTGAACAACTCTATGATGTTAAAAGTCCTCTCCCGTCATCCTGGTACTCTGAGAATAATGTTCACCTACTGCCACTAGTTGCCGTTTAAAGGCCTGAAATTTAAATCTGTCACGGAAAGGCTACTTCAACAGCCAGCTGGAAAAATATATTTTACTGTACTTTTGAAAGAAAGTTTGGCAAGGTCACTCCATTACTGATTGGTTAACTTATTGGTTGACATTATGTGATTATTCTGAGCTATAAAAAAAAAAACTTGTTAGTGCTTGGCGCTGTTTGATTCACGTTGCTCGGCCTCGATTCAAAGTCCAACAGTGCAATCAAGGTTATCTGGAGTTATCTGCAGGCCGTTAGCACTGGACGACGTGGACAGGTAATTACCCCAAATGCTTTCTAACAAGGGGTCAGAGGAGAACCAGCGTAACAATTACCAGGTTTTTACAGTTAATACAATACTTAAGGCTGTATAACCTCAGCATACTGTGAAGATGTCTGTCTGTGTGTCAGCATTGATGCCTCGGCGGTCATATGATAGTAGCCGAAACAGGAAGAGGGTCATTATGACAACATGGCAGGGACTCCTGGACTTTGCGCTCTTGACTACAACTGTCAACTGGCTTCAGTGTATATATATGCATGGACACACCAGCCTGACACACTCACAAACACGCCTTAACGCTCAGAGACACACAAGCCAAAAGCAGGTGAGCATTACAAAACAAAACTTTGAGGGGGAAATATAAAAGTTTTGATACTTTTGAATGCAGATTAAAAGCTAACTAGATTGTAATTTGTTTTTCAGCAAAAACGCAGCCATGAAGGTGTTCGTTGTACTTGCTCTTGCAGTGCTGTCTGGTGAGTTGCAAGCTTTGGTTTTTAACTTTAACGTGTATTTGTTGTATAGTTGTTAGTCAAGTCACAGCATGCAGCAGCATTGCTACAGCATTGCCTCAGCAGCTAATGAAATCAAAATGAACCTGATGGCTGAAAATCTGCACTGTTCTCAACCTGTTCTCGTGTCCATCCAACAGGCTGTAATGCCAACCTCTTCTATGCCGACGCACCCAAGCCACAGCTGGAGGTGCTGACTGATGCTTTCTGGGACTACATTGGCAAGGCCACCCAGACGGCTGATGACACCCTCGACCTGATCAGGAAATCACAGTTCGGACAGGAAGTCAAGTAAGTTGTGTGACAGGACCATGTTGACTTGGACAGTTAGATCATCAGTCGTTGGTGTCATATCATAGAAATCTTAATGTCACTAACATACTTGGTTTGTCCTCTAGCGCCCGTCTGACAGAGAGTGCCGACATGGCCAGCCAGTACGCAGTCACCCTCCAGGAGCAGCTTCCCCCTGCAGCCCAGGACCTGATCACCAAAGTCACCACAGAGGCTGATGTGCTGAGAGAGCGTATGACCCAGGAGCTGAGCACAGTCAGGGACAGGATTGAGCCCTACACCGACAACATGAAGGCCCAGATCCAGCAGCGAGTGGATCAGCTCAAGCAGGAGCTGGCCCCCTACGCAGACTCCCTGGACTCCGAGGCCCTAAGGACCACCCTGATGCAGAAGAGCGAGGAGCTGAAGGCCAGCCTAGAGCAGAGTGTGAAGGACCTGCAGTCTCAGGTGGGGCCCTACACCGATGACCTGAAGCAGAAAGTGGACCAGCACCTGCAGAACTTCCAGGAACGCGTGGCCCCAATGACCAGCAAGGTCCAGGTTGAGCTGAGTCAGAGAGCAAATCTGGTGAAACAAATGGTGGCCCCCTACGCTGAGGACCTGAGGGAAAAGCTGGACCCCTACGCCCAGGACCTCCAGGCTCAGCTAATGTCCCTCTACCAATCCTTTGTCAGCGCCAACTAAGTCAACCTCCACCTGCTCCATCATGTATATGCCGGCCTTGTTTGGTCTACCTCTGTTTGAAGCATAAACAAAATAATTTAAATACCTGAATTGTACTGTAAACATATACCCCAAAATAATATTTATTACAAGGTGCACATTTTGCACCTCTGTGAACATGTATATAGTTCATTTTTATTGTGCGTTGTGCTACTGGAAGATGTGACTTTTTTTGTAATTTCTGTAAGTTATCAAAAAAAATAAATAAACAGAAGAATCTGATAAATACATATTTGACCTGTCTTTGTATTCTCTGCAGAAAATATACAATAAATCTAATCACAGGAAAGCATTTCAGACAGTTTATTAACAAGCCAAGCACTTAGTGATCTATGGTTACAACATAAACATTAAGAGGGACTACTATGGTTATAAGCCGCAGTGGGACATGTGCTGCTTTTTTTCCCAGGAGGCAACTGTTATTTAGTCTTCATCTCCCGTGTCCTAACACGTCCCAGCTCCTGTAACAGTTTCGTCTCCGATTTTTTTCAGGCAGACTATTGTTCCTATTCTTATACTTGTCAATGCCTGCCAGGAAACCAAACCTCTTCTGGTGTCAGCACCAAAATCAAGAGATGGCTGTGAAAAACATGTCAGTTATGGATTCATCCTGTTCGATTTAACAGAAGAACACAAAGACTCATTTTCATTTGATATTTTGTCAAAAGGCGTGTTTGATTCGATGGCACCTTGAACACCACGGTCATAAAAAAAAAACAAGAATTGTGCAACCTCTTATTGTTGTGAGTAAAGAACACAAAAACCCTTCCCCCTGTTGATACTGCCAGCATCCAACGTGGAGGTTCAGAGTCCAATGACAATACTACACACACACTCCTATGCGCACACACATACAATGCATGTTTGTTTCCTGGTTCCATGAGACCGCAAACCTGCAATGAAAGAAATCCGTATGGATCATCATTGAGATAACTCAGGTAAAATCCAAACTTCACCCCTATGAGGTTTTGTTTTTATTTTTTTGACTGATTCTTCTGATGGCTGCAGGGAGTTCCCCAAATCATTATCCAATACATCAGTTATTCATCCACTTCTTATGATATGCCTTTCCCAAACTTAAGAATGATGCAGCCCAAAATGAAATTGGATAAATCTTCTGGGGGATCCGCACTTTTAGCCACGACTCTGATCAACACACGAGACTGAGATGTAGAAGTAGTTCCCTTGAAACAAATTAAGGTTTAAAAAAGGTTGGATAAATTAAGAATAACGTGTCAGTGAACTCCCTTGTTTTATCAGATCTGATTACTTTTTTAAAAAATGTAGATTGTAAAATGACACATTGAGGCATGAAAGACATTTTTACAGTCAATTCAAGATAGAATAAACCGTGAATTCAAAGATAGAAACTAGTAAATAACTTTTAAAACAAAATAATTATTCACATCATTCCAAATCTCAGATTTTACATCTTGGCAAGCACAGAACTTTTTGCAGCGTCCTTGATGAGAGGCAGCATTTTTAAAGTGCAAGTAGTTTGTGACCGAATGAAGCTTCATTCGGTCACAAACTACTGCAAAGCTCTGTGAGACTTCACAAATGCAAATCTGATATCACATTGTCATGCTCCAGCCTGTTTTAATACCTGATTAGCACTTGTGTGGGCAGCCAGAACAACTGTTCACACTGCATTATCAGTCAAAACAGCCAAAAGGCATCATTAAAGCCTTTATCCCAGCGGCCACTTTCTAATACTGTAGGCTAGACATGACGTCTGCCCCATCATTCAGACTCTACGCCACAGAGCACTGAGAGGAGAGAGTTGTTGTTCGACAGATGCATGTTTCTTTGAACAAGACACATCTTGTCTTTCCCACCTTGGTGACAAACAGATCCAGTGTTGTTTTGATGCAGATAAGATGTTGTTACCAGACTATTGCTGCTGGTTTGATAAGCAGATCAGTGCCCTTAAAGATGAGAAGATAGCCGTCTCACGTCAATGGGTAAATGCTCTCAGGCAATGTTGTTTTTGCTCCACCTTGATGTCCCTTATTGGCTGGTCTGGTTTCAGAACAGGATGGTAATGGGGGGGATCCTTACACCTTAGATATTACACAATCAAATAAATAAGTGATGTGTTACAACTTGTATTTGTAGATATTATGTATATACGATCCTATTTCTATTTCTGCTCTAGTTCTTCTTCTTACCTTTTTATATTATTGTTTATTTTGTACTGTTATTATTGTTTATTGTTATATTGAACTGTACTTTGGCTGCTGTGATGCACAAATTTCCTCGTTTGCAGGGACTAATAAAGGAATTTCTGATTCTGAGTCTGATTCTTAAACTTTGAGGTAATTACTGGAGTTTACCTAAAAATATTCCACTGGTTCAACAAGGTGCACTGTGGAAGCCGGTCATAAGTTTATGTTTGTCGCAGTGTTGTAAGAAGTCATACTTGAGTAAAAGTAAAGATATGGTGTAAAAAATAGTCTGCCATATGAAAAATAATTGAGTAAAACTCTTAAAGTATCTGATATCAAATGTACAAAAGTATCAAAAGTAATTTTCTAACAAAAATGTACTCAAGTATTATAAATAAAAGTAAATTATACATACTTACATGTAAGTGTATGCTGTAACCTAAGGTTGGCTTGATTGTTGATGTTCAGCACTTTTTTGATTATTGGAGTCAGTGTTTTCATCCCATTCCCAATAAATTAATTTGAAAATGAGCTACTTTGGTTGTGATGCAGCATGCAATCTAGAAAGTAACTAAAGTGATGAAATTAAATGTAATTCACAGTCCAGCAGCACAACTTGAACAAATCATCTTACAGGGTTGTACAGGCAACTGATAAGAGACGGAAAAGGTCTCATTTTGTCATGCGACATTACAATCTGCTCACATAGGAGAAATAAAATTGTGATTAATTGCCATAAACTGTTACATAGAGGCCCTGTGCCACGAAGCAGTAAACAGGTAGTAGAGTGGTTATCCATTGATTGTAGGCAGCGGCTAAAATTGACTGTACACATTTTTATGAAACACTGCTTGAGTCTGATTTTAACGTACTTGCAGTTTCCTTAAGTACTTGCAAGTTATACTTCTGTTCCACTCTATTTCAGAGGTAATCATTATACTTTTCACTGCACTACATCTAATTAAGGTGTAATGTCAAAGGTGTGGAAAAGTTGATTTTTGTGTCTCATTCCCAACTCATTATTTGATGAATTGGGAATGAGACTGAAAACATCATATTTTCTTAAAAATGGTGCCTTTACCAGTCAGTAAATATTGGCCATGATTCAAATAGTGCTTACATATTCATGCACTTAATAATGATCCAATAACATAATAACGAATACAGACGGGTCAGTTTTGCAGTTTTGCATGATGACTTCTTTTACTTTTAATACTTCCATACATTTTGTTGTCCATACTTTAACTTAAGTCACATTTTAGAGGACTAATTCTTGCAATGGAGTACTTTACAGGCATCACATCTCATTGCTACTTATACTTGAGTGAATGACCAAGTATGTTGTAGAGATAGTGTCAGTGTTCTGTGTGTGAATTGGAAAGACTACATCGCCACCAAGTGGTCAAACTGTGACAGAGCAGCGTAAAGGTTTGACTGTAAATGAAATGTCCCAAAGTGTTGTGAATGGAAATTTAGAAAGAGTGAGCAAGTAGTGTCTGTAGTTCTGCTTGTCCACTTAAAGTTCATGTGTCCGGACCTTATTTGCTATCAAAAAATGTTTTTTTAACCCTTTCACATTTGGTTTGGCTCATTCTGAAAGTGTCATCTAAAAATCATACATGGCACCACAAAAATAGTTTCAACATATTTATTGTTTTTTTTATTAACATTGGGTTGTTAATCTCTGTCTCTACATTATTTGGTGTCAAAAAAAATTCACAATATGTAATTTTTAGGGGCCTCTTAATCAAAATAATGAAAACAAAAGATGTACAGTAATTGATGATGTCCTGAAGTCTTCATTATTAAACAACCAACCACCATTGGTGATAAAAAAAAAAATCTAATTGTGACTAAGGCAAAAAATGTTGATGGACAAGGGTAATGTATTAAAGGTTTATTCGCGTTACGTTTGGTTACATTTGCAGACTTCCTCTCTGACGGATCATCTGATTTTCCCAGGAGTTAGCGACAGGCAAGTGTACAACACATTTTCCATAACCCTATGGTGGCACAGTGGTGCAGTGGTTAGCACTGTCACCTCTCAGCAAGAGGGTTCTGGGTTCAAACCCAACTGCATCAGCTTCTTACTTTGGCTTAGACATAGACTTTTTTTTCAAAATCTTTGTGGTGATATGGTCTTAAATGAAGGCAGATGGCTCTGCTAAGGTTTTAGCAAATTGAGTTCATTCATATGAGAAACTTCTTTATTTGTGTTATGTTTCCAATTTTCCAGAAAAATTCCAGTTTTCAAGGAAAGATATGCCTTGCTTCAATACAAAAAAAATTTTAAGATGGCAACAGTGGCACTTAAGTTGCAATAAAAAGTGTTTATATTATTGATCGAGGTCAAATGTGTACATTTGATTAAATGGAGAAAAGTGTCATGTGTTACAGCACACGTATAAGACACATTAATTCCTATCAGTATTCAAAGTTTGAAGCATTACATGATGTTTGGGAGGATGAACTGAGGCATAACAGCGGTCAAACCACATACAAAGTCAGGCTGATGCAACATTTATTTAGTGATGGTGACTTCAATATCCTGATACACCTTTTCACGTGAGAGTCTGCTGTTCCTCTTGTTGCATATCAGTCCCTTCAAAAGAGACAGGAGAGATGACAGAGTTCACAAACTAGAGACTTTGTTGCTATGGGTGCAATGCAGTAGACGTGACAACAATGATCACATGAGTAAAAATATCATTAAATAATTTTTTGATTAATTATTGGCATAAATAATGTTCAACTGTTTTTCAGAGGGAGGTGACCCACATGTTCTGTTGTCTTTATCAGCTCTGAAAACAGACTTAACATGGTTTTATCAGCTTGGTACTGCGGTCTTTTTACCAGAGTAAAACCTGTACTCAAATTGAACTAAAGACTGGACTTGGATACAAACTAAAGAGACAGAACAGAGAAGGAGCTAATTTAACCCATGAAAAAAAATCACTTAGTTCGACAACATGAATGAAAAAAATCACCCATGAAAAAAGGTTTGTTTAACCCATGAAAAAAATACTTTCACCCAGCTCGACACATGAAAAAAATGTGTTTAACCCATAAAAAACTATTTTCATTTGGCTTTACAGCCAAAAGACCTTTTGGTTCTCCAAAAAACATATTGTTTTTTCAAACAATGCATTCTTTTTTCAAAAAATTAGTAATTTTTCAGAAAATGCTTTTTTTCAAACAATGTATTCTTTTTTTAAAAAGAATCAGTTCTTTTTCAAAGAAAGAGTTATTTTTCCAAAAATGTGGTATTTTTCAAAAGATGCTTTTTTTTCCAAAAATGTCTGTTATTTTTCAAATAAATATATTCTTTTTTAAAATGTGTTCTTTTTCAAAAATGCTTTTTTTTTCAAAGATCAGTTATTTTTTCAAAGATACTTTTTTAAGGAATCGGTTATTCTTTTTTTTTTTAAAAAAAAATATTTTTTTCCAGAGAATCAGTTTCTTTTTAAAAAATCTTTTTTGTTTTTAAAAAAATCAGTTATTTTTCAAAACATGAATTCTATTTTCAAAAATCAGTTATTTGTCAAACATGCTTTTTTTCTCTACAATTTATTCTTTTTCAAAAGTCAGTTATTTCAAAAATGCATTTGCTTCAAAGAATCAGTTACTTTTCGAAAATGCTTTTTTCTTCACACAATGTATTCTCTTTTCAAAAGTCAGTTGAATTTCTAAAAATCAGTTATTTTTCATGAAATGTTTTTTGTTCACAAATCAGTTACTTTTCAAAAGATTTTTTTCAAAGAATCAGTTACTTTTCAAAAAATGCCTTTTTTTCAAAAAATGTTATTGTTCAACAAGTGATCTTTTCTCCACACCCTGAATCTTTTTTTAAAAAAAAAATCACATATATTTCTAAAAATCAGTTATTTTTCAAAAGATGCTTTATTTAAAAAAATGTTGTCTGTTATTATTCAAACCATGTATTCTTTTTTCAAAGAATAAGTTATTATTCCAAAAAACCTTTTTTTTCAAAGAATCAGTCACTTTTCAAAATATGCCTTATTTAAAAGAAATCTGTTATTACTCAAACAATGTATTCTCTTCAAAGAATCAGTTACTTTGCAAATTTTTTTCAAAGAATCAGTTACTTTTCAAAATATGCCTTATTTAAAAAAATCTGTTATTACTCAAACAATGCATTCTCTTCAAATAATCAGTTACTTTTCTTTTTTTTCAAAGAATCAATTACTTTTCAAAATATGCTTTATTTTAAAATAAATCTGTTATTATTCAAACTATGTATTCTTTTATCAAAGAATAATATAATATTATATATTATATATATATTATTAATATATAAATATAAATAATAATAATATAAATATATTAAATAATATTATTCCAAAAATATGTTTTTCAAAGAATCAGTTACTTTTCAAACAATGCTTTTTTTCAAAAAATTCTGTTATTGTTCAAATCATGTATTTATTCCTTCACTGAATCAGTTACTTTTCAAAAAAAATTCAACAAATCAGATGCTTTTCATATACTGCCTTTGTTTAAAAGTATCATTTATTTTTTCAAAAAATCTTTCAAAAATTCTGTTATTGTTCAATCCACGTATTTCCAGAAGATTCTATTATTTAATGAATCAGTTACTTTTCCAAAGATTCTTTTTTAAAACAATCAGTTACTTTTCCAAAACATGCTTTTTTTTCCAAAGAATCAGTTACTTTTCAAAAGATTATTTTTTTCTAACACCGTGTCCTAACTAGATGCGATGCGAGCAAGCGTCCAACAATCGCATCACATCTGACGCTCTCTGTCCACACTGATATTGATGAATCCGTTGAATATGTGTGCCTGTTGTCATGGAAACACATCAGCTGTGCGCTCCACATCAGGCTGGAGACATACCTACGTACTCGGTTGAACTTTTGTTAAACTGTTCAACCGTGGCGATCTCCTTCCAGCCAGCTGCCACCTTGTTGACATTTTTGTACTGCATTGTACAGGTAGCTCCTCAAATCATCCAAATGAATTAGCTGCTCCTCATCCATCGCACTATCAACGTGACACGAGCATCAGTTTATGAAACCAGGCGTCGGGCTCTAAACGGCGCATCGCATTGCACTGCGTCACGCACGGACAGTTAGGACATCCCAATAGAAAACAACTGATTTTGGAGCTAATGCTCGCTCACATCGCATCCAGTTAGGACACGGTGTACGAATCAGTTCTTTTTCAAAAGATGCTTTTTTAAAAAAATCTGTTATTGTTAAAATCATGTATTTCTTTTCAAAGAATCAGTAACTTTTCAGAATTTTTTCAAAGAATCAGTTACTTTTCAAAAGATGCTTTCTTTAAAAAGATATGTTGTTATTTCAAAAGGTGATTTTTTTCAATAATTCTGTTATTGTTAAAATCATTTATTCTCTTTTCAAATAATCAGTTACTATTCAAAACATGTTTTTCTTCAAAGAAACAGTTACTTTTCAAAGAATAATATAACTTTTCAAAAGAATATTTTTTCAAAAATTCTATTATTGTTCAAACCATGTATTCTCTTTAGATAGAATCAGTTATTTTTCAGTAATTTTCTTTTTTTTCAGACTCAGTTACTTTTCAAAAGATTAATTTTTTCAAAGGATCAGTTCTTTTTCAAAAGATGCTTTAAAAAATCTGTTATTGTTCAAATCATGTATTCTTTTTTTCTGCTTTTAAAAGATTCTTTTTTCAAAGAATCAGTTTTTTCAAAACATGCTTTTTTTCAAAGAATCGTTTGCTTTTCAAAAGATTAATTTTTCAGAAATTATTTTGTTGTTAAAATCATGTATTCTCTTTTAAAAGAATCACTAACTTTTCAGATTTTTTTTCAAAAAATCAGTTACTTTCCATTTTTTTCAAAGAACCGGTTACTTTTCAAAATATGCTTTATCTAAAAAAAAAGATTATTTTTTGAAATTATTTATTCTCTTTTCAAAGAATCAGTTACTTTTGAAAAACATTCTTTTCTCCAAAGATTCAGTTACTTTTCAAAAAAACTTTCATTTTTAACAAATCAGTTGCTTTTCATATACTGCTTTTTTTCAAAGAATCGGTTACTTTTCAAAAGACTATTTTTTCTAAAATTCTGTTATTGTTCAAACCATGTATTTTCTTTTGAAAGAATCAGTAACTTCAGAATTTTTTTTTTTTCAAAGAATCACTTACTTTTCAAAAGAGTCTTTTTTCAAAGAATCAGTTCTTTTTCAAAAGATGATTTTTTAAAAATTCTGTTATTGTTAAAATCATGTATTCTTTCTTGTCTGCTTTCAAAAGATTTTTTTTTCAAATAATAACTTTTTTCAAAACATGTTATTTTTCATAGACTCAGTCTTCAAAAGATTAATTTTTCAGAAATTCTGTCATTGTTAAAATCATGTATTCTCTTTTCAAAGAATCAGTTACTTTTCAAAAGATGCTTTATTTATAAAATATGTTATTATTGCAAAAGATTATTTTTTTCAGAAATTCTGTTATTGTTCAAATCATTTATTCTCTTTTCAAAGAATCAGTTAATTTTCAGAAAATTCTTTTTTATCAAAGAGTCAGTAACTTTTCAGAAAATGTCTTTTTATTCAAAGAATCAGTTACTTTTCAAAAGACTATTTTTTTTTCAAAGAATCAGTTTTTTCAAAAAATGTTTTGTGTTTCAAAGAATCACTTACTTTTCAAAAGATTCTTTTTTCAGAAATTCTGTTATTATTCCAAAAATCATTTGTTTCAAAGAATCACTTACTTTTCAAGACAATTTTTTTCAAAGAATCATTTTTTTCAAAACATGCTTTTTTTTCAAAGAATCACTTACTTTTCAAAAGATTCTTTCTAAGAAATGTTGTTACTGTTCACATCATGTATTCTCTTTTCAAAGATTCAGTAACTTTTCAGAAAATGTTTTTTCAAAGAATCAGTTACTTTTCAAAAGATGCTTTTTTTGATTATTCAAACCATGTCATATTTTTTCAAAGAATCAGTCACTTTTCAAAAGATGCTTTTTCTGATTATTCAAACCATGTATTCTTTTTTCAAACAATCAATTATTTTTCAAAAGATGTTTTTTTTAAAGAATCAGTCACTTTTCAGAAACATTTTTTTTCATCGAATCAGTTCCTTTTCAAGATTTTTTTTTCAAAGAATCAGTTACTTTTTAAAATGTGCTTTTTTTCCAAAAAAATGTTATTGTTCAAATCATGTATTCCTTTTTCAAAGAACCAGTTATTATTCCAAAAAATCTCTTTTTTTTTCAAAGAATCACTTACTTTTTAAACCTGCTTATTTTCAAAATATAAAGTTGCTTTTCAAAGAAGGTATTAACTTTTCAAATAATAAAGTTACTTTTCAAAAAATTTATTAATTTTCAAAGAATCAGTTACTTTTCAAAAAATGTATACATTTTTCAAAGAATCAGTTACTTTTCAAATACTTATTTTTTTCAAAGAATCAGTAACTTTCAGAAATATTATTTTTCAACAAATCAGTTACTTTTTAAAATATTATTTTAAAAAATCTGTTATTGTTCAAATCATGTATACTTTTTTCAAAGAATTAGCTATTATTCCCCCAAAAATTTTCAAGAATCAGTTACTTTTCAAAAGACTCTTCTCTTTCAAAGAATCATTTTTTTCCAAAACATGCTTTTTTTTTTAAAGAGAATCAGTAACTTTTCAGAACATTTATTTTTTTCAAAGAATCACTTACTTTTCAAAATATTATTTTCTTTAAAAAAAAATCACGTTTTTCAAAACGTGCTTTTTTTCAAAGAATCGGATACTGTTCCAAATATTTCTTTTTTTTCTTCAAAAAATCAGATACTTTTCAGAACATTTCTTTTTTTGTCAAAAAATCAATTACTTTTCAAAACATGTATTTATTTTTCAAAGAATCAGTAACTTTCAGAAGCAATTTTTTCAATTAATCAGTTCCTTTTCAAAATATTATTTTTTAAAGAAATATTCTGTTATTGTTCAAATCATGTATTCTCTTTTCAAAGAATCAGTCACTTTTTAGGAAATTCTTTTTGTTTTCAAAGAATCAGTTGCTTTTCATATAATGCTTTTTTCAAAGAATGAGTCACTTTTCAAAAGATTCTGTTATTGTTCAAATCATGTATTCTCTTTTCAAAGAATCAGTTACTTTTCAAAACATATTTTTTTCAAAAATTCTATTATTGTTCAAATCATGTATTATCTTTTGAAAAAATCAGTAACTTCTCAGACAATTTCTTTTCATTCAATAAATCAGTTACTTTTCAAAAGATGCTTTTTTCAAAGAATCAGTTACTTTTCAAAAGATGCTTTTTTCCATTATTCAAACCATGTATTCTTTTTTCAAAGAATCAGTTACTTTCCAAAAGATTTTATTTTTCAAAAATTCTGTTATTTTTCAAGCCATGTATTCTTTTTTCAAAGAATTAGTTATTTTTCAAAAAATGTTTTTTTTCTTCACACAGTGTATTCTTTTTTCACCTGTGAATTTTTTTTCTTCACTCGACTCAACACATGGACAAAGAAATGTTTTCAAAGAATCAGTTATTATTTCAAAAATTCTTTTTTTTTCAAAGAATCACTTACTTTTCAAAATATTATTTTCTTTCAAAAAGTCATGTCAAAGCGTGCTTTTTTTTTCAAAGAATCGGGTACTTTTCCAAAAATTTCTTTTTTTTCTTAAAAAAATCAGATACTTTTCAGAACATTTCTTTTTTTGTCGAAAAATCAATTACTTTTCAAAACATGTATTTATTTTTTAAAGAATCAGTAACTTTCAGAAGCATTTTTTTTCAATTAATCAGTTCCTTTTGAAAATATTATTTTTTGAGAAATATTCCGTTATTGTTCAAATCATGTATTCTCTTTTCAAAGAATCAGTCACTTTTCAGGAAATTCTTTTTGTTTTCAAAGAATCAGTTGCTTTTCATATAATGCCTTTTTCAAAGAATCAGTTACTTTCCAAAAGATTTCATTTTCAAAAATTCTGTTACTTTTCAAAAATGTTGTTCCTTTTCAAAAATTCTGTTACCTTTCAGAAAATTCTTCTTTTTTTCAACACATGGACAAAGAAATGTTTTCAAAGAATCAGTTATTATTCCAAAAAATCTTTTTTTTCAAAGAATCACTTACTTTTCAAAATATTATTTTCTTTCAAAGAGTCATTTTTTTCAAAAAATCAGTAACTTCTCAGACAATTTATTTTCATTCAATAAATCAGTTACTTTTCAAAAGATGCTTTTTTCAAAGAATCAGTTACTTTTCAAAAGATGCTTTTTTCTTCATTATTCAAACCATGTATTCATTTTTCAAAGAATCAGTTACTTTCCAAAAGATGTTATTTTTCAAAAAATTCTGTTATTTTTCAAATCATGTATTCTTTTTTCAAAGAATTAGTTACTTTTCAAAAAATGTTTTTTTTCTTCACATGAATCAATTACTTTTTCACCTGATGAATTTTTTTCTTCACTAAACTCAGCTACATGGTCAAATGATGAACTGTTTTCAAAGAATCAGTTATTATTTCAAAAGTTTTTTTTTTTTCAAAGAATCAGTTACTTTCCAACAGATTTTTTTTTCAAAAATTGTTACTTTTCAGAAAATTCTTCTTTTTTCCTAAGAATGAGTTACTTTTTTTTTTTTTTAATTCTGTTATTTTTCAAAAATTCTGTTATTTTTCAAACCATATATTCTTTTTTCAAAGAATTAGCTATTTTTCAAAAAATGTTTTTTTCTTCACACAATGGCCCTCATTTATCAATCCAACGCAGAAACCAGCGCAGATCCGAGCGCAGAAATCATCTTACGACAGGGTTCACGTGTGATTCATGAAACGTTCGTATCTCGCCGATCACAGCGTAAGAATGATCGGGCGTTGATAAATGCGGCGGCTGAAAACAATCGTCATTTAAATACCACGCCCTTAAATATTCTCAGTTTAGAGGCCTCGCCCCTAGAGTTTACGACATGGAGATGCGTAATACGTCCAAGAAGAGGAACTTCTCCGACCTGAATGCTTGAAGCATTTTGGCTGTTTAGCCTATATTTAAATAAATAAGGGTTATTTTACGGTTGCAGTCAAGTTTCTGTCGTGCGCTCGTTTATTTCTTTATTTAAATGATGTTCCAGATCATTCGGAGCCTGGCACGAGTGGCGTTGTTCAGGCTGGAGTCAGTCCCACAGAACCAGTCAAATGCGAGCTGTGCGTGCGGGCGCATGTCCTCCGCTGCCCGTGTAGGTACACCACCACAACCCTGGATCCTGACAACAGAGGTCTTGGAAAAACAAACCGAAATGTGTCGGTCAATGGCGGAGAGAAATCGCTCACTTAGGCCTATAGCAATAAACGACACTTTAAAAGAGAAACGAAAACCCGAAACGCGCATCACATGAATAAAATGTTTGACTAAAAATTGTGCATTGTCTGTTTCCCTGTATTGAATAGTTGCCAAACATAAGTATTTAACACTTAACATTTTAGAAGCGATGAATGAGGTCCTGTCTCCCTCATGCAGCCTCCAGTTGGGGCTCTGCTGACCAGGCTCTCTGGGCAGAGGTTCATCTGGATGCACCGGGACATCAAACGGCTCCCTGTTTTGCGCAGTAATGTGCAGAACCCCACAGGCTAAAATGATGTTGCAAACTTTCTCTGGCGTGTACAATAGGGTTCCCCCCGTGGATCCTGGACAGAGTCATCTGCCCTTAAGCAACCCGATGCAGCGCTCCAACGTGGCCCGTGTGCGTAAATGCGCATGGTTGAATCTGCGCTCCTGCTCTGTTGCAGGGTTTGCCGGTGGAGTTACCTGTTATTCCTTGAGGGGATAACCTTTGTCACCGAGCACATGAATCATTGCATGTATTGCTTGTAATTATGTCCTGCCTCAAAATCTTTCTCAAAATGAAAGAGAAATTAATGTTACAGCAACAAACGGTTAACCCCGTTAATTGCAAACTATTTGAAACTAGTAGGCTACCTTTAATGTCAGGGATATATGGTCTAATAACAATTCTCGGACTCCGCCAGATTTACTATGCTGCACCGCAAATCAACACGACTTGAAAACTTGCGTACACGAGCTGAGACCTGACGTGAGATTTGATCGTAGCCTCCGCTCACGTCCAAATTGATAAATGCCGAACTTTGCGTGGAAATGACCGTACGCCCAGTTTTCTGTCGTACGCTCGTTTGATAAATGAGGGCCAATGTGTTCTTTTTTCACCTCTGATTTTTTTTTCTTCACTCGACTTGAATTGACAATCGCAAAAGATCCGACACATGAAAAAAACATTTCACTTGGCTCGATGAAAAACATGAAAAAAATATTTTTTTTCATCAGCTTGACAAATGAAAATGAAATGTTTCACCATGAAAATGTCTTTTTCACTTGGCTTGACACATGAGAAAGACAATTTTAGAGCAAACTGGCTTTTAGCCACTTGGATTTTCATTTTAAAAAAATACATTTTCTTCTTTTTTTTAAATCTGAATCTACATGAGAGATACAGATGCTGTGAGCACCGTCACAATCACACAAAAGGCTTCAACAGTACAGTGGCTGTGTCTCATTTCAGGGTCTGCATCCTTTAAAGGACCCGGCCTTTGCTGTCTTCGAAGGCGAGTCCTTCGGAGAGTCCTATCCTTTGGCGCATTTCCTGGTTGCGTCACCAGATGTTCCCACCCTTACCTGTACGTCACTATTTATGCTGCCCAGGTCCGTGAAAGTGACAAGAAGAGTGAAGTTTGACCATCAAATATGTTTGAGCTACAGGAATTCCTAATTTACTTTTTAATCCTCCTCCCTGTGGAAGAAGAGGAGAAGCGGCTCTTGTTTATCACCAGTTGAGAGAGGGCCGTGGAGAGGTGAACCTGTTATCGAACCCACAGTAATGTTATCATTATTATCATTAGGCTAGACATACAAAATGTTGATCACCACATATGGTTTTATTTTAATTTTAAAGGCATTATTCCTATTTATAATATTTGGTAGATTTGGTAGTTTTGTTTGTTGTAATAATTTATTAGGGCCCGAACAGGGAACGTGCAAGGTCCCTATTGTTTTTCAAATGATTATTATTATTAGGGCCTGAGCAGGTAGACCTACAAGGTCCCTATTGTTTTCAACAATGACCAGTAGGTGGTGCTATTACCAACACAAAACCGTTTTTGGCCAATAACTACCACATAATATGTCGCACATTTTTAAACCTTATATCTATGTATTCCTTAAATTGAACTGAATTGTATGATGTAGGCACCGCCCACTTTCATGGTCAATTTCCATTTGCAAAATCACAAAAAATGATAGCCTTACTTTTTCGACCTCCTCCCAGGCGATTTTACTGATTTTAACCAAACTTTGCATGTAGTATCTGTGGACCCTCCTGACAAAAAGTTATCAAAAGAATTGTGATCGTCCAAAATATTAAAAAATATATTTCCTGCACATTGTTGTCAAAACAGACAGTCTTGCATATCTTGATCTTTGCTATTTGTGTTCCATGGCTCAGTGAGGATTTGTGCAAAATTTGGTGCAAATCGGCCAATAGGTGGCGCTTTTATTGCTAAATGACGAAAAATGCTGTCTTGCTAATGGATACAAACCTCTGTTGAAGAGTCTGTAGGTTCACACAGTGTAGTCATATCCAAGGGCGTAAGTTTGGTCTCAGCTTTGGTAGGGACACTGCCCAGCAACCTATCCCTCCCGCCTAGTGTCTCATCACAGACCCAGTCAAGACCTCACCTGAAGCCCAGACGGTCCAGCTGTTGCTTCCTTAACCTGCACTACATCTGTACTGGATATCTGAGTTTCCTGAATGTATTTCAAAATAATGCATCAATGAATAAAATGTCCTCTTTACATCCATGAGACATATCAAACTTATAAGAAAGAACATTTGGGTAACATCTGAAGAATAACATCTTGACACCTTTAATTATGCAAATCCAAAATTTATTTTCAAAATCACCAACATGATGATGAGATTCATAGGTTACAACTACAAGGCATCCTAAAACAAAGAACTGCAATGCTCATGCCATCTTTATTCCAATAAAATTGCTTATTGACATTGTCCACACCTTAGCTGAAACTCTGTTCCTGATTCATCACAAGCCTGCTCTACATTTTTAGCATCATGCTGCTGTTTTTTCTGTGTTCTCCTTGTAATTTCTAACATTGATTGAATGACTAGAGGGTGATATACTTAACACCAGTTATGTTTTACACAGTAGAAGACTGGTGATATTACGCTACGCAAGCATGTTTGCATTTGTGTGGGACCGCATCCATTTGTCCTGAAGTCGACTGACAAACATTACAGAACCCACAGTCAGTTAGCTTTAATGCTAGCCTACGTTCACTACACTAACACCTTCATGACACTTTTCCACAGAAGAATGAGTGTTAATGTTAGGCTAGGAGGCCTGCATTGTGTGGGTAGTTAGCTAACTAACAACAGCCTAGCAGCTAGGCTACTTACTCACTTTCTGGGTGGTGAAATAGCTTCGGATGGCTTGTTTATTTTTCGGTGGCATTTTTTATCTACAAAGCAGAAACACTGGCAAAAATGTTGAGACCAAACAAAATACTGATGTGGGGATTTACTTTCATGATTTCCTGGTGTATTTACGTCAGTACAGTCTGCAACAGCCAGCCTGGTATCTTATCGCATGTTCAGTCGGATCAGACGCCGTCCTACTGTGGTCAAGCCAGCCGCACATTTTTTTCAAGTGCGCGAATCTACTAACAATCACGGTATTCGTGATGAAACCGCTCTGAAGAGCTGCTGGTAGTGACTGTGGGGCAGACTGCAGTCTCTCAGTCAGACCCATGAAACATACGATACTTTTATAGTAATTATTCCCGGGAGTGAGCTGAAGATATCACGATGGTATCCTTCTGGATTTCAAAGTAATGGATGACGTGAGAATTTTTTTTTTTTTTTTTCCATAAGTAGTTTTGGATTCATACACTGCTGAACTAAGTACTTCCTAGACTACTTGCATGCATAATATGAAGTACTTTTACCGTGTACTTTTAGAGTAAACCTGGGTCAAAATCCTGACCAGATCACAAGAATAAGGATATTTCGCCCAACTTTGATGTGGAAAAAAAAACGTATTTTCCATAAGTAGTCCAAGATTCATATACTACTGAACTAAGTACTTCCTAGACTACTTGCATGCATAATATGAAGTACTTTTACTGTGTACTTTTAGAGTAATCCTTTGTCAAAATCCTGACCAGATCACAGGAATAAGGATATTTCAGCCAAATTTGATGTGCAATAAAAAACTTATTTTCCATAAGTAGTCCAAGATCCATGTACTGCTGAAATGAGTACTTCACAGACTACTTGCATGTATAATAGGAAGTACTCTTACTGTGTACTTTTAGAGTAAAACTCGGTCAAATTCCTGACCAGATCACAAGAATAAGGATATTTCGCCCAACTTTGAGGTGGAATAAAAAACGTATTTTCCATAAGTAGTCCAAGATTCATATACTACTGAACTAAGTACTTCATAGACTACTTACATGCATAATATAAAGTACTTTTACTGTGTACTTTTCGAGTAATTCTTTGTCAAATTCCTGACCAGATCACAAGAACAAGGATATTTCGCCTTATATATTTCGGATATATTTTTTATATTGAAAACAGGTAATTTTGTGTTTTTCCACTCCAAAAATCAGTGACTTCATCTTTTAAATTGGCATTTAAAGGGTTAAATTCCTATTTTATTTTTTTTTTTAATATTTGGTGTTTTTATCAGGACTGAAGTTGATTAACAGATTTATGCAAAAAAAAGTTGAAACATTTTTTTATCTGATATATTTTTACAGCAGTTAAAAGTTAGTGGCTGAAAACAGCCACTAATACCATGAGAGGGTAGTTTTTTGTACCGCTGTAGGAGGGTTAAACTATTTTGCGTGGTTTAGGCAGATCTCCAGGCAAATAACCAACCAGGGAGTCAGGTAGGTATTGAAAGCTGTTTCCCGGCCGGGACCATAATCATAGGTTACAATTCCCTCATTGAACATTCAAACCAAGTAATACAGACTAAAATATAAGAATAATACACATGCCGTCCAAAGTTGTCTGCTTTATCTGATCACTCCAACCCACTTTACTTGCATAGAACCTTAAACTGCTACACAATACTGTACATTCTGTGCAGTGGTGTCTGGTGCCATTAACCCAAAACAGGAAATGATGGACAAGTTACCTGATATCTGTAGATAATAACTAATCTATACACCTCCCACACAGACACCATACACCTGTACAGACCAGGTAACTCTACACATAAAGCAGATTCATAAAGTGCAATCTCCTTACTGTGTTCGTGTCCTCAGAGAAGCTTAGTCAGGGACTGATATGGTATTTAAAGGTAAAAGCACTAACTTCACGCAGGAAACGAGCAAAGACCGCCCCTTTTTGGTGAGCCCCACCTGGATTCGTCAGAAAATCTGTGGGTGGGACTTATTTTGTGCGTACAATTGTTACTTGAATATCAGGTTGGAGCATATGAGGTGGAGAAAACTTAAACATCACCCATTACTTGCATGATGTTGTACTGTGCAAATTGGAGAAACTGCACTGCACATTGATGCATGTAAGATAATGCTTCAGTTGCCTTCTTTCAAAAATGTATTCATGGCTGTGTATCGATATTAGGCATTTGGTTTAATTTCTGTTTTGTTTGCCTGCTTTGCTTGTGTAAAGATGTTTCTGCTCCATTTTCTTTTTTTGACATGTGCTATGTAAAAAAAGTGTCATGGTCATTAGGCTGAATAGGCTGAATTCCTCTGTGCAGCAAATAGCTATTTGGAGAAATTCTTACCTAAATAGGATTTTTGTGACTCACAGCACAGCACTGCCATCTAGTGGACAACTTGTATCAAAAACACCATACATGGATAGAATGGCAGCAAATCAATATTGCTTACACTGTCACGCCCACCAGGTAAAACGTAGGCAAAATCTTTTCATAACTTTTCATCTTCAAGATATGAGGATGATTGTGACTGCATGTGGAGACAGTGGTGTTAAATCTGTAGGAAAAGTTAATTAATGTACAGGGCATGAAAAAGTGTGAAAAATGTTGTCGAAAATCAATGTGGCCGACTTCCTGTTGGACAGAGGGTCTGGGTGTAAATTGCTTTTTTGTGCGTGTCTTCATGATACACATGTATACCAAATTTCGTTCATGTATGTGCAGGTAGGAAGTGTGTTTGATTTATATGAGGCTTACTTCCTGTGTCCAGTGGGTGGCACTATAGATATTACACAGTATTGATGCATAGACTTATACAGGGTGACTCCCTTTCATTCCTGAGAGCTTTGGAGTAGATGGGAAATTGTACGTTGAAGTTATAAGGACTTGATGCTTTATGGTGAAGGATTGAAATTGCCGGCTCCACTCCGCCCACCAGGTATGACTTATCAACAAGCTTTTAACAACTTTTCATCTTCAAGGTCTGAAGATGATACTGACTGACTGTGATGACTGTGGTGTTAAATCTGTAGGAGAAGATAGTTAAAATGTGGTGATTGGAAATATTTCAAAATGGCGGCCAAAATAAAAATGGCCGACTTAGTATCGATGTGTAGACGTATTCAGACGAAACAGATTAAATATCAGACTGAACATGTCTTGTATAGTAGGGTTAGTTACCAAACTCAGTACTTTAAAGGGAACCGGCCGAGTTATGTTGGCACCAAGTACTGATTCATTATAAATCAATCCTTGCCAAATTTTGGTACCTGGAAGTGCATTTTTAGAGTAATGTTACAGAAAGATAGATAAAGAGAGAGACGTCACCCCTGCATCTAATCACAAAAGCTGAGTGTATCATGTTTGAAAGCCTGAGAGCCAAAACCCCTGCAGCACCTGACATTTGCACACCTGCAGCCACTGCTGCGCTCATAAATGGAGAGTTACACCCCTTCACCATCTTCAAGTAATTATAATCCAGCGGAGAAGTTGGTGTTTCAGGTAACTGGGCTTTTTCCACTGGCTTGGTTGACGTTGTCGTTAGCATTTTTACTAGCTTTAGCCAAAACTCAGCAACTGGCTGCAACCAAAATTCCTGACCAGCAGGAGAGAGACACAATGTACAATACTGTACATTCTGTGCCAAATGTAAGTCTCCTAAACAGTGGTGTCTGGTGCCATTAACCCAAAACAGGAAATGATGGACAGGTTACCTGATATCTGTAGATAATAACTATCTGTACACCTCCCACACAGACATGAATACACCTGTACAGACCAGGTAACTGTACACATAAAGCAGATTCGTAAAGTGCAATTTCCTTACTGTGTTCATGTCCTCAGAGAAGCTTAGTCAGGGACTGATATGGTATTTAAAGGTAAAAGCACTAACTTCACGCAGGAAACGAGCAAAGACCGCCCCTTTTGGTGAGCCCCACCTGGATTCGTCAGAAAATCTGTGGGTGGGACTTATTTTGCGTGTACAATTGTTACTTGAATATCAGGTTGGAGCATATGAGGTGGAGAAAACTTAAACATCACCCATTACTTGCATGATGTTGTACTGTGCAAATTGGAGAAAGCTCCCTGTAAATTTGATTATATTTGTCATCACTGCACATTGATGCATGTAAGATAATGCTTCAGTTGCCTTCTTTCAAAAATGTATTCATGGCTGTGTATCGATATTAGGCATTTGGTTTAATTTCTGTTTTGTTTGCCTGCTTTGCTTGTGTAAAGATGTTTCTGCTCCATTTTCTTTTTTTGACATGTGCTATGTAAAAAAAGTGTCATGGACATTAGGCTGAATAGGCTGAATTCCTCTGTGCAGCAAATAGCTATTTGGAGAAATTCTTACCTAAATAGGATTTTTGTGACTCACAGCACAGCACTGCCATCTAGTGGACAACTTGTATCAAAAACACCATACATGTATTTCTTGTCACTTCCTGTTAGCTCTTGTTGTCACATCTTGTTATTTGTTATTGTCATTTCTTGTTATAATTTCTTGTCAGTTCTTGTTGTCACTACTTGTTGTCACTTGTGTTGTAATTTCTTATTGTAATTTCTTGTTGTGATTTCATGCCACCTCTTGTTATTTCTAATTGTCTTGAAATTGTTTGTTGTAATTTCTTGTTGTCATTACTTGTCACTTCTCGTTGTCACTTCTTGTTGTAATTCTTATTGTCATTTCTTGTTATTTCTTGTTATTTGTTATTGTCACTTCTTGTTATTTGTTATTGTCACTTCTTGTTGTAATTTGTTATTGTCACTTCTTATTGTCACTTCTTGTAATTAGGCCCGAGCAGGTCATCGACCGGCGAGACCCTATTGAAATTGTAAGGATTATTATCGATGCATTTTTGGAGGTCTGAACATTGCGGGAAATGGGTACAAATTGGCAAATCTGTCAGAAGTGGCGAAAAATTTTATCAATTAAACTTCCGTTGCACGGCCACGTGGGGCTACAAAATTTGAAATGTTTTTTGCCCTAAGTCTTGCATAGTTTGTCGCACATTCGAAAACCTTATATCTACGCGTATATATAATTATATTATGAAATTATAATTCTTGCCTCTTTCTCCAAGAAATAATTAGTGACATGGCAGCCGTCGATGGAGTCAGCCCTGCAAACCCAGTTGGTGGACAGTGGAGACTACACCCCCAAACACCCTGAGTACCGACCCAGATGATGTCCCACTGACACCAGGCTCTTTCTTGTGGCATCCCATCCAGCCCTGCAGCACTGCTGGGGACTCCTGCTCAGCCTGTTACTGTGCATCATTTGTAACTGTTTTAATATTGTTGTAATTGTTTTTGTTAATAAAAATCTGTAAATAGTTATTTATGCTGTAATTTTGTAAATAGTTGTAAATGTTAAGACCTTAATAATAAAAGAAAAAATTAAATCCCTTGTTGTCCCTGAAAAGTAGCACATGATGCTGTTTGCTAACCCTGTTATAAATTGTACTTAAGTTGTAAATACGAAATGGAATAGACAACATGTAACACTAGAACAATATTTCATTTCATGAATTATATAAAATGAATAATTATGAACTAAAATTAAATTAACTAAATAACAACAGAAATAATGTGACAATTGGCTGTCCTCTGGAGCAGAGAGAAGAGCCTCTCCATGCGCTCTCATTTCTTCTGCCTCCCTCTGCAGCCTCATGTCCTCCTTCATCCTCCCTCCTCCTCTTTCTCCTCGGCCCTGGCTGGCTCTCCTCCACCTCATCGTCGTCACCCTCCTCCTCCTCCTGGTCACCCGCCGGCACTTGGCCCTGGTGTGTCCTCAGGCATGGAGGCAGTTAGGACAGGGGGGCAGTGAAAGGCCTCTGTCCTGAGACTTCATCCATGAGGACTATCCTAAGGCAGTGGAAATCAATCACGTCAACAATTTTCAGCAAATTATTTAGTAACTTGCATGGGTAAAACAAATATAATTTAGTTTCCACATCATCATTTAAACCTGCACCTACTTTGTACTTGTTCTTTAAATGGTCCCACTTGGTTTTGGCCTGCTGGGGCTGGACATTCCCCTGCAGGCCCATTGTTTCCAGAACTGTGCTGAACACAGAGAGAAGCAAGAGAAAAGGTAAACACAAGATCACATTAACACAGGGATGCATAGATTTACAAAATGTGACATCAGGACTGACAAATGGGTGATTTATTATTTATTATGTAATATTTATTATTGCCTTACTTCCATCTAGCCGTGGTGGAATGTTTCGCCCCTGTGAACAAATGGTCGTTCTGACCTCGGACAAGTGATGAAGATCTCTGTTTGCTCCCTAAAACAAAATGAAATGTAAAAGACTTTTTGTGTTATGTCAACAGACAAAAGGGTTCTAATATAGCAAAAATATAATCATTATAAGGATAATCCTAAACTTAGATCTTTATTCAGTTCAAACATTTAACTAAACTTACAGTTTTACAGTCTGAAAATAAAGCAGGGATCACAGCCTAATGTAAACCTGTTCATCTTGCTCCATTTATGTACATAAAGTAGAAATAGTCCATAACATCTCAGCCGTCACAATAAGATATAAGTCAACCTCTAAACATCTAACGTATGAAAGTGAAGGCTTTTAAGGCTTCACTTCCAATGGCATCAAGTTAAGCATTACCAGCGTATTTTAACAGAAATTTTGAGGATTTAAGGTTAAGAGTTTAACATATCTGGCATTGGATGTTCAAATGAGTGAACAACTAGTATAAACCCAATACTTACATTTAAATGCCAGATCTCTGCCACCTGCTTTCATCATGTTATTTCCTTTTCTTTCTTCTTTTTTGGGCGCACAATGGATCTTGGGCAATTTATAGCCGTGAAGGATCGTGGCGTCCTCCAGGACGAGGGAAAAGGAGGCCGCTTTTGTGGGCTGCATTTGAAGGAGCCTTTGAATTGGGACAGCTTTTGCGTGACGTTGTGACTTAACTGGCCTTCAAATGCGGCCTTCGAAGGATGCAGACCCTGAAATGGGACACAGCCAGTGAGTTTGTTAACACAGAGGGCCATTCTTGTTCCACCTGCATAGTTTCACATATAACAAATAGGAGCATTGCTCTGAGCACTGTAAAGTCCAACAACTTGAAGAACTTGTTTGTTTTGTTGACTCGCACACTGCACCTTACTCATCTTTAAACACAGACCTGAACGCCAAAGGAGTCGTTCTACAGGTCTTTGAACAAATACAGCTGAAAATGTGCATTGACTCCGAACCATGGGAGGCTGAAATAAGGTAAACAAGTCATCAAAGCTGATGAGTAAATTTAGTCAAAGTATGGTGGTAATTCTCAGTGGTTGATTTTTGGTTATTCTCTTCTATTTTTTCTGAGTTCACCCAAGGGTAGATCAGTTAAACCTATTATTTAATCTACATGAAGTTTGTAATTTAAAACTTAATCATCCCCATCAGAGTGTACATTTAGATGAACAGAAGGAACACAATTAACTGATATACCACTGTATTTTCATTATTTACAGAAAGACAGAATACCACAACTAATCAAACACATGGGTTTTCTGTGAAAAGTAAAAACAGTAACCAGTTTTTCTTGAAGTTTCTGATCAAAGTTGGTTTC
Source organism: Lagodon rhomboides (assembly GCA_039737535.1). Taxonomy (NCBI): domain Eukaryota; kingdom Metazoa; phylum Chordata; class Actinopteri; order Spariformes; family Sparidae; genus Lagodon; species Lagodon rhomboides. The sequence goes on along the minus strand of CM077788.1, from coordinate 24,075,761 downwards.
TAATGTCACTTTAGCAGTGGAAAAGTGTTCATTTACATATTTACCAACGGCAAGAGGATCACTTTAGTGTTTAATTGTGTGTGTAGGAGGAGGAAGAGGAGGATGCTTCTTCATGCACTGCAGCACGGCTTCTCGAGAAGAAGGGCCAAAGGGTGCCAAAGAGCAGGAGAATTAATACAAAAAGAAAAATGTTTAGTGTCTCCGGTTTTATTTCTATATTCTCAGTGGGAGCAATGACGACCAACTCAACATCTGGATCAGAGAAGATGACAGTGAAGTAAAGGAAACCATCTATTCAATGGACCTGATCACACGCAAAGTGCATCTATCTCCATGCACATTATTTTACAAGGGATAATGAAAAGCGGTATCCACAAAACTAGGTGTTTAAACATTTTTTAGAAGTGTACAAGAAGTAGAACACTTATACAAACACTTAAACATTTGACAAATATCTGTCCACTCCACAGGTTGTTGCAAAAATTTGATCAACTTTTATGTGTACAGTGTGTGCGTGCTATCATATTATTTCATGACGTATTATTCGTTTTTTTTTTGTTGCATGTTATTTACATTTGATCATGTTAAAATTAAGCCAGTAGTCATTCTGTATATTTATTATATTTATTTTATTTATTGTATATTTATTTTTTGCCATCACACTCCCCTAAATGCCACCAGGTCAATCCAGGTGGAGTTGGAGGTCCATAAAGGAGGTTAAAGATGGTTTCAGTCGATGACATCTGAAACCTGTCTGAAACTGCTCATCCACATCATGTCTGGCATGTCCCCAAAATGGACGAGTCGGCACAAGCTAAGCCCACGGTTTGTAACCAGGCAGATGTATGGGCTCCATTGGCCGTGTGCATGGAGACAAGTGACTTTCTGCCCTGATATCACACAAAAATTGTTACAATTATTCATATGTCTTGCGAAATGAAAGGTATGTTTGGTTGTATTGAGAGTACAAATCATGTGTTTCAATCATAATTACATCAAGTCAACTTGGCTTGTGGGATGACCCCAGGAAGGTGGGGCAGCTGGTCAATTGTACCAACGAGTCGTACCACACCAGTCCGAGCTTTGGCTCCAGCACTTCCTTGTCTGTTGATGCAGTGTGGTCTTTGTCCTCAGCATAGACGGTTTGTGTTGAAGCAGTTAAACAAAAACAAACTAGGAAAACATGGAAAACAGAAAAAAAAAGTTTGGTATTATTGCAAATATGATCTTAGCCAATAAAATACTGTAGATTTCCTAATGTTACAGTCACTTTAGTCAACTTACATTAATCAGCAACAGATTGCACTTACTGTATATAACAGCACTTTACGGAAGGTCAGTCTTGTAAGAACATGTTCATTGTTTTCCTTAGGTTACCCACTCTCTGGCATCACTTATAGATACAACTTGATAAATATGAAACACATATTCTATTTGGAATTACAGATTTATCAAGTCTTTGAACGGATGGCACAGGTGTGGTCCAACGTGAGCGGTGTGACTCTAAGACAGATTATGGAAACCTGCTGGAGCCAGCCGTGAGGGATGCAGCTGACAGGCAGATGTCACAACAAACTAAATGAATGTGTTGAAAGGTTGGCATTTAACGCATGACAACAACGTGTAACTCTTCTGACTGCATGGAAAACACACCCATAATCTCTCCATTATCACTGCAGTCAGGTTGTGTGTTATTGTTCTCTGTGTGTGATATATGCGTACAGTTTGTCAGTGTTGCAATAATTGCACTTTGTCCTGATTTCGAAAGGGTTGCAGCTAATAATTATTTTCATTGTCAGTGAATCTTTTTGACTAATCAATGAATCATTTACAACTTAAAATAATTTTTTTAAAAAGGTGAAAAATAGTGCAGTTCTCCATTGTTTTTTTTTTTTATATTTTTCCATATCCATGCCAGTAAACTACTTTTATGTTTACTTCTACATTGAGATGTATGAGAAGGGCTTTAAATTACCAAAATAAAGTTTTAAAAAATGACTCAGGTTCTTTCATAAGAATGTGATTTTCGTCGATAACAACTAGCATCAATGTTGAAATTCTCTCGCGAGCCAGTCTTGTCAGCATATGTGCTTAACATCATGCTGTAAGGCTCAGTGGAAAATGATGATGTGATGGAAGTGTTTTTAAAACATTGCTCTCACGAAAGACAGATTAACCGGTCAAGGTACCTCTGTACACAGAGCACAGAACACAGAGACATCCCTCGGGTCTGCAAACACTCTCAAGCGCTGACAACTAAATATTTGTTACTGTTACTTGGATTCCAAGTTACAATCATGCCCTTACGAAAATGTCACAGGCGAAATGTGTCTTTTCATCTTATTTGTATTGAATATTACATCGTATGATTTTCTATTTTCACTTGTACCATTTTATCATGTGTAAAAATGATGTTGCATGTGAACTGGACTTTTTTTTTTTACAAGTTAGTGGTGTTATTGACATGTATTAAAATATCAACCTGTGAAATCAACATTTTCACATGTGGTTTAAGAAACATTTTTAGTATTGGAAACATAAAATGACACAATCATGTGAAATGTTCTTCTTCAGATGTGAATTTCACATTTTCACATGTGATTGGAGCAAAAATCTAGACATTTTCACAACTGACTTCCTTTTTACAATTATCAATACAATTCCTACATAAGACATTTACTTCTCAATTACATATGTGCCATAAGTGATCACTCTAAAACTGATAATGACACTTAGATTTCAGACATCATAGATTTAAGATAATGCATCAAACCTTTCAAAATAAAAGCATTACCATAGAGTAGGGTAGTAGAGGATGGGCAGACTGTTTAGAGACAGCATCACTGAAATGGAGAGGGATTGGCTGGTGTGGTTCACGAAATGTAAATTTAAGTAAACTCCATCTCCATATAAAAGTTTGTGTTAAGTATCTCATGGTGGTGTTCAATACCACTGATTTCCTTTCCAATCTGATACCAAGTAAAACGCAGGCTGGTAATGCTGATACCAAAACAATTACAACAGAACACACACAAAAGTTTAATAACTTCTGCAGTTTTAAGAATGTGGGGAAAAATGAACACACAAACTGAAGCCTCAACGGATGTGAATCATTTTCCCACGGTCAGTGATAAATGTCACATATAGCTACACCCTCTCTCTGTGTACCTGGAAAAAACCCACCAGTCACAAAGAACTTTTCGCTCGAGTGGCACCTTTGTTCTCCTTCTCCCAGACCGCCACCGCATAACCTCATCATTCTGTCCTGTGATTAAATCTGAGACGAAAAGGAGAAGTAGTTCCTAGCAACCAGGTTTTGAAATTAGATCCTGGTTATAAGCGTAGTTATAAGCGTAGTTTTTTTCTACCGTGTCCATGTTGTTGAGACAGTGCACATTTGGCCCGGATCACTGAGTTTGGATATCAGTCTTTTCTTATGGACATCGATCTTAGAACAGAAACTTGTTGGCTCAGAAGTATCGCACACCATAGTATCACGTGTATCTCGACAATGGAAAGAGATGCCGTTTTAGACACATTTGGGCAAAAGCGTGAGTTTGATGGTTGTTTTGTAAAAGAATAATTGTGGTTTAAAGGGGCATTTTAAAGTGTAAATATGAAGGAATGTGTTATTTGTAACTTTCAGACGGTTGCCGTTCACGTCAATTCTGTAAATATAACATTTTTAACCTCAAACGTCCTCCGTTTGTTAGATAGAGCTCTTTTTTCTCTACAGATCAGCTTGATTTGACACCTCACTTGTAGAGCTGTGAAAGTTAAGTTAAATTAGGAAAAACTAGGTACAAAAAATAAAACAACAACAACGCATGAGCAATGAGGCTATGTTTCTATTTTCTTGTTTTCTGCTCTACACATTTTTTGTTTGTTTTTTACACTTCATCTTCCCTAACTGGTAACTGATCATTTAAACACGACTGCACAGTGGCACTATGACCTACTGTAAATGTTAACATCACAATGACAATGCTAAAATGCTAAGAACATTTGTGTCACACAAGGTTCCCACACAAATTCCCCGTAAAGCCAAGCTATGTTCTCTGAATGACACATCTGTCACCATGATTCTTTCAGTGCTGATAATATGTAGTCATGCAGGTAGACTTGTCTGTCATGTTTCAAAGGCTGGTATGTATACTGTTGTGTTTCTTCTGCTGTGCCCCAGTGTACTGACATTTACATTGGTGCAGCTGTCTGACCCTGGTTAAAGGTGCTATTATTTAGGAAAAAGTGATGCTTTGGGATGGCGGCTGACCCGTCCTACAGTCCCAAAGCGTCAGTTTTTGGCGAGTTGGGAATGAGACTCAAAAATTCACTTTTCTTACAAATAGCACCTTTAATTAATTCATAAGAAGCAGAAATCGCTGGACCAACCTGTCTCAGAGTCAATGAAAGAAAAACTCCAAAGAGATGCAGGGAGGTGTGGTGGGCATACAAAGTGCAGGACTGTGACACCAGAAAGCCATGGATCATGCCCAGATGTGGATAGGTTTAGTCAACAAAAGCACTTTGGTTAAGTTAAAGGACAGATTGCGATTTCTGTTAAATGTTAAGATGTTTTTTGCTCTTCTTTCAGCTGACTTTACTACGGGTTTCACTGGTGGGGCTGCTCTCCTACTGTTGATCTGATTGGTTACAGTTAGCCCCTCACAGAGGGTGATAACAGATTCATCCAGTCAGTCCAGTCACCTGCCAAAACATTTATTTAAAATGTCTGCCCTTTTCCAAACAGTTTCAAGCGGCTCCTTTTCCAGATGAGTCTGTGAAACAAACCATGAGGTACCTGCCTAAACATAACCACCAACAAGTTGAATAATGCTGTAGTGACTATGAGTGGATGCTGAATTACCAATGTAGGTGAAAAACAAATAAAATATGTTGTCACTGAACATTTTACTGATATGCACAGCATTAACACTTTTGCCAGGTCCACTTTATAAGACAGTGGAGGTTGAAAGTTGACTCCAACTCAAATACCAACTCTTCAAATACTGATGCTTTGGGATTGGAGGTTCGGTCGGCTGCCATCCCTGAGCGTCAGTAGCCCTTTTCGCACAGAGACTCTGCATTATCTCCGCAGCAAAGGCTTGCCAATTCTCTGCAATTGTTTGTTCGCACAGAACCAAGCAGCTCTGGTGTAAAGCGACAGCAGTGTGTCAATTCGTACAGCACGCCGGCGCTGCGCATCCAAAAGAGGCGTGGCGGTACGTGTCATGATGATGACGTCTTTGTGGTTTTTCCAACGCGTTTCCCCCGGTGTCCTCCTGTTAATCTAAACATGTACCTGCTGGCTGTTTATAACCATATGGATGCTGTTATATTGTGTTGTGACTGAGATCCTGACCCACCGTACAACCTCGGAAGTGACAAAGTTAGTTTCTGATACTACCACCGGAGGCGCATTAGAGCCGCAGCGAAATTTCCTCCCTCTCTGCATCCGAAACTTTCACACAGAGGACGATGCGGAGAATCGGCACATGATTCTCACACTCAAAGGGCAGTGTGAATGGGACTAGTATTTGACAAGTTGCGAGTGAGACTAAAAAAGAGACTTGCTTAGCTTTTAGCATGCAAAACATATTGTGCTGCTACTGCAACTCTGTTGTATATAAATGTTATTTCTGCTATTTTCTGTCTACAGGTAATGGTGTGCGTTTGTGTGTGACTGCAACTGTAAATGTCACGAAAACTAGATCGACTGGTTGAGAGGGTCTCTGTCACAATGTACATATGTTAAGAAGACAAACACCAATGGAGCTGAAAGCTGAGAAGTGTATAAAAAAAAATAATAATAAAAATAAAATTAAGAACATTTCCTTTTTGTATACTCGCACGTCTACACACTTTCTTTTCACTTGATATTTTTTATCATGCAATAGGGTCAAAGTTTTTCTCGTCTCGGGATATCGAAGGAGTGATATTTGTCATACAATCCTATGCTAAATAGGCCCAGAAGGGAAATTGTACACTATACTAATGTTACCATGTTTATTCAGGGAGGTTGTTTTTTTTGTGAAGACGGTGTTTGTGGAAGGACGTGTTTGGTATCCAAACAAGTCTGTACCTTCACTTCTCTATGAAGTGTAGTTTTGACACATTCGGCCGTAGACTGTGCGGTCCGGAGACTGACAAAAAACAAACCTTGTAATCCAGGATCAAAACTTCTAAAATGGTTTGAGAAGGCGTGTGTATAGGAGGAGAGACCAGAACAAAGATCTGAAACCAACAGATTCAAGAATTGAGGATATTTATTTGTAAGGAATTTTTTTGTTGTTGTTTTAGTTGTTTTAGCTGTCTTCTTTTATCGCTCGTTCCCATTTTGAGGATTTATTGGCAATAATGTATCGCTGCATTATTGTGCTGAGCATACTTCACCTTGTTGTGGTAAGTACATGTATTAAATATTTGTATTATTTGCAGAAAGTTGCACATATTTGTCTATGAATTTACTCAAGTTTAATCCTCTCATAACCTCTGGTTGGTCTTTTCACTTCTAGTCTCTTGAGCCACTGATGATAGGTGAGGCTTTTATTCAGTTATTTTCATGATAACTAACATTACATTATGAATTATTACAAAATAGCAGTATTTACATACACTGTGTGCGCTTGTGTAAAACTAGAAATTCATTTCTGTGTTCTGTTCTGAAGAGGTCGATGATGACGACGACTTGGATATAGCTGAAATAAACGAAGGTGAGATAAACTAGAGATCATAGTTTTATGATTTTTTTTTGTATTTAAATATAGATATTGATAGATATAGATATACTGCCTCCACTGGAGCTATATAAACATACTATAGATGAAAGCATGTTCAGAACTACTCACTTTGAGAAACAATGTCCTGAAATGTTGGTGTTTGTTTTGAGTCTCTTTCTGTTTGCCCTCCAGGTCTGGATCTATTTGAGGGCGACATTATGGATGTAAGTAATGTGAATCATGTCTTTTCTTCCTTTTTTTTTTTTTTTGCATGAGAGATTGTTGAGTTTGTTTCTATTAATGTTACACCTTTACTCCAACCAAGGACGTCAAGACAAAAACAAGAGTTGCCAGGAATGCCATTCTGACGAGCCAAAAAGAGTTGTGGGACATCCCTGTTTCTTATGTATTAGAACACAGCCTCAGTGAGTGACGTTCAATGGGCCTTTTTCCATGATCACTGTTAAAACATTGCCGAGACACGAGCAAATCAGAAGACACACACAAGGTGGTGAATGCTCATTGTGATTCTGTATTATTGTCCAGGTATGAATGCAAAAGGGCTCATTCTGCAGGCCTTCGAGCATTTCCGTCTGAAGACATGTATTGACTTCAGGCCCAGACAGTCTGAGGAATACTACATTTTAATCAGAAAAAATCCAGGGTAAATCTGTTTCTCCTCCTCAAACATAATCTCCATTGTGGCAATCTGGCCCCATGTTAATTTATTCTGCCCCTCATCTTCTCTCTGCAGGTGTTACTCCTATATTTCGAGGTATGTTAGAAATGGCCAAGTCGTTTCCATTGGTAATCGATGTGACCATCTTGGTATAATAGAGCATGAGATTATGCATTGTTTGGGCTTGCATCATGAACAATCAAGATATGACAGAGATGACTACATCACCATCATGTGGGAAAACATCAAAGACGGTAATAACATGCACATCTTTTAAAACATCTCAAGATTCAACAGTAGTTTGAAAGTACAAGATTTACTTTGTGTCTTGCCTGTTCTTTTGCATTTGACTGTTCAACGATGGCCAAGTTTAATCAAACAGATCTTTGTCCAAATTTGATGTCCCCCCCGTGCCAGAAAACACTGTTTACATTTTATCACAAACAAGTTCTCTGGCAGCAAGTACAGCTCAGGATTGCTTCATATAATAGAGAGTGAAGAAAATGGGAAGAACATGGAAACCTTTGCGTCAGTCCCTTAAAGGATAAATTCACCCCAAAATAAAAACATTTTCATGATCATTATCGACTCACCCCCATGCTGATGGAAAGTCAGACAAGGTTTTATAGTCCACAAAACATTTCTGGAGCTTCACAGGAAAACAGTATTGCAGCATTCTCCTAAATAACTGAAGTGGATGGGGACTTTAAAACATAAAGAAACAATAGAAAAAAACAAAAAAACACTAAATGGCTCTGTACAGCTCATAATTCAACACTGTTTTGCTGTGAAGCTCCAGAAAGGTTTTGTGGACGAGGACACTTTATCCGACTTTCCATCTGCATGAGGGTGAGTGGATAATGACTGAATGTTAATGTTTGGGTGAACCAATCCTTTTACGAAATGTAACAGTTGAACTTGAATGTTGGCAATACAGTATAATTTTCAAAGAGAAGTGCAATCTTAAAACACTGATAATGATGTCTCATTGTGTGTCTATCTTGTCTACAGGATTACAGAGAAATTTTCGTAAATTATCTCACAGTCAAAGTACAACATTTAATGCTCCATACGACTACCAGTCAGTGATGCACTATGGCAAAAAGTTCTTCTCTAAAAACTCTGGAAACACAATTGTCACTAAGCTGCCCCAATATCAGGACAAAATTGGCCAGCGACTGGAAATGAGCCCCATTGATGTGTATAAGCTGAATCGGCTTTATAATTGCAGTAAGTTATAACCGCTCTCATGATGCTTCTCTAATTCTATATTATTTCAAAAAAGACACGCTGGAAAATGTGAGATATACTGATGAACACGTTTGCTTTGTGACAACAGATGGATCGATTTCTTTTATGGAGCACTGCAACTTCACCAATGTTGATGTCTGTGGGATGAGCTATTGTAAAAAAGGTTTGGCTGAAGGTTGGAAGAGAATGAGTGATGTTGCTGGAGGGCCTTATACTGACCACACCACCCTGGACAAGACAGGAGGTACAGCAGCCTGATGACATATTGTGTAACAACTAACTCTCTGAAGATCAAGTCCAAGCAAACTATTAATCTTGAATTTATCAGCAGATTACAAACATCATGAAAGTTACAATAACTAACTGAAAGATGTCAAATCCAATTACTCCCCAGGTTACTTCATGCATGCTAGCACAGCATCAGGTCAGGAGGGAGACTCAGCCTGGCTGGAGACCAAAAGAATGAGCCTCACAAGGAAGTGTCATGTCCAATGTCTCCAGTTCTACTTTTACCATAGTGGAAGCCAGTCGGACCAGCTCAACATCTGGATCAGAGAGTTCCGGGATAAGAGGGACTCTAGGGGAATCCTTCGCCTCATGGGTCAGATAACTGGTGAGAAAAATGGAAATGCTACTCTTAAAGGAACAAAGTATCAAATAAACTATGATTAAGAGTCTACCGCCATGCTAGCGAGTGGCTCTTTGACCTAAATGCTACTATCGGCATGCTAACATGCTTACAGTGATAATGCTAACACGTTGATTTTAGCAGTTATAATATTTGACATGTTAACATCATTAAAAACAGCACAGCTGAAGGTGATGAGTGGTATAATTCGATAAAATAAATTTTATCAATTAATTTGGACTCAATGATTGTGCTAGATAAAAAAAAGAAAAATCATTATATAAACAAAATGAGTTGTTTTCCCCTAGGAGCTGTGAAATTCTACTCCAAATTTATGGCAGGCCATCCAGTAGTGGTTGAGCCATTTCACTCCAAATCACAATGGTATTTACAAACCTGGGCACCATATTTACCTATCTTGGCATGCCGTGACACAGCTGCAATGACTGCAATGTAATCCTTTGGGGCAACCGTGACTATATCCATGTTTTTGGCCCTCAGTCAAGTCAAGTCAGTTTTTAATTTTTCAGTCAGTGTTTCAAGTAGGAGTTTGGAGTTTACCTAGAAAAACTGCCAGCAAAAATGCATTTCCAAAGTCAAGGCTGACTAAGTGATTTTGACAATCTAAATGAGAAAACAACTGTAACATCTCACCTTGTGAGATTTCAGAATGAGACTCCTCCTTGAACAAGACTTGTGTTTCTGGTTACACAATGGAAAGACTACCTTTGTAGAAATCGTTCCCATAATGCTGTCAGATATTTAGAAAAACGACCTCTGCCTGTCAGTGGCAAGAACAAGCATTTTTAGTTGGCGTAACTTTGACAGTCACATTTGCACTGAAGAATTACACTGCAGCCACTGCAGCTGCCGGTTGAGGCGATCTACAGGACTGATTCCCTAAACTTCTGGTGACTATCAATAATGTCCACACCGAAATGCTGAATATAGACGGCGGGTTTAAAAATACCAGAATTCCTGTTTAGCTTTAAGAGGAAAAGTCAGGTGGATCACTCATTAAGGTTCATCCTTCGGACACCATGAATGTCTGTACCAAATTTCATGGCAATCCATCCAATAATGGTCAAGACCTTTTACAAATGTTTTAAAAAGTTACACCCGCCAGTAGCGTTCGAGGAAAAGTCACAGGGCCACCACAGTTTAACAGAATTCATCCCCTGGGGAGTAAGAACGTCTATACGTGAATGTAATGGCGATCGTTTCAATAGTTGCTGAGACATTCCAGTCTGGACCAAAATGGTGGATAGATCTCTGGCTGACATATCATCTATAGAGAATCGTTTTCAATGGTAAATTAATTTCTTCCACTCCAGGTGAACCAACCTATGACTGGCAGTTTTACAAGGTTCCCCTGAATGCAGCCAAGCCATTCCAGGTTGTGTTTGAGGTGCGTAAAGGAAATCAGGAGTCTTCAGGAGGTTTTTCCATCGACGACGTCAATCTGTCCGAGTCCGAGTGTCCACATAACATCTGGAAAATTAACAACTTTGAGAGGCTTTTGACAAACACTGACTACAACAGTTACCTGAAAAGCCCTGTGATGTATTCCACAGATGGTTATGCATACCAGGTGGTAGTTGCTCTGCGAGAAACCTATTTTGGAGTTTATTTTCGTTTGGTGTCAGGTGACAATGACTCCACATTGGAATGGCCTTGTACATGGAGGCAGGCGAACATCATCATGCTTGACCAGAACCCGAACATTCAACAGCAGATGTCCAAACAGATCACTGTAACCACTGATCCATCATTCAGTGAGTCTATATAAGAGACATGTCAATGCTCCACTGTGACTGATAAGTTGATCAGTCGATACAACCTTTTGTAAAACTGTCACTACTGATGTGTATCTGTAAGGAGATGTGTTTTCTGTTTTTCCAAGGTGGATTTGATAACCCTCGTTTGGTGGGAAAACGTATTCGAAGGTATGGAGAATCTTTCCGTGTGAACTTGGCCTATGGGGTGAGATCATTTCTCTCCCTGGACCAAATCAGGAGCCGAGACTTTCTGAAGGGGGGCACTGCTGTCTTCCTCTTAACGATGACGGGTAAGATTGTAGGTCCCATCCTAATCAAATTCACAATTGAGTACATCTTGTAAGGCTGTAGTGGACATTATATAGTTTTTAGCTAATATTTCATTAACGGTGGACTGAGTTATTTCGGTGAAAGATTGTGGGTTGTTGAGTCTCATTCCCAGGTCATTAAATACTGGCAAAGTGTGGTCATCAGGATGAAATGTTGTCATGTAGCCTTTCTGCAGCCTTTCTGTACATGCCAAAGGCTTCATACCATATTAACATTTCTAGACAAGTTTCATATCACGTTCACATTACACGTTTATAACCTGGCGACAGTCAGTACGTTTACATGCAGCAAGAAATTCGAAATTCTTATCGTATCAGATAATGACATGCATGAGAACGGATCGCTGGTCTGAGTATACATGCCGTTCAGAGAATCGGATAAGTGGCCGGAGCATGTCTGACTCCGTACGCTATGTGGCGCTGTAGCCCTCTCAACAAAGAGCCACTTCCGGTTGACCTCTACTTATCAGCATCAACAAACGGGAGAGAGTGCATTTCAATAAAACGTAACGAAATGAAAAAATATGATCTGCTCATTTTTAAAAATGTATTTATTAAAATGTGGTGATTTCTGTACATACAGGGCTCCTGGGGCAGCGCTGCTCTTTTGTCCACAACAAACATGAAGCTTCACTTTTAATTCAAACAAACTAACGTAGCTGCCACATCGTTAGATTTCATCTATGATACCAATATTTATCTTACAAAAATAGTTTAACCAGCCAGCGGTTAATCTTCAAAGAGCTGCGGTTAAGATGACTGGCTCGCTGTCACACCCGGGATGGCGACGAAGGTTGACCGGCCCATCACATCAGGAGAGGGGCTGCCGTCTCTGAGACCTCCCGGAGCGCTGGTCCCACAGGTGGCTCTTCACATCTCCGAAAACGTCGGAACAAATTTACAAACAAGCGTCATTTGGATAAACTAATCGCATATTAAGGATCTAAATAGGTACTTTCTCGCATAAAAAAATATTAAATGTATGTATTAACAGCGCTAAAGTGAGAATTAAAACAGCTTTTAGCAGCTTTACCGCTACCGCTGCATTGACAATGCATTCTGGGAAACTTTGTGGACGGCGTCGGTCTGCTGTATACTGCATACTGAATCCCACATTCAGTATGCAGTATACAGTCCATACGGCGCAGTATGTAGTAGGCAGTACGGTAGTATGCGGTTTCGAATACAGCCAATCTGACGGCATTCAAACAAAGATGGCGTACGAGGAGCTGGACGACGCTTCACTTCCGGGTGAAAGCCCCAGCGGAAAATCTCGAGCATGCGCAGAATGCAAAAATACGATCCGATACGATAGACGAGCCTCCATGGCGTTAATATGCCGACAATGAACGAATTATCTAGGTGTTCTTATCCGATTTTGAGATGTCCGTTGTGGTCCGAAATAGGTCTGAAGTAGGTTGGACTAAGGTGTTTACATGCATTTTAAAAGTCCGAACTAGGTCTGATACGATAAGAATTTCGAATTTCTTGCTGCATGTAAACGTACTGAGTGTTTCAGCATTTGTACGTGTGACACATCACTTGATATTTTTTTATGCAGCCGTGGTTACCAGGTGTAGAAGCATTATTTTCAATCACACTACCTTGCTGGGCATGACCCACCCTACTAAAATGGAGCGTTCAACACACACTCTGAAAAGGGATGCTGCAGCACTGCACCATATGAGAAAAATAATGTGTTTTTTTGGAAATTGAAGTATGTAAACCTTTTCTACTAGGACGCCCAAATAAAAGTATGAAACTGAAAATTAGCATAATATAACCTCTTTAATAAATTAAAGAACTTGTTGCACTACCCACTTTTTAAGGATAGACAGGACATCGGACATGAGGGGAAAAAAAGTAAACTAATAGATATCGCCATAAAACTCTCCTGGCTGATTATTTACATTAAGACAGTCACCTTTTGTGATATTTTTTGTTTAAATATGCAAATGAGGCTATCTAATTAAACATGCACGTCGTATATACATGAATGTTCAGAACAGAAATCAGAACAATAATAAACACCTACATGTGTATCTGGACTCTTTTGCCCCACTAGTCTGAAGAATGTTTTCACCTGTAGTGTCTCCCTTTTAAACTAATTACTGCTTGTGATTCTTGTTTTCTTTAATATGCAAACTGAAATGAGTATTTTTTTTTCATGTTGTTCAAATTAATTTTAACCTAATACACATTGTCTCCAGATATTTCCAGTCTTCGCCATAAACCATCTCTGCCTTGTCCGAAACAAAGCAAATCTACCAACCCAAACAACTATGAAATACGCCCGTGCGACAAAGGGTAGGTTCAAAAATGTTTTTAAATTTAACAGATTTTCCAAATACATCTGAAATCTTAATTTAATGAGCCTGTATATTCACCCTTAATGTTTGTGTTACTTTTGGTTGAACACATAGGAAGGATAACGCTTAATCAACGTTGTACCAGGGAGGGTTTGTCTCATGATGGTAAGTTCTATTTGAGTCACATCATCGAATTGATCTGAATGTTTTTTGTCATCTAACCGTATCCTGTTTTTCTCAGGAAACACACATCAAGAAATGGAGATTCTTTCATTCCTCCCACCACAGGACCCCCGTCCGTAAATGAGTAAAACAAAAGAGTCGCCTGCAAATAAAGAGAGATTTCATATTTGTGTTTCATGGGTGTAATTTTTGCTTTCCATTATTTTGCATTCATTTTCCTTCCTCAAGATTTCCCTAAGGAAAAAAAGAAAGATAACAAAGCACAAGACAACAGTAGAGAGTTAGTTAGCTTGGTTAGCCGTACAGCTAGCGATTCAGGCTTCAGGGATTCAGGGAGTTCAGGGACTAGGGGAGTGTTAGTGTTTACACCGCTAACATTGAATCTTTAGACCAGGACAGACCAGGCCTTACTGGTTAGCATGCTAACTAAGTAGATACCTCTGTAACGCAATACATAGACATCATATCAAATCTGATATTATTCACATTCTGTTGATGATTTTAGTTTATTTAATGTTTTCAACAAAGTTTTCTGCCCCTTTAATATTGTCATCTATAATTTCTGAGGTAGTTTTAAGTCATACATTTCTGAAACTCTGTAATCATTTGGGAATGCCACATCTTATGTAAAAGATCAACATTTGTAACTTTACATTTTTTGGCTCATAAGAGAGGTATTAGCATTACATTAGTGTAGCTTAAAGCATCATTATGCAGAAATTGGCATTTTATGCAATTTCGCGGCCCTCCCTACAGGTACTGTATGTAACATAGTGTATAAGTTACATAATGCAGAAACAAGTGAAAGAGACACCATTCACCCCGTTCCAAGACACTGTACCATCAACATGGTATTGAAGCTGTTATTTTAAGGTGACAAAAAGTGTAAGGTATGTTCTTGAGTTGCTTAGTGGAAATAAAAACTTTTGATCTTGCTCTATACGTTTTAGTACAGAACCTTTAACATCAGATGACATTTCTAAGTATACTGATGGTGCTGAGTCCAAGAGTTTACCCTGAAGTTTAAAGGTCTACTGCTGGTGAAAATGATGAACAAACACAATGCACATCAAATCAAAAGATCAACAACAGAGTCTGCAGGATTTAGTTTATTGTCATTGCCACAGTAATTAATTTTACCTTGTTAAACAACACCCTCAATAGACCTGGAGCGTGTTAGTTGTGTGACGGTCATGACTGATCTTTGTTAGCATTCCATCTGAATCTAATAAAGATCTGGCACGTGAAGGTTTCTGACAATCAATGCGACAATGAGACAGCCTTTTGTTCTGCAAGCAATACAAAAGCTCAAAGCCTTTAGTTAAAGAATGACGTTGCGTGCATGCCCACGTTGCTTGGAAATGTTTCAAACCTGTTTTTCATACCTGCTTAAAACTCACCTGTCACAGAGTCTCTCGTGTGCAGACAGTAAGGGTGGCTCAAGGTTACAGGTGAGAATGCACCATCAATCTAAATGTACAGTAGCGTTGTTGTATTTCAGTAATAACACATCTATCTTTTGATTTTCTGTGCTTCTTCTTGGACCTCTGTGATTTATGTTGGGGCCACACAACAAGGATGAGGGGCCTCATTTTTATTGTTGTGAACTTGGCCGTTTCATCAGCGTTCACCATAAATCCAGTAAGAGTTCATTTAAATTGTTGTACTTTCTCAAAGATTATGACATATTTAATGCTGCAATCAGACTAAACTAACACTGATTTTGTAATCAATGCATTTGTCTGCGATTTTTGGTTTTGTGAATAGTTTATATTTAATTCTATTCTTGTTGGATTCACTTTCATTCATTTATTTTCTGTACGTTTATTTTATGTATCTGTACTAGTTCTGTCTTTGTGCTGCTGTAACATTTATATTTCAAGGATTAGGATTATTTAAGTAATTAATTAATGAAGTATTCTGTATTTTGGACTGAAGGCTATGTTGGATATATTTAAAATACTGTCATGTCGATCATGAGAAAAGATAGAAACCATCTGACATTAGATTTCAAATTTGAGGATTTTACTTGAAGTAAAACATGAAGTAATTAAAAAAATATATCAAATAGAATATGATCATGGGTTTCTTACATTTCATGTTATATATGTTATCTGAGAATTACATCATTGGATGATGTGATCAAATATGACTTTTTTTTACAGGATGAACTAGAGATAGAGGGTAAGTTGTAGTATTTAATATTCTTTAGTTTATCTAATAAAGTTAATTTAACTCAATTATTTTATTAAATCATGTTACTCATCTGTTTTTGTAGAAATTGGTGGAGAAAAGAGCATCACGGATGTAAACAACGGCAAGTTAAAAAATCCTCATATCATTAAATGGCCCTTGTGATGAGATTGTTTTGTCAATTTCATATTTGATATACTAATTTCTTTGTTCCTTTTTTATGCTCTATCTTAGAGTCATCATTACCCGATGATATTCTGGAGGTGACTTAAACATTTTTGTAGTAAACTATTAAAGTGATATACATGTGTGTGTGTCAATGTTTTATGTCACTGAATACATTTTTTAAAATAAATCTTAGCCACCGAACCTGCAAAGGAGTGCCATTGTTGATGAGGACGAGCTATGGACATCGGTACCATATGTTCTGGATGACGGCCTTGGTAAATATAATTGTTTACTGAATAATAATGAGGAATATTTCTACATGTTCAGGAGGAGTACACCTGTTGGACGTGTCCTCCGAGTTGTTTGTACCGCTTAGGGAGTTTTGTGAAATAAGTTGCATAACTGTACACCTGGATGTCTCAATCAGTGTCAGTCAGATGGAAGCTGTTGTCAATCAGCAGCACCCAGCGAAACCAGCGTTGCATTGTAGTGAACAAAGCCTCTCCGATTTAGGTCTCAGGTCAACATCCAGTGGCATGAAACAGCCCCTCCCCTCCACCTGAGTATCTAGATGGCCTCAGAAAAATGTACACGAGCAAGATTTCCTCATTCATGAAATGCATTTAAATGATAATTTCTTTGTTTTTCCCTGTTACACAATTCCCATGAACAATGATAGAGATGAACGCTAAAGGAGTCACCCTGAAAGCCATGGACCAGTTCAGGTTGAAGTCATGCATTGACTTCAAGCCAAGGGACTCTGAGGATTATTATATTTCTGTCCAAAAGTTAAACGGGTATGTATTGTCTCTTTTATTTGTCCTATTTTCTATGTTTTTCAATTAACATTACATCAGAGCTCCTAAGAGTTTCAGAGGTGTGTGTTTGGCAGAAAGGAGAAAGGTCGGCTCACTGTTAGGTTCCAAATAAACAGTTTAATTATCTTGTAAAGGCAACGTCTGAGTCTTTAACATCTTGACAAATTGTAACATAGAATTTCTTAAATTTTTTTTTTTTTTGGAGTACTGAGATTGCCATATTGTGCTTTTTTTCTGCCACCTACTAACTGGCAGGTGACAGTGATTTGAGCAGATTAATGCTACAAGAAATTATCTTTTTTTTTTTTGGGTCAAAAATATCCGTTTTGCTAATCATGCTTGTTGATCGAACTATTGCCTTTAAGAGAGAATCAACAACCCAAACGACATAATACATTTTGGTACAGTACATTTCCGTGAACCCGCAGAACAGTCCAAACTTGGCGTTTCTTCATATTGCAGTTTTACTTTTCTCTAGGTTTAATCTTCAGTGTCTCTGTCAATGGATGGTTCTCTGAGTTAATGAGCCTCAGCATCGATCAGGGTGTGATTTTGCTCTACACATGATTTGATAAATGAGGCCCCTTTTCAGGTCTGTGACATAAACGTATCAATGTGAGTGTTTTGATAAGTGCATCTTCTCTTTTAGATGTTTTTCATATATTGGGAAAGTAATACCCTACGGACAGCCACTCTCTATCGGGAGATTCTGTGATCACATTTCCATCGTTGAACACGAGTTCCTCCACGCTCTTGGCTTTTACCATGAGCAGTCCAGATATGACAGAGATGCCTTTGTGACGATTGCATTTGAGAACATCCAACAAGGTTTCATTAAGGCTTTAATTATAATATTCCTGTTTGTTATATGTTGTCAATGTGTACAAAGAGAGTTGAAAATAAATAAATTAATCACAAGAAGTACATAAACATCATTTATTTAGTAGATGTTTAAATTAAAAGCAGGATTACCAAAAGTATTTACAAATGTATCAAATTATGTACAAATTACTTAATAATGGCTGAATACATTTATTAATACAGCTTACATCATTTGGCCTCACAAAAGATCTACGTGTCCATGATTCTTTTAATCCATTTTCATAATGTTTTAATTGACAGGTTTAGTTATATTTTATTGTATAATCAATGATTAGTGAATTAGGCTCTAACCAGCTGCTGTCAAGGTTTACTAATACCATATACTGTAACTGATGGTTGCTTGTATATCATCTAGGTCGTGAGAGAAATTTCAGAATTGCTGAGAAGAGCGTAAGCACCACCAATGGAGTACCATACGACTACTGGTCAGTGATGCACTACAGCCAAAATGCATTCAGCAGCAATGGCAATGAAACAATCATCACCAAAGATCCGGCTTTCCAGGAAGTCATTGGTCAGAGACTGGAAATGAGTAACAGGGATGTTTTGGAGCTGAACCGCCTCTACAAATGCGGTAAGTGCTTTGACGCAAGTTTTAGGAATATTTTGGGATTGTTTGTTTCAGTGAGTAAAATCTGTCAAATCAGTGTGTCATCTATTTCTATAACTTAAATTGTGTTTCACTCGAAGGAATCATTGGCTAAATTTAACCTTTCAAAAGGACAATTATGTGTGTAAATTGCAAATAAGCAATGCTGTTGCTAATAATAAACTTTCAGTTCATTACAATAGTTCCTGGGTGGCAGAACCTCAGGAGCAGACATTTTCTGAAGGAACTGTGACACAGAAAATAAAAACAAAAGCAAGGAATTTTGTTAATGCGCTTTATAGCGTCTTAGTGGCGATTCAGATGAGAAGATCAATATCACTTTAGCCCCTAAACAAGTGGAAATTGCTCATCTTGCTTTGTGAAACTGAAAAGCAATGCGCCTACCAGCACCTCTAAAGTCTCCTAATCACATCTTCTTTGTTTAATCCATACATCAAAGTTTCAACATTCAATTTCAAAGATAGTTACTGGCCAGATTACTCTTTGGTTGCGTCCAATAACTTTCCTGGCTTCTCTGCTGGTTGCCTGTGAACTGGTCAAAGCCAATAAAATAGCAAAGACATTCCTGTGAAGTGGCCGAAAAAAGGCTCTGCTGTTCGACATTAAAGAATCAAAGCAGCAATGAAGCTTCTGCTAGAGAGCCAACCCCTTCTTAAAGGTCCATTGTGTAGGATTTATTGGTAAAAATTAAAAAATTTCATAATATGTTTTATTTGGTGTTCAATCACCGGAACAATTGTGTTTTCACTACCTTAGAATTAGCCTTTTTATATCAACAGAGGAAACGGGTCCTCTTCTACATCAACAATACCAAAAAATACAGCATATAAGAAGGAGGCTGTGCTGCAGTGTTTCAGCAGCAAATGGCTTCTCACAGTAACACCGAAAAGTGTGATTGATTGGATGTTACTCGTCAGTCGAAACCAAACAGGTGTGAATGAGTCAGTTTGATTGTGAGGCACTAATGAGATCGTATGAAATCAAGCCTGTAATACACTGAAAGCTAATGAAACAATGAAATTATAATAAGGATCCAATTAAATTGCTATCTTCATCACCATCTACTGATTTACCTTTTATGGACTTAAACAGATTGAGAAGTTTCACACTTTGCACATTTGATATCCACATGTCAATTAATGATCCTCATTCCTGTGTCCTCTACAGACTCAAGCATTGCATTCAAGATGTACTGCGGCTTTTCTGACGGGACCACGTGTCACATGAGTAACTGTTCACAGAGTGGCAACAGCTGGGAAATGGTAACTCGTGCTGACGGGGGTCCTAGCTCTGACCACACCAGTCTACCCAGTGGCGACAGTACTCATCAGGGTGAGATTTCAACATTTCAAAAAAGTTTCTCCTCATTACTTGTCATCTTTAAAAAGCCCATTAAAAGCCCAAAACGATGCATTTCCATATTTACACAGATTTTTGCCAAGAAGTCTAACTAAGCGGGATAAATGCCTTTTGGAAAAATTGCATGTACCTTATAAGTAGATATGTTCGCAGGTCTGTCTGACATTCATAACATTCATTTTGGACATCATTCCAGGCCAAACAACAAGTTCCTTCATGCATGCTAGCACGGCATCGGGTAAGGAGGGTGACTCGGCCTGGCTCGAGACCCAAAGGATGAGCTCCAACAGGGAATGTCACACCCAGTGTCTCCAGTTCTACTATCACCACAGCGGGAACGAGTCGGACGTACTTAACATCTGGTTGAGAGAGTTCCGAGATGAATGGGACTCCCAGGGATCCCTCCGCCTCGTCGGACAGATCACTGGTAATGCGAAGCTAGCTGTATGATTATCCTCTGCTCTAAATGGGACATAAGGCATAACATCTTACTGAGATTAAGGCTGTTTTTCTGAAATTTTATGTTTAAAGGTACAATACGTAGGAATTGGTCACCTATCGAATACATACTCAAAGGGGAAGCATATTGGTAGTGTAACCCCTAACTTGCTAAATGTAGCTGCCATTAGCTAGTTTGCTCAGCTGAGCAGCGTGCAGTGTTGAATTGAAACTCCTAGCACCAGGGGAGTGTTGTACCATGTTTCCATCACATCTGCCAGCCTGGCTCTACTCGGTTTGACTCGGCGCAGCAGGGATTGATTTGCATTTCCACCACAACTGGGCTACCTGTGACTTAAACCAGTGACACACTTGCCTCAATCCCTGCAGTACTCTTCGATAATCTCTGCGAGAAAAAAATTGCGCTGCTATTTCAGTTGCAAACACGTTTCGTTTCCTATAACTTCTTCACAATAAAAGCCCCCCATTATTTCGTCATTTAAAAGCTTTTATTATGAAGCAGCATGACCGCTTTCAAACTGCCTTTTCCTTTGGCTCTACTACTGGCTAGGGATAAATACCTTATACCACCCCACATTCAAAGACCTTAACTATCCCTCTTATATGTACTTTGGATGTTTTCAAGGCAAGTTATGGAAGTAAAACAGCCAAAAATCTTAAAATTGACCTGTGCATGAAAAAAACCTTTTTGCCTGTATCGTCTGGCCTAAAGACTCTGATGACCTGTGAATGTTTGAAAGCGACACATGCAGCCATTGATATACAAGTAATGCAAATTAGTCATCACAAAACTCTTCCTTCAGGTCCACGAACATCCCACTGGCAGCTCCATCACGTTTCACTCAACGCCACCAAGCACTTCCAGGTGGAGTTTGAGGCTCGTAAAGGAGCAGGAAGCTCTTCAGGCGGCTTCTCAATCGATGACATCAATCTGTCCGAGGTCGAATGTCCACACGTAACCATGCAGTTTGATGATTTTGAGAAACTTTTGAACACTAGTAAATCTGGAACCACCATATTCAGCCCACGGCAGTACTCGGAAAGGGGCTATGCTTATAGGGTTGGGATTAAGCTGTTATATTCTAATTATGTTGGAGTCTTTGTGCAACTCTTGTCTGGTAAAAATGACAACCAGCTGCAGTGGCCTTGCCCACAGAGGCAGGTGACCTTCCAGATGCTGGATCAGACCCCCAACATCCAGCAGCAAATGTCCAAGCAAAGGAGTATCACAACTGACCTATCCACCATCTCCAATGGTAAGTTAACGGGGGGGAACACTGCAGATAAATATAGCAAGAGTTTTAACAAATAGATATCACTATGAACTTCACTTGTTGATTCACTCATTAATTACTTATAGAATAAGACAGTTTTTGTGTTGTAAGTTTTCTGATATTTACAGTAATTTTTAAATATTCAGATCAGCGCATCTGGTTAAACATGCACTAATTTGCATACATTTATAGAAGTTGTGGTTTCTGAGCTAAAATAAACAATCAAATGTGTATTTTAGACACTTTCTTTCCATTAGTCCGAAAGAAGACATGTTATGGAAGTAATCGTCACCACTTTAGCACACTATGATGTCACAGTATTCCTCTCTGGTTGTCTACCTTCATGTCCTAAACGCTTTCTGTCAACAGGAACCTTTCGTTGGGGCAACCCTCGTGACGTCGGAACTCCGTTTGTCGATGAGAATAATGAGACCATCTTTGCCGGACCCGCAAGTGGCAGAAGTTTCTTTACAGATTTGGAAGAAATGAGAACAAGACAGTTCATCAAGGGAGGGAGTGTTGTTTTTGTCTTCAGCTTCCACGGTAAGAAATGTTTTTACAGCGAAACGTGATTGCAACTTCTTCTTCACAAATCTATTTACACCAAAGTGGAAGATTTGTTGTAGAACACTCCTGAAATGTTCTTCTTTTTCTAGATCTCACTCCTTTACTTAACGGGAGTGCTCTACCTTGTCCTAAAGTGAGACCAGTGGACATTAGACATCCTCTGAGAGACCTGAATAACGGCCCATGCTCACCACGGTAGGACACTTTGTCATCAGATTAACAGCTTCTCATTTTAATAGAAAACTTAAAGAAAAAGGTCCAATTTAGCATTGAGATTAGACTTGAATACATCTGTCAAATGATGCTATGCATTTTACAGGATAGGACCCACCTCTGGTCCATTTCCTTCGACAAGAACAACAGCAACAACAGAGGGCGATGACAGGTAATCAGATTTATTCACATCGCAGCGATTTGTTGAAAAGTCTAGTTTATAAACCACAACTGTAGAGCCATTTTTTCAGATCACAGTGTGTGATGTTATTAAATCCCAAATCTGCTCTTGCTGCAGCATTTTTGGCTTCTCTCCCGGTTTGCTGGCTTCTCCCGTCCTCACCTTCCTGCTGGCATTGATGCTGACGACACCTTGACATGTGACCTCCCTCCAGGCGCAGCTCAGCTCTGTGAAAGGACAGGGCCAGCATGTTTGCCACTGGCTGAGTAATTCAGGGATTTTAACTTTTTTTATTAAGCTTTCTTTTGCTGTCTCACTGCTTATATTGGCTATTATGTGAAGACTATTAAATAGAAGATGGGTCAATGGGTAAAGAATGAGATGTATAACATTTAAATAAATACTGGTGATATCCTGGTTATGATTTGGTGTTGTGGCAATATATATATATATATATATATATATATATATATATATATACATACATGTTAGTATTCAGATTATGTTTTGTGGTTTCACCTTGAAATTGTACCTTTTTTTGTCATTTGAAGAAATGAAAAAAATTTGCTTTTGTAACTGGCTTTAAGGTAGGAAGGGTTGCCATCAGCCCCCATTTTTGTGTATCAAGAACACATGGTGGTTTTCAGTGTTTTGAGGAATGTCTTAGCTGTTCCTGTACAGTGATTCTTGACTCACAGGAGAAGCTCATTTGAGAATGAAAGAAAAAGCCTACAACGGCATGGTTTTGTTTCTGGCCATCAGACAATGCTTAGAAGTATTTAAGATTGTGTTGGAAGGATACATCTTTAGGAAGTGGTACACTATTTTCTGGGATCTTCTCGTATGAAATTTTCTGAAACTTTCAAATAAATCTTTTTCAAGCAACTTTTGTTCTTTGTACTTGATGTGAGCTATAGTTATTAACATCACAACAACAGCCTGAAACCAACCAATCAGCAACGTGAAATAATAATAATACACTTGCCACACAACAACCAAAAAATGTGTCACCCACCAAAGAATCTCACCACCTCAGGCCAGTGAAAGGTGTGCAATACCTTTCACTGGCATGCAGGAGACAGCCGTGCGAGAGCAGAAGTCACAGGACACTGCCCCGACAGCCTCGTAGCTCCAGTCACTTGACACAAACACCACCTGAAGAGAATCATCCACTGACAAAATGCATTTCAACGTGATAAGTACTGAGTCACCACTGTCCAATTAAGAAGCCAGAGATCTCTGTGCTCCTCCGCAGGATTGTTTGAGCCTCCAGTGCCGACATAGTGAAGAGTAACTAAGTAGATTAACTTAAAAAAAATTTACTTCAGTTTTTCTTTTACTAATGCTTATTTAGCGGCCAACTCTGCGTCGCTCCTGAGTCCTTACAAACCCTGCAGCTCCCTCCACCTCTGAAATGACGCTCCGATATTTATCCTAGTTTCATTTCTGGCTCGGTCCAATTCTTTCTTTTTACACTGCTTTTCTTCGTCAGTCTTCTTATTTCTTCTCTTTGACATGAGCAATGGTGGGGCATTTTTCTGCTCAGTTGCTTTTCTGCCATTGTGAACAGTCTGAGCTTGAGCTTGAACCCGTCTGACCAGGTGAGACAAGTATTGCGCGAGGGAGGGGGGCTGCCAGCAGCATATGCACGAGCATGATTGACACTTCTCTGACGCTCCCCTTGGCTCTGATTGGTTGGGTTTATCCAAGAGCGGTGGATTCTTGCACACCAAATTACGGCCACTGGGTGGACCCACAGACAGTGGATTTTTTCACAG
Source organism: Lagodon rhomboides (assembly GCA_039737535.1). Taxonomy (NCBI): domain Eukaryota; kingdom Metazoa; phylum Chordata; class Actinopteri; order Spariformes; family Sparidae; genus Lagodon; species Lagodon rhomboides. Next base: position 24,051,383 of record CM077788.1, on the reverse strand, counting down.
TTGATCTGTATCTTATTCTACTGTCAGATCATAATGATAATTATAGCAAATATTTAAAAAAAATAGTTACAGACTACAACTTTAATTTAACAATGGCCTTATCTTGTGAAAATTATATATTAATAAATATATTATGATAGATAATAATCTTAAAAGTAATTTCATGTTGGTTTCCTTAAAGAAATTAATGAAAGGGTGCGATAAAGGCTTACTCTATGTGTACTTTCCCCTACTTTAAATAGTAATGTGATTGTGTAATTGTGTGAGCTGGGTATAAATCTGTTAAATCAGCATCTTTCTGACACTTTCAATTAAGACTGCCCACTATAAGCCTCACACAAGCAGCACGATTGCATGGCTCACATTAGACTAGCCTATACTTAATAAGCTGCATCAATACTCCGCAGGCTCTTCCTCTGTAAGCAATAACCAAATCCAGTTTTACAAAAAGTAATCACATTTATTTCAATCCATCATACATGATCACCATATATTAATTCTAACCACTTACTTTGATTTTCACATCACATGATCTCATGCATCACTGATGCCCTCTGATATACATCCCTCTAGCCTCTGGGTATATCCAATACACCATAAAGGAAAGACATTTGTGCTACAGAATGTAGGCATGGCTTGGCCAGTCCTGGCTCCTTGGTAGTTGTCATTGTCTCTCTGTCTGCCCCAGAAATCACAGTTGTAAGAGAGTCTCTGAATCCAATTTCTAAAACTTAGTCCAGGTTCCTGTGTGTCTCTGTGCCGGTCCAAGCTGTGGCCTGCGAGCTCACTCCAGGCAGCGCCCGCACCTCTAGCCGATGGTGACACCGAAGCCACACTGGAACTTGTTCTTGCGATGGTTGAGGAAAGCCCCTAAGGCCAGTGTAAGAGGCAGCGGCAGCAGTTTCTTTTCAAGGGTTGCCCCGACCACCCAATTACTGTCAACGGTACCTGCGGAAAAGAATGATGAAAACTTCAATTTCCATTTAAGAACAAAATCTACATTAATTTTGTAATGTGCAGATAAATAGTCACTTAATTTCAGTTGCAGAATTATTTCTAAATCAATATCAATACCACAGTAGATAAATATTTTGTAACATGTAATACTACTGCATTCAGAATTTCACTTAAGGACATCAAGTATAAGCATCAAAACACACTTCAAGAACCATAACTGACAGTACTATATACACATTATATCACTGGATTATAATTACAATGCATTCATGTGTCAATATAAATGACCATGACAGTAAAAGGTGGAGATTATCATTTATTTACCTTTAAACAGCAAGTTAGCTTTGGGAAGGTCCAACTGGTAACCAAACGAAGTTGTGGTCTCTTGCATCCTCGTGCTGGCTTCAAACTCAACTCCTATCTGCAACTGTAATAAAAGACAGAAGTTAAAAGGACAAATTCACATTTCTTCGAGACTCTGCCAATTCATAGTTTTCAAGTGATGTCAAACCAGGGGAGCGCCCCCTTGGAAGGCAATAGATCATTCCCTGCTGCCCGCCAGCAGAAGAAGCAAGTGATCGTTTGGAACCAGTTTCGTTTTGCCAAAATGCCGGATAGTTGTTGTGCCATCGGATGCACTAACAGACGAGCCTGGGCTTTGCTTCTACAGAATTCCATCCGAAAAAGAAAACCCAGAGAGGAGGAGATTGTGGATTTGTGCCATAAGACGTACGTAAAAAATGACGGCCGTCCAAATACACACCTATTTGCAGTGAAAACTTACAGCGTACATACTTTTATGAATTATCATATTTTTAGCCATCTGTTTGTAATCATTTTGACATCGTTTGTTGTCATGTGTCAAGACGACCAACTGAAGTGGTCTTAATGAATTGCTGCCGCAAATAAACTCAAAATGCAATGATTTGGAAATCCGTTTACACCTTTAAGCTTCTGTTAAGACTGATAAGCTTTGTTGGTGAATTTTTTTTGGGTGGTGTCCAGGGTACATATACAATAATATTATTAATAAAATAACGTTCAATATCTAGTGTTAGTTAATAATTACTCACCTTTGCTTTTACAATGAAGAATTTCTTGCTCTTCACCTCCCATGCAGATCAAAAATACATAGAACTGTCCGTACTTGTATAAGCTTTCATCCTGGCAGCAGTATACAGTGAGGGTTTCTCCACAAGATACACGTAAATGTCACCAAAGTTGTGCTCTGGCTGGGACCTGGCGGTTTTTAACGGCTGAAATACAGCAGCGGGTGCTGTATTATGATCACAAGTGCCCAACACTTGCAGTTTATGTCCATATCGTTCCTTTTCTACGGTTGACAGGTGATCTAAATAACTGAAAAGGGGAAATTTTCGCGTGGGTCACATGACTGAAAACTATGAATATGAACATGGAAAGAATGTTTGTTGTCGCCGTTACTTTCTCCCTGTCCATATAAAAGAGTCCAGTCCACAGGCCTCCCTCAGTTCGTCCTTCCAAAGTTCAGCTAAAGCTAATACGAGGCATTAGCAGTCTGAGTTTGACACATGAACTTGGTATCTTCAGAGTAAGGATGGGTTCACACCAAGTTTTTCAAGTTTCACAGACATGCAAGTATAGTTGTAAGACACTAACAAATGTATGAACTCATCCTTTAAACTAGTGTGCAGAATGTGTACCAAAACCAAAGAAATGCATCCACACACACTGTTACTCGTGCTACGTACCTGATCATTGGCTTTGTGATAGTATGTAGCATGAGCTCCTGCTCCTCCCAAAGTCAATGTAGCTACGTAGTTGTCACCTGTCACACAGATAACAAAACAGTGAGATGGAATAAGGAACCACTTTATCTCAGAAAAGTGACAATAAATTAACAATTGATGGGTACATATCTTGTGACAAAGTGAAGAAAGCAAATTAGTCTGAATTTAAGCATGCAGATTTTACCTGTGTACCTGCCCAAGAGGGAGGTGACTGTTCCTTCCTCCCCTGGTCTCCTGTGGTACACAAGCTCACCACCCAGAGCCAGGGCTGGTGTGATAGACTGGAGATAATGGGTCACCAAAATGCCTGAGAGAAAGTGGTAAAAGAGCTTCCATTATACATACAGTCTGATCAGTTTAGCATATCCCTTCTTTCAAATCTTTCAAGGGTACAAAACATTCAGGTTGCTGCTTATCTCTGTCAGCTGACACTGACCGTAGCTGTCAACGGTTAAAATGACAAACATTGCTGATTGCTGGTGGTATCACCTGTTGCTAATTAACTAAGTTCACGTGTAACTCAACATCAAGCCCGAGTGAAGCTGTCAGGTTTAAGCCTTCTCTGCAGACGGGTTGTGCTCAGCCAAAGATTGTTTGAGATGGAAAAATCATCACAATGCAACACTACTGTACAACCACATCATTTCTGTAGTTCCAACAACTCCAACAGAGTGATACATATTCTCTCTAGTTGATTACATCACATCAGTTTCAGGAATTGCATTCTCCCAGTTAAATTTTCATTCAATATCAATGATTTAAGTTTACAAACTGAATATTTTTCAGGCTGCTTGTGAAAAAATAAGGTTTGTCGGATTTCGTGGAGCTCCAGCTTTTATTTCAATGTCTGACATAAATATTCAACCAACATTCAGGTATTATATTCATTACTATTACTGTTGTTACTCTCAGCCATTTGCTATACTTGTTATGAGGGTTTAGTCACATGCTAAACAAAACCATCAGTGCAGTTTTGTGAAAATAATTTAATTGTACATGTGTATAATGACAATAAAGGAATATTCCAATATATGATCATACCAGATCCAACAAGTATGTCTGGATTTCCGAACGTTACAGCGGAGGTGAAGTCTTCACCACGATACTCCATGTCACACTGCCAATTCACAAACTTGTGCTGCTGAGTCTGCAACACACAAAAAGTGGAATAAAAAACTTAAAAAAGAAAACAACAACCAGTGACACTTGCAGTAAAAGCTGAAAAAACAAAAAAAAACATCTGAAAGGCTGTTCCATCTACATAGCTACTTACCTGGATGGCTATTTTGGAGCGTACAGCAGATGTAAGCTGGTGGATGATCTGGGCATTCAGACTGCCAGTATTGTCCATATCTCCAACCATTACGGGGAATGACTAGGGGAAACAAAACACACTGTCTTCAGCTTTCAGCCCATGTAGATAACATTTGTATTAAAAAGAAGCTAAGTGCTTTGGGCTACACCGCTTCCTGACTATCAGTTTAAATGTCATTGAGTTGTATTCATCAGTTGCATGTGTGCACCTTGTGGGCAAAGCATAAAACTGAAGTATATTTTTTTTCAGTTTTGAACCTTGAAAAAAAAAAAAAAAAAACAGAAAATATTCAGACTACCACGATCAAGAAGATTTACAGCCCGAAGTTCAAAAATGTCAAGTTCAGTTTTGGAGTTTGTTAAAGTGATATGAAAATTATCATTACCTCTGCTGGTCCAGTCTGTTTACGGCCTACATAGGTGGAACCAAACCGATACCCAGATTCACCAAGGGTACTTAGGGTTACAGTATGGCTGACCTGGAAGTGGTTACTCAGGCCTTTGTTGACCACTAACCGTACCCCTTCCATCTGCAGAGGGAACACCTCTGTAACAAAAGGGCAAAAAAAGAGATCCATGTAACTCAACTTTTGACAGTTACTTAATCACATACCATCATTAAAATAATTACATGGTTATAACTATACCATGGTCATTGCACGAGAGTTGAACACATGTGAAGAATGAACTACATCGGTGTGAACTGTCAGAGATTTGCATCATGTAATTTAACAGATGTCTTTACCTTTACATTTGCGGTGGCACTCCTCATATGTGCCTGGGTTTGGGAGTGAGGATTCTGAATCTGCTGTGTCTGATCCAGATGCTGGAGGGACGGAAGACACTGAGGGCATAGTGAACCCTGGAGGGACAGACACCAACCCTGGGACCCCTTGACTACCTCCAGCCGCAGCTGGGGCAGGACTGGGGGAGGCGGCAGCCAACACACTGCCCATACTCTGAGCCTGTAACAGACTAAGAAAGAGATGAATGTCAGTGGATGAATAATTCATTTGAGTAATTAATTATAGCAATGCGATATAATCAAACTGCTGCGGGCTACTGGTTGTCTAACGAGTCTCTGAAGGGGTGCACGTCAAAATTGGAGGTGTCATTTAAAACACGTCGACTTGCATGACTTGCAAGGTCTGATAGAAGGGCATTAGTATTCAACTTAGCATAGAAATGCCTACTTTTCAGACGGTATAGCTAATGCACTTGGGCTCAGTTAGCTTACTCGCAAGCACTCAGCTTAGCTACCAGTATCTTAGCTAGCTACAGTGAGTGATCTGTCCTACTGTCCCGACAGTAACAGTAGATTGGTTGTAGCTAAGGCCCAGTGTGGTCAGACTCTCGACATATATAACAGATAACAATAAAAGCAGGTAACCACCAGAGATACTGAACTGCAACTTGTGTTTTGCTGCTGCTGGAAATTAGCCAGAAGCCGGCACAACTATGCGCCAGCAGTAACGTTATTAAACCTGGGGCTAATGGAAGCTAGCAGGGTCGGTTGGTTGGTTGGTTAGCTGGGTGGCTAGGTAGCCATGTGGAGTCGACCACGAGATCTTCTGGTCGTTATATGGAAAACACGGTGATTAGAAATACGACCAAAGAAGAACTGACACCACCAACTATCCTTTTCTTATAAAAGTAGTCATGCAATATGATGGTTTAGGTACTCACGTTTACGGTTTGGGTCCAGGGGTAGTTCAACACCGGTAAAGTTCACGACAACGTCCGTGACCGTAGTTTGACAACCGCCCGCCTACTTTCAGTGAGACGTTCACGGATTGGCTAATGTACATCAAACTTTCAACGCCATTGGCTTGAATTACCTGCTGGGACATCCCGCTCCTGATGACGTATGACAGGGTTCATTCGCTCACCACTCGTTTCATTCAATCTCCTACTGAATGACATTCCAAGGGTACACCTATTTCAGGGGCCGGAGCGTGTGATTATAACTGTGGAATTACACACATAGATTATATAAATAAACCTTAGTATGCGTGTGTATTTTGTGGACATTTAAAAGCTGAGAAGGGCAATTTACACCGACTGGATTAAACAAATGGTATAATTTAGAGGTCTTCAAAATCACACTAATTACACTAGTTAATATCATGGATGCGGGAACTAGAGCTGCTGAGGGGGCTGCAGCACCCCCTAAAACGAGGCTATGACATATGCCGAATTTACAAGAAGGCCCAGATAATTACGAATTTGTCAGAAACAACGCTTCACCAAGTTTATAAAGTTTCTCCCAACTGAACAACTCATAAAATTGAGCGATTTTATAAGGGCGTCTGGGGCATTTACCTCCCTCTCTCCCTCGCCTTGCTGTTTTTGACTGTAGTTTGTTTTGGCTACTCTGACCAATATTATGTTGGTGCTCAGATTTGTCCGTGTTGCAATGCAAAATGTTGACAAACAAAATTTACTATGGGGTCATCATATAGACTGACCACCTCGGCACCCTAACTGTGGCTAACTTCAAATGCCCCTGGGTTATATTAAGTTAACTAGATAGTAGAGATGCAGTACTTTTGGGGAACTCCAGTTTTTCCCACTTTCACAGAAACTATTAAAAGCCTCAGGACAGACCTTTGTATGCATTTGGTGCAATCTGACATCATGTTAAACAGCAAAATTCTGTAATAATAAAGGCACACAAAAAGTGTCTATTGGATCAAATGACACAATCATGGTCCCATACGTATCCAGGAACTGAGAACATTTAAACTTAATTTTTGGGGAGATGAAAGTGTACGTTTCCCTTTAAAAAAAACAGTATACTTCATAAGATGCTATATTATAAGATGCTATATTAAATTTCATGTAAATAAGAACTGCATTATTATTAGCTTCAAACGGTTTCCTGTCTCACCAAGCAATAACATTAAGTCAACTGGATAAGAATTAGGCGAAAAACCTAAATCCAAAGCATGAACCCAAATAAAAAGTGCACAACTGTCACGCTGACTAATACCCTTAGCTGCCCCCGTATATGAGTAATTCCAATTGAGTCACCTTTTTACAAAAAGAATGACCTTTTAAATGTACACATTAAGAAACACAGACGTAAGTCATTTGGACTTTATTTTGTTTGAGGCGCTGGCATTGACACTTAACAGAAAATTCTTGCCTGTCTGTCTTTCTACTTAAAGAACCTGGTCATCAAGTCATGAGTGTATTTCTTTCTCCAGAATGCAGTGATGTGACAAAATGGTACCAGTTTACAAACCCACTCGACATGTATTCATTGTGTCACCTGTAATGAGGCCAAATAATTGGGGAACCAAAATCTATCAAAAAGGGAGCTCCAGAGTCAGACATGAAGAAAGTTAAGGCTAATGAATACTTCAGATGCTTTAGAAGAGGGCACACTCAGTGGTCCCTTCTCTGCTGGTGCATGGCAGTTATGTAATGTGTTGTTTTAAATTTCAGACATACATCTCTTCTGACAATGTGGTTAGACAAGTACACCAAGGCTGTAATACATTCAGAGACCAAGAGCAGTTGTAGCTGGTCATACTTACAATATCTCGTAAGACAAATGCATCCGTTACAAAGAAAACTCATATCACATCTCAGACTGTCACTGTTCTTTTACAACTGAATAACTAAGAGGTTAATTGGATGCCATTTTAGGTACAACACAAAGTTGGGACAAGAGCCTGGGCGATGTAGAGGTTTGACATTAGACTAAGGCACTTTGGAGGTAAGCAGGGACAAAAACTACATTAACATGACTGAACGAGTTGATCAGTTTGAGGTAATGTTAACCAACGCCCCACTCATCCTGTCATGTTAATTGCCGACAACCTCAAGACCTGACCTGACTTGCTATGGCTTTAAAAGGGAACTAGAAATACGGACTTGACGTCAATATTAAACAGTGCTTTCACAAAATGCACTAGTGTCACTGACATTATACTGGCATCTTTAAATCTCTTATTTCCGCAGTAAACACTTTAATACAAAAAAGACTAGCAAGTTCCTGATCAGCAACACTGTTTCTGGTGATCTGTGCTCGAGCGCCACAGCAGCCCTCTTGGTCATTTTGGTGTCTGAAGCCATTCATATTCTGACGTAACTCTTTGTCTACTCCTCCAACTTTGGTTCCCTTTTGAAGGATTTTAATTTGGTGGGAAAACAGAATTGACAACCAAAGCCATTTAAAACAAAACAAAACAAAAACTTCACCCAGTTGCCCCAGTATTAGGTACCATTGCACATTGATGCAAAATATCTAATAATCCACTTAATGAATAAAAATCATGCAGAAACGGTCGAACAGGTCAGTTGTTCAGACCAAACATTGGGAAGAAATGTGATCTCAGTGACTTACGACAGTGGAATGATTGTTCGAGCAGCTGGAGGGCATTAGTAACAAATAACCACTTGAACAGCAGATGGGAAAAACTGAGGCTGGTGAGACGCGCTTACCAAAACTTCACAGCAGATCATTGGAAAAATGTAGCTTAGTCTTGCAAATCTTGATTCTCACAGATCGTATGGTTGGAATTGGGTGTAAACAACATGAATCCATCAACATTTCAGGCTGGTGGTGGCAGTGTAAAGGTATTCTTATCTTTTTTGGCACACTTTAGGCCACTTAGTACAAACTGATGATTATTTAAACACGAGAGTCTTTTGTTGGCAACCATGTCGCCAGATCTCAATCCAACAGAAAATATTTGAGACGAGTTTCAACAAAATCAGCGGCAACTGCAGGACATAATCATGTCAACATAAACCAGCCTCTCTAAGGAATGTTTCCTGGACCTTGTTGAATGCCCCCGAAAACTCCAGCTATTATGATCTAGTATTAAAATGGTGTATCTAATAAAGTAGCAACTGAATGTAGATTTGTTTTTGTTTTTTGTTAAAAGCATTCGCTTAAAAAGGTATGTCAACAGGATGTGACCATGGCCATTTAAAGGTCATCTGCAGAGCAAAGACATGAGTTGGGCTTTTTCCTCCAAGTCTACCTTTGGTTTCACATTTTCATTCCAACAGCATAGTACAAAAATCATTAATCACAGTATACATCTTTTGAGAGTTGTTGAGTTAAATGATAGTTTCACCAGTAGCCCATACCACATGTACAAGACCATTTCTGGCAGCATGGCAGAAAGTGAAGCTGATTAGTAAAAGTGTAATTTTCAGTTGGGAAGATAGCAGTTTAGTAGCATATGCACAGACAGAACTGGAGATCGCTTTAAACTCAAACAGGAAATGACAAGATATCTCAATTAGAACATTTTGGTGGCAAAGTGGGGAACAGAAATTTTCACTTGGAATCTTGTGTGATGCATCAAAGTATTGTGTGACGAATGCCAGGCGCCATGTTTCACCTGAAAAACAAACCACAAAAGTCAAGTTAGACTTTCTGATAACCACCACGTGAATGAGTCACAGCTTTAGCAAACCCACAGGAGACAGCTGGTTGTTTGCGCTGATCAGCTCTGTACAAATCTATGTTGACGGCTGTTGTGCAGCCCGAGGACAACAGTTAACCCTTCACCCTTAAATCCTTGAAACTTACGTTAATCTGCTTGATGAAAGAGGATATTATCCATTAGCAAGGTTGCTAGTATTCGCTCTCCTTCAAGCACAAGTGCCAAAACCAGCATTATGAATACACTGGGTACAAACTTAATGCTCTCATTCATATACACACACACACACAACACTGTCAGAACACAGTAGTGAAAACAGTTTCTCTTAAATTTTTATAATTTAAATTATTCACCTTTGTACTACATAATGAACTTGTCACCTATATATGTTCTAGTGAATATTCATGAGCATAAAGGCACTAGGCAGTTCCTGGACTGGCAATATAAAGCTGGATCAGGGAAATAACTAGAACTCGCCCCTTCTTCCTTTAGTCAAGAACTTGTAAAAAAAAAAAGTGCTCATAACCATTTCCCAGAGCACAAAAGGTCAGACTTTAAAAGCTTCTTTTGTCCAACCAACAGTCTATAACCCAAAGACTCTACATCTATTGTCATGAATGACAAAAAAAACTGTAAATCATTACATTTAATATGTTGAAACAAGCAAAAGTTTTATTATATTTGTTTGAAAAAATACTGAAACAAATCACCATCTAAACAGGCAGTTATTTTCTTTTAAATCGTCAAATCGATGAATCATTGCAGGTGTAGTGACCTGTGTAGACAGGGTGTTAAGAAGAGTAAAGAAAGCTCCTACTCTAAAGATGCGACCGGCAATAAAGATGCTTTAACTGAGTTTACCAAAAACACTTTATCTTAATTGTTTATTTTCAGTCATGGCTGTTTTTGAGCCGTTTGAAGAACTGACCATTCATTCAGACTGTTCACAGTTCCTTGATTTTGGCTCCACCTTCGATGCCATCATCATCATCATCATCTGGGTCAACAGAGTGAAACTCGGCCACATACAGGCTCTTATCGATGCTGCCTGGGATGGGCTTAATTTCAGTAACCAGTTGATCCTCGATGTTCTTCAGGTTGTAGCGGTCATCACAGGTTATCAGATTGATGGCCAGACCCAGGTGACCAAAACGCCCTGAAGAAGAAGAGACATAACGTAGGTATTATGTACTGCCATGAAGTCGACCTGGATATGGTAGCTGTTACCTAAAGTTATTGCTGAAAGTCTCACCTGATCTGCCGATGCGGTGCAGGTAGGTCTCTGCGCTTTTGGGGAAGTCAAAGTTGATGACCACATTCACAGCCTGGATGTCGATTCCCCTTGTGAAAAGGTCTATGAAAAATATTAACAATATTAAGCCAGCTGGCCACGCATGATTTAAATTTCCACTTCATTTTCTAAAATGCACAACCCTCTTCACCCACCTGTGCAGACCAGGTTTCTGCACAATCCATTCCTGAAGTCATGGAACACGCGGTTCCTGTATTCCTGCATCATCTTTGCATGAATGTAGAAGCAAGAATAGCCCAGTTGGGTGATTTTCTTGGCCAGAAGCTCAACCCGCTGGGTGGAGTTACAGAAGATGATCGACTGATTGATCTGAAGCTGTAATAAAAAGATATAGATTTATGATTATTGATGCCATTAGGAATAATATTTTTTTTACGCTCTGTCTCGGATATCCTATGGGTCCACCGAAGCTAGTTTATGCTAGGGTGGCCAAATGGCAGCTTGCAGGCCACATGCACGTCTTTGGTTCTTCGCCTAAATATAATACATATGGATCTACTTTTCTTAATCCATTGTCTTTCAAGTTCTTTATGTTGTATGTAATCATTGCCTTTATATAAGAGCCAATTAATTGGTTCCATTAATTCAAGAGAGTTTTCAATACTTGGATGAAGTCCCATCACTAAAAATCACCATATGCAGTTTTACAGAGCCATCTTTTATGATGATTCAGTAGTTTTTTGGTGTCACACTCAAACAGTGTATGAATAAAATCACTTAACCAGAGAGGGCAGCCAGGTATAGAGTTAATCTCTAAAATTATGCCACTTTTTAAGGTTCTCAGTATGCAAATGGTAGGCACTGAACACTCACCCTAGAAAAGAGTGTGTTGAGACAGTGGACCTTCTGTCTTTCAGTCACATAGGCATAGTACTGAGTGATGCCCTTCAACGTCAGCTCCTCCATCAGGTTGATCTCGTAAGGCTTCTTCAGGTGCTTGCTCTGGACAAGACATTCAAAGTGCATCATGAAGTGCAAACAAGAATCTTAAATGTTCCCCTCTTCAGAGATTCAAATTGTTTTTTTTGAGTTCTCACCATGAATTTTTGCACACTGATGGGGAAAGTGGCAGAGTAAAGCAGGATCTGACGTTCCTTTGGAAAGAAGCTGATAATATCTTCAATTATGACCACAAAGTCCTGGGACAGCAGTTTATCTGCCTGGAGAGACATTTAAAGTAAGGCATTTTAAAAAACACAGTCAACCATATTGAAAAGTGGGTTCTGAGATTACGAGTCAAACTCACCTCATCCATCACTATCATTTGGGCCCTCTCCACTTTTGCCACACCCTTCTTGATCAGGTCCAGTATCCTGCCTGGTGTAGCAATCACTACATGCACTATTAGGAGAGGAGGAGATACAAACAGCACATCAGTTACATTATGCTAATACTTAACTGTGGTCAACAAGTGTTTGTCATTCAGTCACATGTGGAGTAGTGCTGTTGACATAAAAATGGCTTCTATAAAAAAAATTTAAAAAATGTTTAGCATAAAACAATTTCAAAGAAAAATGCAAATGAGCCAGAGTGACAAGATAAAAACATCCCATTAACAGATGTACAATCTTCCTTATGGAAACAGCCCTTTTCAATTCCATGAACGTTAACAGCATGACAAGTACCTGTCTCATCAAGACGCATGATGTCATCCCTCAAGTTGGTGCCACCTGTGGTAGCCATGACCTTGACCCCTCCGAGGTGCTTGCTGATCTGAATGCTGATTTGGCTCACCTGTAGGGCCAACTCTCTTGTTGGCACCAATACTATGGCTGGAATGAGACAAAAATGGCAAGGGCTGATGAAATGCAAGGGTTGGTGGGATGCATGGGGGATATTATATAGTAGTATACCATACCACCAGTATACCATAAGTGATGCTCACTACTACATTTCAGTTCCTTTTCCACCAACAGTAGAAAGAAATGGGTATGAAGTAGAAAGGTTCAGTGGTCATGGATTATAGTGTGTTGAACAAAAAAAAAAAGTTTTTACTTCATAAACATAATTTTAAAGTACAACAGTCAAAAATAAGCTGTTCAGAGATGTAAATCTGTCACATCGCGACTGTTCAAAAAACGGCACCATCTGGCCGAGGTGGCGGAAACTCACCTTGGATGAAATCCTTTTTCAGGTCTATTCTTTCCAGGAGAGGGATGAGGTAGGCTCCACTTTTTCCTGTGCCATTCTTTGCCCTAGCCAGGATATCTCTGCCTGACAGAGCGATGGGGATGCTTTCCTCCTTTTGGCAGACAGACAAGTCCAATTAGTACAATGAGCAAGATTCACACACAGCATCTATAACCCCACATAAGCTTGTGCAAACTGTTGTTCAGATTTAACAGGAAAGCATATGCTCCTCCATTAAATTCAGGAGTATGTTGTTAAACTGGAGTGATGGGATCCTGTGCTAGTTGTAGAATGCTGCAAAACAAGTCCATGTAGCATTGCTAGATGCTTGATAAAACAGTTGGTTGGCAGTATAGCCAAATGTAAATAACTACATAATTTTGGTGACTGGAATCCTGAACTGAAATAAACCAATGGTAATTCATTTCATAAATCTGATTTGTGAAAATGGCTTTTTGGTAGATTTTCAAAGCAGCCCCAAGGTGTTTTACAAAGAATTCCAAATCAAGCTCGCCTCACAATCAAGATTGCACTCAGCTCTCATTGATTTATTTACCTGGATAGGGGAGGGTTTCTCCCATCCCATTTCAAAGATCCCCATTAGAAGTTCCCGCTTCAGGCAGTAGTCTTCAAATTCATTTCCCTTGGTTGATGTCACATCCTGGTAGAACAGAGCAGAAAAATTAGATTACTGTTTAAGACGATCCTAAGTCCTTGTTGATGTGACAGCATTAGCAGCCAACCCATATTTAGTGAATCCTTATTAATTCAAAAGAAAATGATTTATAAACAGTGAATCTGAATAATTATGTTGGCTATAACTAAGTCAACTTACCGAAGTTCTCATCCGGGTATCTTTTGGAGGAAGCTCCAGGCACTTCTTCCAGTCATCACCAAACCTTTGTAAAGGATAAGAATTAACATTGTCAAGTTTCAATAAATATAACATTTTTATAGCAGCTCTGGAATATACTGAACCACAAACTCAAGGGTCTTCCACCTCTGCAATATTTTTCATGTACATTAAATCAGATTCTGGGAAGCTAGTCCCTGAAGGAGTTAGCAATTATTGTTTACCTTCCCAAGAAATAGAATGTCCAGAGAATGTTGTTAAACTGTCTTGTGTAAGAAATACCTATTAAAAGCTTTGTCCTGTTGCAAGGGATTACATTTCTATTTACATTTTGATTCCTGTATACAGTGCAAGTAGTGAAACTGCAGAAGTGATTAACTGATACAAAATCTAACTTTAATCTAAATTTCTTTCAATGCAGAAGTGAGAGAATGTATGGAACCAGTGTCTTACTTGATGCCCCCACTGCTTTGAGGAATGCTGGTCATTCTCATGGGGCCACTGGGCTGTTGGGCAGGTGCAAGGAGTCCTGGCAGTTGCCCAGCTGGCTTAGTCTGTCCTCTGAACTGCCCATTTGCTGGTTTATTCAATCCAATCATTGGCGCTGGGTTCGCTGTCCTTGCTGTAGCCATGGGTTCAACGTCTCAACTGTGTTATATTTATATTTGCGTCGTTTTCTTGCAACTGTTTTGATTAATGCACCTGTGTGTAAAAAACAAACCCTAAAAGCTGAAAAAATACAACTTTTTCTCTATCTTTCCTCTTTTAAGAATGTATTGTGTCCACAATCGGGCGTTCAGACCTCTTGAAAAGAAGAAGTCTGTATATGAATTCTGTCTATTTACAAGACCACTCTCCAAAAAGGGAGAAAGTAACATTCATATGAATAAATAAATCAAATATGTGACCAAAAAACAAAAAAACTCTTATTTTCTTTCAAAAAGTTTATCAAGAGTCCCTTGATCCTTGCTGTAATGATGATCCAGAAGTGTTGTTGTGTTCTTCAGGTATCTTTGCTTGGCTTTTTAAGTCCCAGTGCTAGGTTTATACATTCAAAATAGCGAGAAGCAAGAAGCAATATGATCTGCTTGGTCACGTCTCAGACTTTTAATATAAATTGTTCCTTGGACATTGAAAGTCTTCAAATGTCTTTGCTGGGGCTTAATACTGGCTCAGAAAAATCACTCCAGAAATCATGGACAGCCCACTTTAAATGTCTGTGGTTAACTTGTTCCAGTTTCCTTTATTTCTGCAGCAACAGTTGAGATGGCAGGCTGCAAGTGCTTTGGGGATTCCCAGTCCAACAAACAATCCAGGTTACCTGCCAGGCAACAAGCAATCGTGGATTCTTAATTTTAGAGCATTAACAAGCAAACCAATAAACAAAAGCACAGTCAGCAACATAAACTAACGTTAATCAAAATCACTGAAGAGCAAAAACATACTTCAAGGTGTGTACATCTTTAACAAACTAAATACACAAACAAAATCATATTCAGCAAACTATCATATGTCAGCAACAACAAAACTAGTTTTAAAGTGAAAAAATAAAACGTTTCCCAAGTAGTTTTGTGTCAGCAAAATGAAAATAGTGGAAAATACCGAGTAAAATGCTAATATTGTCAAGAAAGGACGATTACAACCTGCCAGTGTGGCTTTGTTGTGATCCCACGGGTGAGAGTTAGCTTGACCTAATGCTAACGTAGCGTTTGGACGCTCAACTCGACAATTTAAGTTATGTTGAAAGTTAGCCACTGGACATTTAACTTTTTGAACACAATACACTGTAAAATCAACCATGAGTACATTATCCCGTAGGTATTCTTTCTTGAGCACTTCGTTGTCACCGATCGACGGGAAAGTTAGCTTTAGATGAGTCAATTAGCATGTCTGGAAGCAGCGTTAAAAACTTTGTGCTTAGCAACGTGGCTCTACCAATCTGGCTAACGTTAGCAAGTGGCTAAACGTTCGGTCTTATGTGCGTTTCTGAGGTATAAACATTTGCAGACGGTTAACCGAGAGGCGTTCTTTACAAAGCAGCCTTTTCTGGGTCTTCACGGTTCGCAGCTGTTAGTTCAAAACTTTTATTCAGCCTGAACAAACGACCAAGCTAGCATGCTAGTGTTAGCTTAGCCAGTGCGTGCTAACATCAACGGATACGCTGATCAATATGCTAGAGAAATGGCTATTTACCCAGTCGGAGTAAGATGCTACATTCGCTTTGCTACATCCACCCACAGTCTTCCTCGTTGTGTCGTTGCTTAATGTTATAACGGCAGTTTCATTAAGTTTGGTAAATACTCGCTGTTTCCAGAAATCCACCGAGTTGTCGCTCTTTTGTCTCTTCTTTCAGAATCTCGGAAATTCAACATGGCCGCGCGTTCGTTTTTGGGCTGGCTGTTTGCGCCCGAGGACCTCCTACTGACCAATCACAACCCTGCTTTCAAACTCCCAAACGCTCCTGTAGGACGAGCTGACAAAAACAAGCCACAAGTGAACCTGTTGGACTGCTTTTATATAAAAATATCTTCAACTTTTTACAGTGATAAAACAACACACATGCACATAAACAGACCTTGAAGATAATGTTTACGAACAGTATTAAAATAGCAGAAAGAAGGCATTTAACTGTGCAATATTAAGCATGTAAAGTTATGTATATCATCAAGCCTTACAGTGAGCAGACTGGATACATTTTTAAAAGAAAAAAACATTCCCAGTTCTAGTCTACATTGGGACATTTCTTGCATATAATCCCTTCATTTCTTTCTACTGAAGTAAAGGTCAAAACACTTTAAAGAGCTAAGGTCCATAATTTCTGTTCCAAAACAGTTCTTTATGTTCAGCCCTAATTTCATGCAGTGGCCTATTTCTGGTCCATGTAGAGAAATCCAGCTGATCGCTGCAGCAGCTTGTAGGTCACCAGTTTGCTCCCAGTCATTAGTCGAGTGCCCACAGCAGCAGCTGGATGGGCAGGCAGGATGCAGGCACACTCTGTCCAGGCATCGATACCCATGAAGAGCTGCCAACTATGACTGTCTCTTGTCATGCAGCCCAGGAAAACAAGGCCAGCGTGTAGGGAAGTCTTATACCAGGCGCAGGCTTTCCATTCCATTGGCTGAACACGTCTCCCGAATGTCACTTCAGGCAGTGAAGTCTCTTTGGTGGTTGGCTGTGTGGAGGTAGTTGCGAGTTGCACTGGACAAGAAATTTGAGCTAGAAAAATGGATATAAAAGCGATGGAGTCTTCGGAGAGCTGGAGGAGCTACGGTTAAGGGTGTGTGGTGCGGTCAGAGGCGAACATCCACGGCTATGGTTGGAAGATGGGGACCCTGAAGGGGAGACAAATGAAATACTGTGATTTTAGTGACTGCGTGCTTGTGGGTGAACGAGGAGTGGACATACCACAGTATTGTTTTTTGATCTGACACTAAGTTTGAGGGCCAGGATTGTAGTTATCTATGGAAGCCCCAAACCATCATGGGTCAAACATGTTCTTTCCTCCATTTTCCGTGATAAATCAAAATGTTTTTAATGTCTTTATCACAGAATAACAAATGTTGTTTTTCCGAGATGATTTAACATAATCAACATTGTGAGAAAACAAACTTAATTCATGTCATTATCACGCCATGTATGCTGGCAAGGCACTGCTGATTAAATAAACATTAAGCTATAAGCAATAAGAGGGAATATCCCTCAAAAGACAAGAAAACAAAAATTGAACTTGTCATGGGGAAATTGAGGAAGTAATATGTTCGACCCATGGCCATATAGTGCTTCCACAGTTATCCAACTCAGTGGCAGTATGAAAACTCACATCTATAATATCTGTACAAGAATAGAAATAGTCTTCTCATTGATGGTCTTCTTGCCTTGTGTAGGTCATATAGAGAAATGAGTATTCCTTTGAGACTGTTTCACAACCAGTAAAAAAGTCCTTGCAGTACATTTTAACAAGACAGTTTTTAATGATAAATAACAAATGCTCGTCATGCGACGTATCCAAACTAAAGAGGTGATCAATGTGCGCATTCACACAACAGCAGCAGAGATGCAAAGATTGCAGCACTCAGAGTTACCATGTGCCGAGAAGGTGACATAACATGTGACGGATCCAAACAAGATTGCATATCCGTAATGAAGACTTTGGGGATTTGTGCACGCTCTTACCATTTTCCGTTAAGTTGCTCCCATGTGGTGAGACAGACATGCATTGTTGATCTTGAACTCTTATCTGGTTGGAGCCTCTCCCTCGTAACACATCTGCTATCTGAAAAATATTTACATTCTGTTACAACCTTGTCTGAGTGTCACAGAGATCTACCATAAAAAATTAAAAAAAACTCCTACTAGTGGAGAAAACACTGCACCATCCAGGTCTGACCTCTAGAGGGAAGGGTATGCACATTTACTTTCCAATTATGGCTCTAACTATTCCTTGCTACTATTCTAATCAAAGATGAGTCGAGCAGATTTTTTTCAACTCTTTGCATACATTTTGATGTAAGTGAAGTAGAAAATAAATGGGATTTTCCATCATACAATTAAAGTGAGTGATTGAAAGTCTGGACAGTCACAAAGGCTAGACTCGAAGGCTAAAACAAACAGTACAGTAAAAGTGGTAATTTTAGCAAGGTCTGTTTTATAATGCATATTTTCCCTTTCTGTCATCTCCTTGCTCACTTTCTTGTTCTTGGCCACCATCACAGGGGTGTCGTTATGGTAGTTCTTAAGGCCGCTGTCTGCTCCGCTCTTCAGCAGCAACCTCACCGTGTCCACCTGACCTCGCCCACAGGCGCCGTGCAGGGCCGTGTTCCCGCTATACGACTGGCTGTTGACATTACAGCCACTCTGCAACAGAAAAACAGAGAAGTTGACACAGATGTGATTCATAAAGAAAACCAGAGTGGACACAGTTTCAGCATGGAAAGTGAAACCAAAGACAGATCCAAGGAGAGTCAGATCAGATAGGGGAGATGAAAGAGGGAGAACAGATAATTCTGCCCATGATCAACACATCTCCCAAGCTCTGATAATAAAGCTGAAGTATGAATATTTTACTCCAGTTCTTTGAAGGTCTTATCTATAAGCTAGAAAAGAATGGCAAACTCAGTACGAGCTGGAAAGAGAAAACCAAACGTATCAAATAGAGCTGAGTCACAACCCTTCTCTCCCCTCCTTCCTCCCTACCCACACACCCTCTTTACCTCAATGAGGAAGTGGACCATGTCTGCGTTATTGCTCTCCACCGCGTGCATGAGAGGACTCTGACCACTTTTGATGTCCTGATTAGAAAAAAAAAAGCACCATGGGAAAAGTCAGAGGATGCAAAGATGGTAAATGTGATGTTGTGAAACTTAGTCAGAGGTGAGTCAGTGAAACACAGGGACTGACCATAGCGTTGATGTCAGCCCCTGCATCCAGCAGCATTCTGGCCAAATCTCTGTGGCCACGCAGCACAGCCAGATGGAGAGGGCTCAAGCCTGAGAACAGTGACAAAGCAAAACCTTGTAACACACACAAAAAAAGGTTATACATACGGTTTGTCGATAAAGTATACTATACAAATGCCACACAAAGTATATACTCTTTAAGGCATAGGCAAGACAGTATATAGCTTTTTTCAGTATATAGCGCCTGAAACACTTCGTCAGTAGTCCTCCCTTTAATTCTGTGACTTTGTGACATCACGCTGTGTGACCATGCCACACATTCATATAATTCATCCCTAGCATCATATTTAACACTAAGAAGTGGTTTATCCAAGCTGCCCTGTCGTTGTTGTTGATGAGAAAACAGATGTTTTTTGGTTGTTTTTTTGCGCATTAAAACATGTTAACCTTTTGGAGTAAACCAAAATAAAATTATGAACCTGAAAATGAGCATAATATGTCTCCTTTAAAGTAAATGAATAAATGAATGAATGAATACTTTTTTGTTTTTGTGTTTTAAATGCTGATTTTCTGTTTTGTTGGGTTTGCAGATGACCTGAGGGGCCCAGAGAGGTCTTCCACTGAAAGATCTGCAGACCAGCAGGAGCATCCAAATTACAGTCATATGAAACACTGGAGGCTAGCATAGAGAGCTCAGAAATGGTGTGATATGTTTTTTTTCTTCATCTTTGTCAGTCCCCTTTTTGAGAGACTGGAGAATTTGCAGAATATTGTCACTCAAACCACATTTCTGTTTGTGACTTTCATGTTAACACATCTGATCTCATACGACTCAGCCCCACAACTACTCATAGACAGTGCTCATTGTAGACGCACAGCCTGTGTGTATTTTCGGGGCTTTTCTCTTGCACCCACACTTATCTTCACAGTAAAAATGTCTGTTCAGACACACTAAGGAGATTTGAGCTGTGACGTTACATCAAACCACAAAGGAAGGACGTGCCCTCTTCTCTGTCCGCCCACACACCCAAAACAACCTATGCACCTGAAAGAGGGTTCACATTTCTCATATCACCCAAAACGCTGTTATGCACAAACACTAGTAAGGTAGTCTATGTGGTTGTTATAGATTGCTGCAGGGATGACATATTTTTGAAGGCTGACCTGGAAGTTAGCATCGCCCTTGTACCCCTGACAAAAGTGGGATTTTTCCATCGAATTTCAGTTTATTGCAGAAAAAGGTTATGATAGTTACACAAGATAATTTCCCCTTATGAACACCACTTCTATGATTTTTTTGAAGCGTGAAAGGTGATCGCCAGAAGTAAACAGCTGAAGTTTGGCTATATGACATTTAATGTCCCTGAAGACTACGACTTCTGTAGTCTTGTATGCGTCTTGTTAGCAACCGCCTTTCTAGAGTCATGTTTAAACTTCAAAATCCAAAAGTGGTGTATTTACGTTGTTGCAGAACAAAACGTTAAAATCACATAGACATTAATTCAGGCATCTAACCATAAACCAATTCAAAAATGACACTCAGGAACCGAAGGTGCAAAAATGCTAGCCAGGTTCCCCGTTTTAGGACTCATTCCTGTAGCACTTTATTATGTTACCAGACTGGAGAGAGGATCACAGTCTTCAAAGCAATTCATTTTGTTATAACACTCTGAGTGGTTCGATCACCATGTTGATGGTTGCTGACTTATTTGATCATTTTACTTCTTGTAAAGTGTATTGTGAATTGCTCTTATAAAAGCAATAGATGTGCATTTAAACTGGGTCACAATTATTTTCTGCAAGTCAAGTTAAGTTAATCACAGGGACATCACTGAGGAGGATATGGTTACAAACAAAAACAAGGCTTTGTTTGATTAAATAGCTTCATGAGAAGAGCTAATGAGTCATCCCAGATCTTTGTCAAGAACATCTTCAACACAATACATACCAAGGTGCTTCTTCAGCAGACCACAACTTACCCTCATAGTTTCTGATCTCCAGGCATATGGAGGATGAGGAGTGGGAGAGGACAACAGACAGACAGTCACGCTGGTCGTATTCGCAGCAGAGGTGGATCGCTGTTTGGCCGTTACGGTCCAAGGCAGCGGGGTCGGCCCCCTCCCTCAACAAAGCCTCCACCATGTTTGCCTGCTGGGTTATCACTGCCAGATGAAGGGGCGTCTGACGGGGAGGACGAGAGAAAAAAAAAATTACAGCTTAGACAAAACAGTGTATTCAGGTCCGTAACCACAAAAAGCCATACACTGTCTCTCAAAATAGTTTTCATTTTTCACACTGCAGCGCACACTACGCGGCATTCACAAAGCGTGAACCCCCCGACTAATGCTGAACAATGCTCCCACTCACCACTTCCCTCAAAGACATCATTCCTATCTCTTAAAATCTGAGATAAATAGATTCATATCCTGTATAGATGCCATTATTTCGAAACAAGTATCTGTTTTAGTGTCATTGTTCCAACTAAAGATGCTCATCTAATAGTGGAAATCCCAGATCCGGATTTCAACCAAATATAATCACTTGGTCACTCCCCAAAGGCTTTTCCTTTGACTATCTCCAAATTGGAAATTGATCAAAGGAGCAGTTTGACATTTGGGGAGCTACACCTATTTGTTAACTCACGCAGCGTTAAATCTGATGACTGATGCCACTATAGGTTGTACGGTGGGTATGAAGAGCCAGGAGACAGTTAGCTTAGCTTAGCATAAAGACTGAAAACAGGGGGAAACAGCTGGTCTGGCTCTGTTTTAAGGTAACAAAATGTATTTACTAGTGCCTGTAAAGCTCAATAATTAACACGTGTGTATCGTGTTTGAATGTATAAAAACAACAATTCATTTTTTTCACAGGGTCATTTGCTCAAGTATTTTTGGGCTCTGTGCTTGTGGGTGGATTTCGTTTTCTATGGAAAAGCCTTGCTAGCTGTCTGTTAGACACTGTTAGCAATCTCTATGCTAAGCCAAGCAAAGCAGCTCCTCCTTCATTGTACAAACCTGAGGCCGATATAATCTCCACTCACGCTAAGCAAGAAAACGTTCATTCATTCATTGTCAACCCGTTACTGGAGCCAATCCCAGCTGTCTCTGGGCGAAGGCAGGGTGCACCCTGGACAAGTCACCAGCTCATCGCAGGGCCAGCAAGAAAACAATTAAGCATATTTCCCAAAATGTCGAACTATTCCTTTAAAGATCCCCTCCACACATCCATATGTTAAAAATTAAATCAGATTTTCAATGAGCACAGAGAAAATTTACACTTTCAGCAATGAATGTGAAACCGACTGAAGGGACAACAGAATATTTGATCGTTGATCACAATAAAAAACACCCAGGCTTATCGGAGTAATTGTTAACATCCTTACATGAGGGACTTGAAGTGACTTGCCTTCTTGATTCATTTTGAGATAGAGGGGTGTCCTATCTTTCATACAATCAAAATATTCTTTTCTTAGGTAATTTTTTTCAGAGTATTAAGCATATGTTAATGATTATAATGATAATATCATCAATCACAATCATATTGGCCAGGATAATAGTTACATTAACTTTTCCTGGTGAACACATCCCTCTAGTGTCAAACTCTGCACATACACCTACACAGTGAAGCTTTAACATTCATGTGCAGGAACAAAAATAAAAACACTTTTTTGACTTGATGGAGCGTTTAAGTTTTTGAGATATTCTGCTGGCAGACAGACAAATTACGAGTGACAAAAAAAAATACAGTGAAAATAATGAATACCTGACAGAAAATGTGGCAAGGTATAAAAAAAGAACTTGTAAAATCGCCAACTTGTAAGTGAGATTGGAGGAAGAGTTTTATTATTTCTAGTAAAGGCCTCTCTTCATCTCCAACCTGTTTAACAGGTTAAGGGTCAGAGAAACAATGCCTGTAAGTACGGGCCAACGCCTAGGACAAATAAACAAGGAACTGTGTCTTGTATGATTATCGTTATTACACATCAGATCATGAGATGTGGGCACAGGTATTACGTGCCGATCTTCACAGATACAGTCACACATGCACACACACACACACAGTGCCAAAATTCAAAGTTGTTGTCAGCGATTAAACCAAAGTGGCTGACTGTGACAGATGAGATGAGACCTTTGCACCGCATTTCACAGAGCAAACAACAGCAACAACCCCCGCATGAGGCTGTGTGATTAATGCAAAAGGAGGAGGAACCTGCTCCGAGAAAGAAACAGTTCACCGGGTGCTTGCCTGGATGAAGCTTAATGGAATCACTTGAGCAATATAGGATGTTCCTTTGGGTTAGGTCAGCATGTATCATCCTGCCGACAATTATGTCAACCCTGAACAGGGAGTCATTGACAACCTGCTTTTTAAATTAAGCAATGTTGAACAAAAAGGTTGAGTCATAAAGGGAAGTCTTTTAACCTGGACTTTTTAGCTTGTATTCAAGTTGCACAATAAACACAGCAATCAGGAACAGATAGCTGCTCCAAGTTTCAGTTTTGCTATATTGCTACTGTACAAGTGAGTGTGTGTGTGTGTGTGTGTGTGTGCGCGCGCAGGCGTGTGTGTTAGAGGTTCCAGTAAAGACTATTAAAAAAAGTAGTTTAACAGTGGGAGAGTGTCTTTGTGGAATTCCTCCAGTTTGTCAATGCCAGTGTTCCTCCCTTCAGCTCCTGTTTCCCTGAATCCTGTGACTCACACACACACACACACACACACCCCCCTGTAAAATGTGTCTTTGGACTTCCTATAACCAACATTGCTATAAGCCATACTACTATTCTGACCCCACAACACTTGAATGAAGCCTGTGTGGTGCCATCCACTACACTACTCTCCAGAACGTAAGAAATTACCTTCCACAATAAGGCCTTTTAAGGCCTTCAAAATAGACCTCTCAGAGTTGGCAGAGTCTAGCTGTGGCTTCCTGTAAAGGATTTCAGACTGACTAAAACAAAAATCCGACAAAGATAAGAGGAAGGCTGGGAAGGGAGTGAGGGGGGGAGCTGGGTGGAGAGACGGAGGAATGAGGAAGAAACGGAAATGGCAGAGGGGAGTACAGGGGAAAGACAGGATAACAAGGGAAAATCCCTTCTCTTTCCCCTGGGTCTGTCCTCGCACACTTGCATTCCTGCAAAATGAGTGGATCAACATGAAGGAGGTGAAAAGATGAGAGAAGAGAGGAGGTTTTTTTGGGGCATGAAGAACAGCCCGGGGCTGTCAGCAGTGCCAAACACAAGGGAGGGTGGAAGGGAACACTTAGAGACAGAGGCTGAGCACTACAAGGTAAAGCCAGTGCTGATGCACAAATATACGTCATACCCTCTGTTGTTGACAGTTAGACTGATAGCATCAGCCAGTTCATCAGTTATGGTTAGGAACTTTAAATTCTCACACGATTAATGCAGCGAGAGATACGAAAAAAGAGACAGTAGTGATAGAGCGAGACAGAAAGAGAGACAGCACGAGAGAGAGAGAGATAGAGAGAGAGAGAGAGAGAGAGAGAGAGAGAGAGAGACGCGCAAGCAAGGGAAAGTCCCTGTAAACTACCCTCAGCACAAGGTATGTTGAGAAACAGCCGAAAGCGAAGTAGGGAGGGGGGGGGGTTGGTCATGTGACTTCTCGGAACAAGGATACTAAAGCACACAAAAAACACACACAGATGTCTTGCTTGTGCAGGCACACACACACACACACACACACACACGCACGCACACACACACACACACACACACACACACACACACACTTAAAAAATAAAACGGCATGCCGGCAGCATGCACAACAACAATGCGAGAGAGTTTCATATGAACTGAAATGAATCTGAATTAAGAGATTTCAACAGCACTGTGAACCATTTTCCTTTTAGTGAACTGTTGCACATCATCTGCATAGTGCATTAGAGCAGTCCACATGCACTTTAGTGGATGTTTTTAATCTAAAGCACATGACCATTAGTGCATCTTTTAGTGTGGGTGGCCCCTGGGGATTCAGTCCCCAAACCCAACTGGTGTCAGTGCACAATCGGCTGTAGCGAGTACAGAAAAAATAAAACTACTACAGCGTGTGTTTGCATGACCAGTGTGGGAGTATCAAACAGCTGTCTCTATCATCATAGTAGTGCACGGAGTGGAAGGCAAATCAAGCACTGACACTTGCACTGTTGTTCAATTACGGTACTGATAGTAACACTCTGTCAGAAAGTTCCCTATGCAAAACCACAGAAACTCAGGATTTGTCATCAATATTGGAAAAGCTGTATTTTGTTTTTTTTTTGTTGGTCTCTGGGAAGTTGGCCAGTGCCAGAAAATGTGTTCAGGTCCGTCTGGTAAACTTTGTGTTTTGAAATTGAAAAAAAAAAAGTTCCCTGGCCTCACTTTGATGAAGTCTTTGTACCTCGTATTGAGCTAAAACCACACTATCTGGTAGGCAAATGACTGTGACGGGACCTGAGCCTGAAAAATCTCCCTTTTTGGTTATAACTGCATTTGGCATAATACATGTGAGTGTGTGAAAAGTGAGTCTGTGTATGTGTGTCGCGTGCATGCATTTTCACACACAGGATATCAAAAGCCTTTGCTGTGAAGCCTCAGAGATGAGGAAAGACGACAGCCGATGATAGCACCAGCGTTATTTCTGGTAAGCGAGCCCGTGGTGTCCTGTGTGGTGTGAAACCCCAGCCCTGAGAACTAAAGCTCTGCACGGCTCAGGTACTATTCTGTTGAAGGATGAAAGACAGAGAGCTGGCAGAATGCAGAGCAGGAGGTAGAGACTAGGGATGAGCATGAGTACTCAAGTATTCGAGTACTCCACATCAGTATTCTTTATACTCAAAGAGTAATCACATATTCTGGAATAATAAATACAAAAGTAAACTGACCTTGATCAATATTAAGAGTTTACACCTTTTGAACAGGACACGGTGCTCCACCTGCAATCTATGAATGTTTGCAAAGATCCATATAGAAAAATATGATAGATCTGCGCTTAGTAACATTCGACGTATTCGGTCAGACACCACTCAATCTGCTGTCACAGGCAGAATGGTGACCAGCAGGTATAAGAGTGATGCTTTTAGTTTTTTTGAGGAATAATTTCAACAAAGTAACTACCATAAATGTGCAGTGCAAGCTTTATAACAATAAAGTTGTGTATCATATAACAAATAGCTTGAAATTTTTCTCACCGACGAATAAGCTTGTGACAACAAGGGTAATAGCTAGGCCACAGGCTTTTTTACAAGAAGAGGCGCTCATCATCTGTAGAGTGCTGTGTTAATGTACAACAAATGTGGATTGAACATTTCCTACAGCTGCAGCTTTGCATTTCAAGCAGTTACCTGGTGAAACACGGCTTGACCTTTTATTTTGAAGCAGCTTAGTCACAGGATGTGTCTAAAAATGTGTCTACAGAGCAAAACAACGGTCATTTTCCACATTTGTCGACAGCGGTTCAATCTACAATTTGTCAGGTTGTAGTTTTCTTCTGCGTGTGGGACTAATAGAACAAGAAGGAGCTGTTAGATGAAGAGCTGCTGGCGACAGGCTTCCCACATTTGAATTATCATGTTCCCTATTAGTACTAGGTTTAAATCCAAAATATTGCCAAATAGGCGCTTTTTCGTTTGCCTTTGACAACAAATCTTCCGCAATCGTCTTGTCTTGTCAACTCTCCTCACTTTCGTCACATCACAAGTCAAAAATGTGACTCCTGTTACTCTGTGCTGCGACTCTGCTGCTGCACTGACCTGATGCCTGCAGCAGTTTGTAATTGTAATGTCCGTAAGTCATGATTTTAAAAAAAGCTAAATAACAGTTGGGGCAATGGGCAAGTAATGTAATCAGTGTCCGACCACCGTGTAGCACCAGGAACTGACTACCGCAGCAAGCCTTGCATACCTACTTGGCCAATAAAGCCAATTCTGATTCTGATTATCTTTGTGCACATTAAGCACAAGGAGACAACAGCAGAGACCGATAACATGCAATCTCTCATCAACACATTTGCTGGGAATGTCAGCACGCTTCATCGTGATGCCACCAGGACAGAGAAGATTAGCCAGCTCAGCATCAAAATGGTGACTTGAGCAAATTGCTTCGGCGAGCTGATGGTGTTTGTTGAGCCATTGTGCAAGCTACCATCCCAGCAGACGACATCTACTAGAGATGAGTAGATGTGTAAGGAAAGCGCATCGCTGAGCTGCAAAGTGGCGACAAAGCTGCTGTTACTATTCACAGTGGCGTTCAAGATGTGTTGCTACTCCTAAACCTTATCTTGTTTGTTCATTTCGGACTCCATTCTTACCCTGGATTTATTTTGCGAGTAGTCGAGTAATTGATAATAATTTAATGCCGGCACTCAAATGTGGAAAATGCCCATACCTAGTGGATACAACGGAGACAAGGATAATGTGGAAGTGGTGACTTAATGTCAGTGGTTTGGAGAGCCCTGAATTGTGAAACACTCAAAGATACACATTCCTTTCTCCCTTTCATGTTGAGGTCACTATGTAGGAAGTTGAAGGGCAGAGTCACTTTTTCATAAGAAAGTGTCACATCAGTCACCGGCGTCAGTCTAAGTCCATTGGATCCATTTTCCATTACTATAATTGTAAACTGCCAAAGTTGCCCTGGACGGAGAGTGTCAATCAGACTGCTTATATGCAAGAAAAAAGAAAATGATATGCTGGAGTAGAGTTAAAAGTGGCATGTTTGCAACCTTTGTCATGTAATTTTCCATCCTGTTCATGTGGTTTTAGACACGAGGCATGACTGCAGGGTTCATGAGAGATCATGGGAGTTTGCTCAGCTTAATCACCCTGACTCTCTCCTCTGAATTTCACAATATGGTAAATCCAGCATGCAAACCCTGAAAAACCCCTTCCTATAGACACACTGAGTACTCGAAAAACCACGCACAAAACAAAACAGATTGCTGAGGAAGACAATTAGTCCTTCCCAGCATGTGTATGGCTTTGGCTTGTGGCAAGTACAGGTGGAGAGACCAGGAAGGGTGAATTCCACTGCATAACCATCAGCCGCCCTGACTGTAAGAGTATGCGATAACGCGCTGCGAGGCAAGGAGGAAACCAAGGCACTTCCTCTTTCATTCTTTTCCATGTTACTGTTATCAGAAGGGTGAGGCAGGGGAATGTGTTTTACATGCTGTGGTTGACGGGGCAGAAGTCCCCGTCCGCTCTTCTATTCTGCTATCTTTCATCATGTTACACTGACTAATGCTGAGACCTCTCTTACATGTGTTACAAACTGAACTGACACTTAGAAGATTGGATGGGTGACACGTCAAACTCAAACTGTCGATTTGAATTCTGCACTTGTAAAAAAGTAATAATAGCAGCTGTGAGCTCATGCGTCTCTGCTTTAATGGACAGAAACGTGACATATTTGACATTTACCTGACGGAGGTTGTTGTAGATATCAAGGCTTCTGTGCGCCGACAACAGCAGCTGGATCAGTTTGTAGAAGATGGCCAACTTCCCCTGCACCACAGCTATATGAAGAGCTCTGTAATAAATGCAAAAACAAACAGACAGATAAAGAATTTCCCACTAACTAACTAATTAAGTAACCAGTATTTAACTGGGTCACAGGTTTTCCTGACATCGTGACCCACTGACACTCTTGGAAATTACTTGACTGAAGTAGAAAATGACTGACCTGATAACTAATCAGGGCTTACACTTGATATACTGCATGACCGACGATCGCTTTTATACTTCTTGCTCAAAACGTATGTCTGTGAACTGCTGTGAACCCAATGAACTACTAATAACTTTCCCTTATTAGATGTTAGATGAAAATACCACTCTCAGGGCTGTCAGTTAAATATAAGGCTACAGCCAGCAGCCAGTTAGCTCAGCTTGGCATAACAACTGAATAACAAAAGAATTAAGCCTGGTACCAGCACCTCTAAATGTCACGTGACATTAAAAAACATTTTTGGGGCCTTTCATGGCTTTATTGACAGGACAGTTCAGAGAGGTGACAGGATGGGGGTGGGTGGTGAAATGCACCAAAAGGCCACAGGTCGGACTCAAACCCTGGGCCACTGCACTGAGGACAAAGTCTTTGTACCAGGGCAGCGCGCTCTACCAACTGAGCTACCAGGTCTCCCCAGTCTAAGAAGTCTAAGAACTACAGGTTGTGTTTTTCACGGGGGTCATGTGCTGACTGTTTGTGGTCTGGGAGCAGGGACGTCATGGAGTCTCAGCTGGTTGCCTTGTGACCTTACTCAGATTTTATATATTAGACACATTTCATGTGATGAAGTACTGTGTAATATACAAATGGTACCGTACTAGATAGCTACCATAGTCAATCAATAACAGCATTTACTCATTACAGGAAAGATACATTCAAGATTATTTCATTAATCACCAGACAACGAAATGCCAATTGCAGGTCAAATTGAGTGTTAAAATTACAATTATAATCATAACAATAATAATAATTAGTCAGCAACGTCTTCAACGTTCGTCTTGGCGAACATCTTGGTCTTCTACATGTCCAGGGCTATGGTCTAAGACAGGGTACTCTTCATAAAATAAAGGCTTTTGTATTTCACATTCAATTTTTTCCAGAGTTGTAGTTTGCCACCACTGACCCTGGGTGACCCTTTAAGGACCATCGTAACAAATGATAATATCAGTCATTGTATAATACTGTATATTATAAACCTAGTATACATTCATTGCAACCATTGATATAATCCTTTATCATGAGCTAACTTTTCATGTGCTAGTAGGAGGATATCGTTACCCGCAGACAGAGCCAGGCTAGCTCCCCATTTCTGGTTGTTCTAAGCTAAGCAGCTATTGAACTACTACTTTAATATTCATTATTCACTTTCATTTCAGATGAAAATCACACATTTTCTTCATGGCCCTTAGACTTAACCTGTGAAAGACCTCTTATTCTTTTGTGATCAAGAAGCAGCAGATTCTACGTAATCACTTCATCTTAATGATCCTGTTAACAGTTGTACCAAGGAGCTCCACAGATGTGCAGGCATGACTCACAGTGCTGTTATCACACCCTTATCAAGACTAACGGGGAAACCACTATCTGCGGTCTCTACGTGAAGTGAAACAAACGCAGGCCAAAGTTTAGGACAGGGAAAGGCAGAAAAAGTGCAGGGGGAGGGCATGTTATAGAAAACAGTGTAGCAGTTTTCAAATTTTTTTCTTTTTCACTCTGTCAGAAGAAGCAGCTTCCAGTAAGAGCTCGACTGGTTTTATGTCACTTCCTGTTGTCAGTAACAATGGCTGCATTCTTTATCTTGCTGGGTGTGCTGTGAGAATCCAGCCATTAAGCTGTATGTTTTCTCACAGGGGCTTTCTGTAGGTTCACTCAGTTAGCTTCATCCAATGGATAAGTCATAATCAGACATACAGTACGATCGTGCGACAGGAAACAGGGACGCTTCTAGAGAAGTTAAAAGTACCCTTGCACAGAATTTGAGGTCAGAAAATACGTTCTTACAATGACAAAAGCACTTGCAACACTTCCTCTCAGCGATGTGTCCCAGTGACATGGAGTCATTAACGGCGGTAATTTCCTGCCTGAAAAACATTTATTAAAAACCTCACTGAGAAAACACTCGTGCTACGGTCTGCATTGTCACACACTTTCTACAGTTTCCTGCACATTTATCGGAACTGGCGTGCAGTCCAAGGAAAGGTTCTTCACATATGTATGTATGCATCTACACATTTCTCTATCTACCTTATCACGGTATCACATTACTCTAATCATCTCAACAATCAAAAAAAAAAAACACCTTACATATTCTCTATATTCAGTGGAAATATTCAAATTCAGCTTCATGAAGGCAAGTATGAACAGAATAATGCCTGTGGTCTCTTAAATTCAAGGGTAAGTATGTGCCAACCTTCGCTTGGTGGTTGCAGGGGGAAAAAATTTGCTGTCTGTGTATATAATTAAACAATATTAAAGAAAAATGCAAATCACATGCATGCATTCGCATGCACATGCATGAGCAGGCTTAGGCCTCAACTCTGCAGTGTGTGTAGAAATAAAACAAAAAATGATGTGCTACTACATGCTGGAACTGCAACTGCAATAAACAATCATATGATTTGCTCCTGACGCCAGAGCACACAGCAGAAAAAGCAGAACTGTATGTTGGAACAGGAGTGAGCGTGGTGGTTCTTTCTTCAGCTGGTCCCTGTTCCTGTAACTGAGCTCAGCACAGTGACAGAATCTGCATCATCAGAGCTATATTTATCATATTTACTGTACATGTTACCAGTCTGTGAAAAGCCAGTGTCTCAACAATAAATCCCACAGTGATTGGAGTGACCCATCATGATACAGTTTATCCACAGTCAGATATGGTTGCAGGGTGTTCAGGTATGACTATATGCTCTGATCAACAGAAAGCCGACTTGTACTGTAGTTTTTTTTTCAGTGTGAACAACTGCTGAATCAAATCTCATCTCTCTAAGCATTGAGCTCAATTACTATCTTGAATAGTTGTCTTCATATAGGCCTAAAATGACTCTCTCTCTCTCTCTCTCTCTCTCTCTCTCTCTCTCTCATTATACTCTTTTCTATCTGCATCCATCTCTCTCCTTTTCTCTTAAGATGAAACTGTACTGTTTCTAGTTCCTGGAAGTGGAGCAGACCACAGCCCCAGATAACCTCAAGCACAGCAGCACTGACGCAGACAGGAGTCCCGAGCCCGCAGCACTCACACAGAGAGAGAAGAAAAGAGACAGTGAGAAAAAAAAAGAAGCCAGAGAGAGAAGGCAGCCTCATGCGGTATCCTTTTTGGTATGGGAGATGACATGATCAGACTGAAGCCTGACATATCCTGTGGTCTGTGGACCAGCTGAGCATGAGGTGATGTGTCAGTGTGTGCGTGTGTGTGTGTATGCATGCGCGCGTGTGTGCGTATGTGAATAGTAAACAAAAGAGAAACAGGCACACCACGGTCCAGTTAACGAGAAATGGCGGCTTGGGTCACATTGTCCTGTCTGTCATACTCATCGCGAAAAGATGGTGTGATAAAGGTATTCATGGGGGAAGTGTGTGTGAGCAAACCTGGAGCAAGCAGTTTATTGTTTTGTGGGATCTGTTTTCTACATTCATCATAAGGGTCACATCTACAATAGCCTACGTAGCTATTGCAGTGCAAATTTTACAGCACACGTTTTTTTTTACCTTGAGTCAGTAAGATCATTTCATTGATTTTTTTTTTACCTTTATTTATTCAGGGAAGGTTCTTGTATGAGCAGGAAGCTGCCCAGTACAACCAGTCTGATCTGTTAGCCACTGAGCAGCTCCAGTGGTGCAGATGGGGTTAAGGGCCTTGCTTAAGGGCACCTCAGTGGTGGTAATGTGGGTGGAGCAAGCACTGCTTTCACTTTCTCCACCCAAGATTTTGCCAGGAACTTTAACCAGCGACCCTTCAGTTTCAAGCACGCTTCTCTAACGTTTAGGCCAACACTGCCCCATTGTTGAGTGAGTTGACTTTGTGACGCCACTCTGAAGCACCTATTTAAAAGCAACTATTTGTACATCAGTTGAGCCCAGTGCATTAATCTTCAAATATCAGGTCATCAAGGTCCACAGAAATCTTGAGCTCACAAGTGCGTATTCTTCATAGTTGGTACTGACCCATGTTCACTCTTTCATACCAAAGTCGGACGGTGTTGGGTGACAGTAAAACATGTCGGAGAAGGACATTTCTCGAACAAGAATGTCACCCAGTAGAACACATACGTCTGCCACAGCCCAACAGCCCTCCTTAATTCAATCAAGCCAAATTCAATATCAAACCCTACAGCCCTGTATCACTCTAAATTTCAAACAACCCCTAACTGCATAAAATCACCGGTTGGAGAATCAACATCAAATCAAATACATGTTAATGGAAGTTAATGGAAAGGTCGAAAAGCGCCTTATCTCGTAACATTATGTAACAAAAATTCCTCGATCCCTCCTGTCATCTGGATCTGCACCAAAAGTTAATAGGGTCTATTGCCAAGACCCATCGTCCATCCAAGTTTTAAGGAACTCTGTTCAGGAGTCTTTGTGTAATCCTGTGGACAAACCAACCAACAAACGGACATGTGTGAAAACATAACCTCCTTGATGCAGATCAGAATGGATGGACTGTCGTGGAATTTTTAGGATGAATTCTAATTATTTTGGTGATCCCCTGACTTTTCCTTTAGTGCTGCATGACGTTGGCCTTTGTGGTTCTGAGTGAAATGTGTCCTTGACTATCAAATGGCTCAGGATGAATTTTAATCACTTTGGTGATCCCCTGACTTTCCATCACGCCAAAATGTTTGTTTTTTTCACCACAACCTTTGGGTAGTTGTGGCTCAGGTGGTCGAGTGGGTCGTCCACTAGATTGATCACCAGCTCCTCCTACCCAACATGTCAATGTGTCGTTGGGCAAGACACTAAACCTAAACTTCTCCTGATGTACGGACAAGCGACTTGTGTGGCAGCTCTGTTGCCATCAGTGTGTGTGAATGAGAGGCCTTTTGTAAAAAAAAGTCAATTTACCATTTTACTTTGGTTTATGACCAAATCAAAAATGTAAAAGCATAATTTAATAATGTGGCCAATGCGCTTGGTGAACATGGTTCACATTACCTGCTAAAAGTACAAAAAACAGAGCACCCTGGATCATGCTCCCATGAACAATTGTTACCTCCATGGGTGACCTTTTGTGCCCTAGTCCATTGGGCTGTCTGAAAATGACATCTGTTTAAGCCCAAAAGGAGCATTATCTAGTGTGCGGACTCTTGCTTTTACTTTTGACTTCTGCTCCTCTCCAGTTTCTTGTGTATTTTTTGAATGAGTGCATAACTGCAAACCTTTTCAAAACATTACCCACTAAACATCATGACCTGAGCGCCGTCATTGGGATCATGTTACCATACTGATGTTCGCATTCAGTTGAAAGCATCACTATGGCTGTGCATAACCTCACAGAGTCACTGCGGCTGTAGACCTTTAGTCATGTTTTTGTTTTTGTATTTTTCTTTTTTTTTAAAAAAAGGAAGAAGAAGAAGTTGAAGGTTTACATCTGGTTTGGTACATGTGCAGAATTAAAATACTGTAAATGAATCCATTTATACCCAACACTATGATTACTTTACAGTATTTCTGATGGACAAACATTTCAACTACATGCATGAATGATCCTGAAATGATCTAGGTCAGCAGGTAAACTGATGACCCAGTAAAGATGTTTCTGCCAGGCTCCTCACTAAATAGTGTTAGTGTGCAAGTAAATGCACTGACTGACTGGAAGCATGTAGAAATTCACTTGTAGGAGCTGAACACACACATCTGCACATTACAAGTACGAATGACTGTGTGCGAGTGACACATAAATGGAGAGAGAGAGAGAAAGAGAGAGAGAGAGAGAGAGAGAGAGATGAAGCTGATAGAAAGAAAGCGGTAAATGAGGAAGTGAGGAGCGGATGTTTGGGTTTTTTGAGCCCATTCATTTAAAAACACAGTGAAGAAAAGAGAGAGACAGAGACACCTGAGAAAAACCACAATCGTGTTTAAAAACTGAGCACTCACTGGTTTTCCCGAAACTAAAGGGGCTCAGAGACGCTGAGAACCGAGGATGAGCGACGAATTGACGTCAGCAGGCGCATGCTCGACAACATCAGTCACATTATGCATACACGCATGTACGCACACATAAACTCATATACATAAAGACAGTGTGAAAAAGCTAGGGGGGCCGAGAATGTTTCTTTCTGCAGAATTCACACAAAGTTTCAAACAACCACAAACAACAAGGAGGCACTACACAGTCTCGCCGCAGTCTCGACTTCATTACAAAGGGGCTAGACTTTGTGAAAAGGCCCTGCACTACAGCCTCGTTGTAACCGCCAATGAGAAAATGTTTATATAAGTTCTGTATTTCAGATTTATGTCTGCCATGTAAATTCAGATAACATACTTATACGATGCTCCAGTGTGGAGGGTCTACAATTAATTGTGATAATACAGCAAGTGAAGATGAAAAATAAAATCCGGTTATTGAGCAGCAGTGTTAAAGATGTCACATGGCCTGAAAAATATGCAGATTCATACCTTTGTCAGTATAAAAATTAGGAGTCAACATATATTACTTTCACCTTCTTTACTCATCACTATCTGTCAATAACCGACACGTCCGAGTGATTACGAGTCCCTGAAGAAGATAAGGGA
This sequence comes from Lagodon rhomboides, assembly GCA_039737535.1. NCBI lineage: Eukaryota > Metazoa > Chordata > Actinopteri > Spariformes > Sparidae > Lagodon > Lagodon rhomboides. The sequence continues at coordinate 24,016,012 of CM077788.1, read as the reverse complement.
CAATGAGCAGCTGTGACATGTCACGGGACTTATGGTTCGGCTAAATGTTGGTCATCACGAGTTTTTTGTCAAGTGGATGCAAATGATGCTGACTTTTGAAACTGCAACATCAAAGTGCCATTTAATTCTTGGACATGCTGTGTTTTCAGTCACATGATTCTGTGTGTGTGTGTGTGTGTGTGTGTGTGTGTGTGTGTGTGTGTTTTCTTGTATCAGTTTGACATTACAGTTAGTGTGTGGGTGGGTTTAAGTAACCATGCGTTAAAGTTTGATATTTGCATTCATGTGGTCTTGAACTCCTTCAGAGTTTTGTGTACAGTATTCTCATCCCTAACCCCCCCCCCCAACCATCCTATGCCCTAAGATGCTAGTTGTCTTAAAATGATAGTTTGTTCAAGATACACACTAACACACACATGTACGTGCAATGTCTATTTAATCAAACAGCAATGGTTTCATCATTCCTAATCTACCATAAACCAGCTTTCCTCATAGGAAGTGAAACAACAGTAAAGAATTTGGTTTGAAATGTGAGGGACACTGACTGTACCTGTTCAATATGCAGAACCAGGTGAGTCACAGTGATTATAACAAATAAACTCAGACAGCACAAGCGTCGCACAAACCACATCCAGGTTATGCAACGCCAAGCGCTTTGTTTATGAGGTCAGACCCGTCACTCGCTGAGACTAGTGTTGTTTGGATCCGACCCAATGAGTCACTTGTATTCACTTGTTACCTCAGCAAAGGAGGTTATGTTTTCAGTTTGGTTTGCTCTTTTTGTCTGTCTGTTTGTCTGGATTACAGAAAACCTACTGCTCCGATATTCATGCTAACTAAGGTCGTGCATAGGAAGAACCTATGAAGTTTTGGAGCCGATCTGAATCACAGGGCGCTTTCGTTAACATTGCCAGATAACGAGCTATAACTTATTCAAGGTCGAATAACTGCCTTACACCTTAAAATCCATTAGATGGTAGTAAAGAAGTACACTTGGGGACAGTGTATTCATGGGAAAACCCGGAAAACTTCAAGAGAGATGAAGAATCATAGGAACAAGCCATAAATCTGGCTGTGAAGTTTGCGCTTGCAGATTTGCATGTTATAGGAGAGCACACTATCAGCCTTGGCACAGGTCTGATCACATCTTAAGTGTTTATATTGGGAACAGCTTCCCCTGAAGAAAGAGAGGTTTACAGTATGTCATTGGCTGGCAAGAAGCTATAATACAGACTAAAATGTCACTGGACTATTTCATGCAGGACATTTTAACATGCCACTGACCCAAAAGTGCAAATTTTGATACCTTAATTCCATTTAGCTGCTTCAGTCTCTGTCACTGGGACATGGGGGAATTTGCTTCTTCTACAAGACATAATATGCTGTAACAAACGCTTACTGGTTCATGCAAGGACCAATTTGAGAATGCAGCTTCAGAGACACTAACCACACGCATGAAACGGCCTACAAGCGCACATTGTGTGTGAAAACTGGGAAGTTAGCTGAAATACTGTACAGAACTTTCTGTGACATTTTATCAAATCTACCATTCTTTTTAAGTTACTGAAGGTTAAAAGTGTGATATGTAAGATTTCTGGTTTGAAACAAACATTCAAAGATTAACAAAAAATGATCAACAATACGCTATCTATGTATTGTGCTGCAGGGATATCTACTGAAGTTAGCATGCTAACCAGCTAGCACCTAGCCACGTTGTACCTCAAGAGGGGTTCGTCAAATAGTAAACAATGGTAACAATCTTTATTAGCTGATAACAATTGCTTGTTATTAATCCAACGTCTAGCTGCGCGGTTCAATGAGCTACAATGCTAGCGGCAGCTAAAGTAAGCAGCGGTTACACTGGTGATATGCTTCCCCCTATGTGTTTGGACAATGAATTCGACAAGTGGCCTAACCTTCAACATCGACGTTTAAATCTACAACAAGGAACTTTCATTATTTGTTGATTCTGGCTGCCTTTTGGACAAATGGATTGTAAAGTAAACTTTGGTTTAGTGCCGTACGGTACAGCAGACTACAGAGCAGTTTCTTTCGTCAGCCTGTGAGACTCCTCAATTCATCCTCAGCACTCGAACATGAAAAACAGTTCTAAATCTATGATTTATCCAATTTCCTTGTTTGCTTAAAGAGGTCAAACAGAGGAATAAGTATCAAATTGAGACAGTTTCAGAATCAGTTACAAATTCCTTGTACAATGTTTAAGATGAGTTTGTCCTGCTATTCACACCCACATTCCATCTTTACGGTAGTGAAAACATCTTTCCAATTACTTCTTGCTACCACCGAGGACATCAAGCCACAGATAGTTATGTATTTCAGTTTAAAGCAGAAGTCCAACTTTTTACACAATATGCATCCAGTTTAGACCTTGAAATTGACCTTTCTGTGAAGCAATAGCTTTAAACTCTTTGCCACTTTCATATTCAGCAAGTTTGCAACTGGTGCGTCACCACTTCAAAGAAGACTACAACTATTAATCTCTGGCTCATTATGTGCAGTGGATCAAACATGAGCTGGGATATCTCATGAATACTTGAATGTGTTAAGATTTCAGATGTGCGAACTGTTCCAAGTTTCGCCTATCAATGCAGCCCGGCATTAAACGATTTGAAGACGTGCGAGGCGGATGAATCACAGTAATCTTTTGAGTTTACTTAATGCATCGGTGGCTTGGATGTGTGAGAGTTGATTCAATTATACACCAGGAAGAGTGACGTCCTAAACTTCCAACCCAAAAACATCCAACATACGTGTCTCCATCTTCATCTTGACGCGTGGCCAGAGCGATGCCCGCCAGCAGGTTTTCGGTTTGTTGGGCCAGATGGAGGCTTGGCTCTGGGACGGGGGGCAAACAGTAGACTGGGAAGGGACCTGAGGAGGACAGAGGCGGAGAGAGACAAGCGGGAGGCAGAGAGGGAAAGAAAATGATTTAGATGCGTGAAAAATGAAAAGGCTGGCACGGCGAACAAGTCTTATTTTTTTGTCTATGCGTGTGTGTGTGTGTGTGTGTGCATGCATCCTATTTAGTTATGAGTGAGCTACTTCGGTCAGTCTCAGCAGGAGACTGACTGGGGGAGAATGGCTGCAGAATTGCTGACTGGACATTTTTCTCATTGATTCATTAGAGAAACTGCAACATGAACTGCAACTCCACTGTCATTTCTTACATCTGTCACACACTAATGACTTAAGATATTGAGGAAGGGGGAGGGTGTGCTGTACTGTACTGTTGTAAAAAAAAAAAAAACAGCTTTAGCATTGTGCAAGTAATACAAGAGACATCATTTAGAGAGCCCCTGTGTGTTTGTCTGTGTTAACTGCGTCTCTGTAAGTCTTACCATTCACCATGTGTGAACCATATAAATGTCACCTGTAGCTACATTATTAGGTCTTACAAAATAAGAGTTTCCTTGGAAAAGAGCAAATCAAATCCATCAGCTGAGAACTTTATGAGAAATCACTGCAAAACTCTGCAGCGTAACAAAGTTCAGACATTATTCTTGTTGCATGAAGGGGCTTAAAATGCTCAAACCATGAACGCTTACCGTAATCAAAGGGGTGCAAAACGCGTATGGGAAAGCCATTTGGGCTGTTTGCTGCCTCCACATTCCGCCTGGGAGTCACCGGTGCTGCGCTGACTCTGCTTTCATCCGCGGCTCGACCGGGAAACCTTTCCCTGGATGTTACGTCCGCTCTGACCGCGGGGGAGCAGCGGTCCTCACTCTGCGCCGGAGCCGGTGACTGCCTTTGGCTCTCCGGTTCGACATGAAACCGGCGTTTCCTAAAGGGAAGATAGGAGGGGGATCTGTCCGCCGGTCGTCTGCGAGAAGCGCCGTTTTCTGAGCCGGGCAGTGCGCCCCTGACCGGGCAGCGTATCTCCAGAGTGTCCGTCCCTGTGCTCGCAGGAGGCGCAGGTGAGCCGCCCGTCACACGGGCGTCCCCGGCGCGACCTTTGCAGTCCGGAGGAGTCCCCGGGCCGGCGCTCCCACGCTCTCGGTGAGTGGTGCGCAGATCCAGCGGCGCCGTGGCAACCGACTGCTGGTCACCGTTCATGGTCATGATCCTCGGCATCAACCGGGGGACGAGGCGCGCAGGAGCCGAAGAAGTCTCAGGTGCGTGCGTGCGCGTAAAAGGCGACCTCCAGACGTTCAGTGACAGCTTGGAGGGGATCAGTCCATCCAAAGTGTCCACTAGTGCGCAATTCCCATCCCCGTGAGATCAAATGGGAAGCGATCAAATCATCACCCTGTTTCCCTTTTGTGTCACTTGTGTGTTTTAGATAACGCGTTCAAACTCATTGACTCGGAATACATTCAAAGCCATTCATGTTCGAGGAAGAGCCAGCAGAGGTTTGGTGAGGATGATGTGCGTCCTTGCCACCTATGGTAACGACTGCAGGTACACTGCAGCTGCGCCAGCGCTCACACTGACACTTGGTGCTTTCCTCTTTAAACCGAAACAACGCGACCGACTTTGTCGAATTGTACCGAGTGAGGGAAGAGGAGACAAAACACTTCTTTGAATTCACAATAATTTCTGCATTTCCGACTTCTCTGACATCTGTCTGTTTTGCATGAGAGTTCAAAACATCTCACGCTGAATTTCTCAAGAAGTTCAAAGAGGAAAGACGGGTCGATGCTTTTGTCGGTTCGACTGTTTGGGGCTGTGCAAAAATAACACTGGGTCAGAAAAACAGGACTAAATCTGAACTTTAGCTGTTGACACTGACAACATGAAGTCAGTGAGAGGCTTTTTTTTAAATTTTCACTGTACTTTTCTTTTTTCTTACTGTTTGATTACATTTGGTCTGGCAAACCCTCCTGTTTCCAAACTTGGAGCAGTTAATGTGTAGTTTCATACAGCATGAAGAGAAAGGCTCAGGCAGAAAGAGTAAAACAATCCCTGAATTTAAAAAGTGCATATCTTTTGTTTTTATTCTTAAAGCCCCACTGTATAGATCAGAGGGGAATCTGGACCTGGAACATGCAATGTGAAGAATTATATACTTTGATGACAAAATTAGGTGAATTACCATATTTATAACCGTTTCTGAGACGACTTCCTTTTTGAACTTTTCTGTTCTCTCTTAATGATGTCATGGAAGGGATTTTTTTTTTTTATGTTATTTTGATCACATGCTTCAGTGCCTCAGGTCAGCAGTCATAATGCTGATCTTCACATCAAAAACTATAACTCCTATTATTGTTGATCTGATTACAGTTTGTACGTCGTGCCAGTGCCTAACCGAGGCTGACGAGTGGAGCTGATGCCCCGGAGCTGTCCACTGCTCCTCGTACTCACTGTGGGATGGCCTGAACGCAGAAAATGAATTTCCCTGTGGGGATCAATAAAAATATAAAATCAATCAACTTTATAACGGACAACACTGTCCCAGCTGTGGTTCATTACAGCTGCTTGTTCTCCTCCATGATCACAGCTTTCTGTTTAAATCAGAAATGTGAAATTGTGAACTGATAACATTATAAATAAGCTATATATGGAGGCTCAGGTAAACCTAAAGCTTAGCCTAAGACTTTACAAGTTGCAGTCCATCACGTGCACAGTGTCAGTCAGATCGGTTATGTATTTGCCACAGACTGGTGATATGTGACCAGGCAGGAGACTCAGAGCTGAACTCCCTTAAAGAGGAATGAGGAAGAACTGAAAGAGAAGATACTAAGAATCTGACTGATTGACTTGACTGATCCGTTGATGCCGTGGCACTGTCGCCCTGCATGTGGCCACATTACCCGATCAAAAACACACACATACGAGCCATAAATGTGTGTGCACAACCGTGCATATGCACACACAAACAGAAATCACACCTCAGTTCCTTGACTTTAATCTTATCCTACTCCACCCTCAGACCAGGCTCTGATTACCAGGGTCAATTTGGGACTTTCCTCTTTCCACTGAAGTGTGGAGCTGGCAACAGAAAGTCAAGCTTGGTGTCTAAAGTCCCTAAAAGACCCTAGCACTACACAAACATGTCTGCAGCTGTCAAGGCACTCAACCATTATGGTCTCCTCTAACATTAGGTATCACTGTGTATGGAAAAACACAGGCCTGTTCCAGCCAGTCTGAACCTGAACACATGCTTGACGGAACTAAATGAGAGCTGAATGAACGAAACATTGACTGAGGGGTTAACGATTTATAAGGGCACACGCTTAAATGTCAACAGAAAATTCACTATCACATTTTAATATTTGGGGGCTTGGTATTCTGAGACAATGCTGCACGATCACTGCAGAGAGCAGTCACCAGTGGCACGGATATCCAGATAGCCGACGAAATGAGGCCCCCTTGTGTCAACAGAGCAAAAGTGCAACCAGACTCTTGAATAATGACCAAGGGAATCTCTCATACATTTGGATGGTACAGTACAAACTATTTCTGTCTTTGGCTGCTGAGTAAGTGGCTTTGCTATGTGTCTTCTGCAGCACGTTGCAGCATGCACAACTGGAAGAAGTGCTTTTGTCGAGTCGAACAATTTTAAAGTATTTGTAAATTATACATGTCAAACTCTGCAGGTAAAGTAAATACAGCTGGGAAGTGACATGCAGTGGTGTGCAGTCATCGGATTTCAGTGTCAACACTAACCTGGTAAAGCAGTTGTCTGAGTTAGCATCTCCCTCTTGTGGACGCTCAAGTGTCTCTTTCTTGGCACAGCAACACACAAGCAACAACCCTGACAAAAGCATCTTCTCAAGGTATTTAGAAATAGATCATTTGTCCACTGGAATGTTGAAAACACCTGATGACTGCATAAATAAAACAAATTCAGGGCACAAAATATGTAAAGTTATACTGAATATATTATGTCATACACAGTATTTTCTTATTAAGTTCATGTACCTCAGTTATTTTAAAATATGTCAAAAACAAAGGTTCTAGAAATGTTTTTATCATGTTTATCTTATAAGTTTATATCTAAATTATTTCATGTTTATGCAAATGAAGGGTGTAAGCGTCATTTACCAGTGGCTGCCAGCGGTGGAAGGTAACTGTGCACACTTTCTATGTACTCCACTTGAGTACAGTTTTGAGACACTTGAACATTACTTCCTCCATTTCATGCTACTTTAAACTACTCCACTTTAAGAGGCAAACTTTGTTTACTATTTACTCCACTACATTTACTTGATACATTCAGTTATTAGTTACTTTACAGATTTCTGTGCCAGGGCTACAGCAGCACCTTTTTAAATTTATTTTATTTGCAATCACATAAGAAAAACACTGATTCGAATAATCTGAAAACCAATAATATATATACACCGATCAGCCACAGCATCAAAACCACTGACAGGTGACGTGAATAACATTGATCATCTCATCACAATGCGTTGTTCTGCTGGGAAACCTTGGGTTCTTCACTTGACATGTACCACCCATCCAAACACTGTTGTGGACCAAGTACACCCCCTCATCACAACAACACTACCCGATGGTAGTGGCCCCCCAGCAGGACAATGTGCCCTGACACACCATAAACACTGCTCAGGAACAGCTCCAGGAATACAGTTGTTGAACGGGCCTCCAAATTCCCCAGATCCCAATCTGATCGAGCATCTGTAAGACGTGCTGGAGCAGGTCTGATCCATGGATTGATCTATAGGCTACAGTAAGGAGTATATGAAGTACTTAAATTGAGCTCCAGCTGTATCAGCTTCAATGTTAATGATGTAAGTTGCACATTGATGCATCAACAATTATAACTAATAAAACAATAAAATGTACCTTTATTTAGAAATGCTTATCCCACATCATGAGTTGCCTGCTTTTACTTTTGTAAAAACTGACTTTTACTTGTAACTTGACTTGTATTTCTACACTATTGTACTGCTTTTTTATTTTTCTGGAAGCTAATGGAGACCATATTTATATTTAATATATTAAAAGTCTGATGGAACAAACTCCAACAGCTAGCGGTTAGCTGCATGTTAGCGTTAGCATGCTAACATGCGCGAATAAAACGTCCTTTAATCTAACGCACTGATTTTTTTTTTAGCTAGCTAGTAATGTTAGCTTAAATGTAACCATGGTCACCATCATGCCGTAGTTGAGCAAGCGTATTAGCTTGGAAACTAGCTAAGTAGCATACATGCAACATTTACTGAGGATGATAAAAATGTAATTAGTTAAATTACAACGTAAATTAAAAGATATTAGACAGATAAAGAGTGTGACCTGAGGATGGCGCCACAGGAACGCATAGGTAAGTAAGCCCACCTGGAGGATCAAGATGCCTGTAACGTGTTGGATAGACTGCACCATGCTGACTTGAGGGAGAAGAGACACCCAGCTACAGTTATGAGGGTCAGTGACACCTAATAACTTAAATCCTTTTCTGAAATTACATACTTTAGGCCCAATCATAAAATACAATAGCTAGCTAATAACTAATTATCTTAATGAGTGATTAGTCATTTCACAAGAGTCATACAGGCTACTGTGGAATGGTGAAAACCCTTTTGATAATTAAAAAGTTGTACTGGTTTCATTTAAGTTATCATAAATGTCTAAATTGAGTTTTTCCAGCCCCTTTAAATGTGGGAATTTGCTGTGTTTTTTTGTGTGTTTCTTTCGTGCGTAGTTGTAAATATTTTTTGTTAATATTTTTGAGTGTGCTAGCATGATTGTAAGCATATTAGCATGTTTGCTAATTAGCTGCGGTGGAATGTTACTAAGTACAGTTACTCAAGTACTGTGGGTACAGTTTTGAGGTATTTATACTTTACTTTCCACTTTACTTTGTACTCCTTTATACTCCACTCTACATTTCAGAGTGAATTAGTGTGGCCTAAAGTTTCTTTTTAACCCACTACATTTGTTGACTACTTTAGTTAGCCTGCTAGTTAATTTGCAGATTCCCATCATGAATACAGATAATAATCAAATAGTCACCAAACGCACTCTGGTGGTGTATGATTAAAAGCAGGCCAGCCTTCAACAGCTAAAAAAAAAATGACTTGTACAATGACAAGTTTCATAATAGCCTAATTATTATTCTGAAATGGCTCATTCTGCATCGTGAGTGTTTGAAGTACATTGTGCTGCAAGTTGTTTTGTACTTCCCCTCAAGTTAAATTGTATATCTACACTGTTCTATTGGTACTTTAGTGAAGTTAAAGGATTGACTACTTTTTCCACTACTGCTCATCAGCACTAAACACAAAGTACATCTACAGCAGTTGAATATGTCCATAGTTTTTCAGGTATTCCATTATAAAGCAAAATATCAGGTAGAACGATTTCTTACCAGATGATGGCCCCCAAAAGGAAAAGTTTGGGAATCATCAAAGTTTACACGAAAATCATCTCAGAGGGAACGCAACTGTGTGTTTCAAGTTTAATCATGTGCTTTCCTCAAAACCACAAATCTCGACCTCATGGTGGCGCTGCAGGAAAGGTCAAGGGGGTCTTCAAAGTCATTGGGCTTCATCCTGGAAATGAAATGCCAACTAAATCTTTTTTTAACAAACATTGCTCTGCGCTAACAGTCAGGTGAAGATGATTTCTTTTTATATCCCATTTGGAGAAGTTTGTGGAGTTGTTGAGCTTTGACCCCTGAGTTGAATCGATGTGGTTCGTGAGAAGTCTACCTGTGTGGATACTCAGAATTACTCAGGTCTTGTTCTCTGCTTTCATTCTTGGTAAATGTTTGGTTTTTAGTCCACACCTCTCTCTCTCTCTCTCTCCTCCCTCTCTTTCTCTCTCTCTCTCTCTCTCTCTCTCTCTCTCTCTCTCTCTCTCTCTCTCTCTCTCTCTCTCTCTCTCTCTCTCTCTCTCTCTCTCTCTCTCACTCTCTCCCTCTCCCTCTCTCTCTGCTTGCCTGCCTGAGCAATAGAGCAAAGAAAACAAACCTGTTTGGCTGGCTGCAACCAGGAAACCAATCAGAGGGTGCACCAAAAGGAGTGAGCGAGAGAGAGAGAGAGAGAGAGCGAGAGTGACATCAAGAAAGAGAGACAGAGAAGAAAGAAAGCCACAGCTCTTCAGCCAATGACAGAGAACATGTTTCCGCTGTGCTGTGAATCGACGTCTCAGCTCTGTTGACCCTGACAATGTGGGACTGCTGTGCTGCTGAGATGTGCGCATGAATATTGGTAAGCATGCTAAACAGGGGGCAAGAAAGACTCAATGTGTTCTGGTGGAGAGAGTTAGGATGAGTTGGAGAGAGATTTTAAAAGTTGGAACTGTTTCAAGGGCCTGAGTATCAGTCTCAAACCCTCCCTTCGTTTGTTTTCTGATTGTTGGCTTCTTATTGTTGTGTGGCTGCTGTTGTGGATGTTTTGACAAAACAGGCTTTGTGTGACAGATCTTGTTTTTGTTTTTTTGTATTTTTCTGAAGATCTGACAGAGGAATGAGAAGCTATAAACGAACAGGAGTGGAGCGTTTTGGGAGGAAATGCGTAGCCTCGAGTGCATTTTAAGTGATGCCGTAATTGAACGTGTTGTCCGCTGTTGGATAATGTAATGCTTTTGGATTATCACTATATGGATTAACGGGTGATGCTGTTTGGGGGGAGGCTACGATGTGTGCTTTTCAGATGAAGCTGGGAACTCACAAAAATCATTTTAAGGACAAAAGGCTTAAACACTCAAAAACCTGAGCCGGAATGAGCAGCAGCTCCTATTTCTGCTCATAAACATTCGCACGTTCGCAAATTCAGCTTTTGAATCTCTTAAAAAAAAAAAAACAGCACGCCCATTATTATTTATTGTCACGCCCCCACACAGAAACACAGACAGACTTGACATTAAAGGTCGTTTTTGATTCACATCACTTCCACTTCCAACACACAACAGCGAAATTATGGCGGCAGCAGTTTCAGGAGCCTCCGAGGCCCCTACCAGTGGAGACCGGCGGCTGGTGGACAAGGCCCTCAAAAAATTGGAAAAGCTTCACGAGCTGTGCACAAACCCCCGGCTGGGCCTGAGGAACAGTCCTCCATACCTGCCAGAGCTGGTGTCTGAGTCGACGACGCTGCTCATACAGGTTTGGGAGCCCTATCGAGGCCCGAGGGTGACGGGCGGCAAGGTTCCCCGGGGAGACGAGGCCAAGTACCTGAGGGTCCATGTCAGAAACCTGATGGATAAGACGGACAGGGCCGTGCTGCTGTTCAAAGAGGGACGGGAGAAGATATTTGAGGAGACGTCCAGCTACAGGTAAGAGCATCTCTGGCTGGCATCTATATCCATACACACAAGAGAAGCACGTGTCAGCGTGAAAGTTTGGTTTTAAAATCGCTTTAAAGACAATCTTCAGCTTCTGTGTTTAATTCTAAGAAACATTGCATCTTATTGAAATAGAACATTATATGAATATTTCATTAAATGTTTCATTCATTCAGTCATAGTCAGTTATTTTAAGAGGGACAGCGGACTAAGCCTTTGTCCCCTGTCTTGTTTGAAATACTTCCTAGGCCTACTTCCATGTGTTTCTCAATTTGGAGTGCATATTTTCTTTAAATCAGAAAATGAATCAGCACCCAATTTGACCATTTATCCAACTGAAAATGCCAAAATATGCCTGTTGTGGCTTTTTAAATTTGAGAAATTGCTGTTGCGGCAATTGAAAATCTTCAGGTCGGTCGAAAAAAGGACATCACCTCGGGCTCTCTGAACTCGTAATGGCCATTTCTGACATATTTCTGCCTCTTCATAGACTAAACAATCAGTTGATTAATCTAACAGATGATCAAGAGATAAATCGCTAATAATATTTATCATATTTCTCTACTTTTAAAGCGTTGGTTCATGCAAATAAAAATGAATAACACAACATATTCACCTTATTGTACGGCAGCAGACAGTTTGAACGAAAGTATATTTAAAGTGCTCACAGCAATGAGACATTATGAGTAATATACTCAACAGCAAAATATCTTTCAAGAGACACTGTATCTGTATTTGGGATAATCTGCAGATAGGAACTCAATAATTCCAATGAAAGGTGTTTGCGGCAATATCCGCGGATTATTCTGCATAATGGGGAAACTTTTATTAGAAATATACCATCTACTTCTAGATGTGTACGATTTCCATTTCCGTTGAATCTTTTTAAATCATGTGAGCAGCACAAATTAAATAAAAAACTTTAAAAAATGTCCGAGACCTCACAACCTGACAAGAAAACAAAACTATTTGCATCGCAGTATCACCTGAGGTAACCGACCTTTAAGTTATTCTTTTTCCACCCAGCCAGATCATGTTTATCAGACAAATTGCTCTCGGTAACCCCGCTGTAGGACAAATTAACTGACTATGGGGTCAGAAGGAGACCACACATCCCTCAAATCTTTACCCAGTACCATGGGACCGGGCCCTGAGCTCCTCATGAATCCAAAAATAGCCTCCTTTATTTACATAACTGGATGAGAGAGGTCCAACTTAATACTTTAAAGTTATGATAGCGGCTTTGACCCCTCCTTGAACGCTAAATTAAATTCTGAAATAACTATTTTAAACCATCTGTAGAAGATGCAGTAATGTAAAATAGCTTTTGCGGTTCCCACAAGTCGAATATACACTTCATTGTGCACCAAGGTAAAAACAGTGACTACATTTTGTAAGTTTGCTGTTTGGCTAAAGTGGATATTTTGGAGCTGCTATAAAAAGAGCGACTTATTTATTTGGAGTTCGGGCTGCGGCCCCTTCTGCTGTGGGGACTACTAATGATGAAGGTGGAAAAAGGGGCCAAACCTGCGTCTTTGTGATGGTAATGTGTCGGAACTTGGCAAAATAAATTACAACATCAGTATGTGAGGAGCTTGGGAGAGAGATTGGCCTTGAATGGACGTTTTCTTAGTGTATGCCCAAACAGTTGTATCCACGGGGTATACATAGATATCCTCTGCTTTTATTTTACTCACCTACAACTCCGCTGTATTTACTGCAAATGTATACAACGTAGTAAAGCCTTTAGCCTTGTAATAGAGCAGCAACTAAAGCTTCTACCACTCCTTAAAAGTTTTCAATCGTTACTTTTCTTCTTTTTAGTCAAATGAAGACGTGCTGTATGCCAAAATAGTAGGAACCGCCCGTCTATCTATCCATCCATCCATCCAATGTGTGCGTGCGTGTGTGTGTGGGGGAACTACCATAGACACAATTTTGTTTTTTTTTTACCAGGTGTTCATATAACTGTCTGTCTGTCTGTCTGTCTGTCTGTCAGTCTGTCACAACTGTGCAAGATACAGTCACAAAATTTGACAGGTGTGCCGCGTTCAAAGGTGGTTGTTTCCAGACCCATGAGCACTGAATACTAATGAAATGATATAGTAATGGCTCATGAGTATTTATGTATGTCGAATGTGAACATGTTGACGGCCATCACGGTAGGTGCGATCGCCCCCCCCCCAAAAAAAAATTGGGTCGGGTTTCGGTCGCGGCCTCGTCTCTATTAATGTTATCATTTACATATATATATATATGTTTGCAAATTATATTTAAATACTAACATAGTGAGGTGTTGTGGTTCTTGTTTTACGCACATGACAAGGCTTTTCCAGTTTAAGGGATAACAATGGAATACAGTACGCTGCGTTGTAAAAATCAAAATTGATGATATACTGTTCGATATATCACTATCGCAAAAAGTGTCCTTACTCCTCTACTGTACAATTTGCACTAATTGTATGCAAATTGCTACAGACACCAATGTTTTATTTCAGCGGAAACTGACAATCAAATGAAATAGGTCTTATTTGACGATTTGTTGCATCATTTTCAAGAATCCTTTGCACAGATAAGATAAACAGGTGGCCTTTTCACCACAGCCAGGTACGCATGGGCAGTCATGTGGCAAATTCACACGCTGTTACGTGTAATGTGGCTTAGATGTCAGGATAAATTGTGTTTATATCCTTTTTTGATGTTTTTTTACGATGCCAAAATGTCCAGGCCAGTAAGCTGCAGGTTCTCCGTCCACTTCTAATAACACTGACTGTAGGATGGCCAGAATAATATCCTCCCCACAGTAAGTGAAATTTGTGCCCGGCTATCGTGCAAGGCTAAAAACAGAACTGAGATAAGAATGAGAGGTGACGGCGACAGAAACAGGCAGTGGAAGGTTTAGCGGATGGAAGATTATTGACTGTGACATTATGATGGCTTTGGCCTGCTCTGACTGGAATTTAAGAAACACATGCAAAATGTGCCAACTCAGCTACACATACAACGGAAATTATGAGCAGAAACAACATAAGAAAAGCACTATATAACTCTAAATGTTGTATTTATAAATACGTCAGTTGTGTAACAAATCAGTTTAACTGTTAAAGAGGAAAATTCAGCTTTTCAGAGTTTGTATCTTAATGCAGGCCAATGTCCGATGTCTCTGCTGCTAACAATATTGCAGCCATTTGTGTCCAAAAAACATTTGCAGTGGTGTGTTTACTGTAGATTTCCCCACTATCTGTCTTTCCTTTGTCATGGTATTTTTGTATACACGGGACCAGCCAGAGTGAGAGATGTGGCTTACACATTTCCTCCTGCCTTACTCTCACCAAAACAACACCAAAGAGGTTTTTCCTTCCCCACTGAGGTGGAGAGTCTTTGACAAAAACAGGCAAATGTCCCTTTAAATGAATGCTGGATGCCTGGACTGATCTGTAGATGACTTTTTAGAGTCGCAGCAAAAGTACCAAAGAAGAACTATGTTGTAATAGTGATGAATAGATATGATTGACTAGAATTGTTACACAAGTACCCTGTTTCAGAATCAGTAGATACCCCCTCTATATATGAACGTACGATTTTAACTGCTTTTGTATTATAACAGTGGTCATACTGCATTTTGTGTATTTCAAAATTAGTCAAAAAATCTAAATAGGCCAGCAACTTGCAATTACTTCAAAGACTAATTTATACATTTTTACCTCTCTATAGTTTCATCATACAAGAGTGTTATTCTTGAGAAATGTTTTTTGCTAATGTCGAAATAGTTTTAAAGAGTGAGATCAGCGGTTGCAGTAAGCTGTATGTTGGCATGCTGTGTAACGCGTATTTTAAAAAGGCCAGCACAAAAGTTGACATTTGTACTCTTACGATAAATTACTATTTTAATTTGTTACTGATCCCAGAAGAACATAGAAAGAGAATATTCTCTATTAAAGTCTGGCCTGAAGTGACACACTGCCCACTGGAACATTTTGTGGTATTTACAGTCGAGCATGCAGCAGAGAGCATCCTGTTTGCTGGCTGGACTACCTGTTGTGTGTGTTTGCGCATGTTTGTGTGTGTGTGTGTGTGTGTGTGTGTGTGTGTGTGTGTGTATCTATGGAAAGTATGTGCAGTGCTGGTTTTAACTGAAACAAAGCAGTTGAACATCAAATGTAGTTGTATGTGGTAGTTGTATTGTTGTTTCCGCAAACAAAAAGATGTTGTAGAATTTAATCTTAACGTATTCCTTTGAAGTTCTGCACAAACTATTCATAGCTATTGTCTATGCATAGCCAACTCACTGCTGAGCGTGTGTCACACCTGTTATTTCACACACGTACACTACTAGTTAGAGTCTTAATGTTTAAATCCTGCTAGTGATACATTCCGTAAAACACAAGGCCCACAAGTAGAAAGCAATAGCACCATTAAATAAAGGTCCCTGGTCTTGGTGCTTTCCCTGGAGGTCCCCTGGAGCTTTAAGAATATTATAAGGAGGCTTGTGAGATGAGGGTTATCAGTTTGAGGCAAATGACTTACTGGCTCACAAGATTGTTTTATATATTCGTATGAGACCACAAACCGTCATCCAAAGCAATCTTTCACTGCGTTATTTTATGTATATTTTCAACACCACTGGGCCAGAACACACTGTCATTTACGAGCAACGTGTGCCTATTTCTATTTCTGCAACCACAACTGAGAGTCTGCGTTTTCATTCTCAGGAGGAACTTGACCAAGCTGTCCTTGCTGTTCAGCCACATGCTCTGGGAGCTGAAGGCCATGTTTCCGGGGGGAGATTTTCAGGGTGACACCTACAGGGTGACCAAGAAAGAGGCCGAGGAGTTTTGGTGGCATTCGTTTGGTAACAAGTGAGTGTGGGGAAACTTAATGACTCAATGAAATATTTTTTTTTGTTTTGCTTTGTTGGTGTGTTTTATGTGTGTCGAGTCTGTCAACATTTATCGCATGTTAATGATGTGTTCCGACAGGTGTATAGTGCAGTGGAATACTTTCAAGGAGCAGCTGCAGACTGTACATGCATTTGAGGAAGGGATGGAGTCCATGGCTCTGAAGTCAACTATAGATCTCACCTGCAATGACCACATCTCCGTGTTTGAGTTTGACATCTTCACTAGACTGTTTCAGGTAAGGTGACATTTTCCTATTAAAGGTTATAAATGGTTAAACAAAAGTAATAGTTTGACATTTCGGTAAATACGCTTGCTGTCTTGCCAAGAATTGGATGAGTAGGTGGGTACAACTCTCATATCTTTGCATTAAAGCAGGTGGTTGGCTTAGTTTAGCATAAAGACTGAAAACAAGGGGAAACAGCTAGCCAAGCTCAGTCTAAAGGGAACAAAAAATGTCTTGCTTGTCTATTCAGGATACAAACCAAAGTGTAAAAGCAACAAGTTGTGGTTTTACTAGGGTTATGAAAGAAACCATTTATTGAGTGGGCACAATGATTTCCTGGTCTCTCCACTGGTTGCCTCTCAACCTCACACTGATGGCAAGACTCCAGGAAGTTACGCCCCCCAACCAAGAAATGGAACCACAACTTGTCGTTTTCACACTTCAGGTTTTTGTGTGTTAATAAGCAAGCTTATGGAGAGAGCTAGGCTACCTGTTTCTCCCTGTTCCCAGTCTTTATGCTAAGCTAGGCTAACTTGCTGCTGGCTGTAGCTTCTTATTGAGCGTACAGACATGAGAGAGGTATCTTTTCATCTAAAGTGGCTCTTTGGAAGATAGCCAATTGCACATTTTTCACAAAATGTTGAACTATTTCTTTAATGCTGAGACATGATGAACATGGGTTTACACCCTAAGTGTCCTCTCCTCTTTTTTAAGCCCTGGAAGTCACTCATTAGGAACTGGAACCAGCTAGCAGTGACTCATCCAGGCTACATGGCGTTTCTTACCTATGATCAGGTTATGGCTCGTCTGGAACACTACCTGCACAGACCTGGGAGGTGAGGAACTGACTGATGCACTTCTCAGAAAAGCAAACTGAGGGGGTGTTGAGCGCTTGAGTTAAATCAAATTGGCAAATGATCTCAGCTGTAAGAAATTAGGTCCTTGAAGCAACACAGAGCCACAGCACTCCAAAAACTTTCAGTACCTTTCTATTCATTATGAAAAGTAAAAAAATTCAGGCGCAAATTACATTTTAATCTATTTTGAAGTACCTTCTATTTATTACCCTCTTGAGTTTTTGGCACACTTTTCATGGCACATCAAACACAGGATTTCCAGCTTCCCATCTAGCTTTCGAGAGGTTATGTTCTTGTTATGTTAAGTGCAGCTTAATTAATATTATAGCTGTCTTAAGAATGAGAGAAATGTTATTGGAATGAATTGCTCCAAGATGGCACCGTGCTGGTGGCAGCCTGTCGTAGCAGCTCCCGGTACTTCTTTTTATTGAGTTTTACCTAATTTCCCTTTGGGGATTAATAAAGTCATCCATCTATCTATCTATCTATCTATCTATCTATCTATCTATCTATCTATCTATCTATCTATCTATCTATCTATCTATCTATCTATCTATCTAACTATCTAACTAACTAACTAAATTACAGAGAATATAGAAACAAATACAGATCAAGGCAACATTATTTTACTCAATGACACAGAAAAACTGTGAACTTCAATGTCAATTGTTGATTTTCTGTCTCATAAACAAGTGGCTTCTCAAAGGCTCTCTTTCCCTCACAGCTATATCTTTCGTTTGAGCTGCACAAGAATGGGCCAGTGGGCTATCGGCCATGTGACCACTAAAGGTAGCATCGTCCAGACCATTCCCCAGAATACACCTCTCTACCAGGCACTCATTCAAGGCTTCAAGGAAGGCTGGTTAGGCGAAACACACACACACACACACACACACACACACACACACACACACACATACAGGTCTCGAGTTTATTATTTTTCTTTGTGTCTTTTCTTTCTATGTGTTTCTGTGCCTGCAGCTACCTTTACCCAGATGGCCGTGATGTAAACCCCGACCTGACGAGCTTGTGTGAACCGGCCCAGAGGGGCAAAGTCAAAGTTACAGAAGTAAATGATGCACTTTACACCTCGTTATCAATTTATCAAACTGCCAACAGCGTCCTGAGGCTAGACAAAAGACAAAACATAGATTATATCCTGAGATGCTGTCTTATTGTTTTCTGTCTGTCTGCCTGTCTACCCACTGTAACCCCCAACAGGAGCAGTATGAGCTCTACTGTGAAATCGGCAGCACCTTCCAGCTGTGTAAGATCTGTGCAGAGAGGGATAAGGACACCCGTATCCAGCCCTGTGGGCATCTCCTCTGCCAACCCTGCCTCAGAGGCTGGCAGGTATGAACCCCCATCCACTTACTCATTGTAGCCAGCTGTGCAGTATATCCAGCTTAAAAAAAACATGTAAAATACTGTCATGTTTAACCGAGACAGACAGTTACACTCCACTGAACACACTGTTACAGTAACAGTCTGTCTCGGTTTAATATGCCAGTATTTTACATGTTTTGGGTTGACTAAACTAGATTTATTTTTGTAGTCCAGCGGCGCCATGGTTTGGTTTTGGTTGAAGCCCCACCATCCTGTAACAATGCTGGTTATTTGAATGTGGTTTGGGGTTGATGTCAGAAATATGCTCTGTGTTCAACAAAGTGTGTGAGGGATATTTACATGTAATGATATATATATATATAATAACCCTCACAAATCAATGCTTAACAATTCATTTTGAGCCAAGAAACTCAACTCTTTCCTTATTGCCCTGCATGACTTTTTATTGAATTGCCAAAAAACTATCTTTATTGTGCAACACTTTCTAATGAATAGCCTTGCTAAAATACTATGAGCTCAGGCTAATTCTATAAGGTGACTTCCATGTTGGTCATGCATTTTAACACCAAGATATTCCTCTTTGAAGTTAGTGTGAAATTGTTACACTGCCTCTTAATGGTATGAGAGCAGTTTCCGATCCTACTTCTGTTTTTACTGTGTAGTCAAAACGTATCAGTCGGTCATGTTGAACCTTACAACCCTTTAAGAAATATTCAGTACACAATTGTGCTTGTGAATTAGGTCACATGTTATCCACAAATGTGTTAAATCTAGAGCTCTCTCAGGCCACAAAAAAAGCTGTTGATGACGCACTTAAAGGGGAACACTTGCATTGTGGGTAATGTAGGTGCCAGGTTCTATAAAAGGTCATTATGGACAGTTTAAAAACAAGTGATCCAAAATCCATACAGCAGAACCAGAGATATCACCTTTTTTTATTCCACACTTTCTTCTTCCTTTTTCTATTCTGGTGTCTACATTACCTTACATTACCTGACGACGCTGGACATAATTTATCAGATTACATGCAGCTTCCTCTGGAGCCAAGAAAAGCTTCATACTAATTTTTCACATATTCCGCACCCATCTTCAAGACTTGTAAACACACTTTAATGTGTGAAATTGGTGGAGCTTGCCTTTGAACCCTCTCAAGCCAGAGCAAATTGTTTGAAAACTCACTGGAGAGACAAGCATGAAGCTCAGTTCAGTGGGTTAAAGAAGAAAATTGCTGTGAAACGAACCATAAATATCAATGACAGATGCTTTCCATATGTAAAGTGACAACTGTAAAATTGAAGACGGGGAATATAATGTGACTTTCAGCCTGATCACATCATTTAAATATCAAAGATACACAGAATATCACACGGTGGTCATTCATTGAAATCAATTACATTAGCCCATTTTAGGTAGCACACAAAGGCCAAAGGTTTGTCTGTAATTTCAAAATGTAGTCAGCGTGTAGACAGCTTGTCCCATGTGCACTTTCATGCTCCTCAGGGGCTCCCCCGACTTCCTACTTCCTCTTTCAAGCATGACATAGAAAATAACCAATCAGAAATAAAGCTGCAGCTGGCGTAGTTACATGCTCCACTACTATATCTTTCAGTTGGCCAGCCAGTACCCTCCCATCTGTTCAGGAGGTCTTCAAGTCTTTGCAAAAGTGCAGAGTAGCAAGTCCTGACATTTGGCTCAAGACTTCCTGTGTGAGCTCAGGTTCACATCCTCCTGTAACTGTATCAGTCACATTCTCTTTGACAAGAGAGAGAGAGACAGACAGACAGAGAGAGAGAGAGAGAGAGAAGGACTCAGACAGGAAAAGAAAATTCGATATGCTTTGTGGACGTCAGACAACAATGGAAAAGTTGTAAATATGTCTAGATTGTGGTGAAGTTTTCACTACAATATAATTACTTTGATGAGTGTAAAGAAAAGAACAGGCAGTTAAACCTTTGATGTAACAAAGTTATAAGCACACACTGAATACCAAAGAATCTTATTCAGTTTTATTTCATGAGTCAAAGCAGTGTGGGCATATAAAAGAGTTTGAAAAAAGGAATACTTGTTTGAATTGCAGGGTTGCAAACTGTAAAATAGGTAAGGGCATCAATATAAAAATCTTGAACTGACCCAATCTGCAAAAAGGATCTGTGGTCACAGGATTTAAAAAAAGCAAAACGCATGGTATGTGCATAAAAAAACCTGGAGACACTTGAAGCCTGTATGCTAGAGCTTTGAAAGACAAAGTCAAACGCTACAGCAATCTGGTTTGCATTTCTAGAACACCACAATCTACTGTGACCGTTAAACGTTGTACTTTCCACCACCTTGATCTTTTGAAAAAGTGCAACATATTCCACTACACACAGTTCAAAAGGCATCAAGTCAATGGGCAACTACCGCTTTTAATGTTTCCATTACTCTGCCCATGACCTGTCATCGATAATTATCTAGCAGAAGTCAGCTGGCCACACCTGCCCATACTGTCGCTGTGACATCAGAGGAACGGAAACGATCCTCATCGAGCCCTATCTGCCAGACAGTGGCCAGTGGGGGGAGGAGGAGTGTGAGGACGATGCAGAAGATGACACCCACGAGGACATTGAACTGATGGTAAAGGAAATGGCTGCCCTGAGAAAGGTGCGTGAATAAATTATGTATATAAATGCATATATTAAGTCGATGGCAATGTAGGTCTGTCGTCCAAACTGGTCCGGACTTGAATAGCTGAACAATTATCAGATGGATTGCCATGAAATTTGGTGGAGATGATTTTTCATTAAGCGCCACGAGCAGGTCAAAGTTTTAGCTTATCACTTGTGGTTTTAAAGTAATGATTCAAACACTGTTGGAACTATTGAATGTAATGTCATGAAATTTGTGTTAACTTTTGTGATTCCACCATCAGGTCGAAATCTTAATTTCAAATTGTTCTCTTTTAAAAATATAGCCATAACTAAGTAGTTAGAACTTACTATGTTGACATTAGCATTTGGCTGAAGCCACTCCTATGTGAAGCCTCATAAATATGTTGTGTGTAGACTCTTAGTGTTTTTTCTATGTGCCTTAAACTCATTCAGTCTATATGCTTGAATTAGCAGGGATTACTGGATATGCATTAAGGTCTGGGCACCTCATTTGCAACATGTCATATAAATTTTGTTTATACAGCCCACTATTACAAATCACAAATTTGTTTCAAGGGGCTATTGGATCTGTACAGCACACGAAACCCTCCATCCTCAAACTCTCTCCTCATCCCTCCCTCGACTTTCCTCTTGTGGCAATGCTTGCCAGTGAAGAAGAAATACAAAAAAACAAAAAAAAAAAAAAACCCACTGACTGCCTACACTTTCTCTCAGCAGTTCTCAAGTTTGGACTACCAGGTTCCCAGCTCGCACCACACCGGTCCACCTCTGCCCCCTAAAAACAGCACTGCCCCACGCTGTCCATCTCCGTTTAGCCAATCCCAGACATCAGAAACCAAGACGCCGGCCAAACACTCCCACTCCCGTTCAGTAAGTTCCCACTGACACTCGAGCTATTTACATATTGTTGGTGTGATGTGTTAATTTTCTCCATCCTCACAGACACTCAACTCTGAGGAGTGGTAATTCATGCAAAGTACTGCAGAGACTCACCAGCTATATTGTGTGAGAGTGTGTTGTAGCGGATGCCTGCACAGCATTTGTGACATTTTATCTCTTCAGCAGGCCCACGGTCGTAATGAAGCACAGACAAGACACAACAACAAACACATAAACAGGTGAGACACAGTTTAAAACAAAGCAGTGAAGGGGGAAATGCTGTAGTTGTCGACATGTACACTAGAAACATTCTTGGGTCTAAATGTTAGCATTCTTGTTACTTGACAGAAGTTGTTGCAGCCTCTCGCAAGTGTTAAGCATAATGCTAGGGACATATGAGGTGTCTTTAAACAACTGCATCAACTGTGCAAAGACGTAGCACGTCATATTCGTTAACTGATTTTGCAAATTGTGCTGGTTTATTGGAGTGTTTTGTGGTTATAAATGTCTTGTTTCATTTTGTAGTGTAAGTTTTTGTGTAGGGGGTTGCTGCTGTTTGTGCATTTAGCTTTTTCTTTTCTGTATTCCCATTAGCCTCTGTTGGTGTGGCTGCTAGTCATGTCTTATCTTATGTGTATGAGACAAGATCCGTGCATTAACATCTACTTAAAAATGGTGAATGTGAATGTGAATGTGAATGTGTCGGTTTCCATTGTGTTTAGGCATCAGGGGGAGGAGTCACACAGCAGTGAGGATGAGCGGTCTGGTGGGTTGAGACTGCCTCAGCCGCACCCGCTCTCCCTCAGGTGAGTGTCAGCTGTCTCATTTGAGAGTATTTACAGTAAACCAATATTTTTCACCTCCTTCTTGATTAAGTTGATTTTGTTTTTCGCAACTAATTTCACGCTCATGTTTTTAACAGTGCTGAATTCCTAACGGACTCAACAATTTCTTCCTCCTCTCAGAAGAGTGTTGACAGTAAGTTATTGCATGTTATAGTTGCAACATAATAATTGCAAATTTCAGAACTGTTTCTGTCACACCCCTTTGGAGGTGGACATCCCCCCCCCCCATGACTATGGCCTCCATATTTCTTTTCTTGGGGTTTTTACACACAGAAAAGCACTCATGCTGTAATGACAGTAAACTGCAGCACAAGACAGGCTTCTTCATATGTTGACTGTGACTAATGTCTTAGCTTAATCAGGACTTGTGTAATGATTGTTTTTCTTTGTCTACCCTTTCCAGTCAGACCTGACTGTCTTGTACTTACAAATCTACTGTATTGTTCCCAAATGAATCATAATCATACTCTTTTCATGGCAGACATTTTGACGTCATTGCAGAAAAGCACAAGTGAAACTGATAACGTTAATGGCGGCTCAGTTCCAGCAATTATTGCAACGCATTGCAGAATTTAAGCACCTTTGTTTGACGGGTAAAAATGTTTCAGTCTATTCATCTTTGCAACAATAGCGTACTCCTTAATTTAAGAAAGACTTATGTTAGCATTCAGCCTTAAAGAATAAGCTCACCCAGAAATGAAAATTCAGTCATTATCTACTCGGCCTCATGTCAACAGAAAGTCAGGTGAATTTCCATAGTCCACAAAACATTGCTCGAGTTTTACAGCGAAACAGAGTTGCAGCATTCGCCTAAACAACTGAAGTACACGGGAACTGGTTTTAAAACATAAAAAACTAAAGAAAAATAGCATCATCCAGCTTAATCCATGTCTCTGGAAGCCCAAAGATCCCAATTCGATTAGAAATGACAATATTTACATAGTCAACACGGGTGCATGCTTTTAGCTTAGCACCTACAGTGAAGATTTTGGCTTTCAAAAGGGTGAAAATTACGTCTTTTCCAGAGAGATGGATAAGGCCAGACAAGCTTTATCAACCATTTTATGTTTTTGTTTTTTTGTTTCTTCAGTTGTTTTTACATTTAAAAGTAAAACGTCCCCATCTATATCAGTTGTTTAGGAGAATGCTGCGGCGCGGTTTTGCTGTAAAGCTTCAGAGATATTTTGTGGACCATGTAAATTTACTTGAGTTTCAATCTGCATGGAGAGGAGTAGATAATGACTGAATTGTATTTTTTTGGGTGAAGTCTTAATTCTGCACATCTCTAGCACAGTTACTACCCAAAACTGTATTGGTAACCTACAATCTAATACTAGTCTCGTGCTAGATTTCATCACTTCTTTTGTTGTGAAGTTGTCACAACAGAAGTTGATATATCTCACTTCAAAATCAAACATCATTGTTCCACAGCAGAGCCGGAGGTTGTGCAATATGATCGTTTTGCATTTTCGGCCTCCTTAGACTTTTTCATTTCTCATGTGAATTCTACATCCCAGTAAGACTTCTTTTTTGTGTTTGTGTGTAGGCGGAGCAGCATGGCTCGGACCCTCCAGCCCTGTCAAACACAGACGAAGACAAAAGGAGAGGGAGGAAAGGAGAGCAGCAGGGCTCAGAAGAGACAAATGTGGCCTGGCAGAGATGACGAGAACAATGTCGTCCTGACAGAACCTCTGCAATCTAAAGACTCTTTTTAAATAAAGTGAGAAATACATGCCAACTAGAATATATTAAATCCACAAACCAGGCTTCAGTGAATGTAAAAATAGTTTTTGGTGTCATGTTTAACTGTAAGTGTGGCTGCTGCGCTGCTGAAGTCGAGATGAGTGGGTGGGACTGGCACGAAAATGGTTGAGTGAGGCCTCCTACTGTTCAATAATCACACTTCCATTACCTCCGCAGCAGGTTCAGTGCTGATTCTTAAATACTGTATTGTCTCACACACCGTCTTCTTCATAATTAAAGCCTTTGCTGAGCTTCCATGAAATAATAGAAATTTAATGAAAGGTTTTATATTTCAAAGTGTAGTTAAATGGACAAATGAAGGGAGAAATGGGAGGGAATGTAAGAGAGAGAATAGAAATGTGCTACCTCGTCACTTAACCCATACTGCAAGTTTGTTCTTAATAAGTTATGTGGGTAAATAAAAACGTAATAACTCCATCAAACAGTTTTAAATGACCCTAAAATCAATCAAATAAAGCCTATAACTAACACATACATGAGCTTCTCATTAGTTTTATTTGGTGGGATTTATTGTCTTGTGAAAATATGACCAGACAAGTGAAAAGTGAATATATACCAAGTTTTATTTTGTTTTCTACATTCTGGTGTGTTTAACCTGAATATATGAGAGGGGAAACGTCAAGGGAAGACAAGGCACCAGAGAAATAGTAGATATTAGGGCTGTAAGAGAAAACAGGCATGAGTGGTCACTTAGGGCAGAGAATAGAGAGGAGCATGCGGGGCGGAGTGAAGAAGTGGAAAATTAATTTCTTCAGGGGTTGGCTGCCATGACGTCCTGAATCCAGTAGAGGAACTCGCACACTTTGACGTAGACTCCTGGATAGTTCGGCTGGGCGCATCCCTGACCCCATGACACCAAGCCGAAGACCTCTCCAAGACACACCAGGGGGCTTCCGGAGTCACCCTGACAAAAAAAAAACGCAGTGTTACGGGGTATGATTAGCAGGCCCAGATGATTTCTTTCATACATACACAGCTGTCTGAGGAAGCATTCTGTCAAACTCACATTGCATGCATCTTTGCCTCCATCCAAGTGTCCAGCGCAGAACATCCTGCGTGTGATCATGCCAGGATAGGCTTTCTCACAGGCCGCGTCGTCTATTGCGGGCGCATCCAAACACTGCAGTTTGACGGGCATGTATGGATCTGGAACAGGCAGAACAGGGATAGTCAAAGGAGCCTCTGAGACAGCTTTGGTGAGTAGATAAATGATATTAGAGGATAAGGCCTTCAATATTCCATATTATTGTGCGTTTGGTGTCGACAAATCCCATGAAAAAGCAATCTCAGGATAGTCCGTTTCTCAACAGTTTCTCACTTCTCCAGCCCGCCTGTGGCTCTCAGCTCTCAGCTCTAAGCCTATTTGTTACTGCTGACCTTTTAAAAAGATAAAAGGTTGCTTTCCATTTAGAGCGGGTCTAGACTATAGACTACATTCAGACTCTAGGTGGGAAGCCATCTCACTTGACTGGGTGAGTTTTGTGGGAGAGAGAGAGAAAGAGACATGGAGATGCACAGCAACAACAACAGTAATACCAACAGCTATAATAATAGTATTGTAACTAATATTAATAATAGTAGCTGCTATAACAACTACTCCAATAGAAGTGCTGCCACCAGCGCCCTCTCCCTACCCAGTTTGGAGTCTGGGGGACTGGTGAAAAGTTAGAAGGCAAACCCACCCTCGCCATCAGGGGCGGTGTTACCCCAGCCAGACACAGAGCAGGGGAGCCCCCCCATTGGGCAACCTGTGGGCAGTGGGATTGGTGCGACTGCATCAGTAACCTCCACTGGGTGGTAGAGCTTGATCAGCATAATGTCGTAGTCCAGAGTCTGGTAGTCATACCTGCACACAGATAGTAATAATAAGTTGAACAATGTAGCTGATTTCTATGCACTGAGTGAACCAATCAGATGAGCATGAAGTTGTGATATCATTAGACGGGATCCATCACTTTTTTTTCACTCACTGAGGGTGCCAGATTATGTTGTCGGTCTTCATGAGCTGCTCGGTACCCTCGAACACTCGCAGATCGTGGTCTCCCAGGATGATCTGCATGGCATAGGGGCTGAGAAAGAAGGAGAAACATGCTTGAAAAGTGTGGAGGCAGAAAAAAATTATTTTATTTCTTGTAATTCTTGTCTTAATCTCTCAATGTTATTTATTTTGCAATTGCTGGGATGCTTTTATTTTGAGATTCAACAGATGTCCTCAACATATGTTACTAGATTGAAAGCTTTTATTGTTCCACCTACAGATGTTTTTTGTATTCATATTTTGTCTCAAAGGGGAAAAAAATGCATCAAAATCAAGCAAGCCAAGTGGTAAAAGAAACAGAACAGATGATGCGAGTGATGTTTGAAAGCAATTTTTCCTCCATCAGTGCACACTTACTTGTACCAACAGTGGGCAACGGAGAGCACCCACTGCTCGTTGATGAGCACCCCACCGCAGAAGTGGTAACCGTAGTTGAGGGAGGCCATGTATGGACGAGTGTGAGGCGAACACTCGTACCCGCCAATGATCTTGCCATCATAGCGGGGAACTGCCGCTGTCACAGACACGAACAGAGACAGAGATTGAGGGCAACAGAAAGAGTACAGTTTGTGTTTCAGAGTCATCTTCAAGCACAACCTCCCATCACATCACAGTTCACATAGACAGCTGTTCTCTTCTATGTCTAAGTATGTTTGTGTGCTTGTATCCTTGTCCGTGTGTCTATATCTGTGTCTTTACCAGCAGCTCCGATCATCAGCAGCAGAGCCAGCAGTCTCATGGTGTCAAGTGAATGATCAGAAGACACCTGGACTCACCTCGGCTCATATTTATATCAAACCAGCCACACTGTGCCCGGCCCGATCCCCCCCTCCACTCCTCCCTCTTTCTGTTGACCCCATCTGTGTCCTCCTCACACTCTGTTCTGACCCCTCGGCATTAAGTGTCAACCCACATCTACTCTCTTATCGCGCTCCTGTTTTCATGTTTGCTCATGTTTGCCCCACTGTGCCACTGCACCTGTGCTTATGTCATCTGTGCACCTCTTTAAGAAATGTTGGCCAAGGTCTCCACACACCTGTTTAAGGTTCTCTCATGGGTCACTCATTGTTGGCAAGCGACAATATCACTGATTCTTGGGAATTTAAATTCTTGGGATAAAACAGGTTTTAATTTTGAAAATAAAAAGTTAGTTAAATTACAAAATCTGAAGGTATATCGTTATAGACCAAGGTCTTGGCTGTTCAGCAATGTGCCGGTGCATCCTCCTCATTTTGTATTTTTTTTAATGAAATAGGCATTTTTTCAGTTATTACTTTGTTTTTGTCAACACCGTCAGACACAATAAAAAGCAAATAGTTTTTTATTTATTTGGTCTAATGTGTATTTAGTTTTTAAATCATTATCTGACATTCTTAGTACACATATATGCTGTTAAATGTTGAATATTCACTTTTGTTCATTTTTTATACTGTTTCACGTGTACTCCTTTAAAAGATAAACATCATGCAATGTTTTCTTTAAGCCTAAATAGAAAAAGGACAGTTTTTTTATTTAACAGACATGTTTTTATACTAAAAGAGACTATTACTTTAATAACTCAACAGCACTGAAGAAACATATTGTAAGCATATTCATTTAAAACAAATAAAACGCCCTCTGACGGTGGTGACAGTGGCCTCATTACAACACAAAATTCCAAAATGTATACAACTCAAGTCAATGGCTTCTTGCTTATCAACTTTATCTAGCTATTTGGTCCAAAAAATAACAATCCTGAGCACTGTGATAAACATTTTTCAAGGAATATAAGGTACAATTAAGCAATATCATTATTAAAAGTACCCCATCCCCATATCATCACATATCAAATCACCATAAGTAAAAAAATAAATCATTACCAGTAGCAATAAGATAGAATTCATCACTGACCTCATATTTAACTGTCATGTAGTGCCCCCCACTCATAAAATAATATAGATCATATTCTTCTGTAAACTAGACTATAAACTGTATATTGGACGTGGAGAACAGATAAATGAACGTTTCCAAGCCTTTCTCTGACTTCTCTTTTCCCTTTCATTCAAGTCATTGATATGTTTTATCTTCTCTTCCTCCACCCTCTTCTTCCATCTTTGCCTTTCCGTTCTGAGGTATTCCTCCTTTAACTCTGCATCACTGTGTGTTTTCTCTCTACGCCTCTTTTGATATTCCCTGTTTCTTCTCCTTCTCTCCTCCACAGATAGCTGCTGCCCAGCCATAACTTCCTAAAATACATGAAGTCAAAGTTGAGTGTAATGACCATGAAATTGGGGGTAATTACAGTGAATGTTGGATTTGGTTAAATGTTGTCATGCCATTTTCATTTGGCTTTAGTCACTGGAGATGCATAGCCTACAAGGGATATTTTATACTATGCGCTATGTAGGTAGGTAGTAGGTGTGCTTCCCAAATGACGTAAGCCAAATGAACATGGCATAATAGTGAACTGAGAGAGAGGGAAGGCACGCCCCATCCCTTAGGGTTGGACGATATGGAAGAATTAGAAATTAGATAAATAAAAATATAAGTGAGGTTAATGAAACATTACAGATCAACAATTATATTCTAGCCTCCGTTGAGGACCATTTGGAGGTTTTTGTCACCACCGTCAGACAGAAAACCTGAGCAATGGGTCAGCATATAATCATTAAATTAATAAAAATTTAAAATAAACCTATAAAAGAACCTTACATACGTGCAAATGACCCCCCAATTATAACCTTGATTCTTTTTATTTCATGAAAATGGTATTAATTTCCAACAGAATTAGCACTTTTCTGTGGGACATGTTTTTGCCAAAGTTTCAAGAATCGGTGATATACAAAAAAACAATTATCTGTTTGGCTGGGTCCGGACTTTTTTTTTAAAGGGTTCAAAAAACAGCAAAAACTGCAGCAATAAATTCTTGTTTTTCAAGAAAGAGACTTGATTTGGCAGATATTTTATGAATCCTAGCTTGGGGTAAAGACATAAATAAAATAGAAAAATGTGCTGTTGTTACAGCTCTGCTTTCAGGTGTCCTTGATTAAAAGCCAAGAGAGGTGAGAAAGAAATCATCTGTGGTCTCGGAAGCAGAATGCTGAAACAACATGCTGTGTGGGCTTTTTCTGTGTCAGATAGCAATCAATAGCTGCTGAGCTCTAATGAGTGCAGCTTCAAGTTGAGTCAGTTTTATTTATGCAGCCCAGTATCACAAATCACAATTCCCTCAAGGGGCTTTACTATCTGTACCGCATGTGTCACATAACCTGTCATTAGAACCAAGATTTGGAAAAAGAAAAACTCCCTCAAATAAAATCAAAAACTCATTTTAGCCTATTGTATAAAACTTGTATGGCTGGTTACAATAATTTACTGTTTTTTTTTTTTTTACTGTGGTGCTGAGAAGAGGGGTACACACTTATCAATAGACACATTTATTTAGCTGCAGAAAATCTACAAAATGAACAGGGTACACCCAACACTCTCCAAGGCCAAAAACATTACAGTAAACATGTAAGATGTGGCTCACTTATTAACTGAATGGATGAACGTGGCACACAAGAAGATAAGGATATTTATCAGGGCAGGGAATGGCCCGGGAGGAGTGGACAGGAGGAGTGGGTGGGTTGAATTGGGTGGAGGTGTGGAGGTGTGGACGGGGGGCGGCGGTGCATGGAAGGGCACAGACGAGTAAAAGGTATAAATGCAAGGATTGATGGGTTATTCTCGTCCAGTCTGGTCGCAGGAAGGCTTGTGTCAGCCACGAGATGATTGGTCTGATTGTTCTCGCACTCCTGGGTGCTGCAGGTAAAGCACGTGTGCATGTACAATGGTTTTAGGGTAGTAAAAAAAATCATAACCGTGATAAATATGACGATTTTTTGTATTTTCTTGACGCCACAGCTGCAGCGCCTATGGATGACAGGATTGTGGGCGGCTACGAGTGCACACACAACTCACAACCCTGGCAGGTGTCGATCAATATCGGCTACCACTACTGCGGCGGCTCCCTCATCAACGACCAGTGGATCGTCTCTGCTGCCCACTGCTGGCAAAAGTTTGTATTAATGCATTCACATTAATGCCAAGTCTTTTCCAGTCTACTGACCGCTCAAAGCCGCTTTACAACACTTGTCAGATTCACCCATTCACACACACATTCACACACTGATGGCAGAGGCTGCCATGCAAGGTGCCAACTGCTCATCAGGAGCAATTTGGGGTTCAGCATCTTGCTCAAGGACACTTTGACATGCAGCCAGGAGGAGCTGGGATCCGAACCAGCAACCTTCCGATTACTAGACGACCCGCTCACCTCCTGAGCTACAGCCGCACGTTTAAGAGAATTCTGATCATTTTGTCCTTTGCCTCTATTTCAGCCCCTATTCCCTGATGGCCATCTTGGGTGACCACCACATCTGGATGCACGAGAACACGGAGCAGTACATGTCAGTAGACGCCATCTACTGGCATGAGCTTTACGACTACCAGACCCTGGACTACGACATCATGCTGATGAAGCTGGCTCACCCCGCCACTGTGAACGACTGGGTCAGACCAGTCAAGCTGCCCACACAGTGCCCCGCAGCTGGTGATATGTGCATGGTGTCCGGATGGGGGAACATCTACACTGATTCAGGTCAGGTGACATTAAAAGACGTTCAAACATTTTGCTGATGATAACAGAGTGTTTATGCTGTTGTGATGCGATTCGCTGAAGAAGGTGACAGAGTTATTCATTAGTCACATATAACAAGGGTTGCACAACAAAATAAGTCCTCAGAATGACCAAGTAGACTAATGATTTGAAGTTGTTCAAACTTTTTATCTCATACAACTCAAATGTAACAGTGTACTTTACTTGGTCAGTTGGACACACAAGTCCAGATTACTCTACAAAAAAGCCAATTGGATCAAGTCCACCATGATGGATTTGTTTTGCTAACTGGCATTTGACTCAATCATGACCAAAATGGGCATACAGCATCGTAGGAAAAACATGGCCACCATCAATCGAAATATCCTCACAGAGGGCGGGGCTTAGAAAGAATTGGCCATAACTCAATAACCATTGGTCCAATCATTATAAATCTTGGAAGTTATCTTCAGGCCATGTTTGGGAATAGGTCTTTCTAAGCATTTTGAGCCATACATACTGAAAATGTGTACCTCAAAACCTGGTGGACAGAAAAGCTCATTGCTGCTTGTGGCTTTTGTCTCAACCGGTTGAGCTGACAGTATTGCCCCTTTAAATGAGATAACTGTTCTGTCTTAGTTCCATTAAGGTTGACATTTTGGAGAGCGTTAAAGAGGTCTGATATTCTCTGGTGATGTTTATTTTTCATCAGTGTTCAACCCCTTCGAACTTCGGTGTGTGGAGGTCCCCATCGTCTCTTTTGAGGATTGCAATCGCTCCTACCCCGGCATGATCACTGACCGCATGGTGTGCGCTGGATACATGGAGGGAGGCAAGGACGCCTGTCAGGTATTTCCACACAGTCACACAGAAGATAGAATACGGCTTGGTGGTTTGCTCGCATGTGAAAAGGAAAACTGAATACGATGAGATAATGCACTGAATAAACTATTTTTTCTCCTTGCTCTGCTCAGGGTGACTCCGGCGGTCCTCTGGTGTGCAGCGGAGTCCTGCAGGGTGTTGTCTCTTGGGGCCAGGGTTGCGCTCAGCCGAACTACCCAGGCGTTTACACCAAAGTCTGCGCTCTGATGCCTTGGATTGAAGATGTTCTCGCCAGATACAGCTAGACTGTGATCTCCCATCACAGCACTACATGAGAGAGGGGAAACCAGAGAGGGATTGAAGGAGACAGAGATGAGAGGTGATGGTGGTGGTGGTGGGTGGTGTCAGGAAGAAATGCAGTGGGAGGGTGCCTGAGAGAGAGCCACAAGGAGAAACAGCGGAAAAGAGAGAGCAAAGGAGATGTGAGATGTTTCTAGTCAGGGCAGAATCAATAAAATCAAACAAATTTTGTGATGCATCAGTGTGTTTGTTATTGTTGACAATACTGTAGAGCTGCAACTGCTCCCTGTACAGACGTCTTCAGGCGACTGTACAACTTTTCTGAATATTTTTGATTTCAATTCAGTGGTGACATTTACTCCAAAACAATTACAGGCAGTGTCAGAATGGGCTTTTTTCTTCAACCCACCAAACTCACGGCATAAGATTTTCATCAAAATGAAACATACTACACACAAACTAACACAAACTGCTGCTTTGATCTATTATAACAAGTGAATAGCAGTTAGCATTCGAAAGCAGTTCGACAAGAACATCTGGAGGTTTTGTCATTCCTTTAGTTTTCTCTGAGTACATGAACACTGGCCTCATTTTGATTTTCTGTCTCCTGAGTGCAGAAAGCTTTATGCACCTGGAAAGGAAGGGCACAGATGTTGCAACAGCCCATTTATCAACGTCAGTATGGTACAAGAATCCGAAAAGGAGTTCAACTTCCATTGAAATTTGTCAAATGAGTTCCGTTCAGAACTGAGAAACTCAGCCACGAGTCCTTTAACAAAATCCCTAGAGGCAAAAAATCAAAGAAAAGAGCAACCATTTTTCTTGAAACCTCAAACACAATCTTCCTTCATTTTTTTCCCATCACAGTGTTTTTCAGCGAGGCCATTTGACTGTTTGCCAACATCTTTCCTTTATTCTGACAAGTCTGAAGTGATGAAAATGTTTTAAAGGTCAAAGTCAATTTTATTCAAAAAAAAAAATTGGATTTTGCTTTCGGATATGAACAAAAGTGTGCTCATGTCTGGAAGGTATTAACTCCTAAAATGTGGATTTGGGGAGGCCGATGCAGTTGCCAAAAAATCGACTTTCCCAGTTTTCTACATGCTGTCATGCTGCTCTAATTCTGTGAGGTTTTTTAAGTGGTTCACTGTGAAAATAGAGGAAAAAAAGCTCTTTAAGTTACACAAGGCTTGGCAGAAAAAAGGGAGGAACTGACGCAACTCACGCTCGAAGTTGCACGTTTTTGATTGATCATTTGAAAGCATCATTCAGTCGGGACAAAAAGAGAAAACACCATCTCAGACCACCGTCACCATTCAGGTAAAAAGTTATGACGCTCGAAAACTGCAATTACCTTTAGTCTTCGAAAAGAAAAGAAATGTCATGCTCGCCCATAATTGCCTTGTTTTCTTGTCCATGAAAGGTCAGTCGAGGTGTTGAAAATCAGCCATCAGCTGTCAGCTACGCCGAAAGTGACGGCACACGTCTGACACATTTGCAGGGAGAAATAGACCGCCTGAAATCAATCGATGGACAGTTGCACAGAAATATCTCCCATCTGTTTTCCACAGACAGAGGAGATTGCAATGCACCTGCTGCCCCGTCCAGGAATTTGTCATTATCACAGTGAAATAAGATGCAAAAAAAGGAGATGATGGAATGGAATCTGACAGGGAGACAGATTAGTGAATGGACGACAAAATGTAAAATTTAAAGCCCCATTTAAAAATCATTTTGCATATCCATTTATAATTAATATATACATGATTCAAAAGGCGGGGGTATGAATTTGAATTATTAATTGGCAACATCCACAGCAGACATCCCTCCTCTGATGAGTTGTGAAGCTTCTATGACTGCATGATGTAGAAGTACACAGGTACACAGGTCCTTTCACAGGAGCTGCATTATAAATCCATTCAAACAAAGAGGGTTAAAAAAAAGACCAAATTATTTTAACTAGTGATGGAATCCTAATGTGGATATCAAATTTGGACATAATAATAATAATAAGATTATTTAAAAAGCACCAAACAAAGTTTAAAAAGTTCAGAAGGTTGAGAGGTAATGGATTACATGTTAAAACTAACTTTTATCAGCCCAGATTACATTTTACATACATAAAGGTCTTATTTGTAAGAGAAGTTGAACTGGTGCTTTGGGATTGTAGGACGGGTCGGACATCATCCCGAACTATCAGACTTTCTCACAGATAGGTCCTTTAAGTGTGTTAATAGATTAGAGTCACATTGTAAACTGAATAAACTTGATTCTGAAAATATGGCAATTTTAAGATGATGAAACTTTTTGCCATGAATATGGGAAAAAGGCTTACAAGTAGCTAAGTCACTCTTCTCAGGTTGCCAGATTGTGTCATAGTTTGAGTTCGTGGTTTTTATTCCCTGTTTTATTTTTTTATTTCAAAGTTGTGTGTCGTGTTTTGATATTCATTTCCTACATTTGAGTGATTTCTCGCCCGTTTTCTGTGTTAACCTGTATTCACCTGTTCCTTTTTCTTCACTGAACATGGAAGATGTACATTTGCTTTAAAAGAGCAAAATCCTCCATGTGGGCCTTTGATTGAAACTACAGCAGATACCAGAATGACAATTAGTAGAGCGCATACCTCCCACAAGGCCCGGCAGTTTAGTTCAATCAAAGTCTATTCCAATATCAACCTTGGTAGCTCTGTGTCACTCTAAATTTTAAACCACCCATAACTGCTCAACCATTACTAAGTACAATCAAATTGTACTCACCCGTTGATACCTGTTCAGCAGTTCAATTACCCGATTTCTGCTGAAGTTAGCATGCTAGCCAGCTAGCCCCGTGCCGCTAAGTACATCAAGAGGTAATAGTATGAAATTAAACACCAAGGCTGTATTCGAAACCGCATACTATACTACTAGTACGTACTGATTTGCCCAAAATGTAGTATGTAGTATGCAGTATGCAAACAAAAGCAAAATCTGCAGTATGCAAAAAATTCCCGGATGTCGTACTGATTTGGAAAAAATCTCCAGTATGCATCGGACCAGTCTACATTGCGTACTGTTTCCCACAATGCAACGCGCTGGAGCGGGAGAGACGTACCTGATCCAAGATGTTGTGCATTTCAATAAAACGTAGCGAAATGAAAAAATATAATCTGCTCATTTTCAAAAATGTATTTATTCAAATGTGGTGATTTCTGTACATACAGGGCTCCTGGGGCAGCGCTGCTCTTTTGTCCACAACAAACATGAAGCTTCACTTTTAATTCAAACAAACTAACGTAGCTGCGACATCTTAGATTTCATCTATGATACCAATATTTATCTTACAAAAATAATTTAACCAGCCAGCGGTTAATCTTCAAAGAGCTGCGGTTAAGATGACTGTCTCGCTGTCACACCCGGGATGACGACGAAGGTTGACCGGCCCATCACATCAGGAAACGGGCTGCTGCCTCTGAGACCTCCCGGAGTGCTGGTCCCACAGGTGGCTCTTCACATCTCCGAAAACGTCGGAACAAATTTACAAACAGGCGTCATTTGGATAAACTAATCGCATATTAAGGATCTAAATAGGTACTTTCTCGCATGAAAAAATATTAAAACTTAAGAAAGTGATGTATTAACAGCACTAAAGCGAGAATTAAAACAGCTTTTAGCAGCTATACCGCTACCGGTTGCGAAATGCATTCTGGGAAACCTGCATACTGTATACTGCGTTGTGGACGGCGTCGGTCTGCTGTATACTGCATACTGAATCCAGTATGCAGTATACAGTACATACGGCGCAGTATGTAGTAGGCAGTACGGTAGTATGTGGTTTCGAATACAGCCCAACATTCCCCCGGTACTCTGACCTCCCAGTCCAGACAGAGTCAAGCTAATAGGAACCCTAGCTGCGCAGCTAGCTGAGCTAACTAGCTACAGTTAGCAGTTACTCTGCTGATATGCTACCCTCTGTTTTGAATTTGACACATGGCCAGTTCTTACATATTGTACCTTCTGATCAAAACAAAAATATCTACTGAATTTGGTTAGTTTTTATGTCATTGTTGTTGGGTATTGATAATGTAAAAAACATGTGAATGTGAATTCAATGGACATATATAACTTCCACAGCCAAAATTCAGAGACCTTCAAACTTGGTTTAACATAATGCAGCATAGTGGTTGACCGGGGAAGTCAGTCATAATAAAGGACTAAAGTCTAAAATCAATTTGGAGGATTTCACATAAATGATGTGCTTCGAATTGTTTATTTGTTCATATAGTCCAATACGGAAGATGAAACATAAACAGCAAATGATGTTGTGCTGCTTCACTGGACTTGTCATTTGGATCAGACTTAATAGCTGGCCATGGTGTTCTTCAGCCAGTCGGTGAAGATGCAGACCTTAAAATGAAAAAGACCAGTGTCAAAACATCAAATACGCATTGCATTCCTGTACATGCTGACAGAATAAACTGATCACAGCATGTCGATTTAATATAGTTTTTTCAGGTTACCTTGGCGTAGACACCAGGGTGGTCCCTCTCAGCACATCCGTAGCCCCAGGACACAACACCCTGCAGCTGACCGTTGCACACAACGGGGCCACCAGAGTCACCCTGAGAACAGAGATGGCAGAATGTGTTAAATAAAACTTAATCCATAACAGGGCCATTTCATACCAGGCATAAACTTTGAAATACATACCTGGCAAGAGTCCTTGCCTCCCTCCAGGTATCCAGCGCAGAACATGGCGTCAGTGATCATGCCGGGGTAGGAGTTCTCACAGTCCCTGGTAGACAGGATGGGGATGTTCAGGCACTGCAGCTGGTCGCCGCTAACAGCTGAAGATCAAGAGAGAAAAGAAAGAGATTGAACTGGAGCTGCACTTCAGTAAAACATAGATGTTGAGAGCACAGTGCAGGAGTTACTACTCACAGCTCATGGTGTTGCCCCAGCCAGAGACTAAGCACATGGTGCCAGCGGAGGCACAGCTGGTGGGCAGAGCCACAGGCTGCACGTATGAGTTGAGGGTGGCAGGAGAGCTCAGCTTGATCAGCATGATGTCGTTGTCGATGTTCCAAGAGTTGTAGTTGGGGTGGCGGATGACACGGGAGGAGTCGATGAACTGCTCGGTGCCCTCGTTGCGGTAGATATCATGCTCTCCAAGACGCACCTGAATACGACTGGAGAGGACAGAGAGGGTTAGTGACAGCTGAGCTTCATGTTAAACGGAAATTAATTCAGAAATGCAAAACTTTGTTTTTATAATAGCAAGGAGTGACATACGACTGGTAGCAGTGAGCAGCAGACACAACCCAGTTCTGGTTGACCAGGGAGCCACCACAGAAGTGGTAGCCAACGTTCAGAGACACCTGATGGGGCTGGGAGTGGGCCGTGCACTCATACCCTCCGACGATCTTGTCGTCATCCAGGGCAACTGGAAACATACGTGACAGCAACAAGTTATCTCAAAGTACTCTCAATTAGCAAAACAGGTATTACTTTGAATGCAGAATGTCCTTAGTCGAGAACCAAAGTCTTCATTCAGTACTGAAGATTGTTAGAGATCAATCAGCCATTCTCAGATTCAAACCCTCGTTTTAGGGAGATTCTTTGGTTACTCTGGACAAAGTTCTGGGATAAAGGCAGACAGACTGTCAGCAGAAGAGACCTGCTTGAGAAGATCTTCACACTCACAGGCAGCTCCGATGAGCAGAACGAAGACGAGACACCTCATGGTTGCTGTGTGATCCTGTCGATGAAAGAACTTTACCTGGAGCCCTGGTTTATATCCACAGTCAGGAGAGCTGCCCTGCTCTCCGCCCGTTCTAATTGGTCAGCGAGGAGCCAATCTCTGTATCTGGATGCTGGAATTAGGTTATTCATTTCCAGAACTACAGAAATAACCTTAATTGTAGAAGAAATGATGGTTTTCTTGTCAGCAAATTTGGAAAATCACAAGGGAAAGTATGAATACGGATCTTATTGGTTCCTGTTATGTATTTATAATGTTCAATAATAATTATGTGGTCCATAATACAAAAACGGTAAAACTGTTTTTTGTTTTGTTATCACTTTGTTTTTTAATACTACATCATTACTACATGTCTCTTAATAGCCACACTTGTCCCATTAGATTAACACTCACAGACCAGTTATTGATTAATTAACATCAGGAGGAACTTTTGTCTTGATTTGCATGATGACAGAGAGGATGGACATCTTAATATATTACTTTATATCAATCAGCTACATTTCAGAGAGAAATATTGTTTTTAATTGAATTCATTTATCTGTCGGCTGTAGTCACTCAGCTGACTTATGGTTTAGACGCAAAATAAATTACATCCTCTAAAATACGATTTATTGCTATTAAGCACAGTTTACCTTGTCACCACTTTGTCCAACTCATCTCTGTACAAAAACATCAATAGTTAAACAGCCAAGCAAGAGAACCGTCATTCACAATAAGTACTTCTGCTACTTTTCATGTATCCAACCCTTTGTTTTGGTAAAAGTTTGATTCCACCACCTGTTGGTTGAAAGTTGGCCAGTGTTTCTCTGCTCACATTCTTCTATATTTAGAGGTGTGTGGACACAGTATCTCTCAGCTGTGTGTTTCTCAGCACCTGTTACCCAAAAACTAAGATCATATCAGGTCATGAGGTGGTCAGGCCGCCTCTGAGAAACACATGATAAACTTTATAACAGCTTTTACGAGGCAGTTTTCAATAAACAGGTAGAAAGCAGCACTAGAGGAAGTACTCAGATCATGTACTTAAGTAAAAGTATCAATGTGGCCTTCGTTTGGGGTCACAGCCTTCATCAGGAAGACCCTGATGAAACTGCAACAAGTTGGTCTAACATTAAAGTTGTTCTATTCTACAAGTTGTGATGAAGTGGCAGCTTGTCCAGGGCCGTACCCTGCTGCTCGGAATGATCAGCTCCGGCTCTCCGGCTCTAAGCAGTCATGGACAGTGGATGGATGAACGGACACTTGACCTCTTTAACCTCATCTTCACTGGCGAATAAAACCAGATCTAAGACATCCAGCTATTATCAGGTTGCTGCAGTAGCCTATGGCAGACGATGAATGAAATGCAACCCGCTCTACAAGTACTGTAACACACAGCAGCTCCAGTGATCAGAACAAAGAGCAGAGACTTCATGGCTGCAGTGTGTGAACCTGTCAGTTCCACTCCAAGCTGTCTGATTGGTTAAATGATTGACACTCAAAATAAAAGCATGAAAAACAAATATTACTGTACCGACCACCAGATGGCTCATTTCAGTTGATTGATCTGTAAGTCAAGGAGTCATAGGCCTGTGATCCAATTGGATTCAACCTAATATGGCAGAAACAGCTGGATTATTCACATGATGCATTTACTCAAGGCTGAGTCAATCGATCAGTATTGGAAGAGTACTGAGTGCAACATAAAGACTGTCTTACCTTGCAGTGAAAGAAATTCACTTCTTAATCTAAGTTCTTAGTTTCTGTGTTCAACTTCTAATCACTGTTTGACGAATTATTTAATTATACTATATAATATGATGATATGACATTCAAAGGGGCACTATGAAGTTTTGGAGTGGAAAAAATCCAAGTCATAATTATAAAACTTAACAATATAAATGAGTTAATTATTGCATTTTAAACCCATAACTGAATAAACAAGCATTTCTCAGAGTAAGACACGGAAGAAGACTGTCTGAAGCTAGAGAGGTGGCAGGGTCCGCCATATATAAACAAAGTAAAAACAGAATGAATTTGTGTTGTTCTTTAGGGTCAGTTTGTTTGTTCAGTTTATTCAGTAAGTAAAACGAGGGCAGTTTGTTCATTTAGTTTGCTTAGTTTGATTGAAATCAGTCGATGAAGATCTTTCTCTTCTGATTAAAATGTCTTCGCTAAAACTACAGAGTGCAGCTAAAAACAGTCACAGTAACCAAATGCTGTGCGGTTAAATCAAAACACTGTCACTTAAGAACATCGATGGAAATTAGAAAATGTCTTAATCATATTCTCTGACTGTTAATGAAGAAAACTGCTGCAGCGGATTATAAATCCTTCTAACCGCTGTGTGGATTTTGAATGCACCTGTACGTGTTCATCTTCCACTAATATCCGTGTGATTCATGCATATTTATCAGTAGAAAGCACTTTGCAACAAGAACATTTAATATCATATTTGTGCAAATAAAAAAAACAGAAGGAGGTGAAAAAAAATAGAATGGAGAAAAGACGATGGCACAGACTAATGAATCAGCAGAAAACAAGGTGAGTAAGTATTGGGGAAATAAGAGACAAAGCAACTCAAACAAAATGAGTGAACAATATAGAAAAAGTAATACGGAAAATGACACAAGTTTGTTTGAAAAGTGAGTGAAAAGCCTGAGAATCACATGCAGGCTGTTTCACAGACCAAATATTTTTTGGTCTAAATTAGGCAAACAAAGCTTAACCAAAGGAAAACATTACTATCCTGATACAAACATATTACTATAATAATTTATTAGCTCAGTACATTATGGTGAAATTAATGCAATTAGAGACATTTTTATGTTTAATTTTTCTATGTTCAACTTCTAATTGCTGTTTGATGTTCTGTTTAACAAAGATGACGTTTAACAGTCGCTGGAATTTTAGAACATCCATAAAAGTGTGGAAAATTGCGATTAATATTCTATTAACACAATACTTTTAAAGCTACGTTATGTAGGAATAGGCATTTTGTGTGATTTGGCGCTCCCTTACAGTTTCTGAGTGCAATAAAGTCGTTATATAACAATCCCAGGTCTGTAACAATTTGTCAGGTGTGATGTAGGTGGTAACTACAAACAAAACTCATGACATCGTAACAATGTTACGTGTTGAAAACTTGTATGTTGAAGTAAACATGTATGTAACGCTGTGATCCTGCCCTCTCACTGGAGTTACATGGAGCAGAAACAAGTGATGGGGGGGCAGATGTTAAATCCTTCTGAACACAGTTTTGTTTGTGTTTTGAGTCTTCACACTGTGATTATGTACGTATCCTGCACCTGTTCTTGTTAATTTTCATCTAATATTCATGTGATTCATGAATATTTATCATGTAAAATTGCAGCAGCTCTATTATAACATCTCAAATTTCATTTGTGTAGATTTTTTCGATTGGTTTTTGATTAATGTGTTATCAGTTTGTACTTCGTGTCACAATCATTCAATATCATTTTTTATTGTAACAGTGTCATAAAAACATCATCAGATAACCTTTTTAGGACAGAAAAGTGCCCTTACGGATGATTTCATACAGTAATCCTGCGATTAAGCGATTTTGTGTCTTGGTGTTGTCACCGTGTCACTTCACTGAATCAACATCTTTTGAGGCGTTCCATCCAGAAACACGTGGGCTGGTTTTCCTGTGAAAACCACATTCAACAACTGTGGTTGTGAACGAGGCCATCTGCAGAGCTGCGAACCAGGCCTTCACAGCGTAAATCCATCCATGTCAAGGTTAATCATTACCAGATAAACTCTGTGCTGAATATGGACGCAATCTATCTAAAGTGCACCCCGCAAAAATGCCATGTGGGATATCATAGGATATCATGTAGACAAGCTAATGCAGAGATAGCAAGAAAGACTGTGGTTTTCGGTCCTCATAAGTGAGTTAAGTGAAGCACTCAGATCAGTAAATGCATGTCATATAAATCAAGCTTTTCATACAAATGTACACATTTTCTACATTGAAGTTTAACATGCTAAAGGTATTTGTATATCTGATGTCCGTCTTTTATAACGGCATTCATATAAAAAATTGACAAATAGCAAAAAGCTTTACCCATGCAGTTTGTCAGTACAAACACTTCACTGCCAACAAAATGTTTGCTTTTCCATTACCCAGAAATCATTTTTCCAGGATCCTGATTGATCAAAAACACACTTGGGGGTGTGTTCAATGCTGGAAGGAGGAGAGGAACCATTCCATATAAACCAGTGCTCGACTTCGAGTCTCTCATCGACAGGATCACTCAGCAACCATGAGGTCTCTCGTCTTCGTTTTGCTCATTGGAGCTGCCTGTAAGCACACGTCTTTCTTCTTGTACTCATTGGTTGTGATTGCTGAATTAAAATAATGTTCTCTTGATTGCTGACTGTTTGACCTCCTGTGTGTTTCCAGTTGCCCTGGATGACGACAAGATCGTCGGAGGGTATGAGTGCCAGGCCCACTCCCAGCCCCATCAGGTGTCTCTGAACTCTGGCTACCACTTCTGTGGTGGCTCCCTGGTCAACCAGAACTGGGTTGTGTCTGCTGCTCACTGCTACAAGTCGTATGTCACTCCTTGAT
Organism: Lagodon rhomboides; assembly: GCA_039737535.1. Taxonomy (NCBI): domain Eukaryota; kingdom Metazoa; phylum Chordata; class Actinopteri; order Spariformes; family Sparidae; genus Lagodon; species Lagodon rhomboides. Next base: position 23,973,250 of record CM077788.1, on the reverse strand, counting down.
GTTATAAAGACAAAGTTTTGCATTTCTGAATTAATTTTGTTTTGACATGAAGCTCAGCTGCCACTAACCCTCTCTGTCCTCTCCAGTCGTATTCAGGTGCGTCTTGGAGAGCATGACATCTACCGCAGCGAGGGCACCGAGCAGTTCATCGACTCCTCCCGTGTCATCCGCCACCCCAACTACAACTCTTGGAACATCGACAACGACATCATGCTGATCAAGCTGAGCTCTCCCGCCACCCTCAACTCATACGTGCAGCCTGTGGCTCTGCCCACCAGCTGTGCCTCTGCTGGCACCATGTGCTTAGTCTCTGGCTGGGGCAACACCATGAGCTGTGAGTAGTAACTCCTTCACTGTGCTCTCAACATCTATGTTTTACTGAAGTGCAGCTCCAGTTCAATCTCTTTCTTTTCTGTCTTGATCTTCAGCTGTTAGCGGCGACCAGCTGCAGTGCCTGAACATCCCCATCCTGTCTACCAGGGACTGTGAGAACTCCTACCCCGGCCAGATCACTGATGCCATGTTCTGCGCTGGATACCTGGAGGGAGGCAAGGACTCTTGCCAGGTATGTATTTCAAAGTTTATGCCTGGTATGAAATGGCCCTGTTATGGATTAAGTTTTATTTAACACATTCTACCATCTCTGTTCTCAGGGTGACTCTGGTGGCCCCGTCGTGTGCAACGGTAAGCTGCAGGGTGTTGTGTCCTGGGGCTACGGATGTGCTGAGAGGGACCACCCTGGTGTCTACGCCAAGGTAACCTTAAGTAGACGATATTAGATCAACACGCTGTGTCCAGTTTATTCTCTCAGCCTGTACTGCAATGCTTCGCTTATTTGCTGTTCTGACACTGGTCTCTTATGTCGTTTTTAGGTCTGCATCTTCACCGACTGGCTGAAGAACACCATGGCCAGCTATTAAGTCTGATCCTGTGATCACCATCTCACTCTGCTGCCTTTCTATCATTCAAACAACAGTTCTAATGTAAATGTGCAGCCATTTTCCATCTGAGTCAATAAAAACTTAAATATTCAATTCAACACAAGTTTCTTTCTGTTTTTTGCCTGTTTCTCCCTACATCGTGGTGTTGTCATCACAGTTACAACCATGCTTTGATATTCCACTGAAGTGTTTTAACAGTTTACTGTTCTTAATGACACAGGACACATTTGTTCAGAGGCAGAGGTGATAAAAATATAGACTGAAAAAACAAGAACCGCGGAAACTTATGAACAAAATAATCCCAGCAGCTGCCGGACTGAGACTGAAAAGCCATTTACTTACCATTGGTGTAATGTAACTAAACACATTAATCAAGTTTACTCAAGTACAATTTTGATGTACATGTATTTTATTTGAGTATCTGCAATGTATTCTACTTTATACATTTCAAAGGCAAGTCTTGCAGCTACTTTTGCTATTAAAATTAACTAACTGATGATGCATTGTTTTAAATTAAAGCTTATACAAACCATACAGGTGTTTCCTGGTGATTGGACATATTGTATTAAAGTGTTGCTAAGCTGGGATTTACATGAAGTCCTCAGGCACTAATAAAAATGATAAAGTTGTAAGTCGTCCCACAACAGCAACTCATTTGTACACAAAGGCCCAAGGAAATGGACCATTCTGCATAAGAGGTATTTTTACTACTTTAAGTACATTTTCCTGGTGGTATTAATAATTCTGGACTTTTACTTGAAACACACAGTTTGAAGCTACTGGGCCCTCTTTCCCTGTATATAGTGGGCTATAGTGGGCGTAACATGAATTAAACTAATAAGGGTTTTGTCTCCAATACCCGTAAAGCATTGACCATTGATATTAAACAGCACCACTCATCTTCACTGAGGGACAGGTACGTGGTCCTTGGCTGCTGGACCCTCTGCCTCGTCGTTTCGTAATCATCACTCCACTTGACAACTCTGTTTGCTTTTACATTTATATTTAGGACATTTAGCAGAAAAACTGTACATTGTTTGGCTACAAAACTGTCAAATACAATGATTTTCAACTGAAGAAGAGGAGGAGGAGGAGTGCCGCTCTGCATCCCTATGTGTATAATAGTGATGTACAGATCTCAGTCCGTCGACCAAGTGGGACGGGTTATACATTTTTTTATTCTTTAATGATTAAATAATTAAATTAGGGAAATACATGTTAATGGATTACCTGTAGCAATCCTCCAGCAACAGAAACAGTGTCTTTCTCTCCCTTACACAATTTTTAACTTTTCACCTAGTTGTATTATTTTAAGCATTTAAGTTGCACACTGCATCTCGAAAAGGAAGTGATTTATATACAAATGATCAAAGCTGTGTCTCAGATTGCTTGTTGGTTTGTGCAAGACTGAACTGTGCTGCTGAACAACTTCTTTCTGGTTTGAGTGGACATCAGTTAACTGAGAGCCGTGACATGCTGCAGCAGCACATTGCATTGATTGTAATTGGAAAAACAATGTTCTCATTTCACCGGCTTGGATGTCAAAATAAGTATGTAGAGTAGATACAGGATGAGCAGTAATCCCCTTGTTTCTACTGTATGTTTAAGAGTGGTGAATTATTGACACTGAAGTGAAATGTGGTTGTGAGCACCGTGATGACTGGATGTTGGAAGACGGAGGCAGAAAATAGAAAGACGAATGATGTTGAAATAAAGATGTAAAACTTTATTGACTCAGATGGAAAATGGCTGCACATCTACTAAAACACAGTTGTTAGAATGATAGAAGAAAGGCAGCAGAGTGAGATGGTGATTACAGGTTCAGACTTAATAGCTGGCCATGGTGGTCTCCAGCCAGTCGTTGAAGAGGCAGACCTGTGAGTGGAGACAGAACGAGGTGTGTTAGCACCGACAGCCAGCAGCAAACATGGAGAACTTTAACTAGTGTGAATATATATTGTAGGTTCACCTTGGCGTAGACACCAGGGTAGTCCCTCTCAGCACATCCGTAGCCCCAGGACACAACACCCTGCAGCTCACCGTTGCACACGACGGGGCCACCAGAGTCACCCTGAGAACAGAGATGGTAGAATGTGTTAAATAAAACTTAATCCATAACAGGGCCATTTCATACCAGGCATTAACTTTGAAATACATACCTGGCAAGAGTCCTTGCCTCCCTCCAGGTATCCAGCGCAGAACATGGCATCAGTGATCTGGCCGGGGTAGGAGTTCTCACAGTCGCTGGTAGACAGGATGGGGATGTTCAGGCACTGCAGCTGGTCGCCGCTAACAGCTGGAGATGAAGACGGAAAAGAAATAGATTGAACTGGCGCTGAACTTCAGTAAAACAGAGATGTTGAGAGCACAGTGCAGGAGTTACTACTCACAGCTCATGGTGTTGCCCCAGCCAGAGACTAAGCACATGGTGCCAGCGGGGGCACACTTGGTGGGCAGAGCCACAGGCTGCACGTACTGGTTGAGGGTGGCGGGCTTGCTCAGCTTGATCAGCATGATGTCGTTGTTGATGTTGTAGGAGCTGTACTTGGGGTGGCGGATGACACGGGCGGAGCTGATGAACTGCTCGGTGCCCTCGTTCATGTAGATATCATGCTCTCCAAGACGCACCTGAACACGGCTGGAGAGGACAGAGAGGGTTAGTGGCAGCTGAGCTTCATGATGCCTGTTGAAAGCAAATTAATCCCAAAAAGCAAAACTTTGTGAATATCAAGGAGTGACATACGACTTGTAGCAGTGAGCAGCAGACACAACCCAGTTCTCGTTGACCAGGGAGCCACCGCAGAAGTGGTAGCCAGAGTTCAGAGACACCTGATGGGGCTGGGAGTGGGCCTGGCACTCATACCCTCCGACGATCTTGTCGTCATCCAGGGCAACTGGAAGCACACATGACAGCAACAAGTTAGTAGGTTGCATAAAGTACTCTCTAATTTCAAAACAGATATTACTTTGAATGCAGAATGTCCTTAGTTGAGCCCCAAAGTCTGCATCCAGTACTGAAGATTGTGAGAGATCAATCAGCCATTCTCAGATTCAAGCCCTTGTTTTAGGGAGATTCTTTGGTTACTCTGGACAAAGTTCTGGGATAAAGGCAGACAGACTGTCAACAGAAAAGATCTGCTCGAGAAGATCTTCACACTCACAGGCAGCTCCGACGAGCAGAACAAAGACGAGACACCTCATGGTTGCTGTGTGATCCTGTCGATGAGAGGACTTCACCTGGAGCCCTGGTTTATATCCACAGTCAGGAGAGCTGCCCTGCTCTCCGCCCGTTCTCATTGGTCAGTGAAGAGCCAATCTCTGTAGCTGAATGTATAGATTAGGTAAATTATTTCCAGAGTTGCAGAAACAGGTGAGGATGGCTTTTCTGGTCAGCAAATTTTGGATAAGGAAACGTATGAATAAGGATCATTGGCTGCTTGATTATTGATTCATTTATTTTGCTAAAAGTAAAATAAATCTCTCATGATCTATAATTTCCAAACAATGTGTTTGGATAAACCTGTTTTTTTTGTCATCACTTTGTTTTTATATTGTCATGCTGAAATAAAGCATTTATGTCAAATCAAACATTACATGTCTCTTAATGTCCACAAATGACTTGTCTCATAAGATTAACACTCACAGCCCAGTTATTGTTTTATTAACATCAGGAGTGACTTTTATCTCGACCAACATGATGACAGAGAGGATGAACGTCATGATATACTTTTTTTATAGAAAACTTCTGGTTAAGACCTAAGAATTAGTACACTGTACTTATGTGCAGTCTTGAAGTACAGGCGCTGTGTTGAAATACAGTGACAGACACACAGTCTTTGTACCGAGAAATGTTTTTTAATCAACTTCATTTATTTATCAGCTGTAGTAACTCAGCTGAATTATGGTGTCGAAGCAAAATTAATTACATATTCTAAAATGTGATTAACTGGTATGAAGCAGTTTGACTCAGCACCACTTTGTCCAACTCATCTCTGTATAAAAACATCAATAATTAAACAGCCTGCAAGAGAACCATCATTCACAATAATTACTTCTACGACTACTTTTCTTTAACTTAAATATTTGAATGCAGGCTTTACTATCCTTATGTTTCTTGTAAAAGTTTGACTCAAAACCCCTGTTGGTTGAATTGATTGTGTTTCTTTGGTCACATATAGTCACCTCGATATTAAGAGGTTCAGGGTATTCTTGCTAAAATGAAAAGAAGTTAAAACATTTGTTTTTTCCAATCTTAAAATAAGAATTCATCATAAAATGATAAAAAAAAAAAAAAAGTATCCAAAATTGAGTGTAGTAGTGTAAACATTTAGCATTTAGCCCCATTACCTCCTGAGCATATTATTAAACCAGCATGATGTATAATTCAAGTTCAGGTACTACCTGACAATTTGTATTCAGAGTTATTTTTCTGTGAGGCTTGTACACCAATTTTAACACTATCATTAAATATTTTAGCATTACAGTCACACACTTAAGCTCTAAAAAGATTATGTTTGATTTTACTTATGCAACATATGATTGATGCTTTTTGTTGGATTGCTTGTTTGTGCAGGACTGAACTGTGCAGCTGAACAAACTGTTTCTGGTTTGAATGACATCAGTTAACTCTGAACAGGTACATGCTGCAGCAGCACATTTTATGGCATATTTTTGGAACAACAACGTTTAATTTCACCAGTTTGTATATCAATATTATGAACAGTAGATATAACATAATCAGTAATCCAATTGTTTCTACTGTATGTTTACGAGTGGTAAACTATTCACACTGAAGTGAAATGTGGTTGTGAGCACTGTGATGACAAATACAACGATGTTGGAAGACAGGCAGAAAACAGAAAGACAAATGATGTTGAAATAAAGATGTAAAACTTTATTGACTCAGATGGAAAATGGCTGCACATCTACTAAAACACAGTTGTTAGAATGATAGAAGAAAGGCAGCAGAGTGAGATGGTGATCACAGGTTCAGACTTAATAGCTGGCCATGGTGGTCTCCAGCCAGTCGTTGAAGAGGCAGACCTGTGAGTGGAAACAGAATGAGGTGTGTTAGCACCGACAGCCAGCAGTGAACATGTAGAACTTTTACTAGTGTGAATATATATTGTAGGTTCACCTTGGCGTAGACACCAGGGTAGTCCCTCTCAGCACATCCGTAGCCCCAGGACACAACACCCTGCAGCTCACCGTTGCACACGACGGGGCCACCAGAGTCACCCTGAGAACAGAGACGGTAGAATGTGTTAAATAAAACTTAATCCATAACAGGGCCATTTCATACAAGGCATTAACTTTGAAATACATACCTGGCAAGAGTCCTTGCCTCCCTCCAGGTATCCAGCGCAGAACATGGCATCAGTGATCTGGCCGGGGTAGGAGTTCTCACAGTCGCTGGTAGACAGGATGGGGATGTTCAGGCACTGCAGCTGGTCGCCGCTAACAGCTGGAGATGAATACGGAAAAGAAAGAGATTGAACTGGCGCTGAACTTCAGTAAAACAGAGATGTTGAGAGCACAGTGCAGGAGTTACTACTCACAGCTCATGGTGTTGCCCCAGCCAGAGACTAAGCACATGGTGCCAGCGGGGGCACACTTGGTGGGCAGAGCCACAGGCTGCACGTACTGGTTGAGGGTGGCGGGCTTGCTCAGCTTGATCAGCATGATGTCGTTGTTGATGTTGTAGGAGCTGTACTTGGGGTGGCGGATGACACGGGCGGAGCTGATGAACTGCTCGGTGCCCTCGTTCATGTAGATATCATGCTCTCCAAGACGCACCTGAACACGGCTGGAGAGGACAGAGAGGGTTAGTGGCAGCTGAGCTTCATGACGCCTGTTGAAAGCAAATTAATCCCAAAAAGCAAAACTTTGTGAATATCAAGGAGTGACATACGACTTGTAGCAGTGAGCAGCAGACACAACCCAGTTCTCGTTGACCAGGGAGCCACCGCAGAAGTGGTAGCCAGAGTTCAGAGACACCTGATGGGGCTGGGAGTGGGCCTGGCACTCATACCCTCCGACGATCTTGTCGTCATCCAGGGCAACTGGAAGCACACATGACAGCAACAAGTTAGTAGGTTGCATAAAGTACTCTCTAATTTCAAAACAGATATTACTTTGAATGCAGAATGTCCTTAGTTGAGCCCCAAAGTCTGCATCCAGTACTGAAGATTGTGAGAGATCAATCAGCCATTCTCAGATTCAAGCCCTTGTTTTAGGGAGATTCTTTGGTTACTCTGGACAAAGTTCTGGGATAAAGGCAGACAGACTGTCAACAGAAAAGATCTGCTCGAGAAGATCTTCACACTCACAGGCAGCTCCGACGAGCAGAACAAAGACGAGACACCTCATGGTTGCTGTGTGATCCTGTCGATGAGAGGACTTCACCTGGAGCCCTGGTTTATATCCACAGTCAGGAGAGCTGCCCTGCTCTCCGCCCGTTCTCATTGGTCAGTGAAGAGCCAATCTCTGTAGCTGAATGTATAGATTAGGTAAATTATTTCCAGAGTTGCAGAAACAGGTGAGGATGGCTTTTCTGGTCAGCAAATTTTGGATAAGGAAACGTATGAATAAGGATCATTGGCTGCTTGATTATTGATTCATTTATTTTGCTAAAAGTAAAATAAATCTCTCATGATCTATAATTTCCAAACAATGTGTTTGGATAAACCTGTTTTTTTTGTCATCACTTTGTTTTTATATTGTCATGCTGAAATAAAGCATTTATGTCAAATCAAACATTACATGTCTCTTAATGTCCACAAATGACTTGTCTCATAAGATTAACACTCACAGCCCAGTTATTGTTTTATTAACATCAGGAGTGACTTTTATCTCGACCAACATGATGACAGAGAGGATGAACGTCATGATATACTTTTTTTATAGAAAACTTCTGGTTAAGACCTAAGAATTAGTACACTGTACTTATGTGCAGTCTTGAAGTACAGGCGCTGTGTTGAAATACAGTGACAGACACACAGTCTTTGTACCGAGAAATGTTTTTTAATCAACTTCATTTATTTATCAGCTGTAGTAACTCAGCTGAATTATGGTGTCGAAGCAAAATTAATTACATATTCTAAAATGTGATTAACTGGTATGAAGCAGTTTGACTCAGCACCACTTTGTCCAACTCATCTCTGTATAAAAACATCAATAATTAAACAGCCTGCAAGAGAACCATCATTCACAATAATTACTTCTACGACTACTTTTCTTTAACTTAAATATTTGAATGCAGGCTTTACTATCCTTATGTTTCTTGTAAAAGTTTGACTCCAAACCCCTGTTGGTTGAATTGATTGTGTTTCTTTGGTCACATATAGTCACCTCGATATTAACAGGTTCAGGGTATTCTTGCTAAAATGAAAAGAAGTTAAAACATTTGTTTTTTCCAATCTTAAAATAAGAATTCATCATAAAATGATTAAAAAAAAAAGTATCCAAAATTGAGTGTAGTAGTGTAAACATTTAGCATTTAGCCCCATTACCTCCTGAGCACATTATTAAACCAGCATGATGTATAATTCAAGTTCAGGTACTACCTGACAATTTGTATTCAGAGTTATTTTTCTGTGAGGCTTGTACACCAATTTTAACACTATCATTAAATATTTTAGCATTACAGTCACACACTTAAGCTCTAAAAAGATTATGTTTGATTTTACTTATGCAACATATGATTGATGCTTTTTGTTGGATTGCTTGTTTGTGCAGGACTGAACTGTGCAGCTGAACAAACTGTTTCTGGTTTGAATGACATCAGTTAACTCTGAACAGGTACATGCTGCAGCAGCACATTTTATGGCATATTTTTGGAACAACAACGTTTAATTTCACCAGTTTGTATATCAATATTATGAACAGTAGATATAACATAATCAGTAATCCAATTGTTTCTACTGTATGTTTACGAGTGGTAAACTATTCACACTGAAGTGAAATGTGGTTGTGAGCACTGTGATGACAAATACAATGATGTTGGAAGACAGGCAGAAAACAGAAAGACAAATGATGTTGAAATAAAGATGTAAAACTTTATTGACTCAGATGGAAAATGGCTGCACATCTACTAAAACACAGTTGTTAGAATGATAGAAGAAAGGCAGCAGAGTGAGATGGTGATCACAGGTTCAGACTTAATAGCTGGCCATGGTGGTCTCCAGCCAGTCGTTGAAGAGGCAGACCTGTGAGTGGAGACAGAACGAGGTGTGTTAGCACCGACAGCCAGCAGTAAACATGGAGAACTTTTACTAGTGTGAATATATATTGTAGGTTCACCTTGGCGTAGACACCAGGGTAGTCCCTCTCAGCACATCCGTAGCCCCAGGACACAACACCCTGCAGCTCACCGTTGCACACGACGGGGCCACCAGAGTCACCCTGAGAACAGAGACGGTAGAATGTGTTAAATAAAACTTAATCCATAACAGGGCCATTTCATACCAGGCATTAACTTTGAAATACATACCTGGCAAGAGTCCTTGCCTCCCTCCAGGTATCCAGCGCAGAACATGGCATCAGTGATCTGGCCGGGGTAGGAGTTCTCACAGTCGCTAGTAGACAGGATGGGGATGTTCAGGCACTGCAGCTGGTCGCCGCTAACAGCTGGAGATGAAGACGGAAAAGAAATAGATTGAACTGGAGCTGAACTTCAGTAAAACAGAGATGTTGAGAGCACAGTGCAGGAGTTACTACTCACAGCTCATGGTGTTGCCCCAGCCAGAGACTAAGCACATGGTGCCAGCGGGGGCACACTTGGTGGGCAGAGCCACAGGCTGCACGTACTGGTTGAGGGTGGCGGGCTTGCTCAGCTTGATCAGCATGATGTCGTTGTTGATGTTGTAGGAGCTGTACTTGGGGTGGCGGATGACACGGGCGGAGCTGATGAACTGCTCGGTGCCCTCGTTCATGTAGATATCATGCTCTCCAAGACGCACCTGAACACGGCTGGAGAGGACAGAGAGGGTTAGTGGCAGCTGAGCTTCATGACGCCTGTTGAAAGCAAATTAATCCCAAAAAGCAAAACTTTGTGAATATCAAGGAGTGACATACGACTTGTAGCAGTGAGCAGCAGACACAACCCAGTTCTCGTTGACCAGGGAGCCACCGCAGAAGTGGTAGCCAGAGTTCAGAGACACCTGATGGGGCTGGGAGTGGGCCTGGCACTCATACCCTCCGACGATCTTGTCGTCATCCAGGGCAACTGGAAACACACATGACAGCAACAATTTAGTGGTTTACTTAAAGTACTTTCTACCAGCAAAACAGATATTACTTTGAATGCAGAATGTCCTTAGTCGAGCCCCAAAGTCTGCATTCAGTACTGAAGATTGTTAGAGATCAATCAGCCATTCTCAGATTCAAACCCTCGTTTTAGGGAGATTCTTTGGTTACTCTGGACAAAGTTCTGGGATAAAGGCAGACAGACTGTCAGCAGAAAAGATCTGCTTGAGAAGATCTTCACACTCACAGGCAGCTCCGACGAGCAGAACGAAGACGAGACACCTCATGGTTGCTGTGTGATCCTGTCGATGAGAGGACTTCACCTGGAGCCCTGGTTTATATCCACAGTCAGGACAGCTGCCCTGCTCTCCGCCCGTTCTCACTGGTCAGTGAAGAGCCAATCTCTGTAGCTGAATGTATAGATTAGGTAAATTATTTCCAGAGTTGCAGAAACAGGTGAGGATGGCTTTCCTTATCAGCAAATTTTGGGAAAGTCACATGGAAACGCATGAATATTGAATACATTGACATTGAAATTGATTGAATTATGTTTAATTAATCTATGTTAAAGTTAAAAATATATTATATAAATATATATATAAATATTTTTTCTCTGAACCATAATATCTAAATAAATTGTTGGGTTTATATATATATATATATATATATATATACACACACACAGACAACCACACACAACCAAAACATTTATGTCCTGTCCTAACTTTTCCACACTACATTACCACATCATTATTACATGTCTCTCAATGGCCAACACGACTTGTGTCATACGATTAATACTCACAGCCCAGTTATTGATTTATAAACATCAGGAGTGACTTTTATCTTGATTAACATGATGAGAGGTTTTTAATATTCTTTTAAGAACACGTCTGGTTAAGACTTAAGAATGATTTAATTGTATTCATGTGCACTATTGTGGTGCAGGCGCCTTGCTGAAAAAAAGTGATAGTCACTCAGTCTTTATACTTTATATCAGTTATCTGTTATTTTTCAGAGAGAAACATTGTTTTTTTTTAGAAACTTAATTCATCTATCAGCTGGCATTTCTAAAGTTATACTTTCTAAAATGTGATTTATTGCTATTAAGCAGAGTTTGACTTATCACCTCATCACTATATAAAAACACCAATAACCAAAATTCTGATAGACAACCATTATTAACGATACGAACTTCTGCGACTTCTTTTTTTAATTAACGATTTAAATTTCGTAAGTATAAGTTTAAGTATTTCACCTTGTTTTTGGTGAAGGTTTTCCTTAAACATTGGCGTTTCTCTGGTCACATTGCACAGGTACAGTACAGCAGTACCTCTTTCTATATTTAGAGGTGTGTGAACACAGTGGGCTCTATCTTACACACGGCTCAGCACAAGTGTTATTGTTAGTTTCAGACCGAAGCAGGTGTCATTTTCACGCCCAGCACCCACGTTGTGTAAGTAACAAAAGTACTCGGGCACCCCTGGGTGTGTTGGTCTTAAAGTGAGGCGCTTGAAGCAGCAGAAAGTGACAGTGAAATAGACCAACACAAAGCTGGTCTAAAGTCAAAGGCGCAGTATTTTTCCTGCTATTTAAAGGGCTCATTATTCAGATAGTTAGATGGACCAACATAGACGGGGTCACAACGCGCCTACACTCTGCTTTAATAATTTCAGAAGCTGCTGTCAGTTGTTTTCAATATTTCTATATGCAGTAAAGTCACTGCAGCAAACAACCTGACACATTTAAGCAGCTCAACTAAAAGCAGTTGTTATAAAGCTGACAGGACAGAGGAAACTCTCCATGAGGAACAAAATTAAACATTCATCTTTTTTTTTTTTAGACATGATGGAGCTCAGGATTCACAGTATCAGTTTATTTAATGTATGAATCTGGACTGTGTGTGTGACCTTTCGATGAGTAGAAAAACACACAGAGCATTTGTAAACATAAATCTTGACCTATCCTGTCGACGGGTCAGGAGTTTTAAATAATCAATGAAGTTTATCTGCCTCTCCTCATGTGTAAATGTGCATATTAACCTAAAACATTGCTTATATTATGAATAAGAGAAGATTTATTTCTAAAACAAAAAGGGACAAGCATTGAAAGACATACAAAAATAAGCTATGACAGTTCAGAATGAACTCAAAGCAGAGAGAATTTGTTCATCAGCACAGTTCAGTCAACTGACAAACAACCTGAGAGCGGCATGGATCATTTGTGACATAAATTACATACAAATTCATCCTTTCAAACACACAGCGTGTGACTTTTAAACTTAAATACTACCACTATCAGGACCGGTGACCAGAACTCAGACGCAGACCAGAGGTAAAGTGTCAATTAAGGTGAATTTATTTGAGGAGCACAAAACAGGTGGTGGTTTGAGTGGCTGGCGATTCTGATGAGTTGGAGAGGGGGAATGGGGTCTGGGCTCAAGTGCTCTGGGTCTTGGCGGTGCTAGCAGGCAGAATTGGGTCCAGGCTCAGGGTGAAATGGTCTGAGGTGAGACAGGGAAAAAAACGAGTTAGCGACAGGTATTCTCGTAGGAGTACAAGTTCAGGTTGGCTGGCGTGTTCTCATACAAGCTGATTCAACGATCTGGCGGGGGCTGGAAGGTCGAGCTGGTTTATATAGGCGAGTTGATAGTGGGATGAGAAACCGGTGTGCTTGAGTGGTGTGATGAGCTGCAGGTGTGTAGGCAGGAGCTTCAGTGACCACGCCCACCAGCGGTTTCTAGAGCATGAGGGAGAGAGCAACACACAGACGGACGCCAAAATAAAAACACACCAAGCACACAGCTGGCACACCAAAAGAGAGCAAAAGAACGCAAAAACTACATTCACACACATCCCATGAAGGAGGTCGGAGGGCCGTGAAAACCACAAGTTTTAAATTGGTTTAAAAGCCTCACATGAACAGAACTCTGAACGCAGAATGCCAAGTAGTACATGATCTTAAGTGTCATTTTCATTTATGATACGCTCAGGAGCAACTTGGCCTTTTGTTTTAATTTTTATGATGCAATTTTTTTTCAAAATGCAAAAAACTTGTGTCTTAACTTATACACAGAGTTCCTGTGTTTACCTGTGCAATGTGACCAAAGATACACGAGCAAACATACAACTAACAGGTGGAGGGAAACCTTCATGAAAAAGTCACAATGCTAAAACCTGCTTTCAAATCTTTTGGTAAAAGAAAAGTAGTAGCAGAAATGCTCGTTGTGAATGGTGGTACTCTTGAAGGCTGTTTAATTATTGATGTTTTTAGATGGAGATGAGTTGGACAAAGTGGTGATAAGTGAAACTCTGCTTGATAGCAATACATCACATTTTAGAGCACACCATTTATTTTGGATCCTAACCATGATTCAACTGAGTAACTAGAGTATACCTGAGTATAAAATCGGTGTGACTGTTACTGTATTTCAGCAGAGTGCCTGCCCCTCAGTCCTGCACATAAGTACAATCAACTTGTTTTTAGGTCTTAACCCGAAGTTTTCTTGAAGGAAAATTAAAATGTCGAGATAAAAGTCACTTCTGATGTTTATAAATCAATGACTTTGCTGTGAGTATTAACATTATGAGACAAGTCATGCGTGGCCATTAAGAGACATGTAATAATGATGTGGTAATTTAGTTTGAGAACATTTCATTTGATTTCATAAATCCTTTGTTTTATTATGATACTATTACAAGAAATAAAATGAAGAAAACACAAAAACCAGGTTTATCCAACAGACATCATTAAGGTATTATGGATCAGAGAAGATTTATTTTACTCGAGCCTAATAAATGAATAAATACATAATCAAGCAGACAATATGATCCATCTTCAAATTCCCTTAAGATCTTAAAAACTTTGCTGACCAGAAAAGCCATCCTCGCCTGTTTCTGTAACTCTGGAAATAATTTACCTAATCTATACATTCAGCTACAGAGATTGGCTCTTCACTGACCAATGAGAACGGGCGGAGAGCATGGCAGCTCTCCTGACTGTGGATATAAACCAGGGCTCCAGGTGAAGTCCTCTCATCGACAGGATCACACAGCAACCATGAGGTGTCTCGTCTTCGTTCTGCTCGTCGGAGCTGCCTGTGAGTGTGAAGATTTTCTCGAGCAGATCTTTTCTGCTGACAGTCTGTCTGCCTTTTCCCAGAACTTTGTCCAGAGTAACCAAAGAATCTCCCTAAAATGAGGGTTTGAATCTGAGAATGGCTGATTGATCTCTACCAATCTTCAATACTAAATGAAGACTGTGGTTCTCGACTAAGGACATTCTGCATTCAAAGTAATATCTGTTTTGCTGGTAGAGAGTACTTTATGCAAACTACTAACTTGTTGCTGTCATGTGTGTTTCCAGTTGCCCTGGATGACGACAAGATCGTCGGAGGGTATGAGTGCCAGGCCCACTCCCAGCCCCATCAGGTGTCTCTGAACTCTGGCTACCACTTCTGTGGTGGCTCCCTGGTCAACGAGAACTGGGTTGTGTCTGCTGCTCACTGCTACAAGTCGTATGTCACTCCTTGATATTAACAAAATTTTGCTTTTTGGGATTAATTTGCTTTCAGCAGGCGTCATGAAGCTCAGCTGCCACTAACCCTCTCTGTCCTCTCCAGCCGTGTTGAGGTGCGTCTTGGAGAGCATGATATCTACATGAACGAGGGCACCGAGCAGTTCATCAGATCCGCCCGTGTCATCCGCCACCCCAAGTACAGCTCCTACAACATCAACAACGACATCATGCTGATCAAGCTGAGCGAGCCCGCCACCCTCAACCAGTATGTGCAGGCCGTGGCTCTGCCCACCAAGTGTGCCCCCGCTGGCACCATGTGCAAAGTCTCTGGCTGGGGCAACACCATGAGCTGTGAGTAGTAACTCCTGCACTGTGCTCTCAACATCTCTGTTTTACTGAAGTGCAGCTCCAGTTCAATCTCTTTCTTTTTGTCTCTTGATCTTCAGCTGTTAGCGGCGACCAGCTGCAGTGCCTGGACCTCCCCATCCTGTCTACCAGCGACTGTGAGAACTCCTACCCCGGCATGATCACTGATGCCATGTTCTGCGCTGGATACCTGGAGGGAGGCAAGGACTCTTGCCAGGTGTGTATTTCAAAGTTAATGCCTGGTATGAAATGGCCCTGTTATGGATTAAGTTTTATTTAACACATTCTACCATCTCTGTTCTCAGGGTGACTCTGGTGGCCCCGTCGTGTGCAACGGTGAGCTTCAGGGTGTTGTGTCCTGGGGCTACGGATGTGCTGAGAAGGACCATCCTGGTGTCTACGCCAAGGTGAACCTACAATATATATTCACACTAGTTAAAGTTTTCCATGTTTGCTACTGGCTGTCGACGCTAACACACTTCGTTCTGTCTCCACTCACAGGTCTGCCTCTTCAACGACTGGCTGGAGACCACCATGGCCAGCTATTAAGTCTGAACCTGTGATCACCATCTCACTCTGCTGCCTTTCTTCTATCATTCTAACAACTGTGTTTTAGTAGATGTGCAGTCATTTTTCATCTGTGTCAATAAAGTTTTACATCTGTCTTCCAATATCATTGTATTTGTCATCACAGTGCTCACAACCACATTTCACTTCAGTGTGAATAGTGCCTACAGTAGAAACAATTGGATTACTGCTCATCCTGTTTTTACTGAATAACCTGAACCTCTCACAATAGAGGTGACTATATGTGACCAGAGAAACACAAGTCAAGTCAAACAACAGGGGGTTGGACTCAACTTTTGCAAAAAATTTAAGAAAAGCAAAGCCTGCATTCAAATCTTCTAGTTAATGAAAGGAAGTAGGAGAATTAATTATTGTGAATGATAGTTCTTTTGCAGGCTGTTTAATTACTGATGTTTTTACAATATATATTAACAATATCACATCCTCTACAATAAACTGTAACGCCCATCTTTATGCTGATGACACAGTCCTATACTTCTGTGCTAATACTGCACATGCAGCCATTACAATTCTCCAGCAAGCTTTTGACAAACTGCAACATTCTATTTCCAACCTGAAATTTGTGCTCAATGCAAACAAAACCAAATTCAGGATATTCTCAGGAACCAGAGATATCGCAGACATCCGTCTGCATGTTACCACTCTAACAGGACACAGTTTTGAAAGGGTTTCTGAATACAAATATTTGGCAATCTATTTGGATCAAAAACTTACATTTAAATTTCATATTAACACACTTGTACACTTGTACTTGTGTTTTATATACCCATTCTGTTTATTCGCTCAGTGATTTTGTTTGTTGTTTCTGCTGTCTTGACATCATTGAAAATGAGGGCTCGCCCTCGATGATTTTTCAAGATTGAAATAAAGGATGAATGAATGAATGAATAAAGAGATGAGTTGGACAAAGTGGTGCTTAGTTAAACTGCTTCATAGCAATAAATCATATTTTATAATGTAGAATTGATTTTGCTTTGACACCATAATTCAGCTGAGTTACTACAGCCGATAGATTAATGAAGTTGATTAAAAAACATTTCTCAGAACAAAGACTGTGTGTCTGTCACTGTATTTCAGCACAGCCACTGTACTTCAAGACTGCACATAAGTACAATGTACTTATTCTTAGGTCTTAACCAGAAGTTTTCTATAAAAAAAAGTATATCATGACATTCATCCTCTTTGTCGTCATGCTAGTCGAGATAAAAGTGACTCCTGATGTTAATAAAACAATAACTGGGCTGTGAGTGTTAATCTAATGAGACAAGTCATTTGTGGACATTAAGAGACATGTAATGTTTGATTTGAAATAAATGCTTTATTTAAGCATGACAATATAAAAACAAAATGATGACAAAAAAAACAGGTTTAACCAAACACATTGTTTGGATATTATAAATCATGAGAGATTTATTTTACTTTTAGCAAAATAAATGAATCAATAATCAAGCAGCCAATAATCCTTATTCATGCGTTTCCTTATCCAAAATTTGCTGACCAGAAAAGCCATCCTCACCTGTTTCTGCAACTCTGGAAATAATTTACCTAATCTATACATTCAGCTACAGAGATTGGCTCTTCACTGACCAATGAGAACGGGCGGAGAGCATGGCAGCTCTCCTGACTGTGGATATAAACCAGGGCTCCAGGTGAAGTCCCCTCATCGACAGGATCACACAGCAACCATGAGGTGTCTCGTCTTTGTTCTGCTCGTCGGAGCTGCCTGTGAGTGTGAAGATCTTCTCGAGCAGATCTTTTCTGCTGACAGTCTGTCTGCCTTTATCCCAGAACTTTGTCCAGAATAACCAAAGAATCTCCCTAAAACAAGGGTTTGAATCTGAGAATGGCTGATTGATCTCTAACAATCTTCAGTACTGAATGCAGACTTTGGGACTCAACTAAGGAGATTCTGCATTCAAAGTAATATCTGTTTTGCTGGTAGAGAGTACTTTATGCAAACCACTAACTTGTTGCTGTCATGTGTGTTTCCAGTTGCCCTGGATGACGACAAGATCGTCGGAGGGTATGAGTGCACGGCCCACTCCCAGCCCCATCAGGTGTCTCTGAACTCTGGCTACCACTTCTGCGGTGGATCCCTGGTCAACGAGAACTGGGTTGTGTCTGCTGCTCACTGCTACAAGTCGTATGTCACTCCTTGATATTATAAAAACAAAGTGTTGCTTTTTGGGATTCATTTGCTTTCAACAGGCGCCATGAAGCTCAGCTGTCACTAACCCTCTCTGTCCTCTCCAGCCGTGTTGAGGTGCGTCTTGGAGAGCATGATATCTACATGAACGAGGGCACCGAGCAGTTCATCAGATCCGCCCGTGTCATCCGCCACCCCAAGTACAGCTCCTACAACATCAACAACGACATCATGCTGATCAAGCTGAGCGAGCCCGCCACCCTCAACCAGTACGTGCAGGCCGTGGCTCTGCCCACCAAGTGTGCCCCCGCTGGCACCATGTGCAAAGTCTCTGGCTGGGGCAACACCATGAGCTGTGAGTAGTAACTCCTGCACTGTGCTCTCAACATCTCTGTTTTACTGAAGTGCAGTTCCAGTTCAATCTCTTTCTTTTCTCTCTTGATCTTCAGCTGTTAGCGGCGACCAGCTGCAGTGCCTGGACCTCCCCATCCTGTCTACCAGCGACTGTGAGAACTCCTACCCCGGCATGATCACTGATGCCATGTTCTGCGCTGGATACCTGGAGGGAGGCAAGGACTCTTGCCAGGTATGTATTTCAAAGTTAATGCCTGGTATGAAATGGCCCTGTTATGGATTAAGTTTTATTTAACACATTCTACCATCTCTGTTCTCAGGGTGACTCTGGTGGCCCCGTCGTGTGCAACGGTGAGCTGCAGGGTGTTGTGTCCTGGGGCTACGGATGTGCTGAGAGGGACCATCCTGGTGTCTACGCCAAGGTGAACCTACAATATATATTCACACTAGTAAAAGTTCTCCATGTTTGCTGCTGGCTGTCGGTGCTAACACACCTCGTTCTGTCTCCACTCACAGGTCTGCCTCTTCAACGACTGGCTGGAGACCACCATGGCCAGCTATTAAGTCTGAACCTGTGATCACCATCTCACTCTGCTGCCTTTCTTCTATCATTCTAACAACTGTGTTTTAGTAGCTGTGCAGCCATTTTCCATCTGAGTCAATAAAGTTTTACATCTTTATTTCAACATCATTTGTCTTTCTGTTTTTTGCCTGTCTTCCAACATCATTGTATTTGTCATTACATTGCTCACAACCACATTTCACTTCAGTGTGAATAGTTTACCACTCTTAAACATACAGTAGAAACAAGGGGATTACTGCTCATCCTGTATTTAATGAATAACCCAGAACCTCTTAATATAGAGGTGACTATATGTGACCAGAGAAACACAAGTCAATTCAACCAACGTTGGAGTCAACCTTTTACAAAAGATGTAAGAATAGTAAAGCCTGCATTCAAATCTTCTAGTTAATGGAAAGTAGCAGTAGAAGTTATTATTGTGAATGATGGTTCTTTTGCAGGCTGTTTAATTACTGATGTTTTTACAACATATATTAACAATATCACATCCTCTATAACAAACTGTAACGCCCGTCTATACGCTGATGATACAGTCCTGTACGTCTGTGCTAATACTGCACATGAAGCCATTACAATTCTCCAGCAAGCTTTTGACAAACTGCAACATTCTATTTCCAACCTGAAATTTGTCCTCAATCCCAACAAAACTAAATTCATGATATTCTCAGGAAACAGAGATATTGCTGATATCTGTCTGCATGTTACCACTCTAACAGGACACAGTATTGAAAGGGTTTCTGAATACAAATATTTTGGTATCTGGTTGGATCAAAAACCCACATTTAAATTTCATATTAACACACTTGTACACTTGTACTTTTGTTTTATATACCAATTCTGTTTATCCGCTCTGTGATTATGTTCATTGTTTCTGTTAGTTATCACATTTTTGCACCTATTCAGTTTTTTTTTACTTGTGCTTTCGACCTCATTGAAAATGAGGGTTTGACCTCAATTATTTTTCGAGATTGAAATAAAGGTTGAATGAATGACTGAATGAATGAATGAATGAAGAGATGAGTTGAACAAAGTGGTGCTAAGTTAAACTGCTTAATAACAATAAATTATATTTTATAATACAGAATTAATTTTGCTTTCACACCATAGTTCAGCTGAGTTACTACAGCCGATAGATTAATGAAGTTGATTAAAAAACATTTCTCAGAACAAAGACTGTGTGTCTGTCACTGTATTTCAGCACAGCGCCTGTACTTCAAGACTGCACATAAGTACAATGTACTTATTCTTAGGTCTTAACCAGAAGTTTTCTAAAAAAAAAGTATATCATGACATTCATCCTCTTTGTCGTCATGCTAGTCAAGATAAAAGTCACTCCTGATGTTAATAAAACAATAACTGGGCTGTGAGTGTTAATCTAATGAGACAAGTAATTTGTGGACATTAAGAGACATGCAATGTTTGATTTGACATAAATGCTTTATTTAAGCATGACAATATAAAAACAAAATGATGACAAAACAAAAACAGGTTTAACCAAACACATTGTTTGGATATTATAGATCATGAGAGATTTATTTTACTTTTAGCAAAATAAATGAATCAATAATCAAGCAGCCAATGATCCTTATTCATACGTTTCCTTATCCAAAATTTGCTGACCAGAAAAGCCATCCTCACCTGTTTCTGCAACTCTGGAAATAATTTACCTAATCTATACATTCAGCTACAGAGATTGGCTCTTCACTGACCAATGAGAACGGGCAGAGAGCAGGGCAGCTGTCCTGACTGTGGATATAAACCAGGGCTCCAGGTGAAGTCCTCTCATCAACAGGATCACACAGCAACCATGAGGTGTCTCGTCTTCGTTCTGCTCGTCGGAGCTGCCTGTGAGTGTGAAGATCTTCTCGAGCAGATCTTTTCTGCTGACAGTCTGTCTGCCTTTATCCCAGAACTTTGTCCAGAGTAACCAAAGAATCTCCCTAAAACAAGGGTGTGAATCTGAGAATGGCTGATTGATCTCTAACAATCTTCAGTACTGAATGCAGACTTTGGGGCTCGACTAAGGACATTCTGCATTCAAAGTAATATCTGTTTTGAAATTAGAGAGTACTTTATGCAAAGTACTAACTTGTTGCTGTCATGTGTGTTTCCAGTTGCCCTGGATGACGACAAGATCGTCGGAGGGTATGAGTGCCAGGCCCACTCCCAGCCCCATCAGGTGTCTCTGAACTCTGGCTACCACTTCTGCGGTGGCTCCCTGGTCAACGAGAACTGGGTTGTGTCTGCTGCTCACTGCTACAAGTCGTATGTCACTCCTTGATATTATAAAAACAAAGTGTTGCTTTTTGGGATTCATTTGCTTTCAACAGGCATCATGAAGCTCAGCTGTCACTAACCCTCTCTGTCCTCTCCAGCCGTGTTGAGGTGCGTCTTGGAGAGCATGATATCTACATGAACGAGGGCACCGAGCAGTTCATCAGATCCGCCCGTGTCATCCGCCACCCCAAGTACAGCTCCTACAACATCAACAACGACATCATGCTGATCAAGCTGAGCGAGCCTGCCACCCTCAACCAGTACGTGCAGGCCGTGGCTCTGCCCACCAAGTGTGCCCCCGCTGGCACCATGTGCAAAGTCTCTGGCTGGGGCAACACCATGAGCTGTGAGTAGTAACTCCTGCACTGTGCTCTCAACATCTCTGTTTTACTGAAGTGCAGTTCCAGTTCAATCTCTATCTTTTCTCCCTTGATCTTCAGCTGTTAGCGGCGACCAGCTGCAGTGCCTGGACCTCCCCATCCTGTCTACCAGCGACTGTGAGAACTCCTACCCCGGCATGATCACTGATGCCATGTTCTGCGCTGGATACCTGGAGGGAGGCAAGGACTCTTGCCAGGTATGTATTTCAAAGTTAATGCCTGGTATGAAATGGCCCTGTTATGGATTAAGTTTTATTTAACACATTCTACCATCTCTGTTCTCAGGGTGACTCTGGTGGCCCCGTCGTGTGCAACGGTGAGCTGCAGGGTGTTGTGTCCTGGGGCTACGGATGTGCTGAGAGGGACCATCCTGGTGTCTACGCCAAGGTGAACCTACAATATATATTCACACTAGTAAAAGTTCTCCATGTTTGCTCCTGGCTGTCGGTGCTAACACACCTCGTTCTGTTTCCACTCACAGGTCTGCCTCTTCAACGACTGGCTGGAGACCACCATGGCCAGCTATTAAGTCTGAACCTGTGATCACCATCTCACTCTGCTGCCTTTCTTCTATCATTCTAACAACTGTGTTTTAGTAGATGTGCAGCCATTTTCCATCTGAGTCAATAAAGTTTTACATCTTTATTTCAACATCATTTGTCTTTCTGTTTTTTGCCTGTCTTCCAACATCATTGTATTTGTCATCACAGTGCTCACAACCACATTTCACTTCAGTGTGAATAGATTACCACTCTTAAACATACAGTAGAAACAAGGGGATTACTGCTCATCCTGTATTTAATGAATAACCCAAACCTCTTAATATAGAGGTGACTATATGTGACCAGAGAAACACAAGTCAATTCAACCAACGTTGGAGTCAACCTTTTACAAAAGACGTAAGAATAGTAAAGCCTGCATTCAAATCTTCTAGTTAATGGAAAGTAGCAGTAGAAGTTATTATTGTGAATGATGGTTCTTTTGCAGACTGTTTAATTACTGATGTTTTTACAACATATATTAACAATATCACATCCTCTATAACAAACTGTAACGCCCGTCTATACGCTGATGATACAGTCCTGTACTTCTGTGCTAATACTGCACATGAAGCCATTACAATTCTCCAGCAAGCTTTTGACAAACTGCAACATTCTATTTTCAACCTGAAATTTGTCCTCAATCCCAACAAAACTAAATTCATGATATTCTCAGGAAACAGAGATATTGCTGATATCTGTCTGCATGTTACCACTCTAACAGGACACAGTATTGAAAGGGTTTCTGAATACAAATATTTTGGTATCTGGTTGGATCAAAAACCCACATTTAAATTTCATATTAACACACTTGTACACTTGTACTTTTGTTTTATATACCAATTCTGTTTATCCGCTCTGTGATTATGTTCATTGTTTCTGTTAGTTATCACATTTTTGCACCTATTCAGTTTTTTTTTACTTGTGCTTTCGACCTCATTGAAAATGAGGGTTTGACCTCAATTATTTTTCAAGATTGAAATAAAGGTTGAATGAATGAATGAATGAATGAATGAATGAATGAATGAATGAAGAGATGAGTTGGACAAAGTGGTGCTAAGTTAAACTGCTTAATAACAATAAATTATATTTCATAATACAGAATTAATTTTGCTTTCACACCATAGTTCAGCTGAGTTACTACAGCCGATAGATTAATGAAGTTGATTAAAAAACATTTCTCAGAACAAAGACTGTGTGTCTGTCACTGTATTTCAGCACAGCACATGCACCTCAAGACTGCGTATAAGTACAATGTACTTATTCTTAGGTCTTAACCAAAATTATTTTCAAAGGAAAATTAAGACTAATGAAATATGCATCCTCTGTGTCATCATTTTGGTCAAGATAAAAGTCACTCCTGATGTTCATAAAACAATAACTTGGTTGTGAGTGTTCATCTTACACCGATCAGTCATAACAATATGACCACCTGCCTAATATTGTGTTGGTCCCCCTTTTGCTGTCAAAACAGCCCTGACTCGGCGAGGCATGGACTCCACTAGACCCCTGAAGGTGTGCTGTGGTATCTGGCACCAAGATGTTAGTAGCAGATCCTTTAAGTCCTGTAAGTTGCGAGGTGGGGCTTCCGTGGATCGGACTTGTTTGTCCAGCACATCCCACAGATGCTCAATTAGATTGAGATCTGGGGAATTTGGAGGCCAAGTCAACACCTCAAACTCGTTGTTGTGCTCCTCAAACCTTTACTGAAGCATTTTTCTTCGTGGCACGGTACATTATCCTGCTGAAAGAGGCCACAGCCATCGGGGAATACCGCTTCCATGAAAGGCTGTACATGGTCTGCAACAATGCTTAGGTAGGTGGTACGTGTCAAAGTAACATCTACATGGATGGGAGGACCTAAGGTTTCCCATCAGAATATTGCCCAAAGCATCATGCTGCCTCCGCTGGCTTGCCTTCTTCACATAGTGCATCCTGGTGCCATGTTTTCCCCAGGTAAGCGACGCACATGTACCTGGCCATCCACATGATGTAAAAGAAAATGTGATTCATCAGACCGGGCCACCTTCTTCCATTGCTCCATGGTCCAGTTCTGATACTCACGTGCCCATTGTTGGTGCTTTCAGCGGTGGACAGGGGTTAGCATGGGCACCCTGACCGGTCTGCGGCTATGCAGCCCCATTTGCAGAAAACTCCATTGCACTGTGTATTCTGACACCTTTCTATCAGAACCAGCATTAACTTCTTCAGCAATTTGAGCAACAGTGGCCGTCTGTTGGATCGGACCACACGGGCCAGCCATCACTCCCCAAGTGCATTAACAAGCCTTGGCCGCCCATGATCCTGTCACCGGTTCACCACTGTTCCTCCCTGGGACCACTTTTGATAGATACTGACCACTGCAGACAAGGAAGACCCCACAAGAGCTGCAGTTTTGGACATGCTCTGATCCAGTCGTCTAGCCATCAAAATTTGGCAGTGGTCATAATGTTATGCCTGATGTGTATGAGACAAGTCATTTGTGGCCATTAATATACATGTAATGTTTGATCTGACATAAATGATTTTTTCAAGCGTGATAATATAAAAAAAAAGTGATACCAAACAAAAACAGGTTTAACCAAAAACATAGTCTGGATATTATAGATCATGAGAGATTCACTTTACTTTTATCAAGATAAATGATTCATTAATTGAGCAGCCTATGATCCTTATTCATATGTTTCCTTGTCCAAAATTTGCTGACCAGAAAAGCCATCCTCACCTGTTTCTGCAACTCTGGAAATAATTTACCTAATCTATACATTCAGCTACAGAGATTGGCTCCTCGCTGACCAATGAGAACGGGCGGAGAGCAGGGCAGCTCTCCTGACTGTGGATATAAACCAGGGCTCCAGGTGAAGTCCTCTCATCGACAGGATCACACAGCAACCATGAGGTGTCTCGTCTTCGTTCTGCTCGTCGGAGCTGCCTGTGAGTGTGAAGATCTTCTCGAGCAGATCTTTTCTGCTGACAGTCTGTCTGCCTTTATCCCAGAACTTTGTCCAGAGTAACCAAAGAATCTCCCTAAAACAAGGGTGTGAATCTGAGAATGGCTGATTGATCTCTAACAATCTTCAGTACTGAATGCAGACTTTGGGGCTCGACTAAGGACATTCTGCATTCAAAGTAATATCTGTTTTGAAATTAGAGAGTACTTTATGCAAAGTACTAACTTGTTGCTGTCATTTGTGTTTTCAGTTGCCCTGGATGACGACAAGATCGTCGGAGGGTATGAGTGCCAGGCCCACTCCCAGCCCCATCAGGTGTCTCTGAACTCTGGCTACCACTTCTGTGGTGGCTCCCTGGTCAACGAGAACTGGGTTGTGTCTGCTGCTCACTGCTACAAGTCGTATGTCACTCCTTGATATTATAAAAACAAAGTTTTGCATTTTGGGATTCATTTCCTTTTGACGTGAAGCTCAGCTGTAATTAATCCTCTCTGTCCTCTCCAGCCGTGTTGAGGTGCGTCTTGGAGAGCATGATATCTACATGAACGAGGGCACCGAGCAGTTCATCAGATCCGCCCGTGTCATCCGCCACCCCAAGTACAGCTCCTACAACATCAACAACGACATCATGCTGATCAAGCTGAGCGAGCCCGCCACCCTCAACCAGTATGTGCAGGCCGTGGCTCTGCCCACCAAGTGTGCCCCCGCTGGCACCATGTGCAAAGTCTCTGGCTGGGGCAACACCATGAGCTGTGAGTAGTAACTCCTGCACTGTGCTCTCAACATCTCTGTTTTACTGAAGTGCAGTTCCAGTTCAATCTCTATCTTTTCTCTCTTGATCTTCAGCTGTTAGCGGCGACCAGCTGCAGTGCCTGGACCTCCCCATCCTGTCTACCAGCGACTGTGAGAACTCCTACCCCGGCATGATCACTGATGCCATGTTCTGCGCTGGATACCTGGAGGGAGGCAAGGACTCTTGCCAGGTGTGTATTTCAAAGTTAATGCCTGGTATGAAATGGCCCTGTTATGGATTAAGTTTTACTTAACACATTCTACCATCTCTGTTCTCAGGGTGACTCTGGTGGCCCCGTCGTGTGCAACGGTGAGCTGCAGGGTGTTGTGTCCTGGGGCTACGGATGTGCTGAGAGGGACCATCCTGGTGTCTACGCCAAGGTGAACCTACAATATATATTCACACTAGTAAAAGTTCTCCATGTTTGCTCCTGGCTGTCGGTGCTAACACACCTCGTTCTGTTTCCACTCACAGGTCTGCCTCTTCAACGACTGGCTGGAGACCACCATGGCCAGCTATTAAGTCTGAACCTGTGATCACCATCTCACTCTGCTGCCTTTCTTCTATCATTCTAACAACTGTGTTTTAGTAGCTGTGCAGCCATTTTCCATCTGAGTCAATAAAGTTTTACATCTTTATTTCAACATCATTTTCTTTCTGTTTTTTGCCTGTCTTCCAACATCATTGTATTTGTCATTACATTGCTCACAACCACATTTCACTTCAGTGTGAATAGTTTACCACTCTTAAACATACAGTAGAAACAAGGGGATTACTGCTCATCCTGTATTTAATGAATAACCAGAACCTCTTAATATAGAGGTGACTATATGTGACCAGAGAAACACAAGTCAATTCAACCAACGTTGGAGTCAACCTTTTACAAAAGACGTAAGAATAGTAAAGCCCGCATTCAAATCTTCTAGTTAATGGAAAGTAGCAGTAGAAGTTATTATTGTGAATAATGGTTCTTTTGCAGACTGTTTAATTACTGATGTTTTTACAACATATATTAACAATATCACATCCTCTATAACAAACTGTAACGCCCGTCTTTACGCTGATGATACAGTCCTGTACTTCTGTGCTGATACTGCACATGAAGCCATTACAATTCTCCAGCAAGCTTTTGACAAACTGCAACATTCTATTTTCAACCTGAAATTTGTCCTCAATCCCAACAAAACTAAATTCATGATATTCTCAGGAAACAGAGATATTGCTAATATCTGTCTGCATGTTACCACTCTAACAGGACACAGTATTGAAAGGGTTTCTGAATACAAATATTTTGGTATCTGGTTGGATCAAAAACCCACATTTAAATTTCATATTAACACACTTGTACACTTGTACTTTTGTTTTATATACCCATTCTGTTTATCCGCTCTGTGATTATGTTCATTGTTTCTGTTAGTTATCACATTTTTGCACCTATTCAGTTTTTTTTTACTTGTGCTTTCGACCTCATTGAAAATGAGGGTTTGACCTCAATTATTTTTCGAGATTGAAATAAAGGTTGAATGAATGAATGAATGAATGAATTAATTAATTAATTAATGAATTAATTAATTAATTCATTAATTAATGAAGAGAATAGTTGGACAAAGTGGTGCTAAGTTAAACTGCTTAATGACAATAAATTATATTTTATAATATAGAATTAATTTTGCTTTCACACCATAATTCAGCTGAGTTACTACAGCCGATAGATTAATGAAGTTGATTAAAAAACATTTCTCAGAACAAAGACTGTGTGTCTGTCACTGTATTTCAGCACAGCACATGCACCTCAAGACTGCGCATAAGTACAATGTACTTATTCTTAGGTCTTAACCAAAATTATTTTCAAAGGAAAATTAAGACTAATGAAATATGCATCCTCTGTGTCATCATTTTGGTCAAGATAAAAGTCACTCCTGATGTTAATAAAACAATAACTTGGTTGTGAGTGTTCATCTTACACCGATCAGTCATAACAATATGACCACCTGCCTAATATTGTGTTGGTCCCCCTTTTGCTGTCAAAACAGCCCTGACTCGGCGAGGCATGGACTCCACTAGACCCCTGAAGGTGTGCTGTGGTATCTGGCACCAAGATGTTAGTAGCAGATCCTTTAAGTCCTGTAAGTTGCGAGGTGGGGCTTCCGTGGATCGGACTTGTTTGTCCAGCACATCCCACAGATGCTCAATTAGATTGAGATCTGGGGAATTTGGAGGCCAAGTCAACACCTCAAACTCGTTGTTGTGCTCCTCAAACCTTTACTGAAGCATTTTTCTTCGTGGCACGGTGCATTATCCTGCTGAAAGAGGCCACAGCCATCAGGGAATACCGCTTCCATGAAAGGCTGTACATGGTCTGCAACAATGCTTAGGTAGGTGGTACGTGTCAAAGTAACATCTACATGGATGGGAGGACCCAAGGTTTCCCATCAGAATATTGCCCAAAGCATCATGCTGCCTCCGCTGGCTTGCCTTCTTTACATAGTGCATCCTGGTGCCATGTTTTCCCCAGGTAAGCGACGCACATGTACCTGGCCATCCACATGATATAAAAGAAAATGTGATTCATCAGACTGGGCCACCTTCTTCCATTGCTCCATGGTCCAGTTCTGATGCTCACGTGCCCATTGTTGGTGCTTTCAGCGGTGGACAGGGGTTAGCATGGGCACCCTGACCGGTCTGCGGCTATGCAGCCCCATTTGCAGAAAACTCCGTTGCACTGTGTATTCTGACACCTTTCTATCAGAACCAGCATTAACTTCTTCAGCAATTTGAGCAACAGTAGCCGTCTGTTGGATCGGACCACACGGGCCAGCCATCACTCCCCAAGTGCATTAACAAGCTTAAGCCGCCCATGACCCTGTCACCGGTTCACCACTGTTCCTCCCTGGGACCACTTTTGATAGATACTGACCACTGCAGACAAAGAACACCCCACAAGAGCTGCAGTTTTGGACATGCTCTGATCCAGTCATCTAGCCATCAAAATTTGGCCCTTGTCAAACTCGCTCAAATCCTTATGCTTCACCTGTCAGTGGTCATAATGTTATGCCTGATGTGTATGAGACAAGTCATTTGTGGCCATTAATATACATGTAATGTTTGATCTGACATAAATGATTTTTTCAAGCGTGATAATATAAAAAAAAAGTGATACCAAACAAAAACAGGTTTAACCAAAAACATAGTCTGGATATTATAGATCATGAGAGATTCACTTTACTTTTATCAAGATAAATGATTCATTAATTGAGCAGCCAATGATCCTTATTCATATGTTTCCTTGTCCAAAATTTGCTGACCAGAAAAGCCATCCTCACCTGTTTCTGCAACTCTGGAAATAATTTACCTTATCTATACATTCAGCTACAGAGATTGGCTCCTCGCTGACCAATGAGATCGGGCGGAGAGCAGGGCAGCTCTCCTGACTGTGGATATAAACCAGGGCTCCAGGTGAAGTCCTCTCATCGACAGGATCACACAGCAACCATGAGGTGTCTCGTCTTCGTTCTGCTCGTCGGAGCTGCCTGTGAGTGTGAAGATCTTCTCGAGCAGATCTTTTCTGCTGACAGTCTGTCTGCCTTTATCCCAGAACTTTGTCCAGAGTAACCAAAGAATCTCCCTAAAACGAGGGTGTGAATCTGAGAATGGCTGATTGATCTCTAACAATCTTCAGTACTGAATGCAGACTTTGGGGCTCGACTAAGGACATTCTGCATTCAAAGTAATATCTGTTTTGAAATTAGAGAGTACTTTATGCAAAGTTCTAACTTGTTGCTGTCATTTGTGTTTTCAGTTGCCCTGGATGACGACAAGATCGTCGGAGGGTATGAGTGCCAGGCCCACTCCCAGCCCCATCAGGTGTCTCTGAACTCTGGCTACCACTTCTGTGGTGGCTCCCTGGTCAACGAGAACTGGGTTGTGTCTGCTGCTCACTGCTACAAGTCGTATGTCACTTCTTGATATTATAAAAACAAAGTTTTGCATTTTGGGATTCATTTCCTTTTGACATGAAGCTCAGCTGTAATTAATCCTCTCTGTCCTCTCCAGCCGTGTTGAGGTGCGTCTTGGAGAGCATGATATCTACATGAATGAGGGCACCGAGCAGTTCATCAGATCCGCCCGTGTCATCCGCCACCCCAAGTACAGCTCCTACAACATCAACAACGACATCATGCTGATCAAGCTGAGCGAGCCCGCCACCCTCAACCAGTACGTGCAGGCCGTGGCTCTGCCCACCAAGTGTGCCCCCGCTGGCACCATGTGCAAAGTCTCTGGCTGGGGCAACACCATGAGCTGTGAGTAGTAACTCCTGCACTGTGCTCTCAACATCTCTGTTTTACTGAAGTGCAGTTCCAGTTGAATCTCTTTTCTTTTCTCTCTTGATCTTCAGCTGTTAGCGGCGACCAGCTGCAGTGCCTGGACCTCCCCATCCTGTCTACCAGCGACTGTGAGAACTCCTACCCCGGCATGATCACTGATGCCATGTTCTGCGCTGGATACCTGGAGGGAGGCAAGGACTCTTGCCAGGTATGTATTTCAAAGTTAATGCCTGGTATGAAATGGCCCTGTTATGGATTAAGTTTTATTTAACACATTCTACCATCTCTGTTCTCAGGGTGACTCTGGTGGCCCCGTCGTGTGCAATGGTGAGCTGCAGGGTGTTGTGTCCTGGGGCTACGGATGTGCTGAGAGGGACCATCCTGGTGTCTACGCCAAGGTGAACCTACAATATATATTCACACTAGTTAAAGTTCTCCATGTTTGCTGCTGGCTGTCGGTGCTAACACACCTCGTTCTGTCTCCACTCACAGGTCTGCCTCTTCAACGACTGGCTGGAGACCACCATGGCCAGCTATTAAGTCTGAACCTGTGATCACCATCTCACTCTGCTGCCTTTCTTCTATCATTCTAACAACTGTGTTTTAGTAGATGTGCAGCCATTTTCCATCTGAGTCAATAAAGTTTTACATCTTTATTTCAACATCATTTGTCTTTCTGTTTTCTGCCTGTCTTCCAACATCATTGTATTTGTCATCACAGTGCTCACAACCACATTTCACTTCAGTGTGAATAGTTTACCACTCGTAAACATACAGTAGAAACAATTGGATTACTGATTATGTTATATCTACTGTTCATAATATTGATATACAAACTGGTGAAATTAAACGTTGTTGTTCCTAAAATATGCCATAAAATGTGCTGCTGCAGCATGTAACAGTTCAGAGTTAACTGATGTCATTCAAACCAGAAACAGTTTGTTCAGCTGCACAGTTCAGTCCTGCACAAACAAGCAATCCAACAAAAAGCATCAATCATATGTTGCATAAGTAAAATAAAACATAATCTTTTTAGAGCTTAAGTGTGTGACTTCAATGCTAAAATACAGCGGCTAGTGTTAAAATTGGTTCACAAGCCTGACAGGAAAAGATCTCTGAATGCAATTTGTCAGGTAGTACCTGAATTTAAATTATACATCATGCTGGAATTATTATATGCTCAGGAGGTAATGGAGGCGAAATGCTAAATGTTTACACTACTACACTCAATTTTGGATACATTCTTGTTTTTTTATGATGAATTCTTATTTTAAGATTGGAAAAACAAATGTTTTAATTTCTCTTAATTTCAGTCAGAATAACCTGAACCTCTTGTTATAGAGGTGACTATATGTGACCAGAGAAACACAAGTCAATTCAACTAATTTAAGTTAAATTTGTAAAGGTTTCGAGCCAACATCCTCTATAACAAACTGTAACGCCCGTCTTTATGCTGATGACACAGTCCTGTACTTCGGTGCTAATACTGCACATGAAGCCATTACAATTCTCCAGCAGGCTTTTGACAAACTGCAACATCCTCTTTTTAACCTGAAATTAGTCCTCAATGCCAACAAAACCAAATTCATGATATTCTCAGGAAACAGAGATATCGCTGATATCTGTCTGCATGTTACCACTCTAACAGGACACAGTATTGAAAGGGTTTGTCAAATATTTTGGTATCTGTTTAGATCAGAAACCCACATTTAAATTTCATATTAACACACTTGTACACTTGTACTTGTGTTTTATATACCCATTCTGTTTATTCGCTCTGTGATTATGTTCGTTGTTTCTGTTATTTATCACATTTTTGCAGCTATTCAGTTTTTTTACTTGTGCTCTCGAGATCATTGAAAATGAGGGTTTGACCTCAATTATTTTTCGAAATTGAAATAAAGGTTGAATGAATGAATGAATGAAT
Organism: Lagodon rhomboides; assembly: GCA_039737535.1. Taxonomy (NCBI): domain Eukaryota; kingdom Metazoa; phylum Chordata; class Actinopteri; order Spariformes; family Sparidae; genus Lagodon; species Lagodon rhomboides. Next base: position 23,941,316 of record CM077788.1, on the reverse strand, counting down.
GAACGAATGAATGAATGAATAAAGAGATGAGTTGGACAAAGTGGTTATAAATTAAACTGCTTAATAGTAATAAATCATATTTTAGAAAACATAATTAATTTGGCTTCGACACCATAATTCAGCTGATAGATAAATTAAGTTGATTAAAAAGAACATTTCTCAGAACAAAGACTGTGTCTGTCACTGTATTTCAGCACAGCGCCTGTACTTCAAGACTGCACATAAGTACAATGTACTTATTCTTAGGTCTTAACCAGAAGTTTCACAAAAAAAAAAGTGTATATCATGACATTCATCCTCTTAAAAGTCACTCCTGATGTTAATAAAACAATAACTGGGCTGTGAGTGTTAATCTAATGAGACAATTTATTTGTGGCCATTTAGAGACATGTAATGTTTGATTTGGCATTAATGCTTTATTTCAGCATGACAATATGAAAACAAAGTGATGACAAAACAAAAACAGGTTTAATTTAACAAATTATTGCGATATTATAGATCATGAGAGATTTATTTTACTTTTAGTAAAATAAATGAATCAATAATCCAGCAGCCAATAATCCTTATCCATACATTTCCTTATCCAAAATTTGCTGACCAGAAAAGCCATCCTCACCTGTTTCTGCAACTCTGGAAATAATTTACCTAATCTATACATTCAGCTACAGAGATTGGCTCCTCGCTGACCAGTGAGAACGGGCGGAGAGCAGGGCAGCTCTCCTGACTGTGGATATAAACCAGGGCTCCAGGTGAAGTCCTCTCATCGACAGGATCACACAGCAACCATGAGGTGTCTCGTCTTCGTTCTGCTCGTCGGAGCTGCCTGTGAGTGTGAAGATCTTCTCAAGCAGATCTTTTCTGCTGACAGTCTGTCTGCCTTTATCCCAGAACTTTGTCCAGAATAACCAAAGAATCTCCCTAAAACGAGGGTTTGAATCTGAGAATGGCTGATTGATGTCTAACAATCTTCAGTAGTGAATGAAGACTTTGGGCTCGACTAAGGACATTCTGCATTCAAAGTAATATCTGTTTTGCTGGTAGAGAGAACTTTAAGCAAACCACTAACTTGTTGCAATCATGTGTGCTTCCAGTTGCCCTGGATGACGACAAGATCGTCGGAGGGTATGAGTGCCAGGCCCACTCCCAGCCCCATCAGGTGTCTCTGAACTCTGGCTACCACTTCTGCGGTGGCTCCCTGGTCAACGAGAACTGGGTTGTGTCTGCTGCTCACTGCTACAAGTCGTATGTCACTCCTTGATATTATAAAAACAAAGTGTTGCATTTTGGGATTCATTTGCTTTCAACAGGCATCATGAAGCTCAGCTGCTACTAATCCTCTCTGTCCTCTCCAGCCGTGTTGAGGTGCGTCTTGGAGAGCATGATATCTACATGAACGAGGGCACCGAGCAGTTCATCAGATCCGCCCGTGTCATCCGCCACCCCAAGTACAGCTCCTACAACATCAACAACGACATCATGCTGATCAAGCTGAGCGAGCCCGCCACCCTCAACCAGTACGTGCAGCCTGTGGCTCTGCCCACCAAGTGTGCCCCCGCTGGCACCATGTGCAAAGTCTCTGGCTGGGGCAACACCATGAGCTGTGAGTAGTAACTCCTGCACTGTGCTCTCAACATCTCTGTTTTACTGAAGTGCAGCTCCAGTTCAATCTCTTTCTTTTTGTCTCTTGATCTTCAGCTGTTAGCGGCGACCAGCTGCAGTGCCTGAACATCCCCATCCTGTCTACCAGCGACTGTGAGAACTCCTACCCCGGCCAGATCACTGATGCCATGTTCTGCGCTGGATACCTGGAGGGAGGCAAGGACTCTTGCCAGGTATGTATTTCAAAGTTAATGACTGGTATGAACTGGCCCTGTTATGGATTAAGTTTTATTTAACACATTCTACCATCTCTGTTCTCAGGGTGACTCTGGTGGCCCCGTCGTGTGCAACGGTGAGCTGCAGGGTGTTGTGTCCTGGGGCTACGGATGTGCTGAGAGGGACTACCCTGGTGTCTACGCCAAGGTGAACCGACAATATATATTCACACTAGTTAAAGTTCTCCATGTTTGCTGCTGGCTGCCGGTGCTAACACACCTCGTTCTGTCTCCACTCACAGGTCTGCCTCTTCAACGACTGGCTGGAGACCACCATGGCCAGCTATTAAGTCTGAACCTGTGATCACCATCTCACTCTGCTGCCTTTCTTCTATCATTCTAACAACTGTGTTTTAGTAGCTGTGCAGCAATTTTCCATCTGAGTCAATAAAGACTTACAAATTAATTTCGACAAGTTTTTCTGTCTTCTTACATCATGGTGTTGACATCACAGTGTTACAACTATATTTCACTGAAGTGTTTTAACAGTTTACCACTCCAAAAACTAGAGTCAAAACAAGAGAACTACAGCTTTGATGACGCTAATACTTTATAATGAAGATCATTAATTAATGATACGTTTATAGTTAGTTCAACTTTAGTTTGTAGCTATGTCACTGTTAACAATCAATGAAAAGAGGTTTAATTTAACACATATTTTATGGATTAGGTAAGAACTGCTTCAACTTTTAGCATGAATAATCCAGGAGCAAAGATTATCCATCATACATTTCCTCATGCTTTTCCAAATTTGCTGACGAGAAAAGCCATCGTCACCTTTTCCTTTATCTCTGGAAATTAGTAACTCAACCCCAACATCCAACTACAGAGATTGGCTCCTCGCTGACGAATCAAAACGGGCGGAGAGCAGGGCGGCTCTCCTGACTGTGGATATAAACCAGGGCTCCAGGTGAAGTCCTCTCATCGACAGGATCATACAGCAACCATGAGGTGTCTCGTCTTCGTTCTGCTCATCGGAGCTGCCTGTAAGCACACTTTTCTCTTCTCGTATTCATTGATTTTTAATCACTGTATGTTCACTGGTTTGCTGATAATTTGACATCTTGTGTGTTTAAAGTTGCCCTGGATGACGACAAGATCGTCGGAGGGTATGAGTGCCAGGCCCACTCCCAGCCCCATCAGGTGTCTCTGAACTCTGGCTACCACTTCTGTGGTGGCTCCCTGGTCAACGAGAACTGGGTTGTGTCTGCTGCTCACTGCTACAAGTCGTATGTCACTCTTTGTATTATAAAAACAAAGTTTTGCATAATGGGATTAATTTGCCTTTGACATGAAGCTCAGCTGTCACTAATCCTCTCTGTCCTCTCCAGTCGTGTTCAGGTGCGTCTTGGAGAGCATGATATCTACCGCAACGAGGGCACCGAGCAGTTCATCGACTCCTCCCGTGTCATCCGCCACCCCAACTACAGCTCCTACAACATCAACAACGACATCATGCTGATCAAGCTGAGCAAGCCCGCCACCCTCAACTCATACGTGCAGCCTGTGGCTCTGCCCACCAGCTGTGCCTCCGCTGGCACCATGTGCTTAGTCTCTGGCTGGGGCAACACCATGAGCTGTGAGTAGTAACTCCTGCACTGTGCTCTCAACATCTCTGTTTTACTGAAGTGCAGCTTCAGTTCAATCTCTTTCTTTTCTCTCTTGATCTCCAGCTGTTAGCGGCGACCAGCTGCAGTGCCTGAACATCCCCATCCTGTCTACCAGGGACTGTGAGAACTCCTACCCCGGCATGATCACTAATGCCATGTTCTGCGCTGGATACCTGGAGGGAGGCAAGGACTCTTGCCAGGTATGTATTTCAAAGTTAATGCCTGGTATAAAATGGCCCTGTTATGGATTAAGTTTTATTTAACACATTCTACCCTCTCTGTTGTCAGGGTGACTCTGGTGGCCCCGTTGTGTGCAACGGTAAGCTGCAGGGTGTTGTGTCCTGGGGCTACGGATGTGCTGAGAGGGACCACCCTGGTGTCTACGCCAAGGTAACCTCAAGTAGATGATATTAGATCAACACGCTGTATCCAGTTTATTCTCTCAGCCTGTACTGCAATGCTTCGCTTAATTGTTTTTCTGACACTGGTCTCTTTTTCGTTTTTAGGTCTGCATCTTCACCGACTGGCTGAAGAACACCATGGCCAGCTATTAAGTCCAATCCTGTGATCACCATCTCACTCTGCTGCCTTTCTTCTATCATTCAAACAACAGTACTGTTGTAAATGTGCAGCCATTTTCCATCTGAGTCAATAAAGTCTTAAATATTCATTTCAGGTTTTTCTTTCTATTTTTTGGCTGTGTCTTTCTACATCATGGCACTGTCACCACAGTGTTACAGGTACACTTTGGCAAGACTTTATAATGACAACTAATAAACGGTAAAGTTATAGTTAAACTTTAGTATATAGTTATTTCACAATTAGGAACAATGAAATGCTCTTTAAACGGTTTCCCAAGCAACTGTTTATTGTGAAGTTGCAACTGATGATTATAATACTTTCTAAATAGTTGATAGATAATGTGTAGTTCATCTATAGACATTATCTGGATGACCATTATAAAGATGCAACTAATGTTTATAAACCTTTACACTTGCTTATTTAATGGTTTATAAAGCATTTTATTGTTTGTGAAAAATCAACTAAAGTGGCATGAACTAAAAATGTGCCATTTATTAATGATGGTCATTATAATATGAGACCGGTTTCCTGCATATACTTTATTGATCTACGACCAACTTTAAAATTACAAAAGACATGTCATTTAACAGTATGTAACAGTTTATTGGTGTTAATGTTGGCACTTCTACACTCATTTTTGGGGATATTTTTTGTTTTTTGTTTCTCTACTCTTTGATGCATTCTCATTTTAAAATTGCAAAACAGCATATCTTAGTCTTCCTCTTCTTCTTTGCTCAGAATTACCAGAAACATTGTCAAACATAATCGGCTCTGCAAACAGCCCGAGTGCCTTCAGATAGTAGAGTGGAGAAAAGAAAACTGTCGTACTGACGTTAGGTCGATAACTGTGAGAATGTGAAGCAGCAGAAAAATCCTTTCTCTGATAGACATCTGGAGGAGAGACAGAGCAGATATATATATATATATATATATATATATATATATATATAGAGAGAGAGAGAGAGAGAGAGAGAGAGAGAGAGAGAGAGAGAGAGAGAGAGAGAGAGAGAATCATAAGAGACTGGACTGAGACCAAAACACTGCTTTCAGAATGTGACAAATATAATAATTTTATAGTCAAATACTGTGGAAATCTAATTTGGTAGCATATCTAGATGCAAAACACGTGACTGTACAGTATGTCATAAACTAGGTCAAATAAGAACACCCCGCTGAATGTGAGACCGGCTTGCTAAAAACTGTTTTTTTTTTCTTTTTCCCAGATTTAATATGCATCTGTTTATTTTATCTTCACGTATTTGCTTGAATTGTTTTATTAGTTGTCGTATTAAGTATAGTCGTTATTCTTTACCTCATTCTTCACTTCAGCACTTTGATGATTATGCCCTCCTGACACGAGACATTATCTCACCTATAAAATTGCTGAACCGAATTGTATTGATCTGTATTGAGAGAAATAATTCATGTGTACATCTCGAAGCGGTCGCTCTGTTGCAGGAGAGCTTTCCCTGCAGTTTTTTTCCATTTGCGAGCAAGTGAGTCAGTCTGTGAGAGAAGCTCCACCTGGCGCTGCATCAAGGGGCCACGTCAAGGTCAGGATGCTGATTACAACCTGTGCAAAACACACTGTGCTGTACTCGAACCAGGCAGGAGCAGCGACAGAGCAAACACAAATCATGCACACGGTTTCGTTGGGCATTTGGGGACATGGCTGTACAACCCGGGTCACATTAAAACGTTTCAAAATTTTAGAATCTCAGGAAGTGTACAAAAGTTTTCCAATCAGCACACTTTGAGGGTTTTGATTGGTCAGCAGCACCAGGGGTGTATCTCGACATCTGGGCGCAGGTTGAAACAGTCAATAAAAGCCCGGTCCAGCAAAAGTCTTGCATCTCTTTCCAATCATGAGGTCTCTGGTCTTTGCTCTGCTCCTTGGAACTGTATGTAAGTAAAAGTATCAACATTCAGAAACAATCTCAGAGTGTGTTTAGTGTGGGGAATACAATGTCGTAAAGATTGTGGGTTAATTATCTGCCGAACAAAATCTACATTGGAAAAAATGCTTCTTCAAAAGTATGTAAAAAAGAGAAGGAGTACAAGGTTCTTATTTTTTAAGTGTAATGAGATATTTTGACAAGAAATTCGATAAATATAGTCGGTAATATTTTGAGTTTTATGCAGTATATAGCACATTAAAAGGCAGAAAAGATGCTAAATGTTGAACATTTAGACATATAAATATATCCTTTTTTACAGTTGCCACAGAGGATGACAAGATTGTTGGAGGGCATGAGTGCACACCTCATTCTCAGCCCCATCAGGTGTCTCTGAACTCGGGGTATCACTTCTGTGGTGGCTCCCTGGTCAACGAGAACTGGGTGGTGTCTGCTGCTCACTGCTACAAATCGTGGGTGCTCCTTAAACATCATCTCTGAAACTAAAAGACAAAACAACGCAAAGTCTCTCACAAGCCGTTCCTCTCAACCTCCATTCTCTCCCTCTCTTTCAGCAAAATGGACATTGTCCTTGGCGATCACAACCGTTGGTTCATGGATGGCAACGAACAGATCATTCCCGCAGCCCGTGTGATCCCTCATCCCAACTACGAGTCCTGGCTGGTCAACAACGACATCATGCTGATCAAGCTGAGCAAACCTGCCACCATCAACCAGTACGTGCAGCCTGTGGCTCTGCCAACTAGCTGCGCCCGAGCTGGCACCATGTGCACAGTCTCTGGATGGGGAGTGACTATGAGCTCCTGTGGGTATCAAACACACACAAAGCTTCTGTGATTCACTTTACATTTGTACATCTTTGGCTCTGCATCTCCACAGCCGCCGACAGTAACAAGCTGCAGTGCCTGGACGTCCCCGTCCTGTCTGATGAGGACTGTGACAACTCCTACCCCGGCATGATTACCGAGGCTATGTTCTGCGCTGGATACCTGGAGGGAGGCAAGGACTCCTGCCAGGTTTGTTTCTCTGCTTTCCCTCAGCACAAAGCCTTCATGACTTATCTAGTATCCTCAGCGCTCAAGTTGAGACTTTAGTGAACGACTGTCTTTGCTTCCCCACTCTCAGGGTGACTCTGGTGGTCCTGTCGTGTGTGACGGTGAGCTGCAGGGTGTTGTGTCCTGGGGCTTTGGGTGCGCAGAGAAGAACCACCCCGGTGTCTACGCCAAGGTAAAAAGAAAAACTGTGTCTTACAGCAATCATGTATTTCTCTTTCATAGCAAGGAAATGTCCTCAAAGTCTGAAGTGACATAACGTTTTCAATTTACCTTTTCCATTTACGTTTCCCTCTCTCTTCCATCAGACCTGCATTTTCACAGACTGGCTGCAGAGCACCATGGCCACTTACTGAGTTCAGTCCAATCACACCTCTGTTACAGCTGTGTTTCTTTACTGCACAATCCTGTGTCGATGAAGCTGTGCCTGCTGTAATGGAGGTTGAAATAAAGCATGTGTAATACCCACATTCTTTTAATATGTACTTTTGTTGTTTGTTTGTTTTTTGTCACTTCTGCCTGGTAAATCTACACGACAAATGAAATGAAGGAAAGACCATTTATATTATGGTGAATTCAGTTAAGGTGGGACACTTTTCACTCCAGTGATGTTTCTAGCAAACATTTTGGGCCTTGGTAACATCTTTATGTTGAAATTGTAATAGGACTACACATTTGTAGAAGCACAAAACACAACTTCAAACACACAATGACCCCCGCCTCTCACTCAGGCAGCATGTTCAGGTTTCGTGGGACAGTTTGTCTGATAAAGTGGGACACTGCAATGAACTGGCTAATACCGTATGGGGGCTGACGTGAAATAGTGTTCAAAAGAATCAAGAATAAATAATACTGAATAAAAGAACAAGCTAAGAGCTCCGTTTATGATATTAATTGTCCAAATAAACAACGTCATAAAGATATGTAGGGACGTCAAAGTAACCTCCATCACTTATTTTTAAGAATCATGATTTTTTTTGTTGCTGCTGTAGTTCTTCTCGGTTTATGTCGTTTGCTCTTGTTTCTGGTTGAAGTGGATTTAGCGGAACTGTCGCTCCCTCGTTCCATGAGCAAGTCGGACAGATTAGACGACGCACCACCAATGTCAACCACAGCGCATTGACTCAACTGACCTCAGGATTGTTTCTGATATCCAGGTAACTGCTCCTTTATCGACATATAGTCAAGTTTAATGCGTTTTCACGCTTCGCTCGGAAACCTTCCCCCGTTTCTGTAGTTTGGTTTTTCCGTTCGTCCGTCGCGGAGTTTAACCGGACAAGATGCGCCTCACGCTGCAAATGTTGATCTCCCACGGCCGGGTGGCCCGGAGGATTGGTCTGGGTCCGCAGTCCCGAATCAACATGCTGCGGAACATCTTGACAGGACTGGTCCGACACGAGAGGATAGAAACCACGGTGGGCCGAGCAGATGAAGTCCGCTTCTACGCCGAAAAGGTAACGACGACCTGCTGCTGCTTCTAGCTAGTTAGCTAACAGAAAGCTAATGCTACAGTACATGACAGCTCGCGTGTTAACGAGCTAAATGAAAACAGTGTGAAACTACATCTGTGGAGCTGACATGTTGTTGTGGAGAAGGTTTAGTGTCAGCTAGCAGACATTTGGTCAAACATTTGCCCAAAGAGTTGTGAGAGCGGTCGAAGAAACACTATTAAAGCTAAAATGCAAATGAATATCTGTCATAAAATCAGTTACAAAATTGCACATTTTATATAATTTCCCAAATGTATTGGACTGATAAAAGGAAACTACACTAAATCTTCATTGTATCAAGTTACACACTTCTCAAAATTATTAAGGGATATTTTTTTTGTGAGTGTGATACTCGATATCAGACAGGTTATCGAACACTTAATTTTAGGTTGGATATTGGACACAGGTTACACAAAAACGATGTTTCTTCATGCTGACTTGATGATATAGGTGAAACTGGGTCACATGACATGGAAGCTATTAAAAATAAATGCTGAATTTTCATGGTAAATATTCATATAAAACAGAAGTTCACAAATGTATAATAATAAAAATACAATAATGTATCAATTAATAGAAAAATTTACAAAGTAATTCATTATTTGATATTTTAATAGGCTATGAATAGAGTTTACAAGTGAAATATTAATCCATCAATAAATAGTTCAATTTAAAGGGGGATTTACAAAAAGAGCATTTAACATTTGTTTTTATTCATAAATAAATAATGGAATTCAAAAATCTATTTAGAAATGCAGTTTAAAAAGAGAAATAAAGAGCTGGATACACAAATTGGATTAAGAATACAGATTTTAATAAGACATTTAAAAGAGCAATTTTCTTTTCTATCTGCATTTCCATTTACCCGCTGCTTTTCCTTTTCCTGTTAGCTATTGATTTGCTTGTCATTTAGCCTTTCAATGACACTTTGGTCCTTTAGCTGGTAAAACAATGCAAATTAGCCGATGTAACAAGCTCCCTGATTGGTTATTGTCACCTGCAGACGTATGACGTGCTTGGATGTGCATTTGAAGTGATGCACTAGAGACCTCCGACCACCGAGCCGGCTAACTTCTAGTTTAGCGCTTGGCTAACTTGAATGGGGATAAAATAACTTTATTATGCAACTCTTCTAGACTTTCCAAATGTTAATGGCAGAATGGCTCCAGTGATGACAGTGAAACGAGTCATTTCGTGGGGGTTGGGACGCTCAAAAAAATGTATTTACCACTTTAGAAATGTTTTTGCATGGTGCAAACTGAAAGATGAGTGGAAAGTATTCCTGCTGAACCCCTGGGACCGCCTTCAAGATGCTTTAGGGATGTAGTCTGACAATCACATGACCGCGTGTCAACTTGATTTAGTTGCGTCCAGAAATGTTCATCCCACAATCTCTCACTTTATGTATTTGCACTCACCAAAAATATTTTTATGTGAAGCTAAAGACATGAAACATTTCTCTGTCTTCCAGTCACATAATTCTGACTGAATGTGTTTTCTTGTTTTGTTTTTCCCAGCTGGTTGACTACGCCAAAAAGGGAGACACTGATGAGAAGGCGATGAAAATGGCCAGTTTTTGGCTGACGGTACGTTTCTGCAGCTCTTCTCAACTGTGAACTGTTTCACGCTGTGTCCCTCTGAATATTAAACGGTCTGTGAAGCGAGTGTTAAGTGAAGTCTTCTTCCTCTCTACAGGAAAAGGATCTAATCCCAAAGCTCTTCAAGGTCCTCGCTCCACGCTTTGAGACTCATTCAAATGGCTACACACGGATGGCACGCATCCCCAACAGACAGAACCTGGACCGAGCTAAGATGGCCGTCCTGGAGTACAAAGGCAACCCCTTCCCGCCTCTCTTTCCTGTGAAAAAAGAGAATGAACTCACTCTCATTAACCAGCTGCTCAAAGGCTACCGAGAGGATAAGGCACAACAGTTAGATGCCAGAGCTTAATTAAAACCATCCTGGTGTTGGATCAGCGATAGTGGTCCCTGCAGGGTGATGGCTGGGTGCTGAGACGCTTCTGAAGAGTCACTTGCAGATGCTGCAGATTATGGCTTATAGAGACTGATACATATGTTCATAGAAACAACCGTTCAGCTCCGGAGTCAACGGATGGGAAGAAAAGTTCTGTAAAAGGAAATTTATGACAATTGTGTATTAATAAATATTATTTCTTAACAAAAGTAACAATTTTTAGCTTCATTTCTTAAAACACTTAAACAGCTCGGTCATCAAAGGTCCAATGTGTCGGTAACATTAACTTTATTTTGATTGTTGTTGCAGGCTGTTATGAGACACTGTTATACATATAAACCAAAAAGTGGGATTGTTGTAGGGCGGCTTTTGCTCACAGGAGGCTGTTCAATGCAGTTTCAGCCAGCATCTATAAAAGCTCACAGGGGACTTAAAACTAAAAGGATAATTTTGAGTAAAATGAAAATGCAGTAATTCAATTTGCATGTAGAAAAAGAGCATGATGAAATGTCATGTAAAAGCAACACGCTGGGCGGTAGAGCAGGTTAAGTCTTTGTAAATTAAATGTCAGAACAGTTTTTCCATTTTCATTTTACTAAAGCCACAGAACGGTGTTAAAATAATTCTGCGATAATTTAGAACTGGAGGATCCAGCTCTGATCCAGCCACGGGCCCATCCATCTGGTCCGTCAAGTGTCACTCATCTCATCAGCCCATAAAACCTTTGAAAAATCTGTCTTCAGATATTTCTTGGCTCAGTCTTGACGTTTCAACTTATGTATCTTGTTCAGTGGCGGTCTGGTTTCAGCCTTCCCTACCTTGGCCATGTCTCTGAGCACTGACCACCTTGTACTTCTGGGTACTCCAGGTAGGTTGCAGTTCTGGAATATGACAGAACTGGAAGATAATGGGTTCCTGGTAGCTTCACACTTGATTCTTCTCAAATCCTTGGCAGTTAATTTGCGTCTTTTTTTCTCAATGCGTTTCTTGCGACCCTGTTGACTATTTGCAACAAAATGTTTGATGGTTCTGTGATCGCGCCCCAATATCTTAGCCATTTCAAGAGTGCTGCCTCCCTCTGAGAGAATATTGTTATTTTTGACTTTTCAGAGTCGGTTAAATCTCTTTTTTGGCCCATTTCGCCTGAGGAAAAGAAGCTGCCTAATAATTATGCACACCTTGATATAGGGTGTTGACCTCCTTAGGCCACACCCTCCCTCATTACAGAGATACACATCACCTGCTATGCTTAAATCTATTAAGCATTCAAGTTTATACAGCTTGGAGTTAGAAAATATGCATAAAAATGATGATGTGGTCAAAATACTCACTTGCCTAATAATTGTGCACACATTGTACAAGTGTGAGAAAGTGATGATGCAAGTTGAATATTGGCATTTTTATTTTTAATTAAATAGCATATGCATATGTGGATAATCAAGGCTATTGCAGCATTACATAGAAATTTTTAATTTTACATTATTCTTCTAATAATGTTCCCTGCTGGCTTCCATAAGCACCAGCAGAGGAGTAAAATCGGTTATGTCTGCTTGCTACAGTAGCAAATCAACTCTTGATGGATAACTGACAAACTGAAAAAAAATATTAAATGAATCATTTTTCTTTGTAACTGAGTGAACCGATCCATTTATTTCTGCCACTTGTTTGAGTCCAGGTCATGTTAACTGATTAATAATATCACTATGAATTGTTATATACAGCTGGGACTTGTCAAAAAACTTTTATATGAATGTCAAGACTATTTGACAAATAATACCCGTCCCTATTGGGGTTCAGTCGTCCCTTGAATGGTGTGACTGTGAAAAAGGTTCTAATTTGCATTCTGCGTGGTCCCGGAAAGGGTTGTGAATTTAATCAACACGGCAGAAATCCTTTGTGACACGGGAATGAAAAAGCTCTATTATGCTGTATGCGGATAAAGACGGATGAAAAGGAGCAAGCGGCCAAATTATTTTATCACATCATCTCAAAAGTATCTTGTGAAGTGAACATCACAGATTGTTACCAAATAATGTAAGAACCTTGAGTTTCTCTTTAAGACTCTGGCAGCGATCAGGCTGAAAAGCCGTTTACAGATTTAGACCCTCGCTGGAGAACGAGCACAGACGGGCACAGTTTGTTGTGACGCTGCACTCCAGCAGAGCGGGATACTGGCAGCGACTGTGAAATAATTAGGCTAGCCTACATCAGATTGTAAGCGGCCTGGAGTCTCCGTCCCTGTGGTGTTTTACTTTAATGGACTCGTGTAATGAGAACAAATCCTAAATGTGATTTACAGATATTAGATCGACTCCTTTGGACACATGCCCTTGTCCTACCTGGAGCAGAGACGCAGCGGAGAAATAACACACACACCTCTAATAAAACCATATTTTTTAATTATTTTGGCAAAAAGTGTATATGTACAGCGTACTTAGAATTGTCATTCGACACCATTAAAATGCATTTGAACAGTGCTTCAGTGATGTGCTCTTAACCAGATCGCTCTGAGTCGCCTAAAAGCTGTGCTGTTTTCTGTCATGCATACATAATCTCTTTTTCCTCAACTTCTCTCCCCCAAGTGTGTGTCTCAGTCCTGTGATTGCATGTCAATATACACAAGGTTGAAGCAGTGATACAGTATCAGTAGGCCCCGTGTCTGTTAGTCGAGTCACCCAGCATCTATCCAGTCGAGTCATGGCAACCATAACTATAGGCAACAGCAGACAAAATGGCAGACATGCCTTAATATAAACCAGACACATAATCAGTAATAACGACTAGTACTCTAATTCAAGTATCATTCTGTTTCACAGACTAAGTTACACCTCTTGACTACACTCTTACACGTTACACACCACGGTCCTAACATCCTAAAGTACTCCATTACAGCAAGATTGCCATTGATAAATCTGTGGACTATGAGCCGAGTACCACCACTTTTATGAACCAGAAATCAATGAATGTACAAGATAAAACTGGAGAATTCGTTTAGTGTCCTTTTTTTCTTCTTCAGGAAGCTGGTGGTAAACTCAGTTTCAGTGAATTACAACGTCAGTAACTCAATGTTAAATTACACTGACTAAAGCATGACACGTTCCTGAAAAAATGTCCCGGACAGTCGGATGACATTTTTCAGACTGTATTTACAGGCGTATGCATCTGGAATACTACTCGATGTGGTGTGGATACAGGTTTTCAAAGCAGTCTTATAAGGTGACATCATCACGAATAAACAGACTAAGACCAGGAACATTAAAGTGCTCCATGCAGGACAGACAAAGGCTTTTTTTTTTTCTCGTTTTGTTTAACCATAGCTCGATGTTAGGGGATACAAAACTAGTGATATTTGCGCTTTTTCGCGCGCTTTGAACGTTAAAGTGAGATAAAGTCAACAAAGATTCATGTTCCGGGTACTAGACAGGGGTGAGGATGAAGTTACTCGTGTTTGAAACAACTTCCCGTTCGTTCTTGAAATCTTAAATGGACGTGTTCGCAGCTTTTAGAAAATGAAATTCGACAGAGGGTGCACTTCAGTATTGCGGTAACTTGAAAATCACCCCTGTCCTTGTGCTGTATTGCATCAGTACATTCACCAACGTCTACATACACAGAAATGACATTTTTCAACAGGCATATTCTGCACTCTGCGGTGGAAATTCAAACTGAAACCGATAGATATTGGGTTTTATATTGCGTAGACGGACAGCGCAAGTTTTCGATCGGAGTAACAAGTGAACAGAATTTATCCAGTCAAAAATATACCAAAGCCTATTGTATGTATTTACAAAAGTATAGATTTCAATACACACAATAAGCGAATAGTTTATGGTCACGTGGAGTACACATATCAGCGCCTCGGACGGGAAATACGATACAAACATGCGTGTTTTTTACGAGTACCTAGAAGTGCCCACAGTAAACGTGACATTTTTACATTTACACATCAGCATATCAATCCAGAATAACCAGCTGCAATGAAGGCATATAAGAATATAAATTAACCCATCAAACTCCATGTAGAGTAAATATCTATCATTTATCAAAATGTGTCAAACATAAAAAAGTATTTTTTTCTTATTTTCACATGAATTGGATGAATGTAATGGCATGAGCTTCTTCTGATGGTCACAGCACCAACTGGAATTAAATGACGTGGAAAAAAGAAAACATGGAAACAAATTTTCCTTCCTTTTGAAACAGAACTATGCAGAGCGGTAGCTCCCCTCCGGTTTTCTAGCTATTTACAAACTCTTCCAGGCAACACCATCAACGCCTCATGAATCTTTGAATAAAAGTATTTCAAGGATTTTGTTCATTTCCGCCCCGTGCACAGCTATCATTCTATTGCTCTGGCTACATCCACTTTGTCATCCTTCTCCCTCTGTGCCTTTTTACTGGTCAACATCAAATATTTATTGCTTCTTTATTCTTTAACAAGCTCAGCATTCCTATCTCACAGCCTCCATTCCGGTTATTTTCCATTCACAGGTGAAAAAAGGGATTCACCTTTCTTCATCCAGCCAAACTTTTTTCCCCTTATGTCTTCAAACAGTAACACCTTGAATTTCCTCTTTGACTCTTCCTTTACTTTGTATTGTCACTCTGTCCATTCCAGCCTGCCTTCTGTCTCTTTTTTTTCCTCCACCTCATGCCTTCGTCCCGAACCCTCCTCCTCCTCCCCCGCCTCCTCCGCCCTGCATGCTGAAATACTCGGTGAAAGACGGGAGCCGGGGTGGCAGCGGGGGTGAGCGCGTGGCCGGACGTGGGGGTATCGGAGGCGGGGGAGGGGGCAATATCGCCGTCAGGTCAGCGGCGGTGGTGATGATCTTCTGCTCGCTGTTCCTCGGCACCTCAGGTCCTTTACGGGCCACCGTCTCCTCCACCGTCTTCACCGGGTCCTGGAAAAAGGAAGATAATAGTTTTACACTTTTGACCTGGTCTGATGATCCTCGGAGTGTAGGTGATACTCAGTTTTTGTAGGGTTAGGGTTAGAGGGTTGGAGGGTTAGAAGAGCTACAAGGGTCTAAACAGCTAAAAATAAACTTATGAACCTGAAAATGAGCATAATTTGTAACCTTTAAAGATAAAGATTGAGATGAGATAAAGATGCTCAGGCAGATTTATCAGATCCCGATTTGTACTTTGTCCACTCCGACTCCGACCACACTTGTGAACAAACCAGCCTAAACTAAGAAACAACTTCTTGCCTGATTGATTTCAACTTCCTCCGACCCTCGGCTTAAGTAATTTTCCTTTCAGGACGTTACGGAAATGTGTTGCCCTTGCAAGAAAGTGGGTCCTTGTGTCAGCAACACCACACCATACATCACTTTCTGACAGCTTCCTCTCCAGCTCACAGATGCTGAGGGGGTTATATAGGTCGGTGGTAAATTACACATGTACCAAGTTTCCTGACCTCCAGTTCAATTACTTCACTCTGCAGAAACTGTGAAACACTAATATTCAGTGGGATCAGAGCCTTTCTGTAGTAACCTTAATATATTCATATTATTCAGTACAATCAAGGTCAATATACGTGTGTATCACGCAAAAATCTAAGGCCGCAAGTGGCGATTATTCTCTTTATTAGGGTGTATGAGACCAAACTTAACATGTGTTGAACCAGCATTTAAGTGACTAGTTACAGTTTGTTTTACTTCATCAATTTGGTGAAAAGTAATTGCTGGAGATACAACGTAAGTTTACTTTATTGTGATTCTGTTGAAATTTGATAAACGATACTTGAGTAATTGCCTTCCTGTCGTCTATGAAAACACGTAAACGAAGTATTGGAAACACTCCCCAAATGATTTGGATTGTTCGACACAATCCACATCTCGCTCGTCTTTAACGTAATCAGATTCTTGTCTCGTGCGCTGCAACACGCGAGAGGCTTATCAGGCATTTTTCACTGAAAGTTACTAAAACCTGCAGTTGCAGATTTCAGCTCCTCCAGCTTGGATGATTTTAAATTAAAAACACTATTTTATGCCGTCTGAGAATCGTTCCCATCTCGGGAAAGACTAAATTGTTTGCTAGACAATTTTCAGTGTGGCCCCCCGACCACTTTATAGCACACAGACGGCTCTGATGCATTCAGAATTCATCCTTCGGGCAAAAAGAGTGCGCGCCACACTCAGATTTACTTTGCTCTTCCACCAAATGACCCTCCAATAGACTCACTGTGACAATGCAAGTAATCACATTCCCTTCACTCAGCGCAACAAAGAGCTGAGACTCTTATTCCCCCACCTTGGTGCCACAGTAATAAACTAAAAGCAATGTTGAAAATCAGAGTGTGTCATTGTACTTTTTTGTGCGCTCTCCCAAATGTCTTCCATTTAGATGTCTGCAGCAAATGCAGCAATTCTGGTGTTGGATTTCTAACAAGGACCAGGAGAACTAAGCACACTACTTTTCTTCACACTGGCCTCCAGGAAGTTGGACAATTAATTTCTGATTGCTGGCACTCGATTGTAAAACCCATAATGGCTTCCATCATCGCAACAACTTCAAGAGATGTTTGTTTTCTCTTCTGCACATTTTGGGCTGATAATAACTTTTTTTTTTTTTATACAAGAAACATTTCGCCTCCGTGTTCGAAAGGTGCTGCAACTTGTGCACTTGTCTTTCCTTGTCAGTACTTGGGTTGCCTCTTCGTGTTGTATTATTCCTGCCAGTGTCTGCACATTGTATCAGAGCGGAGGAAAAAGACTCACAGCTCTTCTCCTGCCACTCATTTCCGCGCAGTGTGACAAAAAAAAAAAAGCAACTTCCACCAACTCGAAAGTTCCCCAGCGCTGGCAAATTAATCACGGCAAACACGACACCTTAATTTGGTCTTGTCAAAGTTTCCATTTAATCATTATCTCCCGGTGCCCGAGTGTTTTTGTATCACCGCGTGTGCTATGTAACGCCGTGCTCACTGTCATTAACCTGAAGCCCACAGGAAGAGACGCCGAAAGAAAAAAATCCTCAA
The DNA here is from genome assembly GCA_039737535.1 of Lagodon rhomboides. NCBI lineage: Eukaryota > Metazoa > Chordata > Actinopteri > Spariformes > Sparidae > Lagodon > Lagodon rhomboides. The sequence goes on along the minus strand of CM077788.1, from coordinate 23,923,836 downwards.
AAAAACATTTCCCCTTAGCAATCTGCGTCGTTACACTGATGCCTTCTAATTTGAGGCGTCTTTGTTAGATGAGACAGCAGTTAATTTCAAGCTAGGTCTGACACCGTATAGCATCAAAAACACGAGTATGACTTGGATGAATCTAATTAAATATAGCGAGCACTGAAGAATGGTTGGGAGACTTTAAACTCGATATAGAGACGCAGTACTTAGATAAAGTTCTCAATCCGATGCCCTGGTTTACCTTTAACCTCTTTCTGCACCTTCATTTACTTGTTCATGACTGGGGCAGATTTAATAGATATTAATAGACGTGTCACGACTCTCCAAATCCCTGATTCCATTAGACTTTCGAAGTCAAGGTCACGATTCTATTCCATTTTCTATGGATTCGATTTAAGCACTTTTTTTTTTCCCCCAGCACTGACAGCTATGCAATTTCCAGACCATCACATCTGGGTTTCTACGGATGGATGTTTCTTTTTTCCCCTGACAACTTTCAAATTCCCCTTTTAAAAAAAAAAACACTGTGGTAATTTACAACAACAACTTCCCCACTTCCTGGAGGCTTTCTGCCGGTTAGAGTGAGGCAATTTCAAATAATACTCACCAAAAATAAAGATTCCAGAGTTCAACAAAAAGTACCGCCATTAAGCGATGCAACAATAAACAACAAAAAGATAGAAATTCTGGGTTTTTTTAGTAAAAACAACATCTCTGCTGTCGGAGTTACCTCTGGTACGAGCCGGCTGATCATCTTCATGCACACTGTATGTCTGGAAGTGCAGCTGCAGGCCACCCCTGAGCTAGATGTGTAATCTTTGAAGTGTTTCTCAAGACATGTGCAAGTAGGCGAGGAGGGTATGAATAGAAAACAAAAATACACGGAGAATTGCAGATCCTGCTTTTGATTTTGGTGATCGAAACTGAAGCTCATTTAAATCGAGTTTCGATTAAGGATCAAAGTCACGACACCAGAGAGATTAATGATTAATAATGATCGTTTCACATTCATTTGTCTGTTCATTCATGTGCATAAACACACAGCATTTGCTCATCTGTCTCTTCACAGACTAACACTAAGCAGTTCGAGCACATTACATCGGTCTTTAAATATCTGCACTGGCTTCCTGTGTGTCAAAGCATAGACTTTACAATCTTACTACTCTCCTATATAGCACTAAATGGGCCTAAATAAATCTCTGATTCACGTAACGAAGCATCCAGACCCCTCAGGTCATCTGGTCCTCAGTGTTTCCAGGATCAAACCAAGTGAGGTGAAGCAGCTCCCCACCTTTGGAACAAGTTTCCTGACTACCTGAGCTCTGCTAACGTTGTCTGCTCATTTCACTCGAGGCTTAAAACATATCGTTTACTGTGGCTTTACAATAAGATAGATATTTAACTCCTTAAAAAAAATAACTACAATAGCTTTATTTGTTTTTAATTGTCTTTTAAATGCAATTTTAAGATGCTAATTAATGTCTTGACGTTTTAGTTTTAATACATTTATAAGTCTCTCTAAAGCCCCCTGACTTGCCTGTCGTCTGAATGGTGTTATATTAATTAAACTCGCCTCGCCTTCCGCTTCAGCAACTTCAATCCGGGATATAAAGCTTGAATCCAAAAAAACACGTACATTTAAACTTACTGATTGGATGGAGAAGAGTTCGGTGAAGTTCGGCTGAGAGTCTCCCAGGAAGGAGCTGTTTCCGTAGGCGTGATGCGGGAAACCCTCCCCCGCCTCGCCTGCTTTCGGACTGGACAGCAGGATCCCGATCTGGGACGTCCGGACGTGATAGGGGAAGTTTTTATTGGCTGCAGAAGGTCGTGTGATTATCTGAAGGGGCGAAAGGATGAAAAGACCTGACGATTCCTGCAGATTCTTACATATATAATCTATGTGTGACAGTATATATAGTAGCTAACACATAGTGAGGGGAATATGAGGTCCAAGTGAAAGGTGGGGCTTGCAGTGCGTGTGGTGAGCAGGAATATAAAAGGAGTTTGCGTGCGCAGTACGGGCCATTTGTGAAGAACAATGTGTCGAAGGTGAGGAGGAGGTAGATAATGATGTGTGGAGGAGACAATCAGCATGAGGCAGTTATGACTCGAGGATAGTGAATAATGTATGACTGACAGTGGCAATAATGACTCTTGAATAACGTGAACCGTGTTAAAGTGCAAGGGTCTGCATGGGCGTGCGTGTGTGTGTGTGTGTGTGTGGTACGAACGAGGAAGACGATGTGGGCGTAGAGGTGGATGCCGAGCTGAATGCCGTTGACGATCTTCTCCCGGGCCCAACGCGGAATCCCGAAGTTGGCGATCAGAGCCATGACAGGCACTGCGAAAAACCTGAGGAAGACACGTGAGAAGATTTTAGGATAATGGCGCGGAGAAAACGCATTAAAAAGGAAAGATGGGAGAGAGGGAGGCGGAGAGAGAAGAAATAGATGTAAAGCACAGGGAATGATAAAGATGAGATGAGAGGAGCGGCGTAGATAATGAGGCGGGAGATAGAGGCAGCAATGAGAGAGAAATACAGAGATAATATTAGTCTTTGTAATCGACTCTTTATTTCAAGCTCAAGCTATTATACACGGTGAGTGAAGGGCAGAGAAGCTGAGCTGCGTACGTTGAGGACTTTTTCTCAGGGCTGCCGAATTAAAAGCGCTACTTTTCAGTTCAAGGCTTTAAAATATCAAGCACATGGGAGCATAAATTATTCTAGAGGGAGAAAAACCTCATCATCAGCTGAGTAAAAATAGATATTTTCCTCTAGCAATCATTCGCTCAAATACAATTATCTGTAGTGTTGGTAGAGCGCAGAGGTCGTGCACACAGTGTTGTATAAGGACAGTGCAAAATAAACAACTTTTCATTCCCGGACCACTAAAGCATCAGCTATCTCGTGCACATTTTTTACAGAGCGGCATAAATTATTCAAATTGAAGAGACCTCAAACAGAGAATTGTGTGTTTTCCGACTCCTGCAATCTCTCGCTCAGGTGCTATTATCCCGCGGCGAGGGCACAGAGGGGGGGAAATCTGTGTGGGCTCTCACCATAGCGTGTACGTGGTGAAGAAAGGGACGTAGAAGGGCTGTTTCTCGGGGTAGTGTTTCAGGGAGACCAGCACGGCGTAGCAGAACCACACGTAGGCCAGCAGCTGCAGGCCCATCAGTCCGTATCCTGCGGGGCTGTCGTAGGCGTACAGCACCTCACCTGGGTCAAAGAACTGGCACAGGAACGCGAGACGTTATGCCAAAAAGGAGGCGCACACATCACAACAAAGCTAAACTTTTACACAAATTAGAAACCGAGCATCTATTGGCTTGACTTCACATTGTAGTCTGTGCTCTAATTACAAAGATGGATTGCTCCCGGTTCAGCTGACGCGCTGCGCTGACCGAGCCAAAGCTCAGCTTGTAGCATTCTGCGCGAGTCTTTGACATTGACACTTTTTCTCCACAACTAGGTCATCCTGCATGCGTGTGCACAAGTTTGTGTGTGTGTGTTGCATCTGCGGACACTAGATTCTATTTCACAGTCCAGCGGCTGGGTAGCATTGGCCACCATACAGGGTTACCCTTGCTACATAATGTATAGGTCTGACGGCTCGGCGTGGAGCTTCTTGGGATCCGTCCAGCCAACCGGAGCCTGTCAGACCTTCGGTTGCGGGCCCAGTAACAGGAGCACTCTCCAGGTCTTTATTTCAGTTTCAATTGTAACCCAGTTTGGCGTATTTTTAGCAGTTGCTCCCCTGAGTTTGGAGCTCTTTAATAGCAGGGACCATGTAAGAGGGCAGGCTGCAGATAAATTACACTGCTTCAGATCCACATATTGCAGCGTGAGAGATGGCTATAGGCTCCAGCGTTAAATATAGCACGGATACATCCACTGCACTATTCCCACCGGGTCATTACCACGCTGTATTCAAAAGACTGTAATCCACTGGTCCTAAATGTACCGTCATTACATCTGCCTGTGCTGAAGCGTCTGAGGTATGCAGAGATGTATGTAACTGTGACACTCCCAAGAGTGTTATTAATTCATAAGCTCGCATGCTCGCCATCATAGCTGGTGAAATCTGTTTCCGTCCTCACACATACAGAGACACGGCATAATTAATGAGAGTGGAGCTCTCACAGTATGCTGATTAGTAGGTCTAACTTCCCAATCCCTGGAAGCCCTTAAAGAAACAGTCATTGATTTAAGATTTATGATCTCAGGTACAGTGGTACCTCTGTAGCTGTGTTTGTATTCGGGATTTGGCCTGTCAGAATCCATGATTTGCAATTTGTAACTCATCAAGGATTTGTTTCCCTTAACAATCAACTTGATGCATATTCATAATTAGCCGTGTATCAATGTAATGAGTAATTTGACAGGAAAAAGCCATTACAGCCCACGTTGATCTGTGGGACCCAACTCCTCCATGAATCATTGTGAGATTATTAATAAAAAAAAAGAGCCAAAGAGAGCAGTAACACAAGTGCTGATACCGTGTCAAGCATCGTCAAGTCAGAAATCTCACACCCCGTCATCCTGGGTGTAATTTCAGACGCTGCTTTCAAGTCTGAAGCGGAGGAACTCTGAGCTGTTCACATGTTTAACTAGCTGCGATCTGAATGTAAATTAACCGAACTGCAGTAGATTTAGCTTTTACTGTAGTTACTACTCCGCAGAGTAAGACTTCCTTAACGTGAAATTAAGGCTGCTACTTAAGATTATTTTCGCTGCTCATTATCCCGTCAGTTACTTCCCCCTTCTTAATTGATTAATCTCTTGTCTACAGCCAGGCTCCCATCCAAATGTTTAGCAAATTTTAACCAAATTTCAAGAAAATCTGCAAAAGAAAATGCAAATGAATGCCTGTTTTCACAATATATTGTTATGTGATTATTGGTAGTTGGTAAAAAAACAGTTACAATCGAACCTCGAACGATGAAAAACTGTAGAGAACACAATGGAAATGTGACATTTCTGTTTGTGTCATGTATTACTGTGAGGAAGGTAACATCAGATCTGTGTGGAGGGATAAGGACAAGTTTATTTTAATCCTTCTCTTCAGTCAGAGCAAAAACAGCTGATCGGTCATTAACTCCCTTTAATTGCACTCACTCTTTTCCTTAAAAAGGCCCAAAACCACCCCGAGCAAGCGTAAAAACTTTTTGCTGAACCGAGAAACTTTCTTTTCAACGTCTGCCGTTTCCATCACCCTTTTTTTAAATGCAATACTTCAAACGTGCATAAAAATAAGTTATCGGAAACACGGCTTATGAAGTGTTTTAAAAATGCCCATCGTAATTCCCCAAGAGCTCAAGCTGAAGTCTTTATATTGTTTGTTCTGTCAACTGAATGGTCCAAATTAAAAAAATATCATAGATATGATATAACAGAAGCTGAAACCAGTGGAATCAAATAATTTATTATCAAGACTGTCGCTGATGTTGTTGGTCCTACTTGTCTTTGTGAGTGACAGGATTGTTTTTTCCCAGTTGGCAGCTCATATTTACAGGAGAAACAACCAAACAAGAATGTGGCACATGACAGTTGGCGAGGACATGAATCAACAACAATTCTGATAATAAATAAGTAAACCCAGCGTGTCTTTGGGTTTGAAGGCGTCAACTTCGGCACCTGGGGAATTTGTGGAGGGATTTTTGCGCATTGTTTCAAATACAGATTAAAATGATGATTGAATCCGAAGATTAATCAAATCAATAGACTTCTTTTGAATCAGATATTCAGCATTCTTTCTAATTGGAATCAGTTTTTTTGTCTGATTTTGCCGGTCAAAGTCCACCACAGTTGACCTCCAAACGAAGCCAAGGTGTGGATTTGCTTCACCATCGGGTTTGCAAATGGTTTTTTTTTCTTGCTCCTTTTTTTGCTCACATGGAATATCGGGGAGGCGAATGTTGATTTTGCATACATTAAGCAACAAGTTTAACGTTTTTCATTTGCATAAACTATCAAAATTGGAGGGATACAAAGCTGGTTGAAAGTCAGCAAAGTTCCTGTTCAAGTGCAGTTCCTGAGTTTATTATTAAATTTATATTGATGATTGGAGAGTCAGTTCCACTGCATAAAGTCTTCTCCAGCACATCCCCAAAGATTCTCCACAGGGTTAAGGTCTGGACTCTGTGGTGGCCAATCCATGTGTGAAAATGATGTCTCATGCTCCCTGAGCCACTCTCTCACAGTTTGAGCCTGATGAATCGTGGCATTGTCATCTTGGAATATACCCGTGTTATCAGGGAAGAAAAAACTCCATTGATGGAAAAACCTGGTCATTCAGTATATTCAGGAAGTCAGCTGACCTCGTTCTTCTGGGCACATAGTGTTGCTGAACCGAGACCTGACCAACTGAAGCAACCCCAGATCAGAACACTGCTCCCCAACAGGCTTGTACAGCAGGTTCAATTCCAGTTAAATCCAGGTGCTGACTTTCTTTTGGCCAGGCGATGTATATATATCGGTCACCTTGGATACTTAAAATGTTATCAGCATCAGCACTGACAAAAACATACCGGTCAATCCCTAGCGGGTAACGTGTGTGTGTGTGTGTGTGTGCGTGCGTGGTGCTGTACCTCTGCCTCGTAGATGAAGAGGATGACGTAGGTGATTGTGTAGACGGTCATGTAGATGCTCAGTTTAACCGACCCACTGTGACTGATCCTCGCTCTGACACACACACACACACACACACACACACACACACGTACAGAGGGTTAGAGTTCACACAGACGTTAGCCGAAGATAAGAAACACACACACACACGCACACAAAAACAAATCATGCATTTGGTTTTCTGCACTCGGAGCAAAGACAGCTTAATCTATAAGCGGCTATTCAACCCGAAACCGGCACAAAGGACTGGTGCGCTCAAAATCTGAGTTTTCTGTATCTAAAATTGGCTGCAGACTCATGGACACGGCAGGCTGTGAAAAAGGCTGTCCGCGCTAACAAAAGCAGAAATTAATGCCTCTTTATTTGCTCAGCAGCGTTCAACAAATGGAAGCACTTCCGCGTTAAGCCTTCATCAGCATTTCAAGCATCCTTCTGCTCAGACTAACTCATCGCCACACACCAGAGGAAACATATCAAGGTTGTGGGGTAGTTATCTCCAGACTGTCAACTTATCAGTTCCTCCAGATAAACAGATGTGTTTTTGGTTTGATGGTGATGCAGTTTTAAGTTTATTCACCGGGGTTTTAAGAGGATTTACTAAGTGAAAGAGATCACAGAATCTCCTGAACCCACAGGAGGGTGTAATCCTGGAGTCGAAAAGAGCCTGCTTAAAAATCTTGCAAGCTCAGTTTTTCGCAACAAGAGTTCAGTCTGGAAATTATCCGCAGCGATTCAGCTGGGCCCGGCGCAGGATCAATCTTCATACTACGAGCAGCGGTTTAGGTGATGAGTCACGGTGAGTCAAATCCTCGTGAACCGGCTGTGTTAGCTGTTTGTATTTATTTCATTTTTTTTTAAAATCATCATTGTGCCAATTTCTCACATAAAACCGAAGAAACCCACTTCTGGCAGAAATTTCACCACGTTTCAAAAAAACAGCTGGCACGCTTGATAACTGGACTTTCAAATTGGAACTGGACGACTGGAAAGACCACCGACAGTCAGGCGGGGAGGGCATTTGTCCAGTCAGGTGTGAGATGGATACCAGCTGATCTTCCAGCACAGGAGAACACTCTTAAATCATCTATGGTGTGAGCGAAACCAAAACTTTGTCTCCAGCCAACACGCAAAAATAGAAAAACAACAATCTTCACAATAGGGGCTGAGGAATATATCAAACTCTACCCTTATTGTGATATGAGATTATGTAGAGTCTAATGGATCTCATCATGTCGTGAGTCAGCCACGTGAGAAAAAAACACTGTGATAAATTACAATACAGTCAAAGCAGTTCCTCTCAGGTATTCTGAAAAATATCGCTTATGACGGCAAATATCGCAGTAATTGATAATATCTAATATCGACCCGAGCCTACGACAGATATCCATCTTCAGGACAGGGGAGCCGATTAGACAGGCACAACAAGACATAAAAAATCAGACGGAAGAGGAAAACATGTCGAAAAATGACTAACAACAAATCTTCAATCGCAATGATTTCAACTGGAATCAAGAAATATTGTCCATGTGAATATAGCGTTTGACAATGACGGTTGAATGTGGGTTTAATGATTAAACTGGTATAATATCAAGCAGACCGAGTTCACAACGGAGCAGCATCCATCTAATCCCCAGATGTATCAAGTGCTTCATCCTTCATCCTCACTATCAGACCGACAGACGAAAAGGGTTTGTTGACTGACACCTAACATTGTCATGTCACCGTGTTGTGAGCGTGACAGCGAGGCCTCACGGTGAGAGAGACAGTCGGCTGCGTAAACACACCGGCACAAGGTGACAGGCTGGCATAAACAGAGGCACGCGCAAAGAAATAACGCACACACACACACACGCAGAAAAAAGATGTGCGAACCCCCACCTGGTGACAGTGAAACCTTTGCCCAGCAATATGAGCATCAGAAGGAACACCAAGAAACTGACGGAGAACAGTAATTTCCCTGGAGAGAGAGTGGGAGAAGAGGGGGACAGAAAGAGAAGACAGAGGGGGTAATTAGGCTGTGGTTTCACAATCTGTAATATCAGAGGGGCACACACTCTCACACACACACTCACACACACACAAACTCATGCATTATCCTGCCTATGCCCATCAAACCTTCTATTGCACTTCTTCACCCCTGCGCACACATCCATCATCATCCACTCAATCATTCTGCTCGGGTAGTGAGTGATTTTCCGGTGCAGAGGCTAGTGTCAGTCAGCCAGCCAGTCAGTCAGTCAGTTATTCAGCCAGTCAGTGGCCGTTGCAGGGGAAGAACTCACCGAGTATTTTCAGGCTGCCGTTGCCGACTCCATCTCTGGCATACAGGCCCCAGTAGACACAATGGAACAACAAGCTGAGCACTGCCAAGTGAAAGAGATGCAGGTAGGAGATAAATACAAGGAAGGGAGAGGGAGAAGAGAGGGGAGGGATGAGATGAGGGGGGAGCAGCAGAGGAGCAAGGGGAAGGGAGGGTTGTTGGAGAAGAAGAGGAGTAAAAAAAGGTAAAATAAAAACAAGGAGAAGAGGTAAAGAAAGGATAAATGGCAACGACGACAAGGAGATGATAATGAGGAAGAAAGGGGAGGGCAGGAGGGGTGAGAGAGGGGGAGAAGAGGAGCGAGACCGAAAATAATTGATAAAAGGAGATGAGAAAGGAGCAGAGGGCTCGAGAGGAGAGGCAGAACGAGAATTTAGAGGTGGCAGGAGGATCGAGAAGGGATTTGGAGAGGGCACAGGCAGGCGAGAAGGAAGACGTCGAGATAAGGGGCGGGGAGGGGTGAGGGTGAGGGTGAGAAGAGTGAGGGGGCCGTTCAGCGGGAACAGCACGCTCCAATGAACACTGTAACGCAGCGCGGCTGTTTGCAATAGTTCCCATTCAGAGGCTAATAAGGCCGATAATATCTTGGCTCTTGAAGTTGGGATTAAGGTATGAGATGCTGCAGCCATGCGAGAGGCTCATTGTTATCTTGAGTGTGTGTGTGTGTGTGTGTGTGTGTGTGTGTCGGGACAGATGATCTCACCCTCTACACCTGCCGCCGTCATAAACATTTTGTAGGTTGTGTGAAGAAGCTGTCTTCCCTTTAGATTATCTGCAGAGAGGAAAAAAAAAAAACAGAGGAATGAGATAGAGGTGATGGAGGTGTGTGTGTATGTGTGTGTGTGTGTGGGGATAGAGATAAAAAGGATGGAGATATGCTAACAGATGGCGGAGGAGAGCGAGAGAGGTACAGGGAGTGAGAGGGAAAAAAAAAATAATAACAGGGGAACGGGCCAGATGAACGAGGGGAGCATCCATTAGTATGCATCCGTCTTTTGATGACGCCGCGTACATCTTTCTCCATCCTCTCTGCCTAATCTGGGAGGAAATATTTTTAATGCGTATTTAAGCAGGCAATTTTACAGCCAAAACACTCCTACAAACAGCAGTCACCCAGGGGAAAATTTACAAGGGGAGGAAGGGGCCGTAAATGTTCGCACACTCTCGCTGCCGCCCTGTGTAACGCAGGCTCGGCCAGAACAAATGCTGCTGGATCCTCCCGTGGTTTCAACCCTCAGAGGTAATGACGGCTGTCGAACAAACATGCCTCCCAAAGAAACAAAAATCCTGTCATCTTCTCCTGTTTTCAGCGTTGTGTAAGTTTCCAATAATTCATAATCTGCATAGGACATTGTGAATATTGTTTTAATTTGTCATGAGAAATCAATTGAGGTTTTTTTTCCCTTCGTTCCTTCCTTCCTCACCAATGGTTTTATTAGTGAAAAGCAAAATTAAACAAAAAAACACAATGCCAAGTTGTCAAGTCACCATTTTTCACATTTTCTTTCCTATTCTATTCCCCATCCAACCCCTGCACGATAAAGACACACGCTAAAATAAAAACTAAAAAAAGAAAGAAAGAAATCAGGGAAAATAAAAGAAAAATAAATAGAATTAGATTAAAGTCAAATAAAAAGTTAAAAAAAGGAAACTCAGCTTCAACTTGTTTATATCTGGCCATGGGGTTAAGGAGTGCATTGTTCAGGGGGCTGCTGCAGGCTGGTGATAATGCATAAAAACATTCAGGAGGGAGAACAGATAAAGCATTAAAGAGGGAAAAAAGGGTCGCCACTTCTTTAGAAAGCGCTCGCGAGACCCTGTAAGTGTAAACTTTATCTTTTCTAGGTGCAAAAACGACATCATATCCTTCAGCCATGCAGAGAATGATAGGGTAGATAGCGATTTCCAGGATAGGAGTATTATTCGCCTGGCCTCTATACCAGGGGGGCCCAAAAGCAAACACCAATTATACTGTTAAGATGCAAAATGGTACTAGATCAGGTCAGTTTCTATTGTCACTCTGCCCGTCGTGCTTTAAGGTTATAAAAATCCTCTATTTCACTGACCAAAGTGGGACCACAGTTGGCCTGCCTGATGTTTCCAGCAAAAGATTATTTATAATTAATTTCAAAAAATGTGTTTGTAATGTAGGCAGTTTTATATTTTATGAGGTAATATAATCAAATTCAATTGATATAGTCTTCTGGCCCGTGACCCACTATTACTTAACCCGCTAAAAATAGGTGTTGCCAGAACAGGAGTCTGCCTTTCAGGTTTTTTTTTCCCCCTTGTGTGTCCCGTTCTCAGTAACGTGCTGGAATAAGAGGCAACAGTAGAAAACAGCAGATCATATACCTATGGTACATACAGAAGACGTTAAAACGTGTTTTAAAAAGTCTTAATCAATACAATTCTGAATTAAACATATCGTTTTTCCGGAGCTGACAACATAAGTTGCTAAGGAGTGAGACATCGTTCATCTTTCTCGTCTCTGTTGAGAGCTGCACGTGTGCAGTAACGATCAGAATAACAGCGGACACTTTTTTTACATGTTAGAGACTTGTTGCATCACAACAAATCTTATATGAGCTACAGAATATAAATCATTAATCTTTGCCCACGACATCTGAGCCTTTATACCCTCTGGTGTGCATAAACTACAGGTTAGGAACTTCTTTTTAAAATACAGAAATATGACATTATCTGTAATCAGTATCAGCCACGAGAAGCATGTAATCATCAGTCATTGCACCGACTGAAAAAATGTCACATCATACATCCCTAGAATATTCCACTGAAGCTGGCAGAGGCAACGTACACATGGAGAAGGAGATACAGCAGTTCTTTCACGGCCGTCTCGCAATCTGCATAAAATCACAATAAGATTTCAGCGGAATCCACCAGTCAAAAGACGTATTTGCACCTCATTATGTGGCTTTATTCCCCTGCAATGTGGCAAGCAAAGCAATAACCTTCCGATAACACTCTCTATTTAAACAGCTCCATCTTCCATTTCCAACCAGTGTACTCATTTTTGGATACATATATAACAACAGAAGTCAATTTAAGGATTTTGAAGGATATTTTAGGGCAATCTTGGAGCTCAATATCCAGATTCCTCTCACTTTAACAGAATAAGTTGACCAAATTTACATTTGTCCTCATGTACCGCTTGTCGCATCTAACCATGCAGATCATTTTGACTTTATTTGCTCAGATTTTTAGACGTGTAAGATTTTGGCCTTCATTCCAGTAAACTGGAGCTCATAGTTAGACTCTCTGCCTTTTAGGGTCTTTGATTCTTGATTGCAAGATTGATGATGCTTGTCTGTGCTTCAATTACAGGATGTAGTAATTCAACTTAAGAAGGCAGGAATAAAAGGTTTTTCCATTGGTGCCAAGCATTTTCCAATTACATTTTTAAAGCTGTGAGCACAAAAACCCGTCACCACAAAATAATATATTGTGGTGGCTGCAGAAAACGCAGGTTTCTCAATGTCCTGGCTCATAAAACCAACATTATTTGCATAAGCAGTTCTCAATCTGACAGTTTGGAAAACCCCAAATGCTGATTAAATAAACGAGAAAGAAAAATGATTACTGTGACACCAAGTTCAGTTTATTTTTATTACACTCTTTAATTAATCAGTATATTTTATTGTGTTTTAGGACTTTAATCTGCATTTTACTTCCACCTCTTCAGGCATCTAAAGATCCTTCATAAGATACGATCTTTGGTTGAACCGCTCGTAACTCATCTACGTCATTAAAGTCCGAACTTGTGATTCGTGGCCACTGGTTAATTTGTGGGGGCTATAAACCACTGCAGCAGAGCTTTTGTTCTCAGCTGCCTCCGGTTATTTGAGCTGTGACCTTCGTGTGACAAACTCGCTTCACTAACCTTAAGGCTCTCCATTCAACCGTTCACCTTTACACAAAAACCAGACCTCGCTTTCGCCATGTTGCTCACGCTCCGTTCTGACAAACCCCCGGCCCCACCTTTACTTATCAGAGGAAACATGAAGACTTACTCGCATTCCATCAAGGAAACATGTAGATTTTAAAATGGATCTGAGGAGAAGGGGGCACTTAATGACTTCTGCAGGCTTTGAAAGTCAGAGGAAAGTGGCTTTTTTTCATGGAGGAAGAGGGAGAACGAGCGAAGGAGTAAGTGGAAAAGGCAGTACTTACAGGCAAAATAGCAGGAGAGGAGGAACACCATGGAGAAGATGACCAGGAACGTGATGTCTGTCTCCAGGATTCCTGTGAAAAAAAGAAGGGGGATGAAGTAGAGGAGGGAGCGAATAATTGATGAGAGAGAAAACAGGGGAAGGTGGGAAAAGAGAAACAAAATGTACAAAACAGAAAGGAGTCAAAGAGGTTCAGAGAATATCGAGAAAAGTAAGAGAGGGGGAGGACAGAGGAAGACAAAAAGTAGAAGAACAGATGAAAAATTCAGAGAGGCAGGTGGGAGATGAGGATATTGGATTAGTTAGGAAACAGAGTTACAGTAAGAGAGAGAGAGAGAGGGGGAACATTGGAGATGTAGGAATAATTCATTTAGAAGCTACTCTGGTCCCTTTCTTCTTTTCATCCCTTCCTCTCAGTTCATCTATCATCATTAATTCATCCAGCCGTCCCTTCATTATTGTAATTTGTTCAGTTCAGTGTGCTTTATTGGCCGTGCTAAGTGGTGTTGGCTCGTGCCATCAGCGATTGGTTCCATAATCTCTCTCTTTCTGTCTAATCACTCTTACCGAACTCATCTGCAGAGAAATGCTGCGTCCAGAAAGACTGGCCATTGGTCAGTTTCATCTCGTACTCCAGCCGCAAGCCATCGCCCTGCGAGAGGGGAGGGAGGGTAGAGAGGGGAGCCAAAGTACACAGAGAGGAAAAGAGAAAAAGAGCGGAGGCAGGTGAGACGTCTCTCACAGTTTTACAAGCTTTGTGATCCGCGCAAAATGTACATTATTGCTTAAAGCTGCACTGGACAATTCTGCAGGTTGAAATGTCAGTGAGAGGTTACTCTTTAGATGTTTATTTAAACATCATTCTTGTGACATTTCGCTTTTTCTTCTGTAGGTGGAGAACTACAGGACCTTTTGGGAGAGAATAAAATGTTAGCTGGACTTCAAACCAGCATTTTAAAGTTAAAGTGTACATCAACAGAGTCCTGTGTCCAGACAGCATAAGTAGGAAAGAATTAAATTGGAGCAGAGGACACTGATGCTGAAAATAGCACAACATCTGAGTATATATTTTGGTTTCATGATGGCGTCCCCTGTCTTTGCATTAATCCGTCTATAAGTTCTCCATCTAAGTCTACAGTAGAACTTCTGGGTTTTGTTTTCTTTGTATGTATGAGTGCTGATGAAATTGCAGAATCTGGAAAGGATACCAAAATGAAACCTTTTTCCCACAACCTTCTCAAACTCTACACTTCTTAAATGTTAAAAGTTAAGCAGCCATACAAAACAATTTGATTTAAATCAGAAACTATCTAAAATATGAAAATGAATTGACAAACTGTGACTGAACATTTAAAGCCAGGTTAAAGCACTTGGCAGCTACTGATAGACGCTCCTACTCAGAAAAAAAGTGAATCATACCGCCTCGAGAAAAACTCCAAGCGCACAAATTAAAATAATATAGTGCTGGTACAGAAAATGTCACTGAACTAATCCCAACACATTTGTAATGATGTTAATATCTGTGTAGCCTTCGGTTGAAAATGGCTTTGGTACTTTCAATCTGATCAAATCTATAGTTAACAGAGATTGTATGATTTTAAACATGTGGTATTGAAAAAGTAACTAGCTCACATCAGAAAGATCAATATGATCAGCAATGCAGCTTTTCAGGTAAACACAAATCTATCTAGAAGCAAACAAAGTCTGATGTGAAGTCTCATATCAACACATCACCCTGCTTATCTATACAGTATCTGTATACATCTACAGCACAATCATGGCTGTTGTTGCTGACCATGAGACAGTTTTGTTTTTCAAGATAAATGATTCAAAATCTCCTGCAACACAAAGTCATCTGAGCGAAACACTGCAAATGCACCAAACCAGTGGACGGGCTTCTGTGTTTGTATATTTTAACATAAAATTCCTGCCTACTGTATCACGACCTTCTTGACGGAGCCCAGATTTAATCTAACTTTTCCTTTTACAAGAAAAAAACCATCCAAACAGGGACACACTGTTGGTTTAGCTGCTCATTGTGATTGTGCCATATAAGCGAGTCAGTCCCCCGGCTAGCCTGAAAAGTGCCTCGGGATCCCTCAGGTGTGCGGAGGAAGTTGGTGGAGAAATAAAAAAAAAATCTAGGCTGTTCAGCCTCCTGTGCTGCCAATGAGAAGATGACCCAAATTAACAGGCAGGCAGGATGTGGATCATATCCATAGCAACAGTTTTTTCTCTGCTTTAATACAGAGTAGTCTTTTTTTAATTATTATTCTTATTAACAGTGTGACAGACATCAATAATTTGTTGGGCTCATAAAAATGTGATCAGATGTAATTGCTCTCCATTTTTAATGTTACAAAAGAGAATATTTGGCGAGGTAAAACATGCAGAAGAGTCGAAATGCCACAGAGAAGATGAACACACGCGCGTGGTAAGCCACAGTTGGTGATGATGTTAATTTTTGGCAGCCACACAAGTGAAATGTGACAAACTCAAGTGAATTTGGGAGGTGAGAAAAAAGACGGATGGGGGAGCAGAGAACAAGGGAGGGAGGGAGGGGGACAGAGATGGGTTGACAATCAGAGCACAGAGAGCTCATTTCACACACACAAGTTCAAAGCCGATGGAGTTCGCGCTTGTTGCGGCGGAGCGAGGGAGAAGAGAGAGGGGAGGGAAAAAAGACTTTGATTTCATTTGGCAGCCCGAGACTCCATCTCACTCCCTCCATCAAAAAGGGCGAGAAGCATGGAGCGTGCACTGCCACAAAATCAATACAGACACAAAGAGCAAGGAGACAGAGATAAAGAGAGTGATAGATGTGGAGACGGAGAAAGTTTAAAAAAAAAAAAAAAAAAACAGGTAAAGAGAACGGTGGAATGAAGAAGGAGGAGCGGATGCAAAGAAGGGAAAGAGAGACGGATGCAGGAGAGAAAGCAGCGATGAGGTGGCTCTTCACACAGCGGGGAGTCTCTCCCTCTGTGGGACTGACAGGATGATTTTGGGGGTTTGCTTGTTGGTTTCAGGTGTAAAAGGCATCTGCGTCTGATGTACTGTACTGATATGACACACACTGAATGTGTTCCCTCCCTTGTACAGCTTGTGCTCCCCTGGGCTGCTGATAACTGCATTTAAAAAGGACTTCTTAGGGCCTTTGGGAGAGAGTGCGGATCTTATCTCTGAGACATTAAGTGTTCGGTTGCAGCTTACAGTTCAGTTTAATCTGCAGCAACACGTCGTATTCTATGAGATCATCATTTGTTTGTAGTGTTGCGGCCCTGTGAGAGCCACATTTCTCAGCGAAAGTCAACTTTCCGAGAGCTCAGAGAAACAGACCTGTTTTCGGCTTTGTGATGACGCATTTTCAGGCTAATCCAAATAAATAACAATATATCATTTATTTAGCTCAAAGCATGACGCACAATCATTGATTGAGCGTCATTGACATGGGTGAAGTGAGATGTCTGCACAGAGCCTAAAGGATAATAAAAGAGAAGCTATAGCTAGGATAAAGATAAGAAAGCTGTTGGATGAAGAGCTGCAGGCGACAGGCTGCACACCTCCAACTTCTCAGTGAGGAAACCAACTCTTTTTTCCTCAATTGAGATGAGTAATCGTGATGTCCGATTAAGTTGTTTCACTGGGAGCACACACTACTGTGTCAAGCCTAAAGGACCTGAAAAGTAACAAGTGACTGAAGCTGTGACATCATAATCAATATTCGCCTCTGTGATGCAGCGGAGTAGAAGTGTAAAGTTGCATAAAAATGAAATACTCAAGTAAAGAACAAGCACCTAGAATTGTACTTATTGTAAGTATGGTAAATATACTGATTACATTTCTAGTATGGGTCAAGTTCTAAAAACACTGGGTCCTATATGAAGAAATGCTGCTTTCCTCTACTACTTTTGGCCTAATGCATTCATTACAACTGATAATATCAGCTCAACATTTTAAGTGAAAAGTTAATCCTGCTGCAGTGTGAATCATTCTCCACAAAGATCGAGCCACAGGGTGTAGCATGTCGCCGAAGATTGGAGCGGTACTTCTCCTTGGTGGATGTATAGTCAATTTTGTGCAGGTGTCCAACTCCTGAGTAGACAAAACACCTCCGGACCTGAATATTCCCACCACCATGCCTCACGGCGGTATCTTTCCCTCTCCTATTTGTCTCCTTACATAAACCTTTCTTCAGAAACTTAAATCTCAAACTGGGCTTCATCAGTAAAAAAGGACTTTTTTCATCCACTTTGAAATTCTGGTATTTCTTAGCCCACCTCAAGTGTTTTGGCCTAGTTTCACCTCCTGTGAAGTGGTTTTGAAACTGCTACCTCTGAGAACTCTGTTCTGAGAACAAGACAGCCTTTTCTTAACAGGATTTCTGCTGATTGGGGTCGTGCATTTGTAGTTGGCAAATGATGTATCTGTGATGAAGTTGCCTTTCTAACTCTCAGGGAACTAAACTCAAAGTATTGATCTACTCATGGTGTGGTCACGCTTTGGATACAACTGATTCAGTCTCTGCAAAGCGTTTTAGAGTGCACTGCCCCCTTAGAAACCTTTAGTGCATCCATTATTTGGCTTCACGTCATACTGCAGCAGGCTACTGAGCCCAAACCAAGCTCAAAGCTTTGCAAGAAATATTTGAAGACCAAAGAAGACCGAGGAATCCTGACTGTCGTGGACGTAATTGTTGGGTTCGGACGCTTTTAAAATTTTCAAACCAGTTTGATATAAGGCCTAAGACCAGACCGGTATTAATGGAAATCTCACACGAGACTCCACAGCTTCCAAGAGGACCATAATGAGAGCCCGTGAATGAGAGTGTAGCAGCACTACAGTCCATCAGGGCAACTGCAACACGCCGTGTTTTCATTTCTCACAATCATTTATCCTAACTTGTCCAGTCAAGTCAAGCATCAGAATGATACATAAAAGAAGACTTAAGCTGACCTAAACTGGAGGATTTTCCACAACATGCTCCCCATAAAGTTTCACAATAAAAGCCTCGCAAGGAAATTGAGGGTTTCTCTCCACTGAGCTGGAGGGCTTTTAATTAGTAACAGTGCATTAACGGCGTAAAGCAGTAACTTTCACAGAAACAGGAGCAGAAGATCAAAACAAGGCTTCGTACTGCAGGCTACAAAAACAGTGTTTAACGCTAGTAAGCTGCAGCATAACCTGCACCAACCCGAGAGCTCTCTCTTGTGCAGTATAGTGGCATTGTGTGTACAACTCTCAGTTTTTGTACATCATAACAAGACATAAGCTGAGCTAATCGGATATCCCCGGGCTCCAGCTATCCAGCCACACGCCGCTGGTTCTCTCCACTTGACGCTAGTTCAGTCGGTTGGCACAAAATCTAACTGGCTGAAGCTGGCAAGGACCGGCAAAACTGGAAAAACCTCCCGAACCTGAAATAATTGTTAATTGCAGCCCTAACAAAGTTTATTTATTTAATAATTCAGCAGAATCACACACTTACGTATTGTACTTGGTGTTCACACTGTGAGAAAAACAAACCACAAATCATCAGGCCTGTTCATTTCCCATAAAAGGAAAGCATCTCTCCCAAAAGACTTGCAACACTGTCAAATACTCCTGTTATTATTTCTTATTTATTACGTTTAAGAAGTGCAGTGTTTCAAGTCCAAACTGGCTCTACGGTGAATATCCTTCTTCTTTATACGACTGTGTTACAAGTCTTTATGAGAAATATAG
This sequence comes from Lagodon rhomboides, assembly GCA_039737535.1. Classification (NCBI taxonomy): domain Eukaryota; kingdom Metazoa; phylum Chordata; class Actinopteri; order Spariformes; family Sparidae; genus Lagodon; species Lagodon rhomboides. The sequence continues at coordinate 23,904,971 of CM077788.1, read as the reverse complement.
TTTTTCCGGTGAGTCCTGGACAGAACGCAGCAGACACGGGTGCGTCTCTGCACCGTCTGTTCTATAAAGATGAGTCACCTGGCCGAGCTGACAAGTGAGAAATTCTGGCCATTTTAGCGGCCCGCCCTGCGCCCATTAACGGCCAGTCTAATTTCAGCGCTTTCTTGGATCCCCGCTGAGGTAATTTTGTTTCATTAACAACAGTTTTTGCTCAGCATAACAAAGAGATGTTGATGACGGCCATTCAAAACTTCCCATTAGTCCACTTCTGTTTGAAACACCGTGAGGAGGATGAATGCCTCACAAACTAACACACAGACAACAGTTGCTGGGGTCAAAAGAAAGCAGTGAAGCCACGTTATTGAGTTGTTCCGTTTATGTTCAATTAGCTCGGCCTTACGGGTTCTATCACTGTAACCAATCAAAAAAGGCAATACCACAGAAATAAGTGTTATTTTCTAAACTTTGTAGCTGCAAAAGGTTTCACAGATGCAGCTAGAGCTGGAATGTAAAATATGTGCGACAAGGACAGCTTTTAAAAGTCTTGATGTTATATATTATCAAGGAAAATACCATCAGTGTGCATCCGCAGGAGAAAGAACAGCATTTAAGCCTGCTGATTTCAGTGAACTTTGGTTCCTCTGCAATTTGCTTGTCTGAAAAACCTTTATCCTGCCCGCCAGAGGTCCTCTACTCTGTAATTTGCGATGACCTGAATTTTATTTATAATGACTGTCTGCTATTTTTCCCACTGATGAAATAATGGTTATTTACAGCCTTGAGGTTTCCTGCTATAATTAATCAAGTGAAATTGCCTGGAAATGTTAAATAACCTCACATTTTACCATTCTGTGCAGGAGAGTCTACATCTGGGGATTGAGAGCAGACGTCCTCTGGTTTTAAGAGTTTATGAGCTGATATAGATTTAGACCCACTTCAACACAGGTAAAGACTGAGATGGGAAAATACATTAAAAGGTGAGAAACAGGGACAGAGAGAGGAAAATGGCAGCGCATTAAAGTGACGGTGCGCAGAAAAATGCATGGAACGAGTGGGAGGCAAAGAACAAATGAGCCCAGCAAGATGGCGAGATGGAGAAGGAAAAACACAATTAGTGACAGGCTGACAGAGAGGAGCGGGAGACGGAGGGGTAAATAGATATGAAATGGCGCGGGGCGAGTCGCAGCTTGGTGACGGAGGGTTGAAAGGGAGCAGGACGCAGCCAGAGATTGGGAGCGACAGAGGTAGGAAAGACAGAGAGGTGTGAAAGCAAAAGGGAGACGAGAAGGCGAGCGGCGGGAAATTGGCTCCGGGGCACGGTGTGCATATGTCCCCGGGAGCGGAGACGAGCTTTTATACTTTAGTCCAACAGCATTAGGCAGCGTGTCTATCAGCGGACGCTGGCGTGACACTAAAACACGCTCCGCAGGAAGCATCCGCTCTAATCATATCCCTCTTCAGCGAGCGCTCTCCACTGACTGCATGAAAACAAACCTAGAGAAAAAAAAATCTCTCTCACACACAGACACACACAGGATCATGACCAGGAGCGTGACACTGACGTTACCCAGCGTATGACACTGATAGGCAGGCAGACACAGTGATTCACATACGGAGAGAAACCGTACTTATTCATCCCTTTTCCTCACCCACTTTCGCAAACATGAAAATGCCAGACACGCTGAAAAAAAAAAAAAAAAATACAAAACACAACACAAACACCTCGTTCTGTGACTCGTCCTTGACTGAAGCCCTCGGTGTGGGAGGATGTATCATCGCCGAGCGGAGCCATCATTATACGAACGTGATTTCTCCCAACGAGCACCCCAGTCCAGACTCGCATCAAACAAACAAACAAACTCACCGACAGCGGCGACCACTTTTTGCTTTTTTTTTTTCCTTCCGGCACACCATTACCACAACAGAGTCCTATTAAAAAACAACACAATGCTTAAAAGTCCCTGAAGCTAGCTAATCAATAGGCAACAGCAGAGCTCTTGTAAGGCATGGTTAGCACAGTTTAAGAAGGGAGTCGCATATTAAGAGTCTTTGTTGAACAAAGCCGTGTAGCATGGGGGGAGAGATGAAAGCGCTTCACGGTGTCCAGGGGCAATTAAAACGGAGATGCACCGATTCAAGATCAGCTGGAGAATTTGTGAAGAAGGTGGATGAAAAGGGGGTGAAAAGGGCATTTTTGGTCTCGGAGTAGAATATCACTTTTCGAAATTGCAATCTTTATCTCATTTGGATAAGTGCTGTAAATCACAGGGTTACGTTTTGCCTATTTACCTTCTAGAATCTGAAAGGTAGCCTGGTGCAAAAACCTTGAATGGAAAAAGCGCACGCTGGGACACAAATTGTGCTCAGGTTGATTTAAAAAGGGGAGCCAGCACAAAACAGTAGCCTTTAAACATCCAGAGTTGCACGGAGCTTTCCTCCCGGTGCGCTGGGTATATTTTTGCCTGAGCTCTCACATTTTTAATATCCGATGCTGCACCTGAAATCTTTTCTTTTCTTTTGGGCTTGACTGCAGAAACTTAAAGAATATGGTTTGAAACAGCTCTTTCCTTTGGTTTTCCTACTTTCAATACATTTGCAGATGCCTTAAACATAATGATTTAATAATCCACCTGAGGAGCAATTTTTCATTTTTCATGGACAGATGACGGTAATGACGCCGTTAATGATGATGACGTTGGTGGTGTTGTTTATCTGAAGAGCAGCAGAAACAAACACAGACTACACGGGTGTGTTTGTGCCCCTCAGAGTCTTGTTTGTCGGCACACCTGCCCCGTGAAGAGAGGAAAAACCCGGTGGGGTCAGGGGCCGTCAGGGGTCAGTGCTTACCCCGCACTTGCTGAGAGCGATGTACCACCATCTCTCCCTCACAGAGCGGAAACTACGGCCGCCCACGCAGCTGAGAACCTCCTCGTCCCCGTCTCCCTCCACCTGGGAAAGAGAGATATGAGAGAGAAATGAACGGAGGGGGGTCTGCGCAGAGGATGCCGTTATCCGAAAAATGCAGCGCGTTTCTTACCTCAGAGACACATTGAATTATCACACTAGAGCGAGAGCCTGATATATCAAGATACAAACATATTTCACACCCCAATATAGCCTGAAATGTGGCAACAAGATCCACTAACCGCCACAACAACAGAGTCATGCTGGCAATCACACTTCCTAATGTGATAAACAAACACGATGTGTTGCTTATTGAAAAAGAGGCAAAAGGAATATCTGAAAAGAAAAAAAGGTGTTACAGGAGAAAAAGATCTCGTGGACCTTTTCTGGTTGACTGGGAAGCATCATCAACACGTTAGAATGTGTGAATCAGTAAGATGCTGCAAAAACACAAAACAGTCCATTAGCTCTCGCTGCCTCCCTCCTTCTCCCTCTGTTTTTTTGTTTATCTCCTTTCCATATTTATGTTCCTCTTTTTTTGCATTACAAAAGAATATGCAGTAGGAAAGATGAAAATAATAAGTGTCTGGTGATAAAAAGGAATAATGTAATACTCTGTAAAACATATCAGAGAAGTCAGAGGTCAGCTGTCGTTACAGGAAAACATCCCTGCATTGGATTATGTGTGTGTCTGTATTAAGGACTGAAACCACCCAAAAATAAATAAAGGAATAAATAAATGATGTGGCTGATAAATAAATAAGCCATTAAATGCACCAAAAACAATATTAAAAATAAATGCGGGCATTAATTAATTTATAAAACGAGTGCAGCGCCTGTTCAAAATATGTTGTTCGGCACGTACTATCTGCTAATGCCAGGGGTTTACAGATCCAGTCTCCAGCTCTCAGACCCATCAGGGCCGCCACGATAATATCATAACATGTTTGATATTTATGAATTTAAAAACTGGATGATAACATCGGTGCTTTCAAAGCTGGACCACACACAACAACCGATGGGAGAGGTGTCCCGGAGCAGTTGGCGGTGCTGCCAAGCATCGGTACACATCCTGGCTCCCGAGGCTAAAGTTAACTAACATGCTACTGTTGACAGAAACTTGACAGAAAATCTCAATTTTGACACCGCGCGTCCTCGGTGCCTCAGCAACAAACCTGCCATGTGTGAAGCAGATCGCATGAACGGTTCATGCAAATCACAGAGACGGACAGAGATTCCTCACTTCATAGCGAACAGATATTTCCTTTTGAATTTGATTCTTGATTTAAGGATATAATTTGTAACATTTCTGCATTATAATGTCTAAAAATTACTACAATTTTGTTTTATATTTTGTCGAGTAATGCACACTCACACTATCCACAATGTTCAAACCCAAAGAAATCCTTAATTTTATTTAAAAGGTAACTGTTGATGAATCAACCCAGGTGAGAAAGGAGACGTGATGCCTTAAGTTGAAGCATTTAATGAAGCGCGATCGGGGAAAACAGGCTCAACAGTACATGTGGTAACGCAGTGTGATGCCATTCCAGTTCTGCAGGACGCTTCTTGATCTGTGGCTATTTAACCCTCACAAAGAATATCCATATAAGGCCATCCCTGAACCCCAAATATATCATATCCGCTGTGGATTACTCTGCGGAAACGTGGTGGTTAACTAAGCCACATTGTAATTGATGGGCGCATTTGGTCGCCTGTTGCTACAGACTATACTGCGTGTTTAACTGAATATTAGTGACACATTTATTGAGCCATTTATTCTTTTATTTTGGCAGTTTCAGTCCATCGTAGACGGGATGCAGCTCAGTATGTAAACCGTGTGTGTATTTGTGTTTTTGTTTGCTCTTACCACACAGCCCGACCAGGTGTACCGCGTTGTGAGGTTGATGACCTGGTTGTTCTCGGGCCTCAGCACCGCTTCCTTCTGGTAGCAGTTCTGGCAGGAGGAGACGCAGTAAAAAAATCATTGGAACAATGTTTTAAACATTCAAAACTAAAATTTTTGTCATACCCTCAGGCTTTTTCCATCTAATTCTGTCTTTGCAAAATACCTTTCAATAAGGCTCAGAAGAAGGACCCAAACTTGTTGCATTCAGCTGCGGGTTACGACTACGTTCATCTGTATGCATATTAACTAATAACAGAGCGGCAGTGAAAGCCTAAGAGACCATTTTTCCAGTCTGGAAAATGCATGAAATTAAATGTGTTTCATCAAAAATGTAATTGAAATCACGGCGACATTGCCTTCTGGTCTATTGAAGCCGCTGTAAGTTAAATTCAAATTGATATGTTTTGTCTCTGCTGTGATGGATTTCTTTCCTTTGTGACTCCTGAATATGAGTGGAGTGGAGAACGAAGGACCGCACTAGTCGAATCTGGGAAAGTGACACCAAAGTCTGCCCGAGAGCTGACAAATAGTGTTTGTTAGCTGTGCTGGAAATACCTCAACATCACGTCACACCTGCGCGTGAAAAGGTGCCAAGCGAGGAGAATACACCAACACATGACTGCGTGGGCCGACACATGAAAAGGTGTTTGGTCAACGTTCGTTTTTTTTTAACGTGCTAGACTATTTTGGCATGGACTTTCCTATAAAGACAACACTTGATAACGCTGTTGTAAACAGTTTGTAACACAGAAAACTCAACACAAGATTCTGTTAAATGAGACGCTGCGTGCTGATACAATAACTCCGAGCTGGTTAAGCTGTAAAAATGTGTGAGTGGAGGACATCCGCCCACGGTAAATGGTCGCATTATACATAATTCATTGGTTGTGAAAGCTATTTAATGTTGAATTTATAGACTGCATTGTGCTATACTGTATCTCAAGGTATATAAAGACAAATACAACACACATTAAGAATTCATGCACGGTACTACTACAGTATGAAGCTAATATTACACGAGTCCACTCTCTCTGCTCTTAAAGCCAAAAAGATCTCAGACTCCGGACTAAAAATCCAGATGTTAAATGCGCACTGTGTAGAACACGGATGGGAGAATAAGCATGTTGACCCACCAAATGTAGGACTAAATGCAGACAGAGACCGTGTCATTGTAATTTTTATTGTGTATTCTGCAGTCATCAGCCCTGTGAACACAGAACTCGTGTTAACTCTGGACCTGTGATCCTATTTCCTTGTGAATCTGCCATGATCATAATTTGTAAAGTACAAATTCCACTGAATATTACCTGCCATATTACAACAAACAACGAGGTCCTGTGTGATATAAGTCCCTGTGAAGTGGCATTTCTTTAATTTAGGGTTCTATTACTTTCTAAACCGCTGTTTTCTGCTGTCAGACAACTAAACTGTTATAAAATTTGATCGCAGCTCATAACATGTGTAACAGCAGTCGGCAACTGTGCAGTGTGATCAGCTAAACTGATGTTTACTAGATAAGACGGACAGTGTTAGAAGCAGTCGAAGGTTATTATGCAGCCAGCTGTCAAGGAAGTGCGCAGAGATAGTCTACAAAATGCAACACTGAAAAGCAAGAAAATATTCCGTAACTTCATTGACACCAAATCACTCCACAAATGGAGAATTCAAAACACTCTAATCCCCCAAGTTCTGTAATGGAACCGACGTGAGACCACGGATGTGTGAGGGCATTTCAGTAAAAGTTAGTGAATATTTACGATTGGTGCTGCACTTTTCAAAGGTTTCCCTCATTTGTCCAGCTTGTTTGGATGATAATTAGATTTTAGCTCATCGTCTATTATGAATGAATGAGGCATCGTTTGTGTTTTGACTTAGAGGTTATTTGATCCTGGAAGTTAAAAATCTGTGATTATCATTTCTTTACTGAAGCTGACAACATACTCAGGAGACAGCGTCAGTACATATGAGCAAAATACAGACTTCGCTGATGCCGTGCGACTGCGCCACATGAAACACAGGTGTGAGGCGGTAATTTCTAAATCCCATGAGGTCCATTATAATACTAAATAGGTCTACAGATTCATAAACATTTGAGTTCATAAAGTCGTCGAAAGGTAATTAAAATGTAAGAAATAAGGTGTTATAAAGGTAAAAAGGGACTTTAAATGTTTGGTGTATTGATTTTATGTAAGGTCTTTATTTAATTGAGGGCATTGTGGGAAATGTTGCTGTGTGGTAATGTAATGGGTCAGTAGCATTATGGGTAAGAACCAACATGGCTGCAGAGGAAGATCATACGGCTCCAAAATAACGCTTTTCTACATGTTGTCCAAGATGCGCACACGTCAACTTGCTTTCTATTTGTTTCATATTTATGTATAATGTTGTTAATGTGCCCTGACATGGACACTGGTCATTTTATTTAATTGCAGCACATTTCTGTTGTGCTCATGTGTTTCAGACTCATCAACTGACACTAACTTGAGACACTTGAGTGGGAGTTGTACGTTCTGAAACTTTAATGTCTTTTTGTTGTTGTTTTTCACGGTCGAAGTAACAAAGAGAGAGTAAAAATAAAACTTCTGTAAAGAGATCTGTGTGATGCGCGACCATTATTTCATCATTTCCTGATGTTTTAGCTCAAATTGGATTTGAAACAAAACATTGACCTCGAGGCTAAAGTGCTGACTTTCAGATTCAAGGATGTTCATGTATTGTTCATCCAATGATATTGTTGGGTGAACAATATCGATAACGGCATCTTTTTTTATACATCAACTCGCCTGATATTGAACATCGCATTTAATATGGATGTAAAAATCCTCACATCAAGGCTGATTGTAAGCCTCTTTTCCCCTGTTGGACTACTGGGCCAAAACAACAAAAAAGTGTTATAGAATTTTCTATAAAATAAAAAATAGACAAGTATCTGCGGAAAATCTTCCTGCTGCCACTTCCTGTTCAGGCGAAAAACCCTCTGTTCGCAAATATGGATCGTACCATCCTTGATCACCGCGTGTATCATCAATAATACATCAATGCGTGAGAGTGAAAAGCCTTTTCAGGAACTGAGAAAAGACAGCTTTGTTTTACTCCGAGCAGCATGAGCAGCGTGTGATCCTTTAGCTCGAGTTGAAATGTGAAAATTAGCTAAATTGGAGTCACAGTGCGTTTTCATTACACCGGTGACATGAGAATTAGTAAATGGAGCTGTGTTTCGCTTTCATAATGGCTCGTGGAAAGATATGATGCAGACGGTGTCGGGTTATCTCACCTTTTCAGGCCTCTTGTACACGGCTGGCCACTGAGAACTGTCATCAAAGTAGAGCAATATGTTCTGACAGCAGCGAGACTGCACAGAGGAGTGACAGAGAACGGGAGAGAGCATAGAGAGTGCACAGATCAGAGAGGAGGCAGAGAGATGGTTCGAGATTTATACGACAAAAACTGTTTCCAAAGACTGCAGGCGACGACGGTGAAGCAAGGCACGGGTAAAAGGAGACAGAGCGGGAGAACAAAACAGACGCGTAGAAAGATGGAGCAGGGGAGAGCAAAGGAGAAGAGGGAGATGGAAAAAGAGGACGAGGCGTGTGCGGCAGGAACAGCCGGAGGAAGAAGAGAGGAGGGGAACGAGCGATGGCATCAGTTTAGATAAGGTAAGAGGAAGGAAAGTGAGAGAACTGTTCGAGAGGATAAAAGCTGAAGTAAAGGAAAAAGAAGAAAGAAGGAAAGTAAAATGCTTGTATCGCCGGAGAAGACAGTGTGGGCGAGCTCAGGCTATGTGGAAAACTGATTCAAAATAATAGATGTAAAACAAAATGCATGCACGACATAAAGTGACACGGCTACATTAAGTCGTCTTACCTTTGGATAGCGGAACCGGAAGTCCAGGCGTCCGAAGTCGGTGAGAAAGCAGAAGCGAGTGAGGAAAACCCAGTCCTGGATGTCAAGAAAGAGAAGAGAGAAGGAAAAACAGTGAAATAAAGAAAATTACACCAATGAAGCAAAGTGAAAAAAAATTAAGAGTCTACAGTCATTCTAGCAGAAATGTGAGGCTGTAATTAGGAACAAAGGTGCTTTGAGCAAAATGCTAATATCAGCATGCTAACATGCTCAAAGTGACAACCAAGCTCAAACCCTCCAGGGCTGAAAAAATTAAGCCAACGTTTGAGTGCCAAAAACCTGCAGTACCTCGAATGGCCACTCGAGGGTGGCTCCAAAAGTGAGTCAATCCCAATTAAACCTGATGTTAAAAACGCCCAACTTTATGGCAGAAATAAACATGTTTAAAGCCTGGTACAAAACTGTGTTGTCCTCTATAACAAATTTCCCCTGTTCAGTTCAACTGTACAAGGGGGTGAATTTTTATATAACTCACTCGTTTAAATTCTAAAGGGCGCTAACTGTCAGAAACCAGGCTTCATTGCACCTGCCTCAGCTCTACCACGCTCCACTGTGGCGCAGTGGACAGCACGGTTAGCATGAAGGTTAGCCTAAAGTGTAGCCCGCGGGGAGTTTGCATGGGTTTCTGCCAGGCTGTGCACTGCCCACTGCTCCCTCGGGATGGGTTATGTATGATATGTGACATGAAAAAAGATTCTTCTTCTGTCTGGTCTGTAGTGTAAGGCCAGTTGCAATTTTGCCTTTATATTAGTCTAATGCAAGTTAGACAGAGGTACATAATACATCATTTCTAAAAAGTTGCCAGACAACCTAAAGGCTAACTCAGAACTACTCATGTTTCAATGTTTAACAAGCAATGTAAAAAAAAATAAGTTAGTAGAAGTATGAGTGCTGTTTTTTTTTTTTCAAAAGACCCAGCATCTGAACTCTGCAACAGGTTTGTACAGTGATTTTTTTCCCCAATAAAATGTCCTTGTGAGTGTTAATTATTTCAAGAGGAAAGGTACAAGGTAATTTATTCGTCATCATAAGACACAGGGTTGCATAACAAAATGAAAGTTTGTAAACTCCTTCACACTACACAAATTACAGAACATATGTGCAGTTATTAAAATACAAATATGCATGAATCTGCATCAGGGTGTATGTTAACAGCAGCAACAAGATGGTGATGATAATGCGGTTGGCATCTGGGAAACACAGTCCATAAACTTTGACTGTCTGTGAGCATCAAGCATCAATGACGTAAACACAGAGTCCATCTGTCCGCTCTGTCGGCTCAGAGTACAGTCTGCCCGTCGGGGGGCGACGACTTGATCCGTGATGCTGGAGTGGAGACAGATCTCTCTGGGCACGACAGTCTCTGATTTCAAGATGATTTGCCACCCTGTCCCGTTTTGTCCGTTTTCTTTTCCTGCGACCAGACATTTGCCAGTAGCAGCTGTAAACCAACCTGGATTAGCATGGCTCTTATTTGTCGACTTTCTTCCTTCCTGGGATGGTCCAAACGTTCACTTTGGATGGTCAAAAGATGCTCCAAGTCCACTGCTCTTAATCCAAAACACCTGTTTTCTTCTCCAATGGCGATGACAGTATTTCTTCTTTGGGCATGACATGATTCAGCAACAAAGCTGAAAACATTTTGCATAATTTTGAGAAGCTACGGCCGCTGCATCTTCATGTGCCAATCAAAATCAATCAATGCAATGATCAAGAACTAAACATCGTCGTGCAACAGTTGAATTTCTACATCCGAAGTCTGATTTTTAGGTTGATGGTCAAAATCTTTGTGAAACCAGTCATTGCATTTCATCCTGAGAAGAAAGCGCCTGTGACAAATTCCACTCCAATCCATCTAATGGTTGTCAAGACATTTCACTTAAAAACCACAAATAGCAGCCTCGTGGAGGGAAAAGAGGAAAAGTCGGGGGACTACAAAAGTCAGTAGCAGTTACTGCGTCAGACAATAAAAGCCTATGCCAATTTTTGTGCCAATCCATCAAGATAGACCGAGATAGTGCTCCAGACTAACTGAAAACCTTAACGGAGCTAGAGGAGCAACAAGGTTATTTGGATTTATTCTCTGGGCACCATTGTTATCCGTGTACCAAAATGTAAATCCATCCTGTAGATGTTGAGATACTTAAGTCTGGGCCGCATGGTAAAGTAGCTGACCAACAAGACAGACCAACAAACATGACATCTTGGCAAATAAGTAGAGGTTCTGGAGAAGCACTTGGAAGCTAAAGACGTAGAGAAGAGGGAGATGGAGCAGTGAGAAAGAAAATAAAAGTTGGAGAGGACATAAATGGGGCAATAAAGAAGTGAAAGAGACAATGGGGAGTTGAAAAAAAGGGCAGAGTTTCAGAAAAGTAAAAAAAAAAAAGAGGAGGAGGAGGAGGAGGAGAAAATAAAAAAGTGGTTTAGGTGGAAGAAGACAAACAAGAAAAGGTAGAGAGGAGGGAAGTTTTGCCAAGAGGTTAACTCTAGAGAGGGTAAACAGAGAAGCATTAAGGGGCTGCTGAACACTTTAATAAGGGAAAGAGGTGAAGAAAAAGAGAAGATCTGGCCTTAATATTATTCAGCTATAAGCTTGGCAGCATGAGACCAGATAATAGTGCTGATGGTGTACTTCACTCAGCTTACATAAGGCACTGCAGCAGCAGCCCCAGCATGGCAGATCAGTCAGTGGTGGTCTATATATATATGTATCCTATACAGCTGTGGGCAGACACATTCAGAAGATATGGATCATAGTGCTGAACACAGCACTAACACCACATTACTTATATGTTGTTTACACACAGCTTCTCTTATCTGGAGGACTGCCCGGTGTGAGCCGGCCCTGCTGGGGGAGCCGGAAATAAATGAAGAGTCCCGAACCAGAATGAGACACCAGATCTTTAGGAAAAGTAAAAGCTAGTCTCGCAAATTGGAAACTAATGACGCAGGAGTTATTTAGACAAATGACACTAGAGAGAGGCCCGAGGCTGGATTACAACCTCAAATACTAAAGATTTGGGGGTAAATGCCTTTTAGTTAATAGGAAACGACCAATTTTTCTCTGTTGATCAACATACAATTTATCAGCAACAGTTTTGCTCACCGACTGTTTAGCGAGAAGGAAAAACTGCCAAGATTCCTGCTTCTTCTTGTGGGTGTATTTATGCTGCTTTTCTTAGCTGTGTCTGGCTGCTTTGGCTCCGTTATACTATTTTCTAACACCTTATAGAACAAATGATTAATCGATTTATCCAGTGAGAAAGATCACATATTCATCCGTGATGAAAATATCATTAGTTGCACCACGAAATAAATGAAATGCCCCAAACCTCTACAGCAAATAGCCGCGCAAGAACACTGCCGGATTAAAACTGCCAAAAATTGCCAACATTTAATCATTTTCTGATTTTAATTGAGTAAAAAAATACTATTTTTTTGATACTGCTAATACAATTATGTCAGGACCCAACAAGTATTGAGTTATATTAATATATGAATGAATTAATCAATACCTTTTACATAACTTTATACTTTATCTTTCTACTGTGGATGAGGAAATATCAGATTACACTAAACAAGACCAAGAACATGATCACCTTTACAGTAGACAACAATCAATAAATAAACCACGAAACAATAAATCTTCAAACTGTTCTGTTAATTGATGAAAACATTCAGGCGTTCTCTGGTTCCTGCCTTTGAATGCAATCATCTGCAGCCTTTTTTGTCTCAGTAACTTTACATATTTGTGTTTTAAACTGCTGCTCGGATCCGAAAGACTTCCCAGGGGGCTTTAGGAAATTGTGATGGCCATTTTTCTTTATTTTCTGACATTTAACAGAGCAAAACAAAAAACAATTCATCAAGAAAATAGAATGCAAATTAACACTTCATGAAAATTACCATTAGATGCACTCCTTTTAAGATTTAGCCCAGAAAAACTGATGGAAAATGAACGAGCGTACAAGCTAAAGGCCATCCTCATCAGAAAAACAGCCATATAGGGCGACTGTGAACGCAGCTTATTATGACCCATATTTTTGTTTGTATGGAGGATGAACAGCAACAAGTCCGCCCAGGGAGGAGGTTGGAGATGGATGGTTGGGTCAAACAAGCACTGGGGTTGGGCCAATAAACAATGGCATCGTCCATCGCCAATGGCTGACAGCTATCGTCTACTGAGCCCTGACCAATGTAACACTGTGATTTAAAACGTCCCTCAGCAGAGAGCAGAGTAAAGTAGTTTGCCCCCTCCGAGTTGCCGTGAGGCAGGAGTTGTTTTTGTTTGTGACGTGTGGGAGAGGAAATGAAAAGAAGTTTGTTGCTGCTCAATCGCGAATATTAGTCTCCAAATCCCGTTTGTTATTTTCTTACTAATCCATCTTTGTGTCAAGCTTCTGAGGCTGAGCACAGCTATGTTACGGTCATCTGGTTCAGAGACGGAGAGGTCCTATTTGTAAGAAAGTAGATTTTTTGAGTTTCATTCCCAACTCGTCAAACACTTGACACTTTTGGTTTCCACGACTTATTCTGCTCAAATAGTGACACTTAAGAATGGCGACCGATCCGACCTACAAACCCAAAGCGTCGGTGTTTGAGAACGAGAATCACAAATCAACTTTCCTCCGAAAAGGACCTTTAAACTTGGCACAGGGACGTGTGTTTGTGGTGCCTGGAGACTGTTTCCTCTGCTGGGTGCCACAGTTAGAGGTTGCAGTCAGTGGTGAGCTAATGAGCAACTGCTGCCTGACAACTGAGTGGACACACCGCCGCCAACTCAGGAACACGTATTACATAACTTAGGTAAGTTGCAGACATAACGTGTTTTAAGCTAAATCGTGATGTTTTCCTTGACCTAAACAAGTCTTGGGGGTCACTTTTCAAACAAACTATTCAGTCGTTTGAGTACGAGGATGTGTTGAGCTTCAATATTCAGCCCTGCTCGTGACTGTAATAATGATGTATGACTTCTTGTGTTTCCTCACTCCTAAGTGGAGGCCTATACGTTATCTGTATATGATGATAAAACAGGTCCTCATTTATCATTTCACACAGAACGGTCGGTTGGACAGTAAATTATTCCACTGCAATGTAGCTTCTTCAGACCAGGAAATCACAAAGTGTAGAAACAAGAAAACCCCCAAACGATAACAAGGATATGATTTATTTTGATGCATCTCTGAGTTCTGTTACATCAGGTAATATTTATTTTCCCTTAAAATCAATTGTACCTTTCAAATGTTAAAACAAGCGGATCGAAAGCTGCATCCACACACACAAGAATCTGTTGCACACTCCAGCCTCTTGAAGCACTCGTGCACAATCCCTCTCCTTCTTATTAAAACGGGCCTTATGGTTGGTTTGTTATGAACTTTTGATCTCCACCCAACCAGCAAAACTCCCCGTGCGCCATTATACTGTAATTACCTCTGCCCCGCGTTCCCCCCTACATAAACAAGCACAGTAATTTCTGTGCTGAGAAATAAAATGCAACCGGAGCAGTGTAGCGTGGCTAGCAGCGCCTGCCTCCATATATCACAGCAAACAAAACCGCAGCCATATTTCAGACGCTGCCAGGCAGCTTCATCCCCCGGAGCCTCTGGGTTATAATTCATGGCAAACTCCAAAAGTCACTGAAGCCCGGAGACTCACACCCGCCTCCGTGTGCGTCGTCCCGGGTGACCATGACAACCGGGGCAGCGGAGGGAAGCGCTGACCCACAGATGAATCCCCGGGGAGAGGAGAGATGGGTGGTCTGCTTTGGATGATGGGGAGGGGGGTATCATTTAACTCACCGGCTCCGACTGCAAAAGACCCCCTTGTTGTTGGACTCAGAATTACCCATGAGCATCTGTTACATGCTCTCGAAACAACCACATGCATATCCACACCCCACCCCTCCCCCCCTTTTCCGCAGCCCCCATTATTGTCATAGAAACCGGAGCATGCCTTAGTTTGCAGCTGCCATAGAAACATCAAAAGGCCAAGTCGCTCGTTCGAACACACACACTCTTGTCCCAGTCTCGTACACTCGGCCTTCAAAATCACCAACTCACAATCCCAGCAGCAGTGCACGGCTCCGAGTGAACAATGGCGTTCAAGGCAGATAATTAGTCAGGACTTCCTTCCTGATATATGAGCCAATTATTAGAGCTCCACGCACACCAAAGAGGACACATGTGGCCGCTGATTGTGAGCCCAGAGCGTTCACCACACTAGTTTTTCCGGACAAACTTTCTGCGCGTTCAGTAAAGAGGTAACAGCTGATTAATGGAACAGACAGGAAAATTAATCAGCAGGGCTGGACTTCAAACCAAATTGGATTAATTATGAACATTATGAAGCTCTTACTGAACCAAGTTTGTTCATGTCACAGTTTTCAGTTCACAACCAGGAAAAATCTCACCAGAAGTGCAACCAACGTATCAGCCAAAAGTCCACGATCTTTTCACCGTCAGACATCGACATTAAAGACTCGGGGTGAGAAAGTTGAAGAGGGCTGCGAGAGTAAGCTAGATTCTAAAGTTTCCCTTCAGGCCTCCGTCCAACGCCAATCCCCCAAGAGAAGCGCAGCACAACGTCATCTGAAAACAAGCATAAAGACTTCCCGATGACGGTTTTATTGCGATATCCGTCAAATTAATCTTTAACTTTGTTTGTTGTCTCTTTTGTGACAAATTAATAACACTCAAAACACAAGTGAAGGGAGAGTCTGTAACCATGACTGTTCAAATCCGTACAGAAAAACAATTACATCTGATGACTTTTTCTGTTTTATGGTGGGTGGCAACCAGCATTGAGGCTCATTACTGCCACCTACTTTTACATTTACATTTACATTTTAGAGGCACTATATAATATGCAAGATATTACGATATGTGTAGATTTAAAGCAATATACATGTTTCATTTTTAAATATCACAGTTATTGTTAATATCGGTTTATTGTGTCACCCCTAGTTAGAGCATGTTAGTATCGGGAAATTTGAGGACTGGGAATGAAATGCCGACAAATTGTGAATAATGATAATAATAACCACAATTTCCCAGAGCCCGAAGAGACGTCTTTAAATTGCTTCTTTTGTCAGAGAAACAGTCGAAAACCCAAAGACTCTTTGTTCACCATCATAAATGACAAAGAAACGAAGCAAATTCCTTCATTCAAGCAGCAAATGTTTGAGGTTTCTGCTTAAAAAAGGACTGCCATGACTTGTCTATTATCAAAACGGTCGGTCCTTTCATTTAATAATTGTGTAATTGTCACAGCTCTACCAGTCGTGCAGGACTGTGATTAAACAGCACTAACTAATATCAGAAGAAATACTGTAAATGAGATGGTGGAAAATTTCATTTCCAACCCGTGAACGTTAATATGCTGCTGTAACAGCCTCCACTCTCCAGGAAGGCTTTCAAACCAGGCTGCGTGGATTTTCTCCCTTTCTGCCACAACAGCATCACTGAGGTCAGGCACAGATGTTGGGTGATAAGTTCATCCCAGAGGTGTTTGGTGGAGCTGAGGTCAGAGCTCCGTGCAGACCAGTGGAGTATTCAATCAACTCGGAGATTTCTTTATGGAGCCGGCTGTGTGCACGAGGAGGGGGGCTCTGTCAGGTTGAAACAGAAGAGAATCTTCCCCCAAAAGCACAATAACGTCTGAGATATCAGACACAGCTTCCCTTGAATGGATCTACACTGGAGCTGAAATGATGAGTTGAAAACTCTCACGTGTCGCCCTGATGTTAGCTCACCAATTAGCTGATCGGCAGAAAAATAATTGCCACTTATTTTGATCATTGATTAGTCATTTGGTCCATTTTCAAGCTGAAAGGCTGCACATTCATTACTTTGCTTCTCTAATGTGAGGATTTCAAACAGAACTGAGTGTTTCTAGGTTTTAGACTGCTGTTCATGGAAAATGTGACAATTTGCATACTTCAGCAAGTCAATTAACTGAGAAAATAATTGGGAGGCAAATAGTCAGTGAAAATAACACCAAACAATATTGCCTGGTGTAAAGTAAAAATGTTGCTTCATTTATCCTCACGTGTAAACCTGTTGATTTATCTGTACACAGATTGTCACATCCCCGAGCTCTATTGATTGTCAAAAGTTATAATTATCAATACAATCATTTCAGTCATTTTTTTGCAAACATGGTAAATGTTTGTTGGTTGTACAGTGAATGTTTGTGGGTTTTGTTCTGATGGACGAACAAAACAAGCTATTTAAAGACAAGTGCTCCAGAAAATTGTGATGGGCATTTTTTGAATATTATTGTTTGTCTATAAATAATATTTTATACATTTTATAGATGATGATTAATTTATTGAATAAATAACTGAGGGATTTATTGCTATTAAAAAAAAACAGTTACCTCTCTGTAGCATTAGAAAGAGAAAAAACAATAATTTCATAAAATGACAATTTTTTCATTTTTGAAGCAAAAATATCAAATACTCTCCAAATCCAGCCTCGACTGAAAATTTTGATTTGGTGTTTTCCTTGACAGTACAGTTTTAAAGTGTTGGTCAGAAAACCAAGAAAATAATCAAGAAAGTAATGGGCAGATTAATCGATAAGGAAAATAATTGTAAGTTGCCGCCCTACAGAATAAAACAAAAGTCAGTGTGTGAAGCATGAGTTGGTCACTGATTGAGCATTGACTCATGATGGACAGCTAAAAAGAATTTAAAGACTTAAACTTCTTCCCAGTCTTGTTCCTTGTTCAAGCCTGGTGCCTCCATTCCCCACGATGCAACCTCACGCCAACAGCTTGGTCTGAGATGTTATGCTAGTAGCAGCTAATGTAGCATCGCACCGCTAGCCTCAAGCAGAGATGAGGGGTGAGCTACAGAGGTCTGGTAACCTCACTTTTAGTCTCCAGTTCCCATGAACGCCAAATCACATGACATCACTTGAGGCAACTTATCAGATTTCGCACAGCTCCCTCTGACCTTCCTGACATTTCACCAGGGTACATGATGGTATTATGGTATTTGTGTGTGTATGTGTGTGTGTGTGTGTGTGTGTGTGTGTCGTGTGTGTGTGTGTTTTGTTTTTGAATGGATGACAATGATACAGTGTTGTGTTACGAATATGCAGTTGAACTTATGCAGTTGAGTCCTGTTGACAGGATAATGAACAGAAACGAGCTGCTCCTCTTCCGTAAATTCTTGCTGGAGGGACCGGATGGCACTTGTTGCCGTGGCGGACAATGACACATCGGTGGGCCAAACGGAGATGAGGTGCTGCGAGACACCTGTGAACACACTTCCAGAGATAACTGAGTCCAACAAGGCCAAGACGGCAGCAACAAGCCAGCGTGGCGCTCACATAGCTGTGAGCACGATTCACCTTTAGGCTCAAGGTATTCCACCGACGTCAACAACTAAACCAAGTGGACCGCTAGTTAGCCTGCTGCAGCTTTGTGTGTGTGTGTGTGTGTGTGTGTGTGTGTGCGTTGTCAGTGGAGGGTGGAAAAGACACTGAGCCCTGGAGAACAGCAACAGTGGATGAGGTGTCTACCTTAATCCCCTTTTAGTCTTCTTATTTCCCCACGGCCACTGCATTGTGATGCAGAATCACTCAGCCTCCTAGCCGGGCGTGTGTGCGTGCCTGCACGCACGTGCACGCGCGTGTGTGTGTGTGTGTGCGCAACACCCCATTAATCAAGTTCCGTGCCTTGTTGCGGCATCCGGTCAATTCAGCATCTCTCCGTCTCATTCTCTCCGTGTCTCTTTCTTTTGTTTCTTCTGCACAGTTTGGGTCCTTTTCATCTCGGAAGCTTTTCTGTCTTTTTCTCGTTCTCCTCAGATCGCTGTTTGCTTGCTAAGCCTCATTAACAATTAATTACCAATCAGCTAGTCAAGTCACCCCTGGACCGCTGGGCTTCTCAATGATTCATTAGCCGGGGTTACACAACGCCGCGACACATAAACACACTCACGCCGCAACACACACACGCACACAAACACGCTCAAGCTCTGCGCCCCCCCACCCCACCATCTCTCTCTTTCTCGGGGTGTTTCGCACAGGTATGCACAGACTTTTGCAGGTATGCAAACGCACACACAAACACAAACACTGAAGCTAACATATGGACACGTGGAAACACTCCCTCACATGCACACACACTGCTGCCGGTGTCTAATCACAATGTCCTCATTAAAAAGAGATGCAGGAAAACTGATTGAGCTGGAAGTTCTACGCATGCAGGGTTCCCAGAACTTCAATGTCAACTTGAAGGATTCTTTACAGCGACTTTTTCGAAGTCTTGTTTGCTGAAATTTAAGATCTTAGAACAGGCATATTTTAAGATAAGACATGGCATTAATCAAAATATGACATCTCTTACAAGGCCTCGCTACTTCATGCTCCTATTAAAAGTCCAGAAATCCTGGTGAAATCTTTCTTTTTTTTTTTGTATCCACGCCAACATCCATCATCGTATTTTACCTCAGGACGTCAGATGTTGATTTTAGGATGGAGAAGGGACCAGTGAGCTGGGGCGCGCTGATGAATTATGGGCCCTAGATTTTTTAAATTAGAAAAAGAACTTTCAAGGGCATCTGTTCATTTTCATTAATTTTCAAAAGACAGAAGTTGAAAGAGCTCTCTGGACTAATCCACAGATTTTCATTAGAATCCAAAGACCAAAGACATTTTAACCTGTCCACAGCCACATGTTTTCACCGAGTCACAGCTCAATTCTGGTTCTCCACATCATCAATTCCCACGAAAATGCAGAAAACTAGAGCTGCATGATTGATTATTTTTAATATCAACATCGCAATTTAAAAAGAGCTCCTAGTTGGGTGTAAATTATATCCCCAAAAGTTTCTTAACAAGCTTCAGGAACTAAGTTTGAGCTGGCGAATGCACTCCTTTGACTTATTTTACTAAGCAGATGTCAATTCTTGAGTTGGCTGAACAACAGAAAGGAAACTTTCATCTGCTGCTTGGTGAAGTAAACTCTCTGCATGCTGATGTCTTTCACACTTGGACAGCATGTGGGAGACTACACAGGCTTATGTTCTCTATAGATCACTATTCAAGTTTACCTTAGAATGTCACTTTACGTCTGGGACAACCTCAACATTTAGCTACAGCAAATTATGATTATACTTGGCACAAACAAGGGGCCTTATCAGGGATTCACAATATATAACTGACAATAAGCTGCTTCTCATGGCCGATACCAATAAGATAACCATGCATTTCACATTTTGTATTTTAAAAAGGAAGCAGAGCCGGGTGATTTAATATTCCACAGCTCTACTAAGATTTGTAGTGCTAAAACTCTAAACTTTCCCTCATCTCTTAAACATCGCAGAACTTGTATTGGAAATTGGAATCGTGTTGTCCTCCTCTAAAGCAGTAATGAAAAAAAAACATCCACACCGGCAACAACACGTCTGCATCTACACAACACTACACAACACAACTGCTGCATTTCTTCTTCTCCAAGTTTACTGGCAGATCACAAACCAAGTGTGAAAATGCTGCACTTCTTAAGTCAGTGAAAGCTATTTGGCATCATATCATCAACTCTATTTATTGGCCACATAACTGGCTGGATGATTTATCGGTCTGAATTTTATCATGCATCCCTGGACCTTATTCAGTACCAGGGGGAGTTAGTTTTTACATTGCTAGCCCAGGAGCTTTGGACCAGGTGGGACCGGGGATAGCTCGTTAGCGTGCTAACTTCATTAGCATCTCTGCAACACGATTCATGGATGTCATATTGTCCTAACTGCTATTTATTTACATTCTGTTCATAAATTTACTTGTTAATGTTTTCAACTGAAAATCTTACATGTTGCCATTTTAAATGTAAGAATTTGCTGCTTTTCTTTTATTAGGTTCATTTATGACAGCAGGTGAGGAGTTTTGGGGTTTTGGACAAAAAAAAGCAATTTGAAGCTCTGGGAAATCAGCACATTAATCAATAATAAGAATAATCATTAGTTACATCCCTAATTGGAATCTGAGGTTTAACAACTGTTAAAGCAAAACCAGCAAATGTATGATTCAAAATGTAACCGAGCAACAGCTAAGGCCATCCTGAGGTCAGACAAGGACTTTGCTTTTGTAGAAGTTTAACTAGCACAGCTTTACAGACACTGACACAGGGGAGCCAGGCTGAAGCACAGTGTGGATTTACTGCCTTGCTCAGGGGGTCCTGTGCTGTCAGCTGCGAGTTTTTTTTAATTTTGTTTCCCAGAGCTGGATTCAATACGCCGACCTTCCCCTGACCTTAGAGCTGCTACCGAGGGACATTTTATCAGTGACTCCACACGAGCCACTAAAGCCAATTGTACACATCGACCAGCCCGAATAAAGCTGTTGACCAGTCTGAAGCACCGATGCCTTTGGATAACTTTGCTTGTGTTTCTCTGTTTGGCTCCAGCCGCACCACAGGTTTCAGCAGCTCATCCCTCCCAGTGTGGTAAATTACGTTTGTCAATTTGCAGCTCTGCACTAACGCTGCCTTCACCTCTGCAGACACCGGAAGCTACAGCATCATGGGATTGAAGGGGAGTGTTTCTCTGTGTGTGTGTGTGTGTGTAAATCTGCGTGAGAGGGGATGTGCATTAGAGTTGGGGGACGACCTTGGGGTAGAAAGGCACGAGTGGTGTAGTGTTAACAGAACACACCAAGCACACACACACACACACACACACCAAGCACACACACACACACACCAAGCTCACACACACAATATCAATATGTCAAGTCAGGTGTTGCCTCATGTCATTCTGAGAGCTCTGTTGTTTTTGCTTAGGTTGTCGAATGATCCTTGAGCGGTTCAAAAGCACAAAGTGCAAGGCAAGAAAAACCAACATCAAGGTTCAAGAAAAATCTTTTGAAGGCAAGAAATAAGCATTTTCTTTCCAAAAATACAGTAAAACTACAAGAATGAGTCCATCAATCAATTACTTAATCAAAAGAAAATCCATCTTTAACTATTCTGGCAATGGTTTTGAAAATTGCCCAAAATCCACCAGCATCAGCCTCTCCAATGTACATATTAGCTGTTCTTTTTCATTAAAGCCTTTTATGATAATGAGCCAAATATCTTTGAGAGCTGGAACAGTTAACCCATAGGTTGTTAACGATTAAATTAATTTCAAACCATTTTGATAAATGCTTCTTAAATGTGGATAATTTCTGGTTTCTTTACTCCTCTACGCCAGTAAACTGTATATTTTTGGTTGAGGGCGTCATCTTGGGCTTTGGCAAACACTGATATTTTCACTATTTTCTAGACCAAACATCTTGAAACTCGACCGATCAGCAAAGCAAGTATTTATTTTTCTGACAATTTTTTACCTTCAGTCCCTTCATTTTAACACAAATATCTGAACTTACTGCTCCTTGGATTTTCAAAACAGGCTCGTTACTTTACTTTCAATGCATTTGGGGGTTGGGACTTCCCAACATCACAAGACTGATTTAAACCTACCAGAGCATATCACGTGCAGCAGATGTAGCAAGAAAAAGCATCTTAAAAGATATAACAAGACCTAAAAAGACAGAGAGGGAGACTCAAATGGGGAGAAAAGGCGTGTTGGTGTCTCGTATATGCAGATACCCTGCAGCCATCCGCCTGGATTTTCTTATTTTCTCAATTCTTTGCTGCTCCGGAGGCTTTACCAACCGGAAATCCCACTGATTCCACCTTTAAGTTTAAAAGTCTTTGAGTTATGTTAATACGAGGGGAAGTTCAGTTAGCTTTGCACGTAAATGGCTGGTAGAAATCTCCTTCAGGGTTATACTTGTTATGTTTATACTCTGAGTACATGTCAGTGCCTGTAATTGGATTACTTTTACGTTCTACTCAGTTAAAGACTGTGTGTATTTTTGCCACGTCTAAAAGTGATCCTTGGTTTCAGCCCAAGTTTGAAGACATACAAACTAAAACAATAGTCAAGAAAATAAACAATGAAATAATTGTCGGTTGCAGCCCCATGATAGAGTTTAAGAGCGTGATTTACCTATTATGTAAAACCTATTATTTGCATCCTTACATAACAAGAAAGGTTAACTAAAACGATACATTCTTATTTGCTGCAGAGGTAAAGAGAAATTGATACACTCCTACTCACGAGCAGTAGACTCACACACAAACACACACACACACACACACACACACACGCACACACACACACACATTTGGAAGTTGCCCAGCGCAACCTATTGCCGGCCACTGAGCAGCTCCACTGGAGCAGGGGCAGATTCAGCGCTGCCTTCAAGGGCATCTGAACAGCCGTGATGGATGGTTGAGTGACTCCTGTTCAATTTATCCATTCAGATCCCCCGTCGTCATCCCGGGGATTCAAACCGGTGACTTCAATCTCTCAGTTCTTGCCGCATTTTTTTTTTTTTTTTAGATTTACTGTCGTCACAGTTTGGGGAATGTGAGCACAACAAGTCGGTGAGCAGGAGTGGGAATTAAAGCTTGTTGGCTCAAACTGCCTGGTGTCTGATAGATTCTGTTCTCTGTTTTCTGTGGAAGGGGAAACAAGTAAGGTGATCTACAAGTAAGGTGATACAGTGGTGCTCAGTGGCTGAGAGTTCCTTTGTTTTTTTGCTGTCAAGTTGCATTTTGGCAAAACAAGAAAATCTGTGGTGCATGAAACACCTGAGTGCGCATGTTGGCGCAAAATGTTCACACTGTGTTTCAACGGAGGGAGATTTCTAAACATGCGACCCTTCTTTCTGCTCTTTTTTTACAACCAACAACATTTAACAACCATCGCAATGTGACCGGAGCCGAAGCGTGCAACAACATAATCACCTCCTCATCAATCATGCTGGTCACAGAGCCGGAGGTACCAACACCTGGGGACGCTCATGATAGAGATTTACAGGAGACCCGTTATGCGGCCTTGGCTTTTTCCTTTTCCTTCAGTGTGTTAAACAGGTGTCTTGTTCATGTAAAATGTCTTGAAAGGTAAAAAAAAAAAAAAAGTCTGCACCAATGGGAGCTCCTCTCTCCCACAGAAAACACTGAAACGTCTCGTCAGTTGTCTCGCCTTTACTTCCGGCGACATCTTCACGTCACACTACGTCACCATGTCACACATATGCATCATTTATATCTATTTTCGCAACGGAAGTGAAGCTCACTGGAAGCCAAAAACACGACAGAGCCGACCAGAGACACGGTGAGAGACTCCTCTGTTGGCTCAGTCGTGTGTGAGCTGACCAATCAGAGCAGACTGGGTATTCTTAAAGAAACAGGAGCTAAAACAGACAGAGGGCGAATACAGAGCTGCAGCACAGGACAGTATATGAAAACTGATGCGCTTTTTGAGCATTAAGCGGGTAAATCTATTCTAGTATTAACCCAAAATAAAACTATGAACCTGAAAATGAGCATAATATGTCTCCTTTACAATTCAATAATAACTATTTTATCATTTGATTATGGAGCAACAGTAAAGAGGCAACTCGAGGATGTTGGTCTGTCATAAAACTAATCAAGACTAGAACACCTTCACACCCAACAGTGAAGTGACGTCATTTTGTTTAACGCCCAAAACCAAAAACCTCATGGAGCCGTTCCTGACTCACTGACTCACATAATCCCAGCTGTCAGTGTGGCAGACTTGTTGTGATTTTCACCTATTTTTCAAACTTTACTTCTGTGCTGAGGAGACGGCCACATCAGTGTTGGTGACGTTATCACATGCTCCCTCCCTCCCTGCCGGTCATGATGTAAGAACGTCGACTGAAGTCTTGTCCTTTGTCTCAGGTGTAACGACTCCGGGCTCATCGACACTTAACCAATAAGAGGAGGCAGGAACTAGGCTCTCTCTCTTTCTGTCTTCCAGTTCCTGCCTAACAGTGGTTAAGCTTTTGTTTTCTTTCGGGGTTATTCGATGGGTGTGTGGAGCTATTTTTGCGGCTTAATTTTAATTAGGTTTAGTTTGTTAGTAATGTCTTCGGGTAGAGGGTTAGCAACCGCTCCGACGGATGGCTGCCTCTCTTTGGTGCAGTCTGGCCGACCCATCAGTTCACCGTTTTGAATACTTGGGTTATTTCTAGTCGGTTTATGGTTTGTTTAACAAACTTTAAACATTATCTTAACTGCAGCTGAACCCATTGATTAAGTCTTTTAAGTTAAAGTCTATCCGGGGGGGATTGTAACAACGTATATCGAGCGAGACAATTTAGCAGTTTTACACAAAACTCAATGGTATTGTGCCAACTTTAACAACAAACTGTGACTTTCATGACTTGAAAAGTACAATTTAAACTGACAAACATCACATGTGTGATTCATGGCACATGTAATTGAGTACTGCACCAACTTTTTTCCAAAAAAAAAAGGTCCCGTGGGGCACTTCAGAAAGGGCAGGACTTCACCCTACATGCCAAACATTTGCTGGTTTTAGCTTCACGAATGTGAAAATTTGCTGCTTTTCTATGATTTACATGATTTTCGACTGACTTGTCAGGCAAACAAAGAAATCTATACACATCAGCTTTGGCTCTGGGAAATAGTTAAGGTATCATATGTATTCTATGATGAAGATTCTCAGTTATCCAGGTCATGGCAACTCTAAGTGCTGTATCGTAGGCAGCTGGACTTGTTTCAGCTTCTTGGAGACGTTTCAGCTCTCATCCAAGAGGCTTCTTCACAACTCCATTTGCCTATGAGAAAGCACTCTGAATTAATTTTCTTTTTACCCCATGGTTTGAACCTCTGGGCACAGCTGGCCTCACAGACTGAGAGGTCAGCTGTGACCCCTGTTGCTTCACAGAGACAAATAAGACTCCTGCTGCATGCGTTTCTGCAGAAATCCCAACAGAATTACCACAATGTCCTGCACGAGGATGATTCAGGCTTATCTGACGGCATGGTTATGCAGCCTACTTTGTCTGCACAGTGGTCTGTCTTGTTGAACTCACGAGAAGAAACGGT
This sequence comes from Lagodon rhomboides, assembly GCA_039737535.1. Classification (NCBI taxonomy): domain Eukaryota; kingdom Metazoa; phylum Chordata; class Actinopteri; order Spariformes; family Sparidae; genus Lagodon; species Lagodon rhomboides. The sequence continues at coordinate 23,879,317 of CM077788.1, read as the reverse complement.
AGCGATCGGCACTACAAACTTGATCCACGAACTCGAGAGGATATCAGCAGGGGGTGGGTGAGGAACACAGCAGGCGGTAGCCTCCTGAAGCACAAGAGCTCTGTGTTTTCTTGCCCAGCTGCACAGTTTCAACATTTTCAACTCGGAGGAGATGTCGGCTGCTGGTGTGCCTGTCCTCTCCGGAGGACCCTCCACACAATCCAGCGCTGCGCCCCAGAACACAAGCCATATGACGCACACCTGTAACGGCTGCACATCACAAACACGCAGCTCATTTACATTTAAGCGTTCAAAAACACCACGCACGTTTTTTTTTGTTTTTTTTTTCCTTGAAACGCGTTTGGTTTTTGGAGATGTGCGACCGCAACTGGGGGATTGTTTTGCGGTGGACTGGCGGGATGCCGCTCAGCGGGGCTACAGCGATGCCAGAGACTGTAATGAGGGTGAAATATACGCCGCAGATGACACACACGCAGATGGCGCGCAACTGCACAGAGGTGAGTGCGCTGCACGCGGCGGCGTGTGAACATCCGCGGCAACTTAACGGTGGATTTTTTCGGGGCACGGGCTCTCCGTCCGTGTGTCCGTCTGTCCGCGGCACAGCCACAGAGACACCTGCGTAGTCGAGTCCCCTTCCCCGCTGCTCTCGGTCTGTGACGGTGTCATTGTCGCAACTAATCAAAAGAGCCGAACGAAGCCGGCAGCGCTCACCTCTTTGGTGTTGACGATGCCTTTGACGTATTTCCCGAGGACCGAGTCCGCGAAGAAGACGCAGGACAGCACGGCCAGGCACAGGAGTCTCTCCCCGACCCTCACCTCCATCTTTCTCTCTCCCCCGCTGTCGCTCGTCTGCTCTCCGGGCTCTCCACGAGCCCTGTCTCTGAGGCGGGAGCGCGCGCGGAGGAAAGGCTCGGGCACGGAGCGCGTCCACGGCGGCGCCTTCACTGCCTGTGGCCCCCTCCAGCAGTTAAAGCTGGAATAGAGGATGCTGTGTGTGTGTGTGTGTGTGTGTGTGTGTGTGTGTGTGTGTGTGTGTGTGGTTGGGGAGGGTTAACAGAGTGCGCGCTCCCGCTTCCGCTCGTGCCTCTGAGAATGCGACACGTCCACACATTAAAAAAAAATGCCATCGCTGATTGCAATCATGTTTTCATTAGAGGTCACACACCTTTAATGAAGAAGCGCCGAGACAGATGATACCTGGCCTCCTGGCTCACATCATTGCATCACTAATCACCGGGGTATTTATCAGCAGGGATGGGATCTAATTGCCGCATCAATGCTGACTTTTTCCTGAAACTATGTCACTTTTTCTGCACCCCTGTCCTGCAGATCAACACAGCAGTGGAAGAAGCACTCTAGGGAGTTTTAATTAAAGGGGCAATGTGTCAGATTTGTAGTTTGAAACATTCAAACATGAGGAAATCAAAGTTTTTATGACCCCTCCGGTTCCCTTCATGGGACCTTATTTCAGAAAAGCTCTGTATGGTAGTGAATGACGAGGGACAAATCATTTTACCATCGTGTTTGAATCGTGTCATGAATCACACACATGATGTTTGTCAGTTTAAAAGAGCATTTTTCAAGTCAAGAAGGTCGCAGTTTGTCTTAAAACTGATGAAATATAAGACTGAAGATAAGTAATTATATGAGTGACATCGACTCAGTGATCCTGTAACTTAAACCCTGTAGAGCTGCTCCTGTATATAAGCAGCTCACAGAATTGACAAACTCTCCTTTCTCATAACTGCAGTTGTCAATATGAGCAGAATTATTGTGATTTTCATCTTTTTTAGTACATTTTCTGTGGCGAGTTGGCGGCCGTGTTGGTGCTGGTGATGTGTGTTGAGCGAGACGATAAAGTTCACCGAGCGGTTTAACACAAAACTACATGATACTGACTTGAAAAATGATCTTTTAAATGTTAAAGAGAGCTGAGGTCACGGCCTTTTCGGTGGAGTCCATGGGAACTTATTTAGGAAAAACTAAGTATAGTAGTGAATGGAGAAAAGACAAATGATGTTTTGATCCCGCTTGAATTGTGCCATGAATCACACACACGTTTGTCAATTTAAAAGATGGTTTTCCAAGTCAATAAAGCAAAATATAATCTGGTTTTGTGTTGAACCGCTCAGTGAACGTCATCGTCTCGCTCAACACACTTCACCAACATGGCCGCCAACTCGACACAATAAATCTGCTCATACTGACAACTGCAGTTGTGTGAAAGGAGAGTTCGTCAGTTCTGTGAGTTGCTCATATACAGGAGCAGCTCTACAAGGTTTAAGTTACAGGTTTTGGTGACGGATGAACAAGCCATCAGCAGCTGCTCTGGTGATATGCTGCCCCCATGTGTCGGGAGTGTGAACTCAAGAGGTGGCCAATTCTTACTTATTGCACCTTTAAGCTATGATTAGCACCGTGTCAAATACTAGGTGATACAAGTACGTATAATCTGTGCTTTCAAAATAAAGAAAGTTCTGAAATAGCAATAGAATTTACCTCAAATATCAAAGTGTTGTATTTTTATGTATATCACTGGATTTTATTATCTTACTGCTGTAGATGCTCAGAGTGGAGCCAGTTTTAAAATGTCTATATCACTGGGTAGTTCAATCAACACAAAACCATATTTTTTAACCTTGGTGTGTTTAATCTTCATTTGCAAAGAAGCTAAAGCTGCCAGATAAAATATGAGGAGTGTAAATAAATGTTTGCCTCTGAAGTGTCTGTGATGGAATACGAGTATGAAGCAGCATCAAAGCGGTTACTTTCCACTCTCCTCTGTGCAGATGAACAATGATAAATGAATAATAATACAGAGAGGTCTCTGCATTGTGTAGTTTTTGGATTTGATCTGACACTTTTATGTTTGCAAAAGGTCAGCTTTGTAATTGACCTTTCCCTGAGTCCTGACTGAATCAAGATATTGGTAAAATTCAATTAAGAGTTTTTTTTATTCTCAAACGCAATCATAAATCAAAAACCATCAGATAAACCCAGAATATCTGGCCAGATAGATCACTGACAATCTCTATTTTTATCCCCGGTGACTTTTAGTTAACCTTTAGTTTGATCAATGCAAAGAAAAGGTTAATTCATGAGCTAAAACACGACAGAACAGCAGGCTCATGGGAGAATATATTTATTTAGATAAAAATCAACAAAGGAAGAAACCAGCCTAGTCGCAGTGATTCTGAAATTACATTTAAGTATGAAACCTGCAAAGAAAATGCAGTCAAAACTCAATCACTCTGCAATCAATCAGCAATCAGATTAACAAATCTGAAAGTAAAAATATCTACATGAATCATATAATGTTTCATATACATTCTTTTTTATTCACAGGTTTGCACTTGCGGTGTTTTGAACAAAAGAAAATTAAAAAGTAAAAAAAAACAAGTAAACATAAAACAGCTTTGTTTTCCAGTCTATGGCTTGTTTTCTTTTTAAAAGGCTAATCATATTCTACATCAGAAATGCATTTTACAGTGCGGAGCGATTTGCATACGGAGCGCAGACGGGCTATGACACTGGCTAGCACCTGCATTTTCAATGATGCCAGTTAACAGCAAACACTAAACAGCGAGAACAGCACATCTTTGTGGAAGCAAATAAGGACTGTTAATATATATATATATATATATATATTTATTTATTTATTTTTCTTCCACAGCCTGCTGTTGTATAATACCTTTTGTTTGCATGTGGAAAAATACATACATTTACCTTATCTAAATGTGTGAATTAAAATTTTTTCTTTTCTTTTTTTTTAACACAAAACTTTACACATTCACCAACTTGAATTTGTGATAATTCTTCAGATTGGAGCATGCACTTTTTCTTTACAAGCACACAAAAACATGACATACAACTGCAGGCTGTAAAATCATTTAGCATCATTTAACAAGCTCAAAATATCAGTGAACCTCATTTGCTTCCAAACACTCGTTACAAAACTCTGGCTGCAGTCTCTGGTTCTGCTTGAAACTTTGACCTCACCTGTAGGAAGTCTGAATGATAGATCAAATTAGTATATCTCACTTGGAAACATTTCTGAGGAGCAGCTGACATCAGTTGAAGACGCTGACGCAACTGTGAAAGAATTTTGTTTCCAGGAAAAGTGTTTGTGGTATATGGACTGGTATGATAACTGCCAAGTCCATCCTTGAGGTGGTTCAAACACATAACTATACAACAATAAACAACATTTTACCATACATGTGAGATGTCTGACTGGTAGATGAAAGTATTTCTGGTTTAGAATCATTTCTGAGGAGCAGCTGATGTCAGTTGAACTCACTGACACAATTGTGTTAGAATCATGTTCAATCTTAAACATGTGATGTAGGTATATATAGATTGGTTCGGTAACTACAAAGTCTAGCCTTGAGGTGATTCAAACACACAGCAATACAATAATAAAGACTGACAACTGGAAACAAAAATGGTGTGATGCTGGTGTGTAACTGCATAGTTTTACCTAAGACCTCATCAATAAAGCAGCAAGCTCGTGTTTGTAGCAGCATTGCACTTTGCATAGCACTTCACCAAAATCAGCATGGAGCCAGGAAGAGCTCCAACGAGAAGAGTTTTCGATGAGTAAACCTGTGGAGGTATGCTGTACAACCTGATAATCCAACCATCAAAGAAAAGCAGCATTAAAATGAATGACTACACAAAGTTTTTGGAAAATGTGCCATTATAAAGTTGTTCTGTGGATGGTCAAGAAATAGACGCTCTGATTAGGCAGCAATACTACTTGAAACAATACAAAATCAAACATCAAACACAAATCAAACAAGCAGAGGTGGAACCACGAAACTGCCAGTTGAGTTTGGGAAACTATAACACTGAGCAGAGAGCCCATCTGGTGTTTTGCACAGATGAGTTTGCAGCGCTGGGTCAATCACCTGCACTCAGGTTAGACTGATGCATGAGTGGTCATAAAGGACAAGAGGCATATGGAGTTCAATAAAAAAAACAAGTTGGTGATTTTTTAAAGTTTTCTAGTAGCTCATAACTTATACAACAAAGTGCAAATGACCAGTCAACCCTGCAGGGCTTCATAGGAAGTGGTGTTTTCAGTACTGATTTCTTCATCAGTCGATGTATATCAAAGACAACAGATGGATGACAGATGATTAATACTGTGAATAGTCTCTTGACTGTAAAGTGCCATTCCTGTCTTTATGTGAACACAAACAACGAGGACACGCCCCTGTGTGAGCTCATGTTTCTCGCACACCACAGAGACTGGCGTGATCATGTGAATGAGCACTTGCAAACTCCACTTGAGTCACACATACAGGCACCAGTACAGAAATAAAAACGTACAAGCTCAAGCTTAAAAATACACTTGCATGGATCGACAAATCAACTCCTGCAAAAGTGCAGAGTGAGCATAAACAGCGGCTAGTAAAGCAAGTACAAACTTCAGCCCAGCATCTCCGAGAGGATGAGTGTATTACTTTCTTCCTCTTCACGGCCCTGGTTCTCTCCATCAATCTGACTAAAAATATTGCGGTAAGTACTGCGAGCTGACAGAACTGAGCATGGGCTAATCCTGTAGCATGACTTTGCTGCTGAAAATCCTGCTCTTCTACGGGGGGAGGATTTCGCACTCGGAGCTTCAGCTAAATCCTATTCATCACACAGCATCCCTTCTCTACAGACTTGGCAACCCTGGCCCTGTTACCAGGCAAGGGCAGGACAGTGCCAGCATTGTTGGCATCTATATTTAGTTGGACCTGATCGAGGAACTGACCCTCCGAAGGACATTTTTGTGTACTTCAAAGTGCTTCGGTGGCAACATGCTCAGAGGAGTGTCCTCGTGTTATCCAAAACAAAGTCATGAATGTGATGGTGGGGAGCAAAGAAATCTGGACCACCGGCCACTTTCAGTCGGCCAAACACAAGTTCAGTGGCTTTTACACAGCCTCCGATTTGTAGTAACAGACTGTCTGGGAGGAAAGACCCTGGCTGAAGGGAAGTGGTACTTTGACACATTGCATACTGTGCAGAGACGGAGAGTGAGCAATAACGCCTGGCGAAGAACGGGGAGGACCTGGGAGGAAATCAGCGAAGTGGAGTTTAAAATGCGTATTGAAAGCTCAGGGCGGGATGCCCCCTTCTCTCTCACTCAATTCTTGAGGAGAGCAAGTGTTTCCAGTCTTGAAATAATGAAGCTATCCGAGAGATATAAAAAGACTTATTTAGGTGGGAACCAGGCTTTCAAGCATGTACATGTCTTCATAAAATAATGTATTTCAGTGCATCTTCACAAAATTCACTGTAACAATCACTAAAATGCAATGTTTGCATTAGAACTATCAACACTATAAAAAACACCAGGCGGCATCTAGACGGAGCACTGTGCTCCTGTATAATATTCTACACTTTATCCCATCGGTATGCATTACTACGAGTAGGATATGAGATTAATTGGAAAGGCAAGGTATGTCGGAGCAGCTGTGCCAAAGAAGCAGAGGTAAATATGGAACACATTCACAAATGTGGAATAAATCGCATAAGATTACATTAAACAAACAATATAGTGTACAAACCAACAAACTTGTCACGATTCAAGGATTAGAATACAGCAATAGAAAAAAAAAAAGATATAAATAACACAAGTAATACTACTGCATAGGTTTATAATATGATTAAAAACTGTAACAGAATCTCAAAAAACAAGTGAATCAGTTCATCCAGTTTAGGGCCCATCAGTCTGTTGTGTTTTAGCTCTGTAATTCTATTTGGGAGAGAGTCAACAGAGTTACTATCCACAAAGCGGGCTGTATTGACTGCCAAACTGGCGTAATGGAGAACACAATGTGGAGTTATTAAGTGTGATTTAGAGTGCTCCGTAAAGGACAAGTGGCCATTTCAATTTGGATGACTCTATACAGGAGCATATAGTGTTCCTACCACTGTCTGATTGGGGCCTCAAATGACTGCCGTGGCCTAGATGAATCACCCATTCAGGCCTCGTCTCAAGAATCTTCTGCGCAGCTTTATGTCCGAGCATCAGCTGCCTAACGGCAACTCTGTTAAGTACGTGTGCTGCGTGTGTGGGTGAGTGCTTTGATCTAAGTAGCTGCTAAATTACCATTTTATTCTAAAACATGACTGTCTTTTGTGGGTGTGTTCGTTTTGTCTGGCAGATTTGTATCGGCGCAGGATGCTGCACTGACAAGCAGCAAGAATTGTAAAGCAGATGAAGTTGTATTGCAATGCTCGTCTGTTTTTTTGTCACTCAAAATCTGGGCTCTCCTAGAATCTCCTAGAATACCCCAACCTCCTCCCGCCTTCTGTTTTTTTTTTATTTTAGGATACTTCCTCTATCCCTTTTAGGCATTGCATTGCCTAACTCTGTCTGACTTTCATTTATTCTTTCTCTCTTCACTCCTTGGGTGACTGCAGTCTTTTCTTTTTCAAACCTTATTCAAGGCCCACCAGAGTCGGTGTTATTCTGGGCCGCCACAGCAACTAAGCCCTCCCCATCAGCAATTTTAACTCCTTTTCCGGCTGTAAGCTCCACTCCCTCAATGGGGCCGACGAAGAGACTACCTGCTTCCCCAGAAGAGGCCGACACATCCCTATCGGTCCGTTCCAGCTTGCGGTGCTTGCGTGGCTCCGGGGGTGTGTCGGACTGGGTGAAGACAGCTCGAATTCTCTCCGCGCAGACGTTGGCAGCTTCCCTCGTCTCCCTGGAGAGCTGCGATAGGCTGAGGAAGCCATGGGGGAGGTCGTCCACTATGCACAGAGTGACAGGCTGGTCTATGTTCCTCAAACGCTTGGCAAACATCACAGAGTCATCCAGCATGGGGTCTAATGCACAAGCCTGAGAGGGGGAGAAAGGGGGAGAGGGGGGTTATGGTGAAAAGCAAATTAGGATTCCCTTCAGACATGTCAAGAATCTTAATTAAGGGATGAAGAAAAGGAAGCCAAGCGTCCCAGCTTCGCTTTTGTCCCCGCTTTCTTTACATTCTCGCTGACTCACTCCAGCCACTTTAAAATCAGCACCAATTTCCCCATTTTCATATTAACACCCTTCTCACATGAGAGAGCAGGCAGGCTTCATCCCCCCTCCCCATCTCTCCCATCACACTCTGTCTTACTCTGATACAACAATGTAAGCAGTGTAAAGTCTTGGTACTCTATCCCTTGACATTTTGAGGCTGCCTTGTCAAACCCCCTTGCTGCTCCTCCCATCTCCATTAGCATTCCTAATCATGGTCTGCATGCTCGCACATTATCATATCTGCTCATTTTAAAACATGTGGAAGAAACATTTGAACAATCAGTTTTCTTACAGAAGATCGTACATGCAACCAAATGCAGACAGGTGCAAGGACTTAAAAACTCAAGCTTTAAACTCAAATTGAGATCAACCTTTGACCTGAGTGTATTTAACTATATAAAGGGTCGTCCACACCAAGAACAATAACTGAAATGTTAACCATAATGGTGTGAGCATCCATACTGATTAAAGATAACCTTCTGTAAACAGTGGTGCCAAGCATGCACTGCACGCTCTAGCTGCGTCGGCTGCTTAGGAAAATGGATATTGATGACCGGTTACTGCTGTACCTTGGGCAGAGAGGCAAAATGAAAACCAGAAGGAAATGGGTTTTACAAAGATGAGAGGAGTTAGGAGAATCCAACATTCTATTACAAGCGCCGTCGTCTTTTAAAGACAAATTTTATTCATACTTTATCCTTGGGAACATCAATGAAGCATCAGTGAAGACAAAATCATATGGCAGCACGTTTTTTTTTAATGTGTGATTGGCAGCCTAATATTAGATTACATAAGCATTTTATAATTTGTGACTGTGACGCCCTTTAAGTTCAGAAGGATTTATATTGGCTCTCAATGTTTCTATCGGTTGTGAAATCGCTCAAACAGTGATCCCAATGATATTTTTTTTTTTCACCATTTGTTACAGTTGAGGTGTGGACTTCGTCTTCCAACATTAGCTTGAGCTAAAGTGAACTATTTATATGTATAGTTGTCACTGTCTTGCTGTGGACGGCCCTTAAATATCGTCCTACTGTAGCTTCTTCTTACCACTATATGCAAAGGTGGCAGCCCTTTCAGCATGCTATCAGGAGCCAGCAGAGGAGAGCAGAAAGGATCCTTGACCACTGGAGAACTCTGCAACCTCATCTCTGTCTGCTGCACTGAACGTAGCGGCTCAAACCCCAGGGGAAACTCCCTCGGGTGCTCCAGCTCTGAACCCTCCTCTCCACCAGGGGGTGGTATGGCCACTGAAGACAGGTTGCTGGGCGTGGAGGGATCTGCATCCTTGTCGAGGAAGAAATTCACATCTTCTGGCTACATAAAAGAAGAGATAAGAAAATATTTAGGTGAGGTTAGACAGCACTGAGGGGTCAAGGGAGAGGGTAATGGCAAGGAAATAAAACATTTTAGAGCAAACTTGATTAGAAATACACACACCAGCACTGTCCTTGTGAAATTTTCTAAAAACCTTGGCTCCATGCCCGAGTCTTGGCTGAACGATTCCCATTTCAAGGTAGAAAAGCATGTTTAAAATCTTACATCACCTCAGCTTGCTATTTTTCCCAAGCCAGCCACTAATCCAGTCTGACTGTGTGAAAACACATGCAAGGGATAATCTGAACTACCTTGACAGTATCCGCGTAACCAAAGAAATTTGATATTCAGTCAGCATTTTGTGAGAAAATCTTTTTGCAAAGTTTGGGTGACATAATCTCAGCTGAGTTCAACAAGATGACACATTCACATCACTGCAGGGCATATAGCATTATATAACGGAGGGCCAAAATCTTCATGCTTATAAACTGTTCAACCACTTAACAAAGGCTACAACTGTGTGCTAAATCTTTTTAAAGCATGTGGTATGAAAGTAGAGATACCATGCTCAAAAATGAGGCTGGTTTGAATTATTTTCATGGCATTGGTGCAAATAATAATCATCAAATTACAAACATTTAAAGACCTTGTGGGAGTTAAATCACAGGATTTGAATCCCACGACAATCCCCACTAACAATCCAGTGTTCTTTTAAGCAGCAACATCCGTGAGCTGTTTAATACTGTTAACTTCTGCTGGATAAGAGCATCAGCTGAGAGCATGCTAATCTCAATGTAAACATGTTCAAGCGTGACATACGGTGCGCTCAGAGAGCAGTGGTGCACTGTGAGAGGTGGCATTGTGGTGGGATCCCAAGTCCTGGCAAGTCTGGCTCTTCACAGATAATTTCCTGCTGGGGAATTCTGAAGGCTCTGACGCTACAGGGGGGTCAGCGTGTGGAGATGAGATGGAGGCCTCTGAAATGCTCTTCCTCACTGTGTCTAAGAAAAGAGATAGAGAGATGAATGAGACAACTGGGAAAACAGATACAAAATACAAAATAAAGGCATTAAGGAGACCATATTGTGCTTTTTGGGTCTTTGCCTTTTCCTTTATTGTGTTATGTAGCATTCTGGTGCATGTGAAAGGTCTGCAAAATACAAAAAAAAAGTCCACGCAAATGGGAGTTACTCTCTCCCACAAAAAACACTGCTCCTGCACTGCCTATAATACCTGGTTTGTCAAGCCTTTACTTCCTTAACTTATGTGCATCACTGTGTATATAAATATATATTTTTATATATTCATTATAAAATATATACACTCCAGTCAGTCAGCAGACATACAGTTGCTACTACTGTAAGAGCGTAATTTTAGATCACACTATCTTGCTCAGCAACTAATGTGCCTGTGCAACTCTCTCCAAAGATTGAACAGAGGCAAGATGTCTCAGTCTGTAGCTAAAGCAGAGCGTTCAAGACACAGTGTGAAAAGGGATGCTGCAGTGATGCACCATATGAGAAAAATAATGTGTTTTTGAAAATTAAAGTATGTAAACCTATTCTACTAGGACGCCCAAATAAAAGTATGAACCTGATCATTTGCATAATATGACCTCTTTAAAAAATAACCAGTAGCCACACAAAGTACATGAGATAGTTTATACAAGATAAAGAGGATACTCAAATGTACTTGGGGGTCGATAGCAGCTGGAGGACACAGGAAAAAATACGCCAACAGTACACAGCCACTTTCACTTATTCTACTACCGTTTCTACTTATCATATGTCCTCTGGTTGACAGCCAACAGTTAAAAGCCTAAAATGCAAATTGGGATGTATCAGAAAAGAGAGAGGAGAAGTAGGCGGGGGAAATTCGAATAGTGCTGTCATGGCGATATCATCAGCCCACCCCAAGCCGTCAAAACACAGCTGGAAGAGACGTCTTGGCTGGTCTCTTCTCAAAGCGCTACCCATCTCCCATCTCTTTAATAATGAACCATCTCAGCACCATGATGGCCTTTTAATAATGTACACCCACCAATGACATTCTCATTAGTTTGGGCTTTGCAGCTGTGGGGGTGTCACCTTAGCTAAGGGGACACCAGGGAAATTACAATTCGCCACCAGATTTACGGTGGCTACAATTAACAATTACTGTCAAAGCCCGGCTGCTCCAATGAGGTGAATTGATATGAATGGGGCAGCAGGGGTGTTACACAACAGGGTGGGATAAAGTGATAATTGGTTAGTTAAATGCTGAATAAAGGGGATCCATGTCAATAAACTCCTCCATATGGTAATGAACTTTGGGGCTGTTGATGTTGATGCACTCATAATACTTAAATAAAGTAATTTAATGAACATACTGAAAATGTGGGTGGTACACACACACACACACACACGCACACACGCCCACATTTAGATCTGAGCTGTAGACACGAGCAGATTGCATCTACAGAAAACTTTCAACACAATAGCTGCCAAGCAGAACCCATTTATGCCACCCACATCTCAGCTAACACCTGACTGCACACATGCACAAACACACTCATGCATTCAGTCGCAGTCGGTGGTATACCAGTGGCTCCTGGTGGTGCCTCTGCAGCTGTGCTGGGGGGGGCCGAGGCTCTGTTGGAATCCAGCAGAGAGTGGATCCAGTTGGAGGCTCCCTGTCGAAAATCTCTGAGCAGCAGCGCCGTGTCTCTCCTCACCAGGCTCAGCGTGCTCACTTTCTCTACCTGTGTCTCTGTCTGCGGCTCATTGCCTGCCGGAAGAGGTATGGATGAAAGGTTAGCAAGGAAAGAAAGATGTACAACAGAGATTAAATTTGTTTTTGTCATTCTTCTATAAGCATGAATGAGTAACAACAGATAATAGGAGATGAATAATAGCAAAGTAAAGAAAACCACAGAGAGTGGGTTCAATACTACCACAGAGCAATTTGTATTACAGACCGCGATACACAGTGATGACAGAAGAAGTGAATAGAAAACTGTTAGTGGTTTAGTTCAGTTATTGAAAGAAGACACAGGATAGAAAATATCCCTTGATATTAGGCTCAGTTTACCAATTACTTACAATTTATTAGCAGACTTTTGATAGCTTCTCCTTGCAAACATGCATTAATGACACAACATGAAAAAAATCAATTTGCTGATAAGTTGAGCTGTTGTTAGACACAATACAAGCTGGATGATACTGGAGCAAGTATTTCAGAGAGTTAGTACTTGTGAACATTTTGTTCATTCTTAAATAAATATACAACTGAAGGCTTGTTGGTCATCTTTACAGATTTATGTCTTATATCAGAGATTTAGACCACAGTCAAATCCAAGATGATTTATATGATCATTTATTTCTGCACTAAAACTAAAAGATCGGCAGCGCAGACATTAGCTGAATAATTGATTATTAGCTGTGAGCTGTTGTCAAAGCTGCTTGCTTTTCATCATAAATCGAATAATGTTTTAGCTGCTAGTCAGACATGGTAAGTACTTTGAAAACCTGGCTTTTTTTAACGTCTTCCATGATTATACAAGCTAATCAATAGAATAGAAATAGAACAGATTAGTTGATAATGAAAATAGATGAAGGAAAAACAACATCTTAACTTCAGGTAACAACCTCATAATTTATGCTACACAAGTAGCATACATGATTAGGTTATTAATCATTATTGTTTACAGACCTACAACTACAGTCCAGACCATTACATATGAATGATGTGAAGAGGCAGTTAGCAGAGACATGCAGAAATGCTTGTCAGAAAGAAAATAGATCTAAACTTAATTTTTCAACTTCACCAAACACGAAAAAAATAAATTCCTGGCTTGATTTCTTTTTAAAAAAGGCACACACACACACACACACACACACGCACACAGGCACACACACACACACAGACACGCACACACGCCTACCTGCGTAGGCGCTGAGACACCTGGAAAGCACACTGAGTGGCAGCAGGGGATCCATAAGTGTTAGCAGACGGGAGGGTGAAGCGTAGGCGGTCAGCAGGGTAGCTGGGTAGGCTGCCACGATGCCATCTGGCATTCGCACACCAAAGGCAGCAGCGCGCATCGATGTCGTCACACTCAAGTTGCCTCCCGCACTGTCGCCGGCCAGACATACTTTCTCTCCAGTCCAACCTGGAAAGATAGAAATGGGACAGTGATGAAAAAACTGAAGAAAGGAGGGAAAGAAAACAAAACAGAATTCAATGGGGAAAATGGAACAAGCAAAACAAAAGGACACAAGAAAAAAAGCCCTTTTTCTGCATCTAAGAGAAATCCACTGAGATTCCAAAAAAAAAAGTGTCACAGACATCAAGTAACACAATTTCTTTTCTCCAGTGCTGAATATGTGGCTGCTTTGAGAGGCTGTTGTCTTACTGTCTGCCTCACGGCTGTGATATTGTTTTTCTTGTACTACAACAGACATATTACATTGTCATCACTGTTAATATGACACAGTGTACATCAGTGGTCAGATGTACCCCAGACCGACCAGTTGTCTTTGTTTTGTTTTACTGCCTGAATATTAAGCATCAAAATTTGTGTGTTAATGCAAAACAATAGGTACAGTGCCAGATATTTTGCTGCAGCATGATTACTTTAAATGTGATGAATGAATCTGCCTGAGAGATATAGGGATTGTAGGAGAGGATTTGCAGAAGCAGTCCACAGGACACCTTCCCTCTGAGAGTGTGTTTTACCCCTTTTAGTTGTGCCTACTCATTAATTCTAATCAACTACTTTCTTTTACCTGCCTAATTTATATATCATTTCAACTGCAACTTCTCCCATGACAGTAAAAAAGGAATCAGAAAATGACCAGAGAAGATATAAAGTCAATGCTCTGGAGTAAACAATGCTATGTACCTAGTAGGTGGTGATTTCTCAGAGCCCAGCAGTAGGCGTAGAAACACTCCTCCAGGGCCCTCGGGAAAGGGGCTTCAGGGGCCAGAGAGTAGTCCACTGACAGGATGGGGACACCCAGGTCCTGGGACCAGCTCTTCAAATATGGCTGCACAAGACAGAAAACAAGAGTATGCCGGGTTGAATTTATGAATGGAAAAACACTCACAATTTCACAGTGAATATATTCTATGTTGTAAAATTTATGAGAAACAACGGCAGCCACAATAAAACGCAGAGGCAGGGAGACAGAGAGAAAGAGAAATGTGGTGGGAGAGAGATGCGTGGGGGTGAACATTAAGAAGCGAGGATGAAAAGTTATGAAAATTATGTGTCCCTCTGATGTCATCTGTCTGCTTTCTGGCTTAGTGTCTAGACAAAGGCAGAATGAGCGTTGCCCTCACGGTCACCTCCATTTCCTTTCTTCCTTTCTCATACAGTAATAACAAGAAGGTTCCCACATGTCCTAGTTGGCTATGAAGGAAAAAGATAAAGACAAAGGAACGGTTTGGATTTTCAGAGATTGACTGCACAAACAAACTCCCTGTCAGAATGCTGAGTGTTTCCCTTTCCTTGTTGCTACAGTCGGGTTAAGTGTTTACTATTCTCATGCCAACCTTAGGCAAGTGCTTTACTTTAAAACCGCAGTGCAGTGACCTTGAAATGTGAGAAAGGAATCAAAACTTGTCATGGCAAAATATTCTGTCGGCAAAGCATTCGTCCTTTCCTCTTCTGTCTTTATCTTCACCCAGCACGCTATTGCATTGCTATGACAGGGCTGGCGGCGAAAGCAACAGCTCTCCGTTCACAATACCAGTTAAAGCACACTGTGTGTATGTTTGCATGTCGCCTCACCGACCCGTGAATTAGTATGAAGAAAACACAAAGTAGCAGCTCCAGCAGTCAGCTGTGCTGTCTCAAAGCCCTGCCTGTCACAAGAAATCTTAGAGTGAGACCGCTGACAAGTGAGTGTGCATTCAGTTCAAGCACTGTTCAGGTCGGTGTGGGTTTGTACAAATCTGCAGCTCCAAAGGTGTGTATGTGTGTGTGTTTAAATAACACCTATTGTTGTCAGGCTACAATGAATGTCAACATACGCCAGAGTCCATGGGCAGGTCTGTCAGTCAGACCATTCATCATGTGCCTACATAAAAGGAGCAACGGAAATACAGCAAATGGCCCACCTGGCAGAGTGGTGTACATGTGCACATGAGTGCGTGTGTTTTTATTGGGCTGAGACCAAGGTTGGTTAATTTTACATGATTTAGGAAACTCCTCTCATAGACACACACATCATATTCACAAAGAAAAAAAGCATATACACACACCGTAACAGAGGGTCCCAGATCTGTTCTCAAAGTAGGAATTAATGGGAGCTGCAGTCCCACTCGATCTCAGACAGGCACAGTTAATCTGCAAGCTTATACCTCAACTGGCTAAACACTGTGTGTGTGTGTGTGTGTGTGTGTGTGTGTGTGTGTGTGTGTGTGTGTGTGTGTGTGTGTGTGTGTGTGTGTGTGTGTGTGTGTGTGTATGTATGTGTGTGTGTGTGGTCAAGTTGCTAAATGCACAGATGCCAGCGCATCCATTCCTGTGATCTCAACATCATTGGGCACAGAGAGCAGAGGCTTCTTCCACTGAAGGACACTAAGTGAGCAAAAAGGATTTTGTGAGATATTAGAACGATTGAGAGGGAGGATGTAATAAAAAAAAGGAGAGCCTAGAAGAAGAAGAGAGAAGGATAGTCTGACAAGTCTTCCATTAGTGCCCTGGGTAATCTTTCTCTGCGGGGTTGTACAGTTCTCCGTTAATTCAACATGACAGCCCTGTTCACCCCCTTCTTTGATTGCTCCCTCTCATCCTCTGGTTGCTATGCAGCTGCAGATCAAGGATGCCCATGTCCTTGGCGATTTCACAGAGTTCTGTCTTGTGGTTGCTATAAGTAGCTTGATGCCACATAAAAACCGAACACAGCCACAGATGACCAGATGAGCGTAACACGAACAGGGAGAGGAGTGGGCACAAACCATGTTAAAATAAGCTTTCTCATCAAGATGAAGAAAACAGGTTGATTTCTTCCTTCAGTTGCCATTTCCTATTGTGTTTCTTATGTTACCTTATAACAAAACTGGTCGACAAAACAAGATTTTCATTTCAGAGCAATGACAAGAAAGATCCAACACAATTTTAAGACCTGAATTCCAAGCGTATGTGTGTGTTGGAGTCCCTTTTATTCCATCACAGCAATGTAGATTTTAAATCTAGGACATGGCCTCCTCCTCTATAATAAAAAAATGGGGATGAGGATGAAGTGAATGACAGGAAGCAATGATTTACATAAAAGAGAAGAGCCAGCTCTGTGTGCACCTTACCGGTAAAGAGGGCATGGAGGGAGGGCAAATTGTCTCCATCAAGTTTTCAGGGATTAATTACAATATAATTAGTTTAACGGCTTATTAAGTGCCACACTATTGACATAGTAAGAGACTCAGACTGGTAACCCCCTCTGCTCCTCGGCTGTCAACTACCCCTCAACACTTTAATTAACTTGGGTTCTATAACAATTAGTTTAAGTAAACACAGTCAGAAGTTGAAGCACTGAAGAGATGAGAAGGTGAACTTAGCTGGATAACCGCTGGCTCAAATCCTGGAAAAACAATATATGAGCCAGGTGTATAATGGTGGAGGTGTAGTGTTGTCAGCATTTTGATATGTGGGTGCCACGTGACATACTACACCACTGTTTCCTGCATTCTTACCAACTTTTCCATCATAAATACAGTCACATAGAGACAAGAATCCAAACATTACATGATATAAATACATTTTGGATTCAGATTTTCTTGCAAAATACAACTAGTCCAGTGCTTTTATAGTCAGTGTAAGGTATATACTAGTTGGAGACTACCATCTCACCTCATGGGACTTGGAGGTCTGGGCGACAAAGCCTCCCCCGTGGAAGTGGATCAGGAGGCAGGGAGACGAGGGGAGGCGCTTGGCCTTCAGCCCCAGCGACAGAGAGATGGCTCCCCCCTCAGAACGGCAGAGAGATAGCAGAGTCTCACTGTCCTGAAAATAGTGAGATGGAGAGGTGGAGAAAGAAGAATGAATTAACACAAAGAGAAAAAATCATGACAGAATAATTAAAATCAGTCGATTTGGTCTAAGAGTTAAAACAAATCCCATGAGAACAGGTCGTGATGTTTGCATAACTGCCCACAGACAGTCTGCATTGCAAACAAAGACTTGTTTTCATTGTTAATATATTTATTGCAAGTGGTAGCAACAGGGCTCCTTTGAGAGAGGAATTAACTAGCCGCTATGCAGCAGCTTGCTGCCAGCCTTCCCCACGCCTGCATGAACGCACACTAACTCCCATTCATTAACAGACAAGGAGGGAGGGGAAGCTGCGTCTGCGAGGGAGGACTTCCGTTGATGCAGACTTGTATTTTTCGACATTAAAAAGGAAGCTGTTGTTTCGTTGGAGCGTGATCAATAGCTGAAAGTGTTTGTTGATAGCACGTCTGGTTAAGTGCCAGGCTACAAAGAAAGGAGGGGAACAAGCTTGGAAGGAGAGAGTGAGTCTCCGGAGAGAATTATGCAGACAGGAGGAGTAGAAAAAGTGAGAGTGATACCTATGACAGAGAAATAGATAGAGAGAGACATAATGAAGGGGATTATGTCCATGAGGATGAGCCGAAGCAGCAGTTTACTTGAGCAGCTCGGGAAAAATACCAGATATGCTATTACACATTGCTAGAATATTTTAAGAATTTGTATGACTGGTATATGCAAAGTAGTTTTAAAAGAGACAGTAGAGGAAAATGTCTATAAACTAGGTCACACAACAAATACTTTATACTCTAAAATCTAAAAGCTCTAGTCTAATTGTGCACAAAACTTGAGATCATGAAGGTTTTTATTGCATTTTCCAATGTGCCATTATAGTGTGAACAGAATAATGATTTAAATACCTGTCCTTCACGTAAGTCATAAGAGATGAGCCTCATCTGAACCGGAGCTGGGCCGATGTGCGCTGATGGAGGAGCTATAGTAACAGATGCCCTGTGGTTGGCCGCCAGGGGAAGGTCAAAGGGCACAGGGGGCACAGAAAGAGCCCGGTTCACCTTTACTTGAGTGGATGTCATACTGGCAAGACTCTGGAGGAAAAAAGACGACAGAGAAAAAGAGAGACAGAATTGAGACAGAAAGGGAGAGAGGAGAGAGGAGAGAAAGAGAAGAGTGCAAGTTACAGAGCGAGCCAGGTCACTGAACAGTAAGAGAAACCGGATGAATAAATCATGAACCCTATTGAATAAATTGAATTCCACTCTATTATTACCAACGGCCTGTAGGCCGACATGCATAATGATAGAAAGGTATTTCTATCAGAGGAAAGTAAAATATCACCGATACAGTTTTAAAATTAAAAACAGCACCCATATCTGTGTGGTGTGTTAGTGCTGACAGCAGGGGTAGATTACAGACGTCTTAGGAGCGAGTGAGTGAGTGAGTGAGTGAGTGAGTGACTGACTGACTGACTGACTGACTGACTGACTGACTGACTGACTGACTGACTGAGAGCATTAACAGTCTACTCACTGACAGGACTTCGGTCTCAGTGATGTTCCAGAAGCTCTTCCAGAAATGGACGTCCAGGTTCTGTGTGATCCGTTCGAATTCTGCCCCTCTCAACTCTGGGTCGATTGCATACTTCCCTGAGGTAAAGAAAGAGCTGGCTGCAACACCTGGGAAACAGAGGAATAATAATGAGGTGGGTAAAATAATGGGTAGGAGACACCAGAGATTGTGTAATGCAACAAAAGAAATTGAGTACTGAGTAACTGAGTTAAAAGGAAAGGAAAATGTGCATGTTATTGGCAGAAAAAAGTTCAGAATCATTGGAATGAAAACAGTAATTTCAACAAAAACACAAACAGCAGAAAGGAGGGCAGGAACATCACGTCTCCAGTAAGAGACAGGACCCTGGCACATAAAACAACACCATTAGAAAAAACATTTTATATTAGGGTACACATAATAACCATTAACTAGTATACTTATTGATGGTAAATGAGGAAGTTGTTGTACATGCATTACGGTTTTCATATGCTCTGCTCAGTAGGGGCCTTATGAGATGATTCTCTCTCCCTTATTTACACATAATATATACATGGTCTATTTTGTATCAACATTCAAAAAGTATTAAGATTTTATAAACTGAGAATTTGTCCCACATTGTTGTGAGGTCCCATAACTAGCACAACCTGTGAGGGTTATTAAGTGTCAAAGTTTTATTTGGACACCATTACACTTTAGTTTTGTGTGTTGTTATAGAATATACCATGTACATTAAATGTTACTAAGGGAGAATGACAATTATTGTTGTACTACCACCTTATGAGGCCAACACTAAGCAAAGTATATCATGATCCTAATTCATGTACAACAACATCCTTACTTACCGTCAACAAGTGGTAAATAGGAGGTTATTGGGGGGAACCCTAAGTAGTTGTAGGTATTACTGAAAACACACTGAAGAAAGTAGGTGAAAGGATGGAAGAAAAGAAAGATAGTCAAGAAGGAAATAGAATACTGAAACACGGCAAACCACACAGATGTGCTCCCTGGGAACAAACGTACAAAGTGAACAGAGTGAATTCTCTTATACAGTCAAAAGTTTACATATACTTAAAGATGTGTAAAGACAGTCCTCAGCTCCGATGACTCCTACAGCTCTCATTTTTCTGTGATGGAATGAGTGGAACACACACTACATTGTCAAAAAAAAAAAAATCATGAAGATGTTGATGGGGTTCAAGTCAGGACTTGGGAAGACCATTCGAAAAACCATTCCTTTACCACTTTTGACGTGTGTTTGGGATCACTGTCCTGTTGAAACACCCAACTGCATCCAAGACCCAAGGGCCATGCTAAAAAGACAACTTGATTCACACAACTTTCTATAATTGCCAAAATTGATTGTTCAAGTTAATGTGTGTATATTTTGAGCCGGCAGATTTGGTCACATTTTCAGAAGACCAATAATAAATTCAGATTTGAAGCCAACTTAACAAATGTTTTCAGCGATAAAGTAGTATTTGTTTCTCTCATTCCATCGCAATATTAGAAATCATTGGCAGTGAAGACAGCTTTGATATACATTTTCTTTAAAAGTGTATGTAAACTTTTGACCGGGACTGCATGTACTCATTCTCTTATTGCCACATGAATGTTAAAGCAGAACCATTTCATGGTTTTCACTGCTCTGCAAGGAGTCAAAGATGGACTTTTAAGAAAAAGGGACGGAATTGCACTTACAGACACCATGACCTCAAACAGTAATCTAAACTAAAAAAAAAAAAACACACAGGGCAGCTACAGCAGCTAACAGCGCTATGTGCAGAACCATTTAAGATGATAGGAGCTGTGGGACAGAAGCAACTTCTTCACATAGTCATATAGCCTGAGGTCACTACAGAGGACTATGATGAAAGGGTGAGGGAGTTCCTTTACACTCACCATATGGTGCAATACTGCCTGCCTCCACTGTGATGCAGCACAGAGCACAAGAAACCATGAGAGTCGAAGGATTCCTTTTTGAATGTTAAGTATTCATGCGCGTGTCTATGCGTGGGTGAGTGCATGGAAAACATTTGAATAAGATCGTGCATTTTCTTCTTTCTCTCTGCCTCTGTGCATAACAGTGTGCATGTTCAAAACATTCTGAAATATAGAAGAAGCATACCAGCTAGCCCTCAAGATTCAAAAAGGATGAAAGAGCATCTACAATCCAAACACACAACATCAAAAGGTACACAGTCAGGGGCCAAGGAGCAATGTAGAAGAGGCAGGGGGATGAGTACAATCTTTGAATGAGAATAAAGTGGAGGGATGATGAGAGGATACAGCTGCAGAAAAGATGATGCTGACCTATTCCTGACTGATGGCGCTTGTAGTTTTCTCCAAAGGCCACAAGGCCGATAGCGATGGTCTGGAGACAGGGTCGGATGGCTGGAGTGAACTGGAGAGAGGGATGAACAAAAACAGAGACAGACTTGAGATTCTTAATCATAATCAACAAGAAACACACTATAATTAAAACTGCAATCATTCAACCAGAGAAAGTGAAACACGGACGACGGGATATCAGAATATCAGATGAGTCGTAGACATTATAAATTGATGCTGACAGTTCTAGAGAGGTTTCATTATTTTTTTCCCTTTAGTTTGATTTTGACCTCTGTCTGCTGGGGGTTCAGCCCTTCTTGTTAAGCTCAACTAAGAACAGAGACTCTCCCTGTAGAGAGGAGCATTTCCCTCCATCCATTCAAATCCTTTGCTCACTTTATTTTACCTGCAGGTTTGAGCAGCAGGAGTCGTTTGTAGTTCTGTATTACTTTCCTGCTTTCCTGACTTTTGATTACAGATTACACCTCGCAGCACACTCTCTTTCTAGGGTCAATCCCTCTGGTCCAAGGTGTCAGTAGTGTATGAGCACCTGGTGACAATCTAGCCTGTGGCACAGGTTTGGTCCTTTAACGTTAAGCGATCACTTCTGTTAACAGCACAGTGGTTCTCAAACTTTTCCAGCATGGCCCTTCTTCAATAGGTGAAAAAAGTTCACATTCACAATACAATTTTTCTTTTAAAAAAATCTAAAAGGGGAAGTGGCTAATAGAAAAGGATCTTAGTTGATTTATTCGTTAAATAAGAGGTCAGTGCAATATCACCCCAGTGGTCTCTGCCCCACAGCTTGAGAACCACTCTTCTAACAGATGAACACTTTTTGATAAATAGGCTATGGAAGACCAGCGTTGGGAGCTTTATTCTTTATGTGGCAAGTCTGAATATAATTACAAATGTAAAGACATTTTAGGAAATGCAGAATGCAACATGGCCAGAAGCGTGTAAGTGTATCTGTGCAAGAGCTGCAGATATGGGTACATCTGCTTGTTTGCATGTGTCAAGTGAAAATTGGTGAGTTGGAAGATGCTTTTCATTACCTTTTCTCTGTATTATAGGAACTGAATTATCTTTCTACCCATCATTATTTACAGAGGCTAACTTTGTTTTTTTGCTTACATTTTAGTTAAGTGAAATAAAAAACTAGACTAAAACAAAAACAACTGTTTACTTACGAAACGAAAAAAAAAGTACAGGAAATGTCTTAAGTTTTAGTTTTTTTGTTAACACAACAAGCATGTGGATGTCTAGTCAAGTGTTGTGTATCGTAAAGCCTTTTCTGAACTTCCTAAATCTTGCCCCGGACAAAATTTTTTAAATAGAAATGAATGAAAAATAAAAAAAACTACAACTCAGCTCATCTCACCTGAAAGCCAAGGCAGCGGCCATAGAAGCAGCCCTTGTGCATGGAGGAGTATTCGCGGACGAAGCTCTCGCTGAGCCCGCTTTCATCCTGGAAGAAAAGCTGGCCGTGGCTGTTGTCATGTAGCATGCGCTGAGCCAGGTAGAGCAGGGCGCGCAGCTGGCACAGAGCGTTGCAGTAAGCCTCCATCTCCCCCGCATTGTGCGCTACTCGGAAGAAGATGCTGCGGCGGTTGGCGGTGATGTAGCGACCCTTCTGGATGATGTGGAGAAGGCAGCAGCGCACGACCTAAAACAAGGAGAAGAACATGTCTTAAGAATTTCGAGGAAACATTTTAAAATGTAGTGTCTACCGTGCCATGCCACCTTCTAGATGAGCGTGCTTACCTAAACAAAGCAAGGACAGTTTAATTGAATTACAAGCAAATCATTGAGTAATAAAAAGACAGTTTTAACAAAATGATATATGTAATTAAATGTACTTTTGAGATACTGAATGATGAACTTCCAGCTATCATTTCTTTCCTAAAAATTAATACATAGCATTTTGTGTTATACCAAAGAAAATGTATTTTTTCTAATTGTGCAGTCATTAAAAAGGGCCATGTCTTCTGGGTGTGCTTAAATTGTAATTAAGATGAGAGTGGTAAGCTTGAGGGAAAAATGACAATGTCTGATAGCATGTCTGGATGCAATCACGTGAAAAGCTTGCCGCTTTACCAGGGTGTTACAGATTGGTAAAAGTAGCACTGTGGGGAGGAGAAGGATTATAAATGATTGCAATCGAGAGGCTGGAAAACAGAAAAGCATTTATTTGCTGCTCGGCTAGACTCATTCAGTTGTGGTGGGCTGCAGCCACTGAAGGTCATGATGTTTCATCAATAACTGTGGAGGATAAAATACAGTGGGTACAGTAGGGGGAGATACTCTGCAGCTGGAGGAATTTATCTAACCTGATTTGCAACATAAAATCAATTTGTAAAACAAATGGACTGACCTTGAAACAAAGAAATATCAGGGGTTGGTGAGCTGTTTCTCACGGTGTGCAGAGAATACTGATAAAAATGTATTGCAGTATGCGGACTTGTTATCCTCAAAGCTTCACTTGGTTGAAAAAAATTGAGAACACTGACATCGATAAGGAGCTTGACTCAAGACTTCGAAACAACCCACAGCCTACCTTGACTAGGGAACGATATCCATTAGCAGGTATGTGCGGGTCAAAGTCGAAATGGTGGTAAACTGAAGCAAAGCCGGAGATGACAGGCTCCAGACTGCGAGCATGCTCCTGGATCAGCTTCATGACATCCACCAGCCGCCGCGCCGCATCACCCTGCGACCCCTTGGCTCCTCCTGAGAAGAAAGTGGCATTCTCTTCGCACACGCTGTACAGGGCCGCGAACACTGCCTTGGTGTCCATCACTAAGAGCAGTGAGAGAGAGAAGAAAGAGTGCTTGAGTATAATAATATTTTAAGTTCAATTATTCATTTCAGTCTTTATGTATTCTCCGTGGGTAAATTCTCTTTTTCATTGCTGAGGATTGCTGATATGGCTTGTATATTAATAACACCCACTGATCTCACTATTAATCACACCACCTTGCTGACCCCATGTTGAATTAAAAGACATTATTTCTATAGCTGTTCAAACTTGAATGAAAGCTAAGCATCTAGTCCTGCAAGCATAAAAAGCAGCATCTCTATTCTGCACCACTCTCACATTATTGTTATCAGCATGTAGACTGTATCAGTTGGGATATCACTGGATATATCCTACATAATGTTCTCTTACTCTTATTAACTAATCCCCCATAGCCTGGCGTATAGAAGTCCATTTATTGAGACGTGTTAAGCAAGCCTTGAAATTAAATGATGTAAATCCAGCTAAGCAGCCAAAATCCACAGAGATCTAGGAAGAGATACATGGAGCAGGAGGAGAAGGCAGAGGCCCTTTTGCTAACGTCATGCTGCTGGGAACAAACACAGATGAGTCATACACTGACAAAAACACAGAATCCCACTCGCATAAGAGTCCCAAAGGGAGGTATATAGCTGACAACACACAGCTGAGCGTGTTTATCAAGTGTGCCCTAATGCAGCAAAACAAAGATTCAGTGCCATGTCCCAGTTGGACTCCAACTGTTGGACTGAACTCTACTGCCAAGTCACCTGAGACCTTTGTTTCCACAACACTTCAGTCTGGGACCCTGCTGGTAGTTACTGTATAGGGTGACTGCCATGCTGAGAGATAGAGGAAACAGGAGAAGAGATGGTAGACATGCAGAGAATAAAACATAAAGGAACAGAGACAGCAGAGCCTCGCCAACAGATAAGAAAAGGATAATTCTTGGAGCAATGCAGACATGGGGGAAGGAAAATAATTTCCTTGCTATGGATGGGTGTTAACCAATTACCTTGCTGGGCTGAAGCACATTTATCAGTTACAGAGGGTTTAATAGATGATGATAAGCTCACAGTTACTCTTAAAGAAAAACTCTGCTGTCTTAAAATCATATTTAATTCAACCAAATTTACCTAACGGGCACCCAAAATTATATCAGTGGCACTTGGAATTAGCACACCTCAAACTTTTGCTATAAGAACTTCAAGTAAGGCTAATTCAATAAATCAATACAATAAAAATAAATATATTTCAAGAAACAGCACAGAGCCCCCAAGCCACATCTTGGGATGTGGAGCAGAGGTTGCCTGTTAAAGAGTGAACAATCATATAATGGAGCCCTTATCGTACAATTATTTTTGCTATTCCATGCCATTCAGGAAGAGTAATGGGAGAGGCAATTTCAGTTTGCTGGGAGGAATCACAACCCCCTGACATCTGGGAAGAGACATTTATCAGCTAGACGACTTCTAACGCACACACATATTGCATGAAGTATCACTTGAGCCGTTGGCCGTTTTCTCATTTTCCCATCTTGTCTTTGCCGCTCACTCCATTTCTCTTTTCAACCATGCCCTACAAGGCAAGACGCCCCTTTATTGGAAAATGTTCCCATATTGAATGCCAATTTGTCTGGATAAAGGTTAAGTAAGGGATGGTGGAATCCTGACGCAAACAGTTGGCTAGGACTAGGCATTATATCGATATTACACTATTATCTGGATATGAGGCTATTCATCGTCTTGGATTTTGGATATTGCTTTATCATAATATGCATAAGTGTTGTCTTTTCCTGGTTTTAAAGGCTGCATGACAGTAGAGCAGGGATCCAGACGAAGTTCTTACACTCATTGCGCTTAACTTTTTCATCTAGTTGCACCATATAGGTGCACCAAATGATACATTGTAATTAAATTTCTTGAAACATTATTTCAATGATTGTAAAAAAGGAATGAAGGTGCAAATGCATGTTTTTCTTCATTACAAGAAAATAACCTGCTACATTTCCGGTACACCAATATGACCAAAACAGTCACACCCTGAAGGCCTGTAAAATGATGTGATTTTCTGAACTTACCGGAATGTACCACTTGCTTTAACACTTTAACTTTACCCACAGAGTCATTATGTCCACTTGGGCTGATGCAACATATCGATACTGATGATAACCATGATATTAGGAAATTAAACATTGATATGAAGTTAATAGAACACATATGATAATAATCAAGCACAGATGTAAGGCTCTGTGGATCTTTGAATTGATCCATGTGAATTAATTTTGCCATGATAAATGTGCTGTGAAAATCTGATATTGTCACAGCCCTAATACTCATTTATCAAAAATCTTACTGTGTTAATAT
The DNA here is from genome assembly GCA_039737535.1 of Lagodon rhomboides. Taxonomy (NCBI): domain Eukaryota; kingdom Metazoa; phylum Chordata; class Actinopteri; order Spariformes; family Sparidae; genus Lagodon; species Lagodon rhomboides. The sequence continues at coordinate 23,852,966 of CM077788.1, read as the reverse complement.
TTTGCGTAGTATGTTGATGTCTAGGCATTTGGTCAAAATATTGTGACATTTGAATTTGTTGTCCAGTCCTAGCATTTATGAAGTGCTTTTCAGGAGATGAATTGTGCATTGTGATAAAGTCTTCAAATATTGCAATATCATTTTAAGGACATATCACCCAGTCAAAGCATTGGCAAAGAAGAATACTGCCCACTTCAGCATTAGCATTCAAAATTGTCTAAGAACACATGTCCAATGTAGTGTGGCATGCTCTCTAGCTGTTCCACTAATCTGAACGAACCCAACTTCACACCCAAATGTTAGAGTGTTGGTTTTTGTGACGTACTCAAAATCAATGACCACTCAGGAATATGCTGTTATGTCACCTAGCCACATGGCCCTGAGTTTCTGCAAAAAGGAAATCGTTCACATTATCTGCAAAGCGGTGTGTGTGTGTACACATGTGTGATGTTGCCACCAAATCCATTATGAATGTCTCATTTCCTCAGGCACTCTCAGCTCAGGGTTTAGAAGTAGGCCCAAGATAGGCTAAAGCAAAGCTTCATGAAGCAGCTTGGGGCCTAATTTCACAATAATTCAACCATGTGAACCATGAGAATATTCTGACATGAGTTTGTCCCATGACTCCACACTAAAACAGAATTTACATTGTGCTGCTCGAATGGTATTGGACAGTGAGGTCATAATCTGCAAATATAGCAAACTGTCTACCAAAGATGCCTCCTGGGCATCAAGACTTTTTTTGGGTTGATTCTTTTCTTGCAAGTTAAAATTCACACAATGTGCTCTGGGCTCAGAGAAGTTTTTATCAAAATTACTTTTAATTACAATTCAGAGTTAACAGATACAAATTAGCAAATATCCCCCTATCACTAAAATATCAACTGGTTCCATCTAAAAAATTAAAAAGTGTTTTGCATATAAAATGGTGATCAGTGTTTCCCAAAGTCATGGCTGTCCTGAAGTATCTGGTTTTGTCCATAACCTAAAGATATTCAGTTTTCTGCAATAGAGGAGTAAACCAGAAAATACTGACATTGAAGATACTGAAGACTGAGAATTTAGATTTTTTTTTCTTGAAAAATTACTCAAACTAATTAATCAATTACCAAAATAGCTGACAAACTAATTGAATATTTGTGCAGCTCTAATTTACTGTCCCTGAAAGAGCACTGGGATTTGTCTCTGTATGGAAGCAGCATGGCTATAGTTTGTCCCTCTGCAATACATTGTCAAGAGACTTCCAAACAAAACAGGATTTTGAATATAATGTGCATGGATGTTACCTTTGTTCAAGTCTCAAAGATTGCAAAGATGTAGCGGGAGAGAAGGATCAGGGAGGCACATAACTTGATTAGGGGTGGGTTTTCCGAATCTCACCCTGATATGTAAACATAAGCATGATAACTATATTTACAGGAAGCATACGGTACTTGCACGTGTCAGATGTCAAAATAATCCAACAGCTAACGACACACAAAGTTGTGAGACTGTTGCTCCATCTCAGGATTTGGCCAAGAACAAGTGGATTACGCATTAAGTGTGAATGTTCTGAACCTAACAACACAGGAAACAGTTACTCAATGTGCAACAACTCAGCTCATTATGTCAGAATAAAACTGGAAAAAAAAAGAGCTGACACAAAGAACATCTATAAATACACATTCATCTGCCTTCAGGGACACAATGACTGCTTTGGTCAAGCAGGCACCCAAACACCATGCTGCAGGACCTGATATAGCAGTCAAACCAGTTTGGGCAAACAGCCAAAATTAAAATTACATTGCTTAATTAGAGCAGGGGCTATAACTCTCTCAGCTGGGCAGGCCAATAGGCCTTATGTTGACAGAGTAAGCTAGGCGTGAACTTTACGAACCCCTGGATCAGCATAAGCTGCTCTAAAACTTGCCTAATGATAATGAAGCCAGGGAACATTACACCCCTATCTAAATGCATATGCAAATATAATGCTAATGAATACGCTTATGTGAACCAGTACAATGTTATCGAGAGCTCACTCAGAGTTCAAACATGGCATGGCCCGGTGAGGGTCCCACCTTTGTTTGACTATAAAGATAAAGCTTCACACAGAGAAACAATAAAAGCTATCACTACAGCTCTCATGTAACATCCAAAAGGACAAAACATAACTCACCTTATCTCCTCTGCTTTTTGTGCATCAGCAAGTGTTCTACATATCTACTATAGGCCCCCTCTAGCTATGTCAATACTGAGCAGCCTGTTTCAGCATCATCCCCTCCTGTGTCTGTGACAGTAAGCCCACTGTAACCATTAAGTTGCACCTTGTCTCTCCACATTAAAGATGGATGAGAGTGGGCATTAATAAGTTATGTACAACAAGCAACACCAGTGACATTACAGAAATCTAATGACTCCTGCTGGGCCCACATACAGTGTGAAACGAGCGTCTGTATAAAAATACCTGCAGGCTGCATCGTGCGTAGCATAAAATTGATGCTATGAAGTAACTATTTAAAAGCTGGAAGTGAAAAAAAGTAAAAGGGTTTACCAGTGTCTGAGTTCAAGGCTCTGTCCTTGTCTGTCTCCTCTCTTCCACGACAGCGGTGAGGGGAAAAAAGAAAGAGAGAGTGAGAGAAAGAGAGGGAGGGAGAGAGGAGAGATAGGGTTTTCCAGTTGGTTTTGTTCTCCCTCTCGCTGCCAGTCACCCCCTTGTCTTCACGATGTGGCTCTTCCCCTGTCAACCTCTGTATGTCAGCCTGTCATAGCCAATTCTACTCAGAAGCTATTTGCTGTCCTTTTCTTTACTCTCTGCTCTTCCCTCCCATGTCTCTTTTAAAAAAGGAAAGCTACGGACAAACCCAGCCCAGTTGACTTTCTCCCTGTGACAGTGGGCTATTTTGCTATTGGTGGTTCAGCCTGCACCTCCCTGTGACCTTCAACCTAATTGGCAGAACTTGCGCAGACACTGGCATAGTGTCAACTGTGAGATTTTAAGATGATAACAATATTTCTTGTGGCACTTTTTCTGTTATCAAATCTTGAGTTCTTCGTTTAATTTAGTATAAGACCACGAGACAGAGATAAACAAACAGCAGTTTAAGCAATTATTATCAATTAAGCTATTGATTAAGATTTGATTAAGTTCGTTTTGGCTTTAACATAAAAAAAAAACTGAATGCAACAGTTATAGGAGCCGACTATAATGTCTTAAAAGACCTTACCTTGCCTCACAAGCAGTCACAAAAAGGCTGTGTTTACAGGATACCGATTACTCTATTTAAATGCAATAAATGTATACAAAAAAATAATTAATTGCTGTAACCAGCCCAGCAAATGTTTGGAAAACTCCAACTATTAGCTAATCAAAACTGTCACAATTGACTGTTTGATCAATTCAATTAAAACTACTTAGGTAGTCCTGCAACTAATACTAAAGTGCTTTCTTTTGCTAGTTCGTGGCTATGTGAGACTTTTGAACAAAGTTTAAAGGGATATTCCGGTGTAAGTTTAATCCATGGTCTAACACACCTTGACACCGAGTAAGACTCCCCCTCGAGAGGTCAAGTTAGCTGACTGGGTGAGAGGTGAGTTGTGCTGTGTTTTCAATACAAATCCGGCAAAGCTAGCAGATGTTTGATGCTTCGTATTGTGTGCTGGGACTGTACATGCACTTTTGCTGAAGTTTGGTGCTGTTCTGACCATTAATTGTGGCTATGAGTGGCTTTTTGATGGCGGTTTCTAATTGGAGACATAAGCAGCAGTGTATTGTTTTCGTGCGGTCTTTTCTGAGGTTGCTAAAACGAGCTAAGCTAGCGGTCAGCAAACTTGACCTCTCGAGGGGGAGTCTTACTCGGTGTCAAGGTGTGTTAGACCATGGATTAAATTTACACCGGAATATCCCTTTAAGCAGCACCTTTGGAACATATATTTGTTGTTTGTGTATGGAGCAGGAACTTACTGTGCTGTATGTGCCAACTGTTGAGAAATCTTAATGTTTGGCAATGACTGCAGATCATGGACAAAGCGTGCACACCCAAAATAGAGGGTGAAAACTCTGGAAAAACTTTCTTAGGGGAAAATATGACCTTAGATTAGACTTCTTGGCTGATATCACAGATGACAGTCTCATAACCCCAAGGAACTGAGACCCTTCACCCAGAGAGATAGACAAATAAACCCAGGAACACTGAGACACAGATGAGACAAAGACTTTTCACTGAGGACATTTGTTGTTGTTTCTGTTGTTATTAAACAACTGAGTCACTGTGATAACTGTCCTGATCTTGTCTAGGCCGTTTCTAATTCATGGCATGGTGTTTATCGGTTTTATTCTGAGAAAATTGGGAGTCTGGTTAAATGTAACTCTTTAGGATATTATTGAGATATAAAAACATTGTGGTTGTTGCTTGAAGTATAAAAGCACATTCTATGCAAGTAGAAAGTCTCAAGAATCCATTTATTTTAAGATCAGACAGTATAAAACTTAAAACTTGTTTTCCATCGACAAGATGTGCCTTGGGGATTCGTTACAACCATAGATTATTATTGAAATATGCAACTTTAGAAGTACTGAGTGAGTTTTTAATTTACTATATTCTTTTGTACACATTCACTTCCTAATACAGAGGCAAAATCTATGCCACGAAAAATCATCACTAAAAATGAACATGTACAAAGTGATTAGATAACACATGTTATACAGGCAATTTCACACAGATATGAATACAGGTGTGCCTTGAAATTTTGCTTACCCTTGTGCCTTGGACACAAAAAGTTTGAAAACCACTACTCTATAGGTTTATGAACTAGGCTACAATTGGATATGTCACAAAGGGAAATGCAAAGGTGTACAAAATAAAATTAATGATACAGAATTCCTTCTATTTCAGGATCGTGCTATTGTGCATGTTGGCTGACTGTCACTATGACTTACTGGGACACTCTAAAGAGCAGCACAATCGTTACTGTTATCACTAACAACTACTACAACCAATCAAAAAGTCTGCTGGTTATAGGGCCTGTTAGCTACAAGATAAAACATTAAGAAAGCTTGAAGAAATTTGGTAACAAGTTAAGCCAAGACCCAAGGAAAACATTCTTTTCATACACTTATTTGTAAATAGAGTCACCTGTACTAAATTGTTGTCTATGACTCCATATGTACCCAGTCTTAATTGTTGTGACCCCACGCAGGTAAGATTGGGTTACTTATAAAACTTTCTGTCATTGAAACATGTCTTTGACAATTTAAGTTGTGTGTGATCCAGGTAGGTTCAGGGCTAAAAAACAATCTGACACTGATGTCATTTCATACCATCTTTCTGTGGGTCCCAGTATACTATACTACTTATACAAAAATCAGACTCATTTATTGTTATCATACTGTATATCAACCCTGAAGTGTAACTTCTGTTCAAAGATAAGCAAAGAGTTGTCTTTTTGTCTGCTCCAATGGTCTACTTTAATGTTAAAACCACTGAGCTACAGTGTACAGAACAGTCATTGTGATAACCATGCTGATTTTGTCCAGGCCGTTTCTAATTCGCAACGTGTTGTATATCTGTTTCATCAAGCCTAAAGACCAATTCTGAGAAAATGTTATGGCTGGGTAAATATAATTCCAAGGACAGAAAACATTATGGCTGTTGCGAAACAGCACGTGGATGACCTCATCTATCTGTGCAAGTAGAAAAGTCTTGAAAATATATTTTATGTTGAGACCAGACCGTGCTAAAGTTAAAAGTCTTTTGTTTCCTTCTACAAGATATGGGATCAGGCAAGTCTTTTGAACTTTGCCAGATATCCGATACCCTCCAAAATGTCATGTCTATAGGAAGCAGGCTTTAAAAATAGCAAACATGTGCAGTGCACGGGCAAGAGGAAGCGCCAACAACAGGGGATCTGTGGTGTTGTGTTTTAGAAGGCTTTGACCCTTCTCCCAGACAGAGCACCTTCATGCACGCAAGGCCAAACCGAACAACAGGAAACTAGCAACAATGACCCTCCACACCCCCTACAAAGAAATGGGACACATACTGTAAAGCTTCCCTTCAGTTTTATAATATATGGCCTCAAATGAAATCTGATTTTCAGGTTTAATGATAACTGTGTTGGCAACCTTGCATAATAAGTAAGATTAGGTAAAAAGTATGTAGAAATATCTCATCATTGTAGCAATAATGTAATGTTAGGCTCCTGACAAAGCTAATGAAGCCTTTTTAAAGTAGTGGTGGTTTGGGACTAAATGGATTGTTCCAAGTAGATTAAGACTACTTAACAAGGAGAATACATGATCCAGTGACATTGAGACTAGATGATAAGGACAACAGAGCAAAAGAGGGAGTTTGAGTAGATCCACAGTGCCTGCAGGCAGCATCCTCTCAGGTCTGCTACCTTCTTCCACAGGCTGCCCATCATGAGCCACCACTAAACCTTTGAATTGGTTTAACCCATTTATTCACAGTACTTTCGCATACAACACTCTTACAGGTTAATCTAATAATCACACTCCTTCCCCCTCCTCTGCCCACTTGTCTGTGTTTGGGAGTACCTGTTCAGGTGGTTCCTGTCAGCGTCTCCAGCTGAGACTAGGGGCGCAGAAGGTGAAAATGTGAATATATATACACATCGTGGAGAAATATATTGGTAGTTAAAGCCTACTACGGGGGTGACGCTACAACTAACTGACGGTGACGTACACATAACGGCTGTGACACGGGGATGCTTCTAACTCTGAACAACCAAGCGAAGGAGGTAAACCGGGGATGTGTATTTGCAAGCTACGCAGTCTATGCATAGGCTTCCTGAGTACCTAGTCGTTTTCAAGTCATAAAACAATCACAAGACCTACTGTAAGCAGCTGAGAAAGACACAGCAGCTTAAATCCTAGCTGCTCACTTCGGCTGCCCGAGGCAAGCTAGCGTAGCTGCTAACGCCCGCTAGCGGGAGCTGACAGTTCAGGAGCGTCCACAAAAAGGGAGGGGGGATGTTATTAAAGGGATAAGCGACAGCAGAGGTCGTGACAAGGTTTAACCGCGACAGATAAACTCACCCACTGGACCTTCTTTGTGTTTCGAAGAGCGTCTTCCATTCACACTTTTCTCAAATCTGCTATTCCCACCACTCTTCTTGTTCGACGCCATCTTCGCCCCCTCTGTTTACGCACCGCCTCTCATGTCTCTCCTTCATACCTGCCCTGGAGCGCCGAGGCCCCGCCCATGCCAAAAATGGAAGCCAATGGATGACGGCGTCGCGGTCCAGTAGCCAATCACGACACTCGGAAATCAGTAAGCGCCCGCCCCGTTGCTTTGCTGTACAACTTGTCAAAGGAAAAGTGAGTCCTGGTTTATTTAGAACAGATTAAAGGGGCATTTCGGGTTTTTTTTTTTTTTTATATAACTTTATTTTTTGAGCACTCAGAAATGACAGAAAGGACAGAAATGTTGACATCATTAAAGCAGCACTACGAAGCTTTAGAGAAGAAATTCAAACTCAGAATTGTAATATTTACAATATTAATGAGGTAATAATACAAACTCATACAAACTACAAACTATTCATGTTTTTCTATAACTGATTAACAAGCTGTTCTCAGGGTAAAATAAGGTCCCCAGAACACTGTTTGAAGCTAGAAAGATGGCAGGGTCCGCCAAATAAAAACAAAGTAAAACAGAATGAAACTGTGCTGTCCTTTAATGTCAGTTTGTTTATTCAGCTCATTAGGAATAAAAGCACAGTGATCCTTTAAGTCATTTAGTAAAACAGATTTAAAAAAAAAATGATAACAAAACAATATCACCACCAGATTCATTCTGGACATGAGTACCTCAGTATTTCTTCATTCCTGGCCACAGCACTGACCGAATGGACCTGGTGGTGAGGCTATTTTGTCCACTGCTGTTTCCAAGGTCCAAAGTTAATGTTCAAAGAAGCTATTAAACAGAATCTCGCCAGATACTAAAGCTGTAATCGCGATGTACAAAGCTCCACATTTAAAATGAGTGGGGCAAAGATCGAACCATATATGAAGATATCACACATTTAAACTTCAGCACACTCAGCACTCTCCCTCTCTTCCTTCCCTTTTCCCTTTCTATCCTCTGTCCTTCAAGGTTTCTCCAGCTGGATCTCCTCCTCTTCCTCTATCACGTTGCACACATCCTGATAAGGGCCATGTGCCTGGGAGCGTTCGATCTGATCATAGGCGGCAGAACAATCGTCCAGATTGAGCCCCTGGTGTAAGAGATAAGGAAGATGGAAATCAAGAAAACATTCAAATAATCACAACATGATAATAATCAACATATTCATGTTCAATTGATTAGTGGCACTGAATCTTCTTTGCTTGTGCTTTCAGCAAAGTGATTTGCACAAACATTTCTTTTATCTCTGCCATGACATGTGTTTGACTCAGATGTGACTCATTTAAAGGTAACCTGATAGATGTTTTCCTCTTCCGTCTTCACTTTCTTCCTCTCCAGGTCACTGAGTTTCTTGGACTGTGTGGTGGGGAACAAAGAAGATGGTAAAGCAAGGAAAACCATGAACAATAACCGTTTTACAAATTTTCAAAATGGCTGGAAAAACCAAAGAAGGGCTGGCTTCTAGATTGCAATCCTTTCTGGTGACACGTGTGATAAGGAAATACCACGATTGAGAAATTTCATAAAGTAACGTTTTGACGTGAATGCTATGAATGTAGTTGCCGGATCAGTGTGTGGTAATGCACATTAAGTCATAATAATGTGACCTCCTGACCTTGCAGAGAAGGGTGGTTACAGGCAGAAGCACACACAGTAACAGAAGGATTCCCTCTGCTGTCAGGATCTTGTTTTTGGTTTTCTCGCTGAGGTTTATCGTCTTCTCCAGTGGTTCTGGACAAACAGACAGTTCAGACAGACAGATCTCATTTTTCCAGCAAGAGACAGCATATATTTGAATTAATCTGGAAGAATCAAGCTAACTAAATAATTACTTAACAGACTTCTTTGGAGATTTATTGCAAGATGGACTGTTTCCTTATATAACTGTACCTTTTTTGTGTAAAGAACACGGCCTAACGTATAAAATACATGAATTAACAATTGATTTGATTGTTAGCTGAAGTAATGGCGTTCTTGTAAACTAATGCAGGTTAGCTCACACATAATCCCCACAGGACTTTAGTGGTTGTTTTACATTTCCTCATGTACCGTTTGTATTTAATGAGATTATGATGCAAAACAACATTTCCGCGCCTCCACACATTAGCTTGAATGCGAGTTAATTCGGGGCTATTTAAAGTACGTGGCTGAGCAGCAGACTGTAATGAGACCATACTGATGATGTGAAGATTAACTAAGCTGCGATAGGCAACGATGCTGCCTCTGACACAGCTCTTAGGTAGACTAAGGTTAACAGGATTTATGGCTTATGAAGCGTTAGCAGTGCTTAGAGCTCGCCTGACTCCATCTCTCCATGTCAAGCACACACTCCCACTCCCACTGGGCAGCTCAGACTGGGCCCATCCCACCATTAAACACACATTAACACTCACTGTGGACCTGCAGGTAGGTGCCGTGGGTTAAGATGGAGCTGCCGTTCAGTCGACACTGGTACAGCCCAGTGTCTGTCACATTGACTGACTTGAACCTCAGGCCGCCACAGAACTGGTCGCCTGCTATTCGATGCTCTTTTGTCACAAGACCTGTATCCTCCTTCACCTCTTCTGGACCCATGGTGATGTTGCCAACCTGAACTCTTTTCACCCAATGGAATGTCAGTGACTTCTCTTTAGTGGAGTAGCAGCATTCCAGCAGAGCTTGTTCATTGAACGTCACCCTCAAATAGGGCCTGTCCGGCATTATATCCACCTCATAAGGAGCTACAACCACTGTGGAGGAAGCAACGATTATGGCATGCTGTTACATATTATCATGATTCACTGATTCTTGAGAATCACCAAACATAAACATGTAAATATTAAGAAATGTAAAGTTATGTGTGCAACCTCCTGATTAATACACACCTTACATAGATTTAGCCCTTGTAAATGATTATTTATAAAATTAAATTGTTCCATTATGGTTGTGACAGTAGCAACATCAACAAAATATTAGAAATTATTGAAAAAATAAGAACTTAGAGGAACTTGTTCAACGTTGTTGCATTTAGCTAATGTGGATGTTGGAAAAGGGGTCCTCAGGATTATAGTTGACCATGTGGCTGCCTGATTTTAATACTTTTTTTTTTATCTGACAGTTTTGACAGAAACTTAGTACACATTTTCAGCAGTTTTTTTTTCTTTCAACTGGAATATGTATTCTACCTTTTAAATTATTTTTTCACAGTTTTTATCAAATTAAGTGTTAATCTCTTGTCTGAGGACAAATGGTTTTGTGGGTGCTGGGCTTTAATATAAGCATATAATTCATTACATTAAAAACAAACGTGTTGAGATGTTACATCTGTGCGAAAGACCCTCCGAAGATCCACCCTGATTATTTTTAATCACAAAATGTTACTTATTTTCAACAGAATTAGCACTGACATGTTTTTGCTCAAGTCTCGAGAATAATTTGTCAAATTATTAAAACAAGATTGCTCATCTCATAACCTGTATTTACAATGGACATAAAAGGTCTTAAAAGCTGAATAACGAAAAAGAAATAAACTGAGCTGTAAATGTACAGCATAATCAACCAAAATGTTACATGTTGACATCTGCCTTGACAGGAGACGTGGTTCACTGAAGCAGAACTCAAAAGAGCTAAATGCTGAAAAAAAAAAAAAAGATATAGCTACTCAAGAGTTCACTTAAACATTAAACATACAGGGGTGCAGGGAATCCTATTTTCCACAAAACCCTGAGGATCATTACAGCTACGTAAATGTAAATGAAAATGATTAAAATAATATATGAATATTATATAATGACCTTTTAAGATGCAATTATATTTTTAAATAATCTGATCTGACTCACCTACAAAGCTGCAGAGGAGTAAGTTTGTAATAGTGCCCATTGTGTTTTAGTCCAGAGATCAAAAACGTATTGAAATAATACAGATCAAGTTCTTTATACTCTTCTGGTCCAAGTCTTTGCCGATACTGCACAAACACAATGGTGTCTCTTTCCTGTCAGTCAGGATTTACGCTTGAATGAATTTGGACAAACCCACATTTTTGCATTTATGTTATATCTGGATGCATTTAGATGATAGATTGTGTTAACTTCTTCATGAAGAATATTATTCTTATTCCACAAACACAGAGAAAATAATTCTCTTTAGTTTAGTTTCTGTGGTTTATGAAGTTAAGACGTGTAAGAACCTAATACATTCATTCTCAAACCCTGCGTTTATATACAAACCTTAAACTCCAAAACCATTTGATCACAAGTCATTTTAAAAGTAGATACCGGCTCAACACTACATAAAATGACAAACCAGGAATTTATTTCCCCAATTTATTAAAAAAATGAAGAATTAAAAAAAACAACGTACCACAAATTTCCTGAAGTATACATCATTAAAGAGCCTCTTATACAATAAAAATCAAAAGCCAAATACACAGTATAGTTCTTGCATATTCGTTGTTTATATATAGACCAGAAGGCAGACGTCTGTATATGACAAGGAGCAAAGTCTTTTCTATTATACAGGGCACTGGCTGGCTGAGTTGGTGGAGGGGCTCGAATCCTAAAAGCTGTCGCGGAGGCGGACACAAAAGCAGAATTGCGGGATGATCTCTCAATGCTTACTGTCTCTCAGTGTCACAGTCCTCCATTCAAGACAGCCCAGACAGAAACAACAGTGATTGTGTTTGCAGACTTCAGAGCCCTTTATGAAGAAAACAACTTGATCGTCAAAACAAGGCACCACTCTATAAATACATTTTCTATACATCTAAGTATTTGTATATAGAATGCACGAGGAAAGGCATCTGGAGGAGAGAGAGCGAGAGAAGTGCCTGTAGCGGTCGTCCAGCCGGTCAGTGAAGGCGTCACTGTTAGCTGGTGTTCACTGGGTTTCACTTGCAATTTGATAAAAAAATAAGCTAAAATCTGCTTTAGATGATCTATTTTAATGTTCCCCGTCGCTTAGCCGGAGCTTGTTTTGCGCCGCGATGTGCACACAAAAAAAACTACTATATTTGCATAGATGCTCAATCCGTTCATGCATAGACAAGTTACAGACACGTCCCCGTCTCTCTCGCCGCTATGGCCAAATGCAAAAGTTCATAATTACAAGAGCTTGTCGAAACAAAAAGTAACAAAAAAAAAACCTCCCCGACCCGTTTAAGTAAATCAAATGAAATACACAACAACATATGGTAAAACTGTGCAGTAGGAAAAAGGTGATCATGCTATAACAAGTGAGGGGTGTTATCAAGAGGTGTACGGAGCTAATACGCTGAATAAACACAAAAATGGCGAGGGGAGGTGAATTTATGCATTCTCTACATTTTTTTTTTTTTTCCTTCACGCTGACATCTATGTACAATTTTCTATGAGGAAGACACGGGCAGTAAAGGCAGCGAAACACAAACGTACATCATTTAGCAACTTGTGACACTCGAGTGACTCATGGAACCATCATCTGCACAATTTCATACTGAGGTTCAGTAAGCCAAAGGGGGCATTTGTTGTTGCAGCAACAACTAGGAGGATGCATATCAGGAAGTGATAATGATTACAGTACTGGTGAGAGCGACGCTGGAATGAGACTGCAGTCTTCCTTCCTCTCAAGCCTTCAGCGCTTCCTTTGTGTCCTCATCTGGCTTCACTCTATTGTTTTCTTGTCCTTGTTCTGCTGCTGGAACAGGTCCCATGTGTTCGATTTAGCACCAGAGGTGTTAACAGTCCTCCATCCAGGTCAGAAAAGAACAGCTTGCGGCAGTCACACTGGCTTTTACTTATACTTGTACAGTTATTGACCCAAACAGACTCTCAAGACAACTTTTTCATTATGTTTTGTTTTTTTTTTGTTTGTTTTTTTGCTGATGGAAGTCACAAGAAAAATCTTAGATCGAAAGATTCTGTTTGGGTTTGGTCCAACATTCTTCATCTCGGCATTTACTTGTACATTTAGTCCAAAACCATGATTTGTTTATTGACAAACAAGGCTTCATTCTTCTATGTGCTTTAGAAATCCCTTCACTTAAGTTGCCACACGTTGGGAGTTTGAGGAGAGGAAAAGCAGCTTAAAAGCATCAGCGTTAAGTAACATGCTATTACACTGTACAGATGAAGCGCGTCGGTAAGAAAATTACAGCTCGTATGAGGATCTAACGGTGCTTTGTTGCGTCTTTGGTCCTGTGCGCACGGCCACAGTTATGCCACTACTCAGAAATCAAATCATCATAATTATAATTACAATCAACTGCTGAATAAAATACAAAGATGAGCTCAATTTTGATACAAATATTGCTACCAGGGAAGAATAGTATTTTTACTAATGTAACAAGAATCTACCGTTGTATAATACAATTTTGTAACCACATCTGGTGGTGGAAATGACACTGGCACTGATTGACCTTTGTGAACACGGACTGCTGTAGCACTGGGCTCTCACTGTTCTCAGGTGAATACGTGTGTGTGTGTGTGTGTGTGTGTGTGTGTGTGTGTGTGTGTGTGTGTGTGATGGCGTGTCTACATTTTTCTTCCGCACATCGAGCGCAAATCCTCCATCTCATGTTGTCTACACGTCTTCCCATGACCGTCTGGTTCGAGCTGACTCCAAACAAACAACAACAACTTCTGAACCCACTCCCCCGTCCCTTCATCTCTCTTCTTCGCTCCCTACCTTGATCTCTGCTACACGTTCCGCGTTCGCCTTCTCATGTTTCGTCCTGCTTCTCAAACACATCGCTGATCTTTTTCTGGGGCCCAGTGCCGTAACAGCTTCACGCAGGCGGGGCAACTCACTGACCCGACAGAACTCAGAAGAATAAATAAAAGCGGTAAATACAAACAAGTCTCCATTATTAACAGCATGATTACCTATAGTGCCACTATTTATAAATGTTCCAAGGCGACCTAATGACAGTAAGAACCCTCCAAACAAGCACGTCCTTTGTTAAAAACTTTGTAACACACATACACACACTTTCTAGCATGCAATCTTTTCAACAGCAAGCCCAACTGTTCAAGAAGTGTACTGTATAGAGAATAAACGTCATAAATTTTGCACAAACAGTGTGGGTTCAGCTTGTTTTGATGAGTAAAAAAGTGCATCTCTGTGGTACTTTGGCGTAATAGAACTAACACTATATATCAGCAGTAGTATTTCAATACATCTTCAAATGCTTCATTGGCCCCTCAAGGCTTCCACCTGGTTAAAGCTAACTTGGCAGGCAAACACAGGATTTCTCCTTTACTGTACATCTGCTATTGGCAACAATGTAAATTATTTTCTAGCGTGCATGTCTCTGGTGTGCGTATGTGTGTTACAGCAGATTGCAATCACTACATTTTGTTAGGCAGCATCTCTCTCACAGCAAAATATTGCTTCATTTTTTTCGGTTTTTGGCACCTCTCCGCAAAAACAACCTCCCACTCAAAAGTAGGATAGTTTTTTTTTTCCTTTTTTCTTTGTATACCTCTCTAACAAGCATGCACGCACGCACACACGCAAACAGACACACATACACATGCACACACCTCCCATGTTCCGACACTGAACCACTGCACTGTGCGTAAAGCCCGCTAATGCAGCGAGGGCTCAGGCACAAGGGTTTAGGAATTTCCAGGGAAGCTTCTCAAAGTAACTCTTGCACTCCAAACCAGCACCAGTAAAAATCTACAACAGAAGAAGAGACGAGGGAAAGTTTGAATGTTAGAGAACAACTTGTAAAAGTAATAAGGTGATGACTGACAGGCGCACAATTCCCACCTTTTGAAAACCCTCCTTTTTTAACAAGTTGATTTAGGCCCTGTTCCAACATGCATGGGTATTTCTTTAAATTAAGCTTTCACTATGTGATTTGGAAGTAAAAACAGGATTTTATGTCACTATAAACAGACCTTTTCGAAAAACCTGAGATTTTTGGAACTATGACGCTGACACCCAAGCTTACCAGTGTATGTAGCATCATCTAATAATGTTTAACGTTATATTTTGAAAGACACAAATGGACATTGATGATACAAAGATGAAAAAGAGAGACAGAAACAGCTGCCTACAATGTTAAGTTGACAAAATTGCATTATCCAGAATATCCAAAATAATTAAAAAATAAGCCAATCAATATTTTTAATTGATATTCTCCTCTAAGACCATGAAGTCTCTATCAAGTACGTAAATTAAACATGTACATTTCTGATTTATTAATGCATTAAACCCACTTAAAATCATAACAGGCACAGGGTGTATAACATTTTAGTTCTCATATGATTTATCTGTACTGTTTATTTATTTAACCCTTTCTATCTTGTTTTACCATTGGTATTTTATTAATCAACTACATTTTCTGCATTTGTGGTCTAATTCTATCTTTCATCTATACTGCTGACTTGATTTTTCTATGAAAAGCACTTTGTTACTCTGTTTTAAATAGCATTTAAAAAGCCATTTATTATCATTATTGTTGTTTTTATTTTCAGGAAAGCCTGGAAATGTTTTATATATTAGATGAATGCAGAAAATAGCTATTATATTAGTTGTGGAAAAACATTTTGTGTCACCCCACGTCTCAAACTAAACCCACGCCCTTGATAATGAATAATGATATTGAATCAAATACTTGAATTGTACTTGGGTGTCAATTCAAACCTGTAGTTGAATATTCTCACCTAGTGGCCAGCAGGTGGCGTGATGGTGTCTTACTGGAAGTGTCCCCCCTCCAGTGAGAACTTGGAAAGGGCCTCCTGCAGCTTGTGGTGCTCATCTTCTACAGTCTGCAACACACAAAATCAATATCACCTTAGGAACCGAGGACAGACACTCACATCCCCACCCCCTCACACACACACACACACACACACACACACACACACACACACTTCAACCTCCTCTTAACATCCTCTCTTCGTCTCCCTCGCTGCTTCTCTGACACATCCCATTGCAAGCGCTGGACATAATAGCCATTTTCAGAAAAGTCCAATTTCACAAGGCAATTTTCAGCCAAGCAATAACAGCAGTGGTTAAATGGTTTTCTATTCTCTAGTTTCTCTTTTGTGCCATTTTGGCCCCATTTGTCCAAAGTATACCGCAGCTCGCTCCTTACTTAAGTTATCCTCATTGAAATCCTCGATGCCCAACCGTGTGTCTCTTTCCAGTCGGCTCCTATCTTTTGTTACGTCTCTCATCTTTATCTGCCCCTGTCCCACTGCCTGCTCACAGCTTCTTTTTTTTATATATATATTCTCATCTCTCTCTCTCCCCCTCGGTTCACCTCCCCCCCTCACCTGTAGTCTCTTTAGGTGGTCCTGCAGACTGTGGAGCCTCCTGCACACTTCCTCCATCCTCTCCTGGGACAGCACCAGTGGTGCACTGATGCTCCTCTCCTCCTCTCCCTTCATCCCCGCGCCCTCTTTTTCACAAGAGCTATCGTTCTCCTCCTCCGCTCCCCTGTCTGTGCTCTGGCTTTCTTCTGTGGAAGGAAAGACTCAATTTAGACGTGTTGTGACTCAGATTCGTTTTGAAGTAAATTCCGACCAGCAAAACTGTAACTAGTAACGAGTGAAACCTTGGATTATAGAGCTCCTCTTTTCTGATTAATTTCTCTGTAATGTCATTTTAAGATGTAATAGGTCTAAAAATCCTACTTTTAGAATAAACAGTAAGAAAATGGCTTCTGCCATAGTTATAATCATTATTTTGGGGGGAATGTTAATAACCATTTTGAATGTTGGAATGCATGCAGGCGGGTTTAAGAAGAACATCTATCTAGGCTAAGAAGCTATACAACCAGAATATATAATGGGATATACACCCATTCGCTTATTTGCTTAGTATAAGAAAAAAAGATTGACCCCACTGTCATTCCTCTCCGTTACATATGAAGCTCCGGCTAGGAGACTGTCAGCTTAGCTTACGCTTGCCTGCTTGTGCAGTGCGTGACAGCTGCGTCGCTGGACTGTTGCAGCTCACTCATGTGTGGCTTTTGCCACACAGGCACCGTCGCCGCTGCAGCTCTGGTACTGCCAGTCCCGACGTTTTACATGGACTTTGCCTTTGATAATTATCAATAACAATGATGAGGTGATTTTACTTTACTCCAGTTGAAAGAGCAAGAAAGCGCGAGGAAAAAATAGGGAGGGCAGGAGAGAAAGAAAGAAAAGGAGAGTGCACTGGAAAAAGCCGAGACTGATGAAGCGCCGCTGCAGCCTCACTTGACCTGTGCGAGCCACACTATTCACGCTCGCAGTGTGTCTGCTCTTAGCTGTTCACACGGACACCGAAAATGAAAAAGCAAACATGTTCTGCCACGCACAAGCATTGCACACACAGGCAGTGTGTTGGGAAAAAATAGAAGGTGCTGATCAACATGTGTATCTCATTTGTTTTATCCATCCAGAAAAAAAGGGGAAAAACAAGAGGATGTTGCAGTTTTACAGTTAAACGCTGGACTACATCTTGATTGTGACGTTAACATCACGGCGATGAAAAGACAAGAAAAACTGTCTTTTTTTATACTAACTTGCAGATAGAACAAACAAGACGTAACATGTTTACCTTTAGCCAGGCTTGGCGTTGCTAAGCTAAACTAACAGCATTTCGGCGCTCGCTTCATGTTTATCTTGAATATTTGGAAGTGGTATCAATCTTCTCATCTAACTCTCTGCAAGATGTTGAATGATTGATTGTCAAACTATCCCTCAACCTACCTGTCGACTGACAGCTGTCCATTTCTTGACTGGGCCTCTCTGATTGCTCCTCTCCGTTTTCTTCATTGTCCTGCGAGTCTTCTGACAGACTGATGCTGCCGACCAACAGCCTTTTCAGCGACATGACTAAAACAGGAGACAGATACGGTGGTTTCATTAGAAGGACAGGTCAGGCCACTGTGAAAGAAAGACAATCATATAAAAATCATTTACAAGGAAGACCCTCATTCACCTTCATCCAAAGCACTGTTGGCCACCTTCTCCTGGTCGCTGTTGGAGTGGCCTATCAGGTCAAAGCCTTTGTCTGACAGGAAATCAATCAGCCTGTGCCTCGGGTCTGAAGACTTCTCATCCGTCAAGCTGTCTTTATCTCGATCTACAGACAGACACGAGGCTTAACTTCCAGAAATGTGTAAAAATAACACATTTGTATTATCTTATTAAGTGTTCAGCTGATAATACACTGCGATCTCACCGCTGCTGCTTTTCAAACTCCCATTCTCCGTCGGGCTCAAAGGGGCAGTCAGCCTGATGGAGAGAAAATGACAAAAGAAATTAGATATTTGGAGATGGGTGAACTTTGGCAGGCAATGAATATATCTTACAAGCAGGCGTGCACACACACAGTCGCACATGCTGATACATACGCAGAGGGACTGAAGGGAGCTCCTCCACCTCCAGGAGGCAGTGTCAACCTCATGGGTGCTCCACTCTTCTTCAGATCATCCACTGCTGTTTTTATCACCTCAGTCCAGCTGTGAACACACACGATTCCGATTACAATCCATCCTATGATTAACCGCCTGAAACAAACACATTTGGACCGTGTATTTCGCTCTGACACCTACATTTTCCTCTCTCCAACAGACTGAGCCACAAGCTCGTAGATCTGAGCACCGCTGTCCCAGGTGAAAATCACATAGAAGGCCTTTCGATCTGACGGAAAAGGAAAAAACAGCAATCGGAAGATTGAATGATACTGATCTCACAACAGAAGTGACCGCATATATCTGTGACACTACTGTGCGCAACTGACCTGTGGCCACTTCACGCAGGAAGACCGAGTCCAGCTTGATAATAGGGCTCAGCATCTGCTTGCCCTCCTGCAAGGCTATGTTACTCTTGCTCTGGCATTTGAGGACCATCTTGTCGTCCTGCCGCTGCAGGAGCACCAGCAGGTCTCCGAGCAGCACACACTGCACCTCTGAGGACAGGGAGGACGAGACAGGAGAGAGTGAGATAAAGAGTTTTCTCAATTCCTCATAGATCATTTTGAATGCGTTTTCATTACTTTAGATTTTTTTCTTAAGATATTTATTTACTAATGTAGTTATTACCAGTTCCACATAGTTTCTAAAGCTGACAGCCTTGATTGCTTTAGGTTTTTGTTTCTCTATTGTGTCTGTTTACTGGGGCAGAACTGCTGCATGCAGATGTACACACAGGAATAAATAAAGTTGAAGTGGGGTTAATTTATTGAACTCAACTGGATATAAAAAAGGAAGTTAAGGTGCAAATTAGGTCTTAAAAAAAATCTGCATTGCAGCTGGGTTTCCACTTTATAGCTTTATAGATTTATTCTACGCATTTGAAAAAGGGAACTGAAAACAGAAAAATGTGATACTATTCATCTCAACATCCCCAAATAAAACTGCCTTTGTACGCTGGAATCAGATAAAAAGTTAATTTTATCACATAAATATAATAAATGTTTAAGTGTGTTTGGCAAAATATTTAATTTATTTATTAATGTTCAGAAAGGGTTGAGCAGATGTTTAAGTGTCTGAGACATGTTTGCCTTTTTTCCAGTAGAACAAGTAGGACACAATAAATTTCATCATTAATTAATCTGTTGATTATATTTATTTAATTATTTGATCTATAAAATGTCAGAAAATAGGGAAAAATGTCCAATTTCAGTTTCTTAAAGTCCATGATCATGTTTTTAAGTGTCTTGTTTAGTCAGTACAAAACCCAAAGATTCAGTTTGATGTGACATAAGACAGAAAGAAGCAGAACATTTCCATATTTGAGAGAATGAAAACAGCTTTTTCTGCCACTTCTGCATGAAAAATTATTACTTTATTATTGATCTATTATAAAAATTGTTGGCGATTTTTTTTCTGTTGATCTTCTGTTGATCGTTTAATTAACTGATCGCTGAAGCTCTACTCTGGGCGGTTTGTATGCGTGTAATGTACACACAAGCATTTATTTACCAATTGCCTTCTCCTTTGTGACTCTCCAGGTCAGAGGGCCTTCATAGAGCATCTTCTTCTGAGTCAGGTCTACGTTCTGGAAAAGGCAGAAGCAGAATAATGAGAACATTTCTCGCAGTAAAGGCATCAAAGAACTAAAATCTGTGAACAGTGCGCGCAAAATTTGTTGAAAATAACTTTACCTTATATTCAGTATAAAGCTCATTACTGGGTTTGAGCCCTGATGTGTCCAATCTACGCTGGTAGTCCTTCAGAGTCTGGGAACACAGAGAAAGGTTCAGGGGTCAGACTGAGGACGGACAGTGAAGTAGCAGTCGTCTAACAAGCAGAGACCTTCAGAGGTCTCAAAATGAATTTACTCGACTCCAATTGGTGCTCAATCACGACATAACAGTGTGTCGAGTGATGGATTGTGTGTTTCTCACCAATAGGTTCTCCATCACTTTGACCTCCTCATTGACATGGTTGAGGATCTTTCTGCAGCACTCTGCGCTCTGGTGGACCCTCTCCTTCTCTGTCGGGTTGTCTGTGGAGAGACAGAAAAACACGAGAGTTGAGGAAAATACAGCTTTCACAGCAGAGCCCAGACGAAAGCCATAAATCACGAGTGTAGACAAACATCCGGGATGGACAGCGATCGATTGTTTAAGTGTTTTGCTGGTGTGCTTGAGGTAGTTGTGCAAATATTGTCCACATTGTTCTAACGCAGATGAAACACCTTCTGCATTTTGACCGAAAATAAGGTACTCATAATTTACATAAACACAGATCATTACATGGCCAGTATATAAATTATACGGCCGAGCTTACAGAATCTACATAAACACCAGACATGGAGTCATTAATGGATGGTCCTCTGTAACAAACCCAAATATATATATGAAATATAAAGCTTTATGATGATATTTAATAGGGCTGCCACTAACGATTACTTACGTCATAGATTCATATTCTGATTATTTTTGATCAATCGATTAAACGTTTAGTTTATAAAATGTCAAAAATACATAAATGCTCATCACAATTTCCAAGAACCTCAAGTGATGTTATCAGTTTGCTTCTTTTGTCACAAAACCCCAAAACTCCTCGTTTACTGTCATAAATAACAAAGAGAAGCAGCAACTCCTCACATTTAAGAAGCTGGAAACAGCAGACGTTTGACATTTATGCTTGAAAAATTACTGAAACGATGAATCGACGATCAAAACAGTTGGCAACTAATTTTCTTTTGATTTATTAAGTGATTATTCGACTAATAAGTGCAACCAAGTCACCTGGCATCAGCAATAACATAATATGATTACAACTATGACTTTCACTCATAAGCGTTCCACTAACAGCCATGACACACGCACACACACACACCTGTGTTCTTGGCAATATTCTCCAGCAGCAACGGGTATTTGGTCAGTCTCTGCATTTCTATTGGAATGATGTCCTTGAGCTGCAGCCTGCGGCACTGGGGCTTACTCTCTGCCTCCTGGGATTAAAACACAAACACACTAAGTCAGAATGGGAGCTCATGTATGGGACCACTTATTTGACATTTTGTACGTTAAGAACTTAATTATGAGACACTTTATTTTTGTGTGTGTGTGTCTTTGGTACCAGTATGAAGGAGTTGAAGCGTGGCTCTTTCTTCTGCCTGCTCTTGATCTGGTCCAAGGCCCACGACTGGTGACTGCAGAAACGAGCTGTCAGTTTCTGGAACCACTCCCCTTCTGTGCCCCCAAACTGGAACGCACACACACACACATACACAAATCAGCGCTGTGTTGTGCCAGCCAGAAGTAAAGAATGAGAGGAATAAAGAGATTGGCAGATGGAGAAAGAGCTGGAAAAGGAACAGAGTAAAGACAAACAATATGATGGTGTAGCTGTGACAGCCAATATTTTCCTTTCATTAGATAAACACATTTAAGCATTCGTCAAATGAACAAAATCAGATTTTGGCACCGCGACCGCCAATTTATGTAATTAATTAGATTGTCAGCACATATCGGTCATGGATTTCCTAAAAGCAACATGGGTACGGGGAGAAAGAAGAAACAGGACGATATAAAGAGAAAGATTCTGATGACTCACTATGTTGAGCACCGTCGTGCTGATGGATTTCACGATGAAGCCGTCATCCAAACGCAGTTTCTTCAGGTTCTCGTAGAAGTTATCTAGAAATCAGAGCCAGAGACAAACAAGTTACTTAAAAAAATATAAATACAGTCACAAAACCACTGATGAAAACTCAGGGCTGAAACATTGTTCTCTGTCATGGGCAATTTAAAATAATAAATAAAATTTAAAAAAATTTTTTTTAAAAAAGGATGTTTTTTGTGAGATACGTCATTGTTTTTGACTTCTGTACTATCCTCGTCTATGCATCCAGTGACATCCTGTGTATGTAGACAGGCTGTGTGTTCAGTTACCTTTATCACTGACAACAAACAGACAAAAGCAGTTTTAAACCGTTTTTATTGATTAGATTCACTGCGAGAATATTAGATTTGCTTGTTCTGTGGAAGGAGACTTCCTCACGTGTCTGACTCTGGAAGGACACAAGCACAAGTCAAGAAAGGCCTCCTTGCGGCAGCACTCACGATGCATATCAATGATCTCATCCAGGTTGGGGAAAATGGCGGCCAGCTCAGTGGCAGTCAGGAGCTCCTCTCTCTCCAAAGGCTTTGAGAAGATCATCTGGAGGACACTTAACATCCGTACATGGGCATGCTCGGTTGCAAACAACTCTGGAAAGGGGAGAAGGAGAAGACACGAAATGAGAAAGGGAGTCAGTTTCATCCGCACATGTTGCTTCATCTTTCCTCCTCCTCACCATTGATGACCTCCTGCCTCTTGGTCTCCTTCTTGCCGAGACTGGACAGGGCTTCAGGGGAGGCCATCTCCCTCCAGTTGGGCGGGTCCTGCTCAAACTCCAGGAGGCGCGGGTCCATCTCCTCCAGCTGCGGGGAGGGGCTGGTGGGGGACTGGCCGGGCCCTTCAGCAGCTAAAAACGGTCCTTCAAAACTGAAGAACGAAGGAAGCAGGTTGATTCATTTGGATTGGTTACTACGACATAATTCAAGTATGACCCAGGTGGCTATCAGGTGATGGGACACACAGTCTGGCTATAGTGGAGGCTGCTGGCTGTGGAACAACCGCGAACAGCTGGTTGCGTTTCTAAATGTGCACCAGGGATTTCTCAACATTAGATAAGGTGAGGATGTTAAATAGCTACTGAGAGTTTCTAGTAGATAAACTATCTATCAATGTCCTGTCAGCTTAGCTACAAGTAGAGCCTCACATTAATAGCAACAAGTAGTTACACATTAAAGGGACAGATATTGGCCGTAGGGATTACTGCCTTCTTTTGAATATAATGGAAATACATGGCAATCGGCTTGAGATGCTCAAGGAGCCAAAAATACATATCAAAGCCAGTAATCATGACCCATTGCTGCTCTCCACTGGACCTCCATACCTTCATGATGACAGCAGCGTTCCTTGTAAGGATTACACAAGAGAAATTACAAACAGAAATGTCTTTGACTGAATTTGACTTCTGTTGTCTTACTCAGGAAGTTAAAGACATCCCCGTCTGGTCCCTGACAGTAAAACTGACTGCGTTGTGGATCAACAAGTGAATTAACCCTTAGTAAAAGGGTTGACACCTAATGCTTACTCAACGGTCAACTGCGTCCTCGGCCAATAATCATTCCCCTAAAGAGCTAAATGTCACTGAAAATGAGAGTTGAACTGTTAGTCAGTCCCCGTCAGTCACAGCACAGGTCAACTATTAGAGGCAGATCCATCAATAATGAGTCAGTAAACCGGTCAGTCAGATTGATTCAGGAGACAATGGAGCTTTAAAAAATAACTTACTTACACAAACATTCATTCATATGTCCTAGTTCTGAATGAGCCATGTGGGATTGGTCGATCAATATTCTACCAATTACTCTGTTTAACTGCTTTCTGGTTATTTGAGGAAAATCTGCACTCATTCTGTTTCATCTGTCTGTGATCAGTCTGTCCCTGCTGTGCACCCTTAAAGAGGGGGTTGTGTCCATCTTACGGATGGAGGTGCTGGGGGGTGAACGGGGCAGGTGTTGTTGGCACGGCAGAGGGCGGCTGCAGGTCCACGTCGCTACGGGAGCGAGACTGCTTGGCCCGGGATGAGCCACGGCGCCGAGAGGAGTGCCGGTCCACGCGGGCACTCTCGCTACGTGTCACTTTCCTACTGTAGGGAGGGAAGGTGGGAGAGGATGGGGGAGGGATGACAGGAATAGAAGGTAGGAGCAAAATGCAAGAAAGGACAGATGGATGAGAGGGAGAAAAAACAGAAACAAAAGTATTGAAGGAAGAAACAAAGAGATGGCAAGAGGTATCAAAAGGGAGTGAAAATATATTTTTAAGGAAAGGACAGTAGGAGAGAAGGAATAAAAGTCATGTGCAGTCAGTGTGCACAGACATTTGTGTTTATTATGAGGGCAAAGAGGACAGATGGTTAAAAAGGTACAGCAGCAGGGGATGCATACAAGAAAGAGAGTTGTTCAAAATGAGAAATGACATCAATAAAAGATAGAGAAAATCAGTGAGTACAAAGTGAATATGCATGACGACATGCATATACTGGTTAGACAATGAAATGTATGCTTCATATAATGTAGCACTTGAATGCCGACACTTTTTACATGTTAAGAAAGTCGCCATGCATTGCTTCTACATAATGTCTGTACCATGAGTTTTCAGTAAGACAACTTTAATGTTATTTATGTCAACAAACAGTTCTGTCAATCCACACACCGTGCATTCACGGCAACTAAAAATAATCCAAATGATCTCAACAATCAAGCTAATTCCTTCACAAACAGGTACAAGATACTTAGCCATGAAGTGTGTTTGGGTTATGTATCAGGTCAAAGTGTTTGCATGTGTTTTGTCGTGTGATCAGTATAAGGCCTGAAGTGTGTCCATGACTCAGTCAAGGCGCTGACACCCACCTTGTCTTCCGTCTGTAAAAACACGGGACACCACATCGTTACAAGCCCGCCTCCACACAAACTATTGTAAGCCACAGTAAGAACCACAACATGCAACTGCAAACCCCAACATGATGAACTGAACAAGTGAACCACCATCAGAGTAGAGCATGCCGAATAAGCCCCCTGGCACAACATGTAACCGCACACACTGTTGAGACAAGCAGGACAGAGGACTGGCCCTGGCCAAACGACAGACGCAGACATCTTGGGAAGCACATGGGTTGAGCAACAAAAACTAAAATATATAATTAAACTGAATAACAAACTAGTGACTTTGTCTAATACCTAGCTGTTGACTAAGTTGCTAATCTTCACAGGGTTTAAAGCTTTAGCCAAACTTTAGACAGAGGATGCGCAATCTGACGACTCATGAGGGCATCCACAATCTAATTTCGACAAATTTCCGTGTTATTCTAAAATTGCTGACTTAAATGCCAAACGCGTTTACTGGATAGAAAGTTCGCAGCAAAGCAAGGCTCATCTATAATTCAGCGCCATATAATCATAAGAGTTATACAAGTGTCTCAAATCTAGCAGAAATCACCAGTCTATTGACCTGAATCCAAAAAAAAAAAGAAACACGGTATAGCCAGAACTGCAAAAAACGCTGCCTGTATGCGACAAAAACTGCAATGAAGCTCTGTTGTAAACAAGAGGAGATGCACAACAGGACACACACAAAAGAACACAAACAGGACAGAATGATATCAGGAAGAGAGCACACAAGCCATTGTGAGAAGAGAGAGGGACAGAGGGCATGAGGGGGGAAGGAAGGCAAAGGGCTGGAAGGGAGGACTGGGTCGGAGTTCACCTGGCGAGGGTCCTTCTCAAAACTGCAGGCTCTGTTAGCTAGCGAGCAACAGGCAGCACGACAAAAGCTTGCACACAGCAGGGACAGACTGCTGGGGGAGTTTTACCACGCTCCCTCAGCCGGAGCAACTCAAGACACGTTTCGCCTCCCTCTTTCCCTCGAATCGATACAGTCTTTACACTGTGCACCTCCCATACGGTCCAATTATAATCTGATTACAGTCTCTAATCCTATAACATCTTATACTCCATTACTGAGTCATTACATTGGAGTTATAATCTCACTCCCTGGATTCTAATGGGTTTTTTTTTTTTACCACCTCTATCCTCCTCACCTGTCTTTCTCCAGATTTTCCTCTGTGGGAGTTTCGCTGGGTGTGAGCAGCTCCCCGACCGTCAGCCCTCCTCCCAACCCGACAGGGGACACATCGCCCCCGTCTGAGAGGGTCGGAGGCTCTAAGCGATTGCTTAAGAGGCCTGGAAGATTAGAGAAGGGGGCGAGAGAACAAACAAGGGGTTATGTATCTTGTTTTTTTCTGCTTAGAGAGAATACATTGGTTATTTCAGTAAATTAACAAATGTATATCTCTTTACAATAATAAATAATGTGTTTTAATGCCAAAAAATGCATATCTTAATAATAATAGATGGCCTATCATGAAATTCACGGTCTCCAGAGGATGAACCCTACTGACTCTACTGATCATAGTGCCACTATGACATTCTTGTTTTTGTGTAAATGGTCTCAACAACTGTTGGACAGATTGCCATGAAATTTACCATATTTAGCTAATGTTAGCATGCTGACAAGCTAAACTCTAACAGTATATAAAATACACAGTACT
The DNA here is from genome assembly GCA_039737535.1 of Lagodon rhomboides. Taxonomy (NCBI): domain Eukaryota; kingdom Metazoa; phylum Chordata; class Actinopteri; order Spariformes; family Sparidae; genus Lagodon; species Lagodon rhomboides. The sequence continues at coordinate 23,826,268 of CM077788.1, read as the reverse complement.
AAATATCACAGTAGAAAATATAGTAATCATTATACCGGCTAAATACTAATGTTAGCAATTTTACTGTAGGCAAAGTAGCGTGCTAACATTAGCATTTAGCTCAAAGCAGTTGAGAGCAGCCTCACAGGGCCGTTAGTGTCAGTTGACTTTCATTCATCAATTTAGATTTAGACTAATTATGATGTGTATGAAGTCGTTACTTTGGTGGTACACTCACTGTCGGTGTGTGAAGACTCGGGGTTGTTGGTGGTGCAGATGTTGTTGCTGGAGCCATCGCTGATGTCTGACCCAGTCACGGAGGCGGGGCTTCCGATGGAACCGGACTTCTTGCTGGGGAGGGACGGGGCCGCGGCGTCGGTCAGAGAGCCCCTGCCCGGTGTTGGGACCTTGCGCTCTGGATTCGGTTTCTCCTTTTCCACTGAAGAATGGGAAGAGTGCAACCAATATTACAGAACATATCTACTGACATGCAGACGGAGAAAAAAAAATGACCCAAAGGCCCAAAGGCACTTCAGTCGGTGAAAAAGGGACAAAGACTATGACAAACAAACAGACAGGATAAGTACGGTGCAATCATCTGTAGTCAATGAGAGGGTTAGTTTAGTAAAAGTGAACACCCACAACCCTGCATATGAGTGTGCAATGTGTGAGGGTTTATGGCGATAAAGTATACACTACCTCTAATTCTTCAAACAAGCACCCTGAAACATAAAGTCAACTAAACAAGGCCCAACCCACCTCCCCTCCCACTGTGATTTAGGACATGCAAACATGCTTATGGGTTGATTAGTAGGGATGTGACCATTCTACAAATTAAAAAGGGGGGGTTGGGGACTCTAGACGACTAGTACCTTCAGCCTCCATTTTAGGTTTGACCTCAGCTGCAACGGGAAAGAAGGGCAGGACAACAAGTTCTCATATCCAGAGCAATCATGGGCATGAATATTTAAAGATGCAACACATAGCTCTTGTAGAAGTCACTATAATATCAATATACAGATTGTAAAAACTTTTAAAATATCATTCAAAAAAGGTCAGCATAATGAGGCTCAAAATCAGATACATACTGTTGCCTGCAATCCAGCTGGGGATGCCAGGAAACACGCCTCTGGGCTTGCCCTTTGTGGATTCATCCTTCTTATTCTGGAAAGATAATACAAGTGCGGAGTAAGAGAGAAGTTAAGTTTAAGGGCTGCAAAAACACAAATATCCCCCCAAAAAGTTTCATGAGGACAGCGCAGTATATATGCAGTGTGTGCTATCCTTCTACATACATGGTGGAAGCTTACCTTGAGCTTATTCCTGAAGAAGCCTCCCCTCGACTTCTTACTGTCGACCGCCCTGGTTTTAACCCCGAGGTGCTTCATGTAGAAGGCCACCGCTGTGAAGATGGATTGGCTGTGGGAGAAGTTAGAGAAAGGTGTTAATGATGAAGTTATTAATAATATCTAATCATCGTTAAAGGGGCTCTATGTAACAATTTGTAGCAATTCACATGTATTAAATCATTTTTTTTACTGATCATATGTGAGCTGATTGTAACGTGACGGGAAAATGTGAGATGTTCCTGTCGCTCTTGGGTTTCCTGATGATTTGAGTTGTTTAACGCTGCTGCTCTCAAGTGTCTCGTCTCAGTGCATCTCTCCTCTCCGCTAACAGAGATGCATCTGTCCTTAGTAGGTATCACGTTAAAGGCTGACATAAAGTCTGAAAAATGTTACAGGGAGGTGTCTGCATAGTCTCTGGCATCACTGACGTCGAAATGAGAGAAGAGTGTGAGGATGAAAAAATGAGAGCGTGCAGATGCAGATGTGGGAATAGGGAGTTGGAGCATTGATGATGTCCAGAAACAGGAGGAGGAGGAGGAGGAGGAGGAGTGGGAAGGAGGAGAGAAAAAGGATGACAGAAAGAGACAAAGGAGGAGCGGAGGAAAATAAGAGGCGTTGGAGGAAAAAAAAAAAAAAGACTAAAAGGAGGAGCCTCCCGGGATGCGCACACAACAAAAGTGCAAGTGTCTCGCATCACCAGTCAGTGCACAGTTTTACAGAGCATGCTGTCTGAATACATCCACTGCAACATAAAGAACTTGAATCACAAAGGACCGGAACTGAACAAGAGAGAAGAATGAAAAACCTGATCTGAGGCATGGCAGAGAAATCATTTCCTATATGTGAACACTTTAATCAAGAAGGAAAAGTTTCAGAATGCATCTCCGTCACTTTACAAGATTCCGTTATGAGGTGCAGAGACGATTTTTAAAAGAAAGTATAAAAGATATATGCAAGGAACTTTTTTCCCCGATAGAAAAGTCAACTTAAAGAAGTGTTTGAGTATTTGGTGCACGTGAGCGAGTATGCAAAATTCCTGTGGTTTGACCACACCCAGGGCTCGGAAAAAACGTGCACATCAAATCAGTTCCACATGCACAAATACACACTCGAACAGAACTCACATGCAAATATTTTAAACTTTATCAACCAAAAACTGTACTCACCATTTTTCCTCATCCGAGACAATCGACGGTCTGAAAGAAAAGAGACAGGTGTTAGTGGTGTTAACGGTCAGAGGGATACAAGAGCAGAAGCAGACTCACTCGTCCTGCAGCATCAAGCTCACCTCTTCTTTTTAAGTAGCATTTTTCCTCTCTCTTGCTCGAGTGTTTGTTAAGTGTGTTTTGGGCCGGTGGAATCTGAAGCAACTAAGCTTTTCCTGATCCAACTCAAAGCTGACTGTTGTGTTATTGTGTTCAGAGCAGAAGCTATTGAACATATTCCAAAATTTGAACAAAAAAGTGAAAAAAAAAAAAAAAACAACGAAAAAGATCAAAAAAGTAAAAGATGCATCAAAAGCTGCACCTCGGCTCGCTCTATCGACTTTAAAATCAACTTGCACTCTTCAAGATCTGCAAACGCGTCAGACTATTGTCTCCGGACTTCCTAAAACTTTCCCTGCTCTGGTTCGTCTCTGTATCAGGCTGTCTGCAAAAGTCAGAAATGCTCCAGCACAGCGGAAATGTCTATTTAACCCTGTTTTTGTCTGATGCAACAGGCAGGCAAGACTGGAAATTGGATACTCATGTTTTGCTTTGAACATAAAGGGGGGGAGGGGTTTCCCCGGGATTTCCCTGCATAATCCAATCAAAAGTCCCGGCTGCCTCGTCCTCATCACCAGAGAGACCAATGGGAAACAGCTGGGGCGAGGTCACTGTGGTGGGGGTGGGGGGGGCGTTTGAAGGGGGTGACGGGGTGCAAGAGTGTGGGAGAATGTAAGATGAGGGGAAGAGGGGGATGATTGTCGGGGCGAATGAATAGAGGGAAGCTGAATGAATCGTTTGTGCATTCGAGATACAGATCCAACTGTGTGATCTTAATTGAGGGAGACAAAAGCTGAATTATCATCTTTTTGATACAGTCCGGCTTTGTAGGCTTTTTGTGTCTTCTTCACTGACAGCGCGGTTGTTTCCACGGGATGAGTGCATCTCCGCTCATTTCTGTTGTCCGTTTTTTTTTCTCCCTCTTCTGACAAGATGAAGTTAGACAGTCTTCTGCCCTCTCCCTGGCCTCTTCTCTCTCTCTCCGTCTGTCTGACTCGCTCCGCGCAGAGGATAACACATTGTAGTTGGCCACGGGGTCAAGGATAGATTAACTTTCCCCCAGATCTCTTGCTTTCTTTCTTTAACCGTGTCCAGGGCAGGAGCTACGCAGCATCGATAACCCTCTGGCCCTTTCTCTCCCCTTCTCTCCTCCGCTGTGTAACCCACCACAACACCACCACCACTATCCCTCCCGCTGGTTGGCAAAATGCCAGGGGAGAGCCTTCCTGCCAGCGTGGCACTGCTGACTCCATCTTTTCCTCTCTGCCTCTTCATTTCCTTCTTGCTCCTATTGTGCTCTCTTCCAATCTCGGTTCCCTCTCCGGCTCTCGAGTCCACTCAGCTTGATTTTCTCCTTCTCCTTCTGCGTTCGTTCTCTGTTCGCTTCGCACTATATTGGTCATGTGCACAGCTGAAGTTGAATATACCCGATGTAGAGCTTTAAAGAAAGTGTCGTGCCAACTTTAGAGGAAATATATCCAAAATGGCTGCTTTTCCAACTTATGTGCTCGGTCAATCTCCTTTTTAGCTTGAAGCATAGAGCAGGAGGTAGTACAGACGAGACTGAAGTGCTTTTCCTCACTGTCCAGTTACTATTTGAAAGTTTTCTTGTAATATCTTCATGAAATTTCGGGGGAAAACTGCATTTTTTAGATCGGTCCTTGGTCTAATTTGACCGATTTCCACAGGTGTGGTAGAAATGCAAACAGGAATGCACAAAAGGGAGTTATAGTTCATGGTTTTATTCCTTTGACAAATCACACTGACCCACAATGCACTAATTTAAACTGCTGAATGTATTATCAGGTTTTTACAAATCTCTGTTTGCAACGTAAGCAACCAAAATGTTCCTCGGGAGTCGCAGCTGACCTTTCGCAGTACGTATTTATGCACAAAAGCCTGTACACCTTTGACTTCTTAATCAAAGAGAAAGCTATTTTCTCAGGCAGCTAATTCTTTGCTAATAAAAGTAAACTAGGTATGTCTATGCAGGCTTTTAAAGTGCTCGAACTGTGAGTCACTTACGGGCCCAGACACACCGGACCCACTTCAAAAAACTAGTGGCAATGAAAGCCAACTGTCGCCTGTGTCTCGACAAAAAATCTGCACTGAAAACACCCGACAAAGACAGCAGCCGATGGTCAACGAGTCTCGTATGTTCTGCGCCTGCGTGAGAGGAAACATTCTATGCAGAAAGAAATTTGACTTGTACCTCAGGAACCCTGTGCACTCGAAGAAACTCTGCTAATCTGTTAATCGGTCGACAACATTCCTGCCAGTGTCCACAGCAGCTTTTCCTGGTGTGAACATTGAAAAGCCTCATTTTGGTGTTTTGAGACACAGAAGAAAGAGAGGAACACTCACTGTGTCTCTGACATCTTTTCCAGCAGATTTTCAGCTACAGACTTCTCCTTCATCTCCATCGGGATGCGGTCGGTGGGATAGTGACTCTCCACGTCAATGAGCTCAGCCTCGTTGGGGGTCATACCCATCATCCTTTTCTGCCTGTGAAAGACGAAGCAGAAGGGAGTTGGAGTTTGGCTGACTTAATAATGAAAACACAGGACTGATCCAGTACGCCGATGAGCTTTTCCAAAATTCTACGAGCAGACTGAAGATGAAGAGGGCTGCTCGGTGCATTACCACGACTAAAATATGGTTATTCATGACAGTTCCAAGAGAAATGAAACAAATTAACTCTCATTATCCTCTCCCTGATGACAAAATCTGCTTATTTTGTGCCTTCTAAGGTTTGATTTACTGAAAATATTACTCCTGGTTTTTTGGCAGCTCACTCTCAAATCTAAGATCAAGTCATTTCCATGTGCATTTAAATCAAAGGCAGCCCACCTAAAAGTTCTTTAGTACCATTTTCAAAAAGTGCTATTGGAAAAGATAATAAGAAAGAGATCAAGATGACCTTTTCTTGTCTTCATGCTCCTCTTAATCACTGTAAAAGCCTTCCAGCAAAGACAAATGTTTATTGACTATTACTGAGGAGCCAAAGTAAGTTTTACAAAGAGTTGTGTAAATCTAACTTTAGGCATTATTTCCACACAGTAGCAATAATAACAAGTTAGTTGAGAAGCTGCAACGGATGAAAGCCAGATGTTTAACACGCATTATTAAGCATGTTAGCAAGATAAGACTTTATTGATCTCTCATCTGGGAAATTCACTTCCAAAGCCTGTAAATGTTAAAGATTACACAAGGATCAAGATAATCTGTCAAATATGAACAATTAAATAATACTTCTCTGATAAAAGTTCTTCATCTCAAGCAAAGTTCAAAGGTCTATGGGTTTATTTCTATACACACTCATACGACATGAAGCCAAATGCTGTCTTGAAAGTAGGAATACATACAAATGCATACAAAAACTGAGACAGTGAGTTTCTCTTTATGACAACTCAAAGCAAACTAGAATTATTGCTTCACAGTTGTTCGCCTCAATGCGATCGCCAAGGTGCATTTTACATCAATGTCTCTCCAGACTTATAATATATGTAAAGACTTAAGGTACTTTGTGTGTTTTTTCTTTTTTTTTGCAAAATGAGAATCTCAAGTCTCAAACACACTCACTGACACAAAATTTGTGGATTTACAAAATAAACATTTGGGGTGTTATAGAGAGTATTCTTGACTAGCTGAATGTAATTCTGAATGTGGATTCTCACTTGAAATCTTCCAGCTGTTTGGCCACTTCGGGCGCCTGCAGGGCCTGAACCTCCTGAGCAAAACGTCTTTGGATCTCGTCGGAGAGCAGATCTGGACGGGTTCGGTCTTAGAGAAGGGGAGGACAGGCGAAGTGCGTGAAAGAGAGGGAAGAAGACATCGTGTGAGGATGATGTCTGTGTGTGTGTGTGTACAGCTTAGAATACAGAATGATTTTTAATTAATACACCACATGAAAGTAACTTACCCAATTCATAGGTTATACTAGCTGGTGCTGCCACTCTGAGAATCTATATTGAGGAGAAAAAGATGATTGACAGAAATGATGTTAAAAATGTACAACTGAAGACAGAATATTATTTTAGCTTTGATCTATTACTGAGCCATTTTATTAGGAACATAAATTATCAGTGTATCAAAGTAATAATACAACAGTCCTGTAGTAAACCTTATCAAAGGTTAAGTTCTTGTTGAATCTGTTTCGAAGAGGTGTTAATTCCACTTTATGTTCATTTTTGAGTCAGATTGTGCTGCTGTTTAATTGTTATACCGAGGCAGGGTGTTTCTATTATTTCGTCCAGCCTATTAAGTCAATAATGGGAGGGCTAACAGAAACAACTCTTTATATAATGCAGTACAGTTTAACACAATCACAAACTACAGCCTCCAAAATGACCGTTAAGTCAAATCAACACCTCCATGAATTGATAAATTGTTCAGTTCATAAAATGTCAAAAACCTGTGCATTTAAGTAGCAGGGACAAACGATTATTTCAATGAAACAATTAATCATAAATACATTTAAATTAACGGATCATTTAATCGACTAACCGTTGTGGCGCTACACCTACATAGATAATTATTTCTTTGTTACGTATTGACCCAAGAAAACAGTGCATCACTGGTGAGGGATCCAAATAAGGGTGCAGTAACTACATCTCACCACAAGGGGTCATTTAAACATCAGAAATAAACAGACCGAGAGAGAAAAAAACATATATTCCAAGTAGGAAGATACAGCGCTCTGTCACTGACATGAAAATAACCACATGGGCCAACTTGAAGTCAATGGGTTTTCAGCAGCGATGGGGTTTAAAGGGGGAGAGAGAGAGACACTAAGAGAGGAAGACTCCTCCTAAAGGGCTTTCCCACGATCCTGACAGGAAGCAGTGGGGTCAGACAGACAGAGAGACAGAAAGACGGGGAGCGCATGACATGACAGACATGTACAGAGGACGAGCTGTGGGGAGGAAATATAACAGAGGAGAGACAGAGGCCAGGTGTACAGGGAGGAAAAACAGGGAGGACAGGCAGAAACTGAAGGATGCTGCACAGACGCAGAGGACAGACAGATCTAACAAGAGCCGACACACATTCGTGCCGACTGCAGCTGAACAGTGTATCAACTCCACATCTATATTGCAAAGGCTGCTATGTTCTTCTAAATTGATTTTTGTACGATGCACACCATCAACTGACAAGACTCTCCAAAGCTTAAAATCACAGAAATATAAAACATGAGGAAAGAGAGTGACCACTACAAGTCTTAAGTGAGATTTAATATTAATGTCAGTCAGTATTAAGACTACCCAAAGTGTTTCAAAGCACAAATTGATGCAAACATACATTTAATAATTCAAGTTGATTAACTTTTGTGAGATCTGCTAGAATACAGTACAGAGTCCAAACAAAACCTAAACTAAGGTTTTCACAGATCCAGAAAGTTGCAGCCGACCCAAGAAAACAGTCGTGACTTGTGTTCCCCAAACCCCCGAAACAGACATTAAACACAAAACACAAAAGTCGAAACACGCCAGGAAAATGGAATTGCATATTTCCCTCCCTTTCTGCCCGCTAACTTGGTGGTGTTTTTGTTTCCAAGCATCACACAATTTATTTATTTCCTTTCAGGTCTCATGACTGACCTGACTTTCAAACCTGCCAGATCAGATCAGATCAGATCAGATCGCTCTACTGTTCTAACTTTCTGTCTTGTAATCGGAAGTCTTTAAGTCGTTGTGGTTATGCACACGACATGATGGATCAGTGACAGGGATTCACACACTATAAAGATCTTGTACAAGGGAGAATCTCAGACAAGTTTTTTGTGCTTTGATTTGCAGTGAAAAAAATAACGTAGAAATAGAAAAGACTGCAGGCGAAGAGTTGGATGTAAACAGATATTTTTGCAATAAAAACATAGAGCTGCCAGCTCATATTGTGGTTCGGATAGAACAACAAGGTTACAAATATTGAAAAGCTTGTGTGCCGTCTAATGAATTCTTATAGAAACTATATAATTGCGCCCCCTCTCTACCAGTATGAATGCCAAGACTGGGTTCAAAGACCTACTGCAAATGACAGCAGAAGAGTTTCTGCTCTCAATCAGCTTAAGCTTGCTGCATGACTCCCCAACCCATCCTCAACTTGACCAGATATTTAATATTTCGGCCATTTGTGAGGCATCGGCGAGCTCTCAGGTATCGTCTCCGAACAGTTCACAGGTAGCGATCGAATCGAGCGCCAATCTGGGGCCTTGGTCGGCGATCTCAAGTGGAAAATCAAGGCGACAATCCTAAAGTGTGAACTCTGCATTATTCTACCATAAGTTTACAATATATCAGAAATGTTTTCATGTGTTCGTGACAATCAGGATGCCGTCCGCATCCGCCTCAAACTGGCATACAGTCAGTCTCTTACAGCCATTGTGGTGTAGTGTGCTACTTACCGCACCCTTGTCCAAGAAAGTGCTGTTGAACTCCACAAACTGTTTCTTGGTCTCTTTGGCACTGAGGCTCTTGAAGATTTCAGCATGGAGGTAACACAGCTGAGAGAGGAGGGAGACGGACAGAAGGTCAGTGACTGCTTTAATGTCCTGCACGCTGTGTTAATGCGCTCCAAAGTTTCTGTGTTGCTGAGTATTTGATATCACTATTAAAAAGGTCACAAACTCATCTGGTGCTTCAAAGTCAGGAGGCTGACCCTTGTGGTGCTCTGACAAACCTCTATTCTCTGAGTGACCCTCCAAGAGGTGAAGGGGTTTAATAAAGGAGAGGGCTTCAGGTCTTTTATCCACACTGCAGTAAAACCTCATCGGGAACACGAGCTCCGTCGTGTGTTTCATACAAGCTACAGCTGCTTAAAATAAACCTTGTAATGATATCATGATTTGGCTCTCATGCTCAGATAATATCTATTAGGTGAAATACTAACTCTTTGTATTTACAGTTTCTTCTCAATGCATCGAATCAAGCACTCTCTGTTTAACTATCCGTCTGATTACTTGTTCTGAGCAAGCTGTGATTAACTCGTGTCCCAAACATGGTTGGCTGTAGGCAAATCTCTGTCAATACACATAAAATCTGCAGTGTAACATGAACAACTTGTTCTACTTTTAGCAGCTTTAGTTTACATGTCCAAACTAGGACCTCTTTAGAATCTGTCTGACTCCTCATATGGCCATTTTTTGGGTTATTTGATAGCATCTAGCACCTGTTTATAGATATTAAATCGTCTACCAATCCAATGCACTACACCTACTTTATACTGACTAATTCTGATCTGACTAAATTCACCAGGGCATCTTTCTGTATAAATGTATATATAATGTGGCTGGAACAATTATTTTTGTTATCAACTGACATACAGATGTATATTTTCATGAATTAATACATTGCTAAGTATATACAGAGTCAAACATAAAGATAACCAGAACCAAAAGTCAGATTATTTGATTGATATCTTTTATAATTTTAATTTCTTTCAACATTGTCATTGATTTTCTGCCAATCTTCTAATTGAACAACACCTAAAAAGGACATTCCAACCCCAAATCATATAATACATATTTTTCCTCTTACATGTAGTCTTATTTATCCATCTAGATTGTTTTTGGTATAATACAATATAATCCCTCTCTCCAGAAATGACAACTCTGTTACTCAAGATAACCCATAGACCTCGTTGTGTTGTTTACATTCTGTGCTGTACCGACTACATGCCTCCCGTTATTATATTTGAGAAGAATCATCCGACATCTCTGCAGCAGATATCTCCAAAACTCAGATTCAGAACATCTAGATGTATATACATTTTATTTTTTATTTGGGGTGGGTGAACTGTCACTTGTTGTTTCAGCAGTAGTATAGAAATACACACAAACACACTCTCATCAACACAGACTGCAGTGAAAGCAGTGAAAACACACTTCAGCTCAAACTTTTAGGCCGTATTGATTAAAACAGAGGCATATCTGATCCGTTAGACTTGCATGAGATGGACTCTCTATACATTTTGTATCGACCGTGTGTTGCATTATAGAAGTTGCAGATCTCACCAGGGGGGCAGGGTCAAACTGTAGAATGACATGTTGCATGAAGACCAGCAGGTGGGCCGGCCGATCCTTCAGCTGTTCTATGTTGTTGAAGCATGAGCACTGGTCCTCGACCACCTGAAAGAGAGAGAGAATACACAAACAGAGCTAAGAGACAAGTAAAAACAGAAAAGAAAAATGAGGTGAGAAGTGATGATAACATTCAATCCAGCTGCCGCTCTTATTCACTCACATCAGTCAGATCATTCTCGAAATCCTCATCCTCGGCCCCGATGATGCTCATGGCTAGGTTAGAGCACTGAGCCCCAAACACGCCCTGCTATGGAAAAAGGGAAAGAGAAGGAGGGGGAGGAAGAAAACAAGACAATTAGCAAACATTACGTGCTATAACTTTGAACCGGTAGGCTACCTCTTTGACATCCTGAGCCCCCGCTGAGCAGAGCCAGACATAACGACAGATTAGGGTTTGGACACGGTGAGCTTAACAAGTGCAAAATAACATCAAGCGGAAAGAGGGAAAACGTCCCAGCTTCCAATCCCGCCTCCTCAGGCCCGATGCGTCATAATGGAGTGAGTAAGATCACATTAATATGAGCCAAGCGAGGCAAAGGAATAAAAAGCAAAAGCTGAAGTTTCGCACCAACTTTGCTCTAATGACAAAGCATGCATTATTTACAATATTTACTTCAGCGTTCAGTAGAGCTTATTCTCTCCCCTGAAATAAATCATGAGGCGACTGGGGAAGGGACACTGATAAAAATGATAATGAGGCAATTAAAAAGCTTTTTTAACTAAATAAGTTTTAGTTTTTCATAAAGATTGGAGGGATTTCTCTGAAATGCTGGAGTCCTCTTCCCTCAGGCAACACTTAAACATTTAGTTTAGGTGTTGAAATCATTGGGGAATAATGTGTTTAACATGAACTGCAAAACAACATCTTCGATCTGAAGTTGGGCAAAATTCTGCCACTGAAAATACTTTTTCTGATTCAGTAACAAGCTCAAGAGGGGAAAAGGCTCCTCCAGCTACCATGATGCGAACCCTCCAGGTCTAAAAATGTAACCCAACTAATCTGAAATTAGAGGTTTATGCCAATCCCTGCCTTTGAAATCCATGAATGGGAAAAAAATGCATCAGAGCGGGTGACCAATTTACCCCCACCCTCTACACCCCGCACCACTTCCCCTGCATGCATACACACCCAAAACACACAAATAACACATAGCTCATGTACTGTACTCAGCTCTCTAAAGGCTGCAGACCCAGAGACGCTACCAGGGAACACCCAAACTCACACACACACACACACACACACACACACACACACACACATCTGAAGGCCCAACAGCAACACTAACCATTGTCCCCTGCTAGGTGAGTACAGAGGTTGAGAACAGGGTCAAAGAGGTGTAAGTATGACTCAAAGGAAAAAGTGAGTGGAGGGAAAAAAAAGCCTTAAGAAACGAAGTGTGAAGAGTTATTTTATAGATTCAGAGTCAGAATACTCTTTCTAAACTTAACGGTACCTCAAGGTCATCATTAAGCACAGGGTCGGACGGCATGACGATATGAACCTCAAGGTAACACGCGACACGTGAGCAGTGTCTTCTCACCGTATTTATCCCGAAGCTAAAGGTCAGGGGTGAGTCTTTATTCTCCGAAGACTTCAAAAACCTGGAATGATCTGTGTTTAGGAGTTTTTTTGGCCAGTGTGACAGTTAGTGATGTTGGTGTTTCCATTTTCCTCAGAGTCGCACATAACAACAACAACACAGGACAAAATGCAGGTTATTCAATTATTTATAGAAATGGATGGCCAGTTAACCTTCCACTTCCGGGTTGACGGATGCCTGGTGGCCGACAAAAGTATATAGTGTTGACGAGGTTTGTAGGGAACCAGTGTTAACGCAGATGGTTTCATTATTCTATATGCATTACGTTGTGCCAAACTGTCTATTGCCAGTGTAATTAAGTTCTTTATTGCTTTATCCTTTATAATTCTAACCTCTAGGTCGCTGGTTCAATTCCACTGGTCTGCATGTCGAAGTGTCCTTGGGCAAGATACTGAACCCCAAACTGCTCCTGATGTGCTGGTCAGCACCGCCATCAGTGCATGAATGTATGTATGAATTACTAAAAAGACGCTCTGGACAAAAGCGTCCGCTAAATGTAAAACCACCATGTTTCAAGTCTGTCTTGTTTAATTCTAGCTTTATCTTATTGCGCTATTGTAATTGTGTTGCGTTGTGTACTCAAATCATCAAAAATATTTCCTACAATGCACAAAACTAGAAAAATCAGTAATTTTATTCGCAGTAATGATGCTTTTTATTTAGTCGCCCGTTGCTATAACGCGCGGGAGGAAAAAAACAGAAGATGCCACGACAGTGAGGAAGGAAGTCGGCGAATGTGACTAAACATAACGTGAATAAAAACGCCATGAGCATTTCTGTCTCAGTCACGTAGACTTTTTTTTGCATCCATAATGGTGGCTGTTTGACAATGAAGCCAACATCTCCCATGGTCGTGATTGAGTCAAAGAGCGCTGTTGTACATGTTTGCACGCCCAGAGAGTGTTTAATCATATGTGTGGTTATGTATTATCCAAGCGTTTTAAGTAGGAACTGAAAAATCGCTTAGTGGTTGGGGTTTATACGGAAATGTGACTGTGTAAACAACCACGATACGATTCATGGCCTGAACAGTGTGTGCGAGTGTGTGTGTGTGTACAGTGGTCAGGAGAGCCGATAAATGCCGCGAGGTCAAGGTGAGTTCCTGTAAAGAGAGAAGCCGAGCTGATAGTCCGGGGAGAGAAAGACAGTGTGTGAAACAGACAGACTGACAGAGAGAGAATGTGTTCATTCATGGTCATATCCAGTGGGCTGCGGGTTGAGAAAGACCAGTGTTGGAGCAACATGCGTAGGAGGGGTTAGACAAACAGAGACGCAGGCCACGGGACATACACATTCACAGGGACGCAGACAGACTCGCAGGGACACACCTCCTCTTTTTCACACACACAACCTTCCCCAAAACGAAACCCGCCAACGCCACCTACAACCAGACAAACACAGTTATGTCACCATGACAACAACAACAACACTGATAACCGACTAATGCTGCAAAAGCAGATCAAGCCATTTCCTGGTGGAAAGATTACAAATGCTGCACTGTCACAGCTCAAGATGAAGCTGGTTTCTTTCACAACATACGGTCTTAACAACAGGTGCGTAAGATCAACAAATGAGGAGGAACCAGAAATTCGGGCTGCGACTAACGACTATTTCTATTCTGTATTTATCAATGAGTTGTTTGGTCTATGAAATGTCAGAAAAATGTCCATCAATTCCAAAAGCCCGAGATGTCGTCCTCAAATCTCTTGTTTTGTCCAAGACCCAAAGATATTCAGTTTTTTTTGTCATAGAAGAGTAAAGAAACACAAAATAATCAGATTGGAAAGAGAATTTTGACTTTTTGATTATCAAAATGGTTGGTGATTAATTCAATAGTTGAAAACTTATCAAACATTGCAGTTTTACTAGAAATTCTGCACAGTGTTGTGTCCCTTTTATTTATTTAATTATCACATTTTGGTCGGTGCATCTTCATAAAAAGAGACTCATCTGTCTGATTAAAAATACAATATGTCAAGTCAAATAATCGTAACGCTTGAAAAATGACTTGAAAGTAAGGATCGATCGATTATAGCTAAATAGCTGACTGAGTAATCGGTTAACTGACTAAGCGTTGCAGCTCTAAAAGAATATAGAATGATTTCTGTTTCCATCTCAATTAATTGACGCACTTCCATTAAGATGCAGAAGCAGAAGATGCTCGTAAGACCTCGTAAAAGCATTGCTGCCCCTAAGTTGCACTCGTGATCGCAGCCTCCTCATTACAGGAGATGCTGAAGCAGATCCCTTGAGATCAGAGTCGCTGTGATAAATGTTCATACTCTGAGATGAATTGAAGTGGTCAGGAGGAAGCTAATTGCGCTTACTCAGAGGGGAAGTAGAGAAGGTCAACTCCGCTCTGCATTTAAAGCGCACAGGGCTGCGGAGGGGCAGGAGTGGGCGCCTCCTCTGCCCCAGACGGAGCCAAGTGGTACATTCCAGCATATGGCACAGTTCAGACAACAGATGGAGACAGTCTGTGAGTCTCAACAGTAACCCTTTACCTCCATTAATACGTGATCGCTGCTGGCATAAGCTCCGAGACTGTGAGGGTCTCTCTTGACCGCTACGGCCTAGCTGAGGGAGAAAGACCACGAGGATCTGAGTGTTTGAACAGAGCGTCCCAGAGGTGCAGAGATCAGCTCCGGTGCTCCTGAGAGTCGGCAGCTGCCCCCCACCCTGCCCTCCCCCCTCCCTCCCATCACATTCCAGTACTAACTAAGTGTCAGGTGGCATCAATCCAATGATAGCCATCAAGCGTACGTGCCTTTGTGTGTGTGTGTGGGTTAAGACTGAGCACGTATGTGGGAGGGGGCCATTCCTATGTGATTGTGGGGAGCTGCCAGTGAACGTGTGTGTATATGTGTGTATACGTGTGCGACTGTGTGTGTGTGTGTGTTATATGACAACTGGTCTTTACAGCAGCATTCCTCTCCGGGCTGCCCAGGCCGAGCTCTAATACTGTACATAAGCAAAAGAAAAAAACTGCACCTGTTTGAACATTTAGATGGAGCAGCAGCAGCAGCAGCAGCAGCAGCACAGTTTAGCATTTCATATTTCCACCAGGTCACTAAGAGGTTAAGCAGCAGCCTAATAATAACTGAGTCACTGTTACACCAGCTCTTATGCAAACCCCACGTCCATTGTGAAACCGTTAAAACAATCAGCCGTATTAGTGAAACCCCTCAGACCAAGAAGAGTGGACGAGTCGAGCTGTGGCCTCACCCCGTAGTGGGCGTCTTCAGCGTCCATACCGAGACCGGTGGGGCCCAAACCTGTTGATGTGTGACTGTCAGAGGGGAGTGTGATGAGTTTAGTGCACCACGACCAGGTCGGATGATGCTGTACCTGTAGATGCTCCTGAGTGTCACCACAATGGACACCGCTGTATGTGTACTCACTGTGTTGGTGTTGTTCCCACAACATCATAATTAATGTTGCTCCAGGGCATTCACTCAGGAGAAAGATGTTCATATCATGTTCACTTTTTATATTTTAGAGAGTAGAGTTCACTCATTAATTTCACTCTCTGTCACTGTTCGCTTAGGTTTAGAGAACTAAAATACTTTGTTAGGCTCATGGGAACATGGCATTGATTAAAATCAACCCCTTCACAACATACAACATGTGATTGAAGGGATAACCCCCATTTGCTTGTTTTTATGGAGTTGCTGAACTATGACATCACAAAAATGTGAAGAAGAAATTGATCAGCTTCAGTGACTGGTCCTAGAAAGACATTAATCATGATGTTCCAGGAACAACTTCAACACGGCAATACTAGATCATGCAGCGGGCACCAAAGTGTTGAATCAATGACTTGAAGTGCACCACCATGATGTGTTTCAGAAGCAACTAGAGAGAGTTTATCATTAAGATGATTGACCAACAGTGTTTTAGCTTACTGTTGCACAACAGTTGAAACCAGTTTTTTTTTTATGGTCTTCTTCAGGCAGAAGTAACTCCCCGACACAGATGACAAAACGAGTGCCATTATCAGTGGTATCAAAAACAAGCAAATCATTGCACATACTTGGATCAAAAGTACACATGAAAACAATGATATGAAAACAAGACAATGTTAGATTCAGAATCAAGAGAAGTACACAACTACAGCAGCAAATAACGATTCTTCGCATTAGCAATTCACAATTCACTGATTGACACAAAGCTTTTAAAAAAGGCTCATCAAAATTTCCCAAGGCCCAAAGTGAGGTCTTCAAATTGCGTCATTTGTCCAACCAACTTTCAAGACCCTTTATTTACTTTCATAAATGACAAAGAAAGCTGCAGATCCTTACATTTATGAAGCTGGAACCAGCAAATGTTGTGCATGAAATGACCGAATCCAGAATCTATGAATATGCGAATACTGTTTATTTTAAAGTTTAACTGCAGGACACAAGATGTTTCCTATTTCAATCAAGTGGCCATTATTCACACCTCACAACTGTTGGGTGTAGCTACAGGTGAAGACAGAAAGAGCGCTCGTCTGACAGCATCCATCAGTGATGCAGGGTGTGGTTCAACCAAAGAGGGCAGTGATAGTCTCCCTCCTGTTTTAAGCCCGTCTTTAAAAACAGCTCAGTGTAGGATTTTTTAAATGTCTGATTTTTAGTACCAAAGTTGTATTATAAAAGAAAGACAGATAAAATCAATGTGTTGCTTTCAGCACATAGAAGACACACCGTACTTTCACTCTCTTTTCACAGAGATGGTCTAATTTTTCAACAAAAAGGAAAAGCCATCAGTATCATCTGACGAATGTGACAATCGTGCAACAATTGCACACATAGTGGCTTCATAATGGACTAATATGTCGGAAAACTTGGGGCTTCTTGAGTCAATGATAATTTGTTTAGATATCTTTTAACAAAGACAGCAGCATAGGGCATAAAAGTTCAAATTATTAGAACTTTAAGTGCAGCGACAAGGTGTAAATATTCCTGGGAATGGTTTCTCAAGAGGAAAACAATGTCTCAAGCCAGTGTAAAGCAATTCTGCTGTTGATCAGCTCACCAGAGAAGACTGAGCAACAAACCCAAGTGGGGGAAAAAAAAAACCAACAGAAAAAAGGTACCAGCTGGTGAGGAACACCCAGCATATATCTTCCCTGTCCTAAAAAACACTAAAATTAGAGCTTCTCTCATTCACAATCTCTACATGCACCTGGCTACAGAATCCATTGTATAAGCACAGGTCACTGTTCTCTTCTTACACTCGGCCACAATAGGCTGCGTCCTGTCCTCTATATGCTATGAGGGCGGCCTCCAAAAATAGCCCAGCAGCTAATGGCTATAGCTTGCTGTGTTTGTGCTGCTGTTTATCTGGCTCTCTCATCAGGCCACAGACTCATTAGCAGTGAGTGGGGGATTCCTACCAGCACCACTGCATCTCCAGCACTGAGCACAGAAGAAGAAGAAGAAAAAAAATGGGGGAGTGGAAGGTGGCAAATGGGTAGGCACATAGACAGGAAGTGGGTGTTATTTCCTCAGGAAGCTATCAAAGCGATTTCTTGTATGACCTATCGGATGAAACGAGGGAAAGGGAAAATAGAAGCGAGACACAGAGATGGAGAGATGGCGAGAAAGACAGCAAGAGTGAGAAATGTAAAAGAATAAATAAATAAGCAGGACTAAAGTGCATCTAAAGTGAAACCTCTTGTGCCACCAGGCCCTGGGTTCACGTGGAAATCAGAAAAGGAAGTGACTGCGCAGCATGATCGAGACCGAAGTGATGAAAGAATGAGGAACAAAGCGCTCGTGAGAAAAGAGAGTGAACAGGAGAGGCTGGCCTAAAACTGCAGGGTGCACATGCACATTTTGCAAACATTAGCATTCACAGAGACATCTTTCTGACAGTATAATGGCTCCGAGACGGTTATACCAGGACACGTAGAAATGAAATAAACATGTGATCCTCAGCAACATGGAAAGTGCGGTCATACTCGTACCTCAGCAATTATTTTTCCACATTTTTCGACAGAACCTCTAAATATTCCGAAACCAGCAAATTAACTAATTTGTTGTACTTCAAAGTCTGTATTACGTTCATACACATCTAGGACTTACCAGGAGTGGTGGCTGCATGCACTGGCCTATATGAACCCCATAGACTAAACAGAGAAAAAAAGGAAGGGGCCTAGTGAGGAGGAGGAGGAGGAGGAGGAGGAGGAGCGTGGAGATGAAATTAAAAGACGGGACACACTGCAGCAGGAAATGAAGAACAAGGCAGTAGGTGGAAAGAAAGAAAAAACAGGCAATGGAAAATAGTGTGAGAAACTCTGGAAATTCTTGTTGAAAGGCATAAAAGCATCCAGAAACTGTGTTTGAGCAAAGACCGACACCTGAAAGGTTACAGCCTTGACTTTAGGCTGCGGCTGGCAGCGTTGACAGTGACAGTGGAAACATGTTCCGTAGCATGTTTAATTTCACTATAAATCGGACTTTAAAATGTACAGGAAGGCATCTTATACCAATTTATTGAGTGCAAATATCCCGATGTAACTAGTCTGGCCTCTCTTTTTGCAATTACACAACAAGAATGAGTTTCTAGACATTTTTTAACCTCAAATGTTACAATTCTGACATTTGTTTGAACGCACAACTCATTAATTGTTGGAGTAACAAGTATTTTGTGAGCTAAAAATTTTAGTCACACTGTCAAAATGTAGATTTCCTTTCTAAAAGGTGTGGTCAGCCCGGATTGTTACACCATACCATGGGAATAAACCAATACCCCATATTCGACTGATTTAAAGGCATAGTTCAGGTTTTTTGAAGTGCGGTGTATGAGGTACCTATCCATAGTCTGTGTATTACCTATGGGGCATTTTTCCGCTACACTTTTGGTCGCGCCAGCTTTACCGTGCCAAGCTGAGCCAAGCCGCACCGAAGATGGACCATCTCTGGAGTAGGGCCAAAGTGGGCCTGCCCCACTTCCAAGTGGGCTGCTGCGACGTTTTGTGGCTGAGGCCAACCCTTGATGACCTCCAATCTACCACTCAAACAAGCGCGTGTTGCGATACTTAACTCATGTCTGGCAGAAGACGTTTTTAAAAGTCTTTGCTCCCGCTAATTGCATCCCTTTAGTTTCTGTATTGCTATTTTGTTTTAGTGTTTCATCATGTTCGCGTTCAGCTGTTTCAGATGTTGTGTTACCCCAACATTTCCTGGTTTTGCTGCTTCATAATAAAAGCTCTTAATGAACTTAATAACGGGATTTTTACTGTGAAGAAAATATAGCAAATTGAACATGTTTATAAGCGAATTAGTGGAGCTTTGTTAAGAGTCTATTCTGCAATAGTACTGAGGGAGGAAGAGTACACTTTGACCTCTACCCAAGACAAGCGTGTTATCAGTTAAAGACACACCTTCAAGCAGGTGGCCCAGGTTGTAGTGGGAATACAAATCCCTGCTGCCCTCAGCTGATGTGCCGAGACAAACTAGGCCAAGTCGGCCGAAGTGTACAGAAAAGGCCGACTACAGTAGACGGTGGTCGGCCCACCCCACTCCCTCACAGAACTTGGGAGTGGCTGTTCTACAGCTTCCTCAATCGATTTGTTTGTTTGTGTTAGTGTGTGACTTCCGTGAATCTGGATTACTCCTTAAAACACTGGAGTCACACAAACAAACCAACTGATGGGGACAATGGCAGACCAGCAACTGTCATATTCTGTGAGCTAAAACATGACTTTGTCAAAAACGGATATAACAGCTTCAGCTCCCTGTTCGAAAGGACCGTCTGACAGCAACCTAAAGCTGTGAAAATACTCACGCACTCTCACACAAATTGATATGAATATTTTAGGTGGCTAATGTACATTTTGCTGCTGCCCCCCTCCACAGAAGTGCATTGCTTAGCTTCCTACACCAGTAGGCTCCTGCTGCTTTTCTAAACCAAATATCACTTTAAATACCTAAAGTTCAGTTTACACGTCATGGGAAGCATGAGTCAGCCTGTGAAAACAGTTGTATAATGTGGCTCGGGATGCAGCTTTCTAAAAATCTGTGAAAATAGCCCAAATGGCGTCATCAGGATTATGATGGATTGGGCTCCAGACTTTAAAAGTCTCAACAAAAAGCCTGCATTATGGGCATTTACAAGAGCTAGAGGGCATGGTGTTGCATTGTGGGAAGTGCTTGCCCATGCTCGTGGGTGAAAGTCAGGACATCTTAACCTCTGCTGCTTCAGATTTGACCAATCTTTTTTAAAATCTGTCTTTTTGTATGCACACCAACTTATTTTATGTACAAAACAAACCAAAAAAAAAAAATGCTGGATCAAAGGTATTACTTAAATTATTCTATATAACAAAGACTTGATTCAAGATAAAGCTTTTATCAATTCACAGGAGATAAGACGTTTCAAGATAACGCAGCTTAACGTGACTGGATGTCTGCATGTTAGTTCTACAAGGTAAAAGGGCAACAGAACAGCGGTCTGGGCATTACAGAGGGCAAACTTATCCCAGAAATCTTGTCACTGCACTGACGGTAAGCAAACAACAGAAGCAAGGCTGCACTGTGAGATAGTGAAGATAGTGCAGCACAGCAGAGTGTGTGTACAAGGGAAGTGACATCAGCATGTGCGTGAGAGAGGCAGAGGCTCGTCTGCGGTGAAAGTGTAAGAACATGCCCTCTTGAAACGCTGTTTTCCGTCTCTTTTTGACTACCACATCCTTTTTTCTCCTCGACATCCCTTCTCTTCTGTCTATTACGTCTCTCCACATCTTCTGCTTCGTTTTCCTGTGTCTCTCTCTTAACCTCCCTCCTTCGTCTCCCTTCACCTTCGGCCTAAAATAAAGCGGCCCCTTGTGCGATCGCTCGAAGACAGCCAGTGCATTCATGGCCGGCAGACAAGGGCCAATTATGTAATTTATCGACCATTACGTAGTGGCTAAAATAAGATTATGGCCAACAGCGAAGGGAAAACACAGGCAGGTCTTTTCATTGCTTCACTGGATCCCACCTTACATGTTGTTCATTCTTTTCAGCTATAAGTCCAAAGGAATCATGTTGTTGAAGCCCTCAGGGTTTTCTGATTTCAAAAGGACTTGTTGCACCACTTACATGTCTCTTCTGAGAGTTTAACTCAGGCTTTCACTGCAGGTTTCAACAAAACTTTTTAAGACAAGTCCTTTTTCATGTCCGTACTGACAATAAAAAACCCTGAACCCTAAATGGAGATGTACCAATATACTTTTCCCATCCTGATACAGGTGCACAAGACACTGCTGGAAAAGTAGCAGGGCCGCGCTTATTATTATTACATTTCGTGGTATTCAGGAGATTGATAAGCAATCTCCTGAAAGCGGGTAAGGGTTGCTTATCAGATTGCATGTTTTAAAGTAATTAGTGCTGGAACAAGACCCTGGTGATGCTCCTGATGTGAAAAAGAACAATACTGGGTTGAAGCGGGCATTTGCTGAGAGGTTTTCATGACAGCTTTACATATTTCTGACATCCCATGCAATTCCAATGCCTTTATACCCTGATTCAAGCATATTTTTTTTTTGCACAAGGTCTGGTGGGCTACAAACAGGTTTCAACTTGGCACTACTTTGAGATGTGGAGATGTTTTGTTGATGAGGAGATGCCTCATGTGCTCCAGTAGATAGTGTGCAAGTAGTTCTGTTAGCTGAGGAGCTAACTGGCCCAATGAGCTGACGGGAGTCAAGTTGTACCGCAACCTTGGATAACGGAGGGAGTCATCACAGGCCACGGGGCCCAGTTAACCGGCCTCCCAGTGAACGAGGCCAGACACTAGACTGGGGCTGTATGAGACCAAAAGATGTCAGTTTGAAGACCGGGGACACAGTACAGAGGCGATTTACAGGACTATGACTCTGCAGATGAGAAGACATGGCAGGCGGGGACGACAGCGTCATCAGTGGAGCTAAAGAGAGTCGGGGATCAGCAGTGGGCGAAAATGGCGCGTAGAGTCAGAATACTTTCACATCTTGAAATTGAGGGTTTTTTTTATTTCAAACCAGAGGCGATTGTGGAAAGACAAGTTTCAGTGAGTTTTATCTAGTTTATGTAGAGAAAAAAAGTGTGTCATACAATGACTTAACAAGGCAATGAAGTTCATCTTGGTTCAGTAAATGAGAGAAACCACCTCTTGCGTAGTTTTTTTTCTTTTTTTGAATATTTACAAATTGCCCTTTTCAGACTAAGGACCCACACAATCCCTGTTCACTACAATGACCTTTACTTGACATGACTTTAGAAAAACATTGTAGAGTCATTGACCTTCTCATCATATGATCTCAGTTGAGTAGACATTGCTTTTAGAGGTTTTTAATGATGCTGGAGAATCCCCATCCCCCACCCCAGCCTCAGCAGAGCACATCCAGGATGATGTTAAACAAGGTATAACGAGCTACAGCTTAAGCTCCTTCCTTCTTCGTGCACACGGCCATGCATATTCAGACATTTAACACAACTTCTTTTCATTTTCTGTACTTTCTCCTTCGAGCCAAAGTACACTTCACTCTCCTGCTCAAAAAAGTGCCACCCCCACCCAAACACACCCTCTCCATCCTCCCTCTCTCTCGCTCGCTCCATGTCCCCATATAGAGGTCATTGGCTTCATGGAAACAGTTGATAGGTCGGGGCCAATCGACTGGCATGGATTGGCAGTTCACAGTGAACCTCCAGCCTGGCCTAACTGCTTCCATGTGTGTGTGTGTGTGTGTGTGTGTGTGTGTGTGTGTGTGTGTGTGTGTTTGTTGATGGAGCAGTAATTGCTGAAGCCAAACACAGAAACCTCTGATTTTGTGACAAAAAAAACGCATCTCATTCATTCACAAGTCTGTTGTTGTGGTTATCTGCGTCCAACGTTCATTAGCTCTCTGGTTGTTGATACCAAACAAAGCAGCAACAATAAGCTGATACTGAACATGTTTGGAAGGAATTTAGTCTGCCCAGAAAGTCACGGAGGCCAAAAATGCCTCTGTACTTGCACACGAGCACACCTTGGTTCATAATGCTAACCTCATGCCAACAGTGTGCAATCCAGGCATGCAACATTCTTCTCCCTGTCTTTACGGATCTGCCTAGAGCGGCACAATAACAGAAAAAATATCGTATTGTGATTCATTTGGAAGATATTACAATTGAGAGTGAATATTTTTTAGCACATTTTCAGTCTCACAGAAAAAACAACTATTGAAAACATGATGATGTGACATTTGTTGGGGTCTGCACCAACAATAAAGTGTTCTTTCACCTGGAAAAGCATGCAGCATGCTTGTTGTGCCAAGATCTAATAGTGCTGGTGATTGGCTGTCTCGAGACATGCATGAAAAACACTAGGTTACACCCTTTTAACAACACTCAGCCGCAAAAACGTATGCATCCTCGAGTTACAAGTTACAAGCTAAGGTGCGTAGCGGGCTACAGAGGTCTGGTAACACCAAATCGTCAGATGTTATTTTATTTTATTTCATTTTCAAACTTGTAAGTTACTCTCTTAGTAGTTTTCAGCCACAGCTGATGATCCATTTATCGTATTTTGCTCCCTCTTGAGCCTTTAAAAGACTTTATACAGCTTTTTCACTTATGCAGCAGTAATCCAAAACACCCTAATGTGAATATTTGCTGTTTTTTATGCCACAAAACTGAATGTATTTGGCAGTCAAAATATGTCAACACTGAAAACTAATGGAAATTTTATTGACCAATAATTAATTAAATAATGAAAATAATAGTAAGTTGCTGATGACTGCTTTAAAATAAGGCTCTATCCATCAGGAGAGGCATCTAAATTATTTTCGGTATGTCGCACCGATACAACACATTTTGTAAAGTACCACTGCACTTCACAGGGAAGATTTGAATACTAACCTGCACTGGGAAATGCAAGAGAGGAATGATTGTACATGCTGTGCCAAAGAAAATTTAAAATGTTTCCTGCATGTACAGACTCACAACTCTTCATCTATTGTATGTGTGTCTATCCTGAAAGCAAGATTCCACCTCTATTGTTCCTCTTGAGGTTTCCATCTTCTGTTTCCTGTTAATGTTATCTTTTCTCAATGATCTGAGGACAGAGGGTGTTTTATGTTGTGCACGTTGTATATAAGACAAATAAGTGATATTGGGCCATATAAACAAATTGACTTGATATGCAAGATCAACTCAAGTAAATTGTGTCAGAAGATAGTTTAAAATGCCAGTTACAAGTTAACATTTTCAAATAGCTTGTTCTGCCGCAAAAAAGCAATGCAACCCCCTGAAGACAAGTTACTATCACATCAAACACAGAAATACTGCAAATCTTCACAATTACAAAGTTTTTTACTTGCATATTTTGATTAAATTACCTTAGTACTAATAAAGCAGCAGTATAGAACACTGCAGGGATGATAGATTTTTGTCGGCTAACCTGGAACTGAGCATCGCTCTGGTTCCCACGACCAAAAGCTTCAGGATTATTCACAAGTTAACGATACCTACAAGTTCTGTTCAGCAAATGAACACCACTTTTATCTTTTACGTTTTTTTAAGGCATAAATAAAACCGCTAGGGGTAGAGAGCTAACGTTAGGCTATAAAGGAGCTACATCGCTGTCTATGACTTCAGCGTCACCACCACTCAGCGTCTCGCTACATTACTATAAATTGATCAATTTATAAGCTGTAAAGTTAGAACGGGGGTCTAGACTTCCTTTTTTAAGCTGGTTGCACCTGTGTACAATGTGTTTTATTGTTTCAATCGGACCTGCTGAATATTAAGTGCACCGGTGCGACCAATGAAAATGTTTAGTCGCACTTGACAGATTTTTGGGTGCATGTCCGACCAGGAGCCTGGAGACTTGGAACAGTTTGCAACTAACGTCGGCCTGTAAAGATGAACTAGTGAGTAGACGAGTCTCCTCATTTGGTGTTATAACGTTCATGTCCCTGACAAACTCAGTGGTCACATTCAGCCACTTGTTAGCAACCACACACACCACACACAAACACTTTCTTATTCAAACATGGGGTATTTTATTTACTCTATTCAGAAAAGGCAATGGAAATTATTGTGAGTTATAGTACAATTATAAAAGTCTGACTATCAATGTATCTGTAGTGTTATTACAAGATGACAAATACAAGATTCCTTTTGTTTTTAAAAGCCTGAGTGCTGACATACAGCCAGCACGCTGTCTGTACACACTCACTCAGACTGGAGGACCTTTCACCCCACCATACCCCCCATCTTTCTCTCCTCAAGAGTAAACATCATCCATGGAGTCGACTCTCGCTTTTTCCACCCTGACCCTCAAATGAAA
The DNA here is from genome assembly GCA_039737535.1 of Lagodon rhomboides. Lineage (NCBI taxonomy): Eukaryota > Metazoa > Chordata > Actinopteri > Spariformes > Sparidae > Lagodon > Lagodon rhomboides. The sequence goes on along the minus strand of CM077788.1, from coordinate 23,800,713 downwards.
GAGCTCATTCTCTGTTTCCTCCCTCTCTCTCGCTCGCTCTCAGTTTTCCAGCCATCTCTCTCTGACTCACATTTGGACAGACGGATGTAACTCTTTCCATTTTCTACCTTGTGAGGAACAAGCGGCTGCAGTCCAGGTTATACTTTCACAAAACCCTCCTCATCACCCCATTTCAGAGCATGTAAACGCTCGCACACTGAAATTGGCTGCATTCATTCTCGGGGTCACTCGGTTGTTGTTGGGGGTTGGTGACAGCTCCACACACATGACTCATATGTCTCACACATGCAACACACTCTGACTACACATACTGCGAGTAGGGAGTCTGGTCTGGCGAGAGAGAGAGAGATGACAGAGAGAGATTGGCAGGTGAATACACTGAGCTGCCTGTGTGAGCTGCTTTAACTTAAAAATCACTGTCCTGTGAATCAGCTGATAACGTACGAGTACAGTGGCACTTGTGTTTCAGCTATATAATGTTTGTTTTGTCTACATTAAAAACACTTTGTGAGCTATGACAAGAGGCAGAACGAGTCAGGGCAGATTGGTCAGAAGAGCTGTGAGGCTCGAATACTATTATGTTAGATTCTTAAAGGGGTATTCCACCAACTGTAAAAATAAAGGTCAGTTTACTCCTTATGGAAAGTACGACTCATACTACATGTTACACGTTAAGTGCCCACCTCCAGTGTCAATATTTTGCACATTTCCTCTTTATTTTGAACACCGAATAGGTCTTCATTTTTTCCTCTTATGCTGTATATTTTTTGACTGTTATGCACCACAGTATCAGGGTAAATTCCTACTGTTTCAGATTTTGATACTCTGCCTGCAATAACAGTTGTAAAACATCTTCAGTGGCTCTCCAGCAAAGTTTCTAAAGTATGAATAAATAACCCTGATGACTTCATAGTCACCAGGGGTTATCTCGGCCTGGGTTCGGACACTAGAGTGCAACTCGGGCTGCATTTTTCTGTCCCGAGAGAGTAGTAACCGAGCCCGACCTGAACAGGACAGGCGTTCTGTTCAACCCTGACGCAGCACTGAGTTTGCGTTAACACTAAGCCTACAGACATGTCCAGTGTTGATTACTGTGAAAAGGAACTGTTCTCATTTATTTTTACACAATATTTTCAATCAGAGAACCCTAAAACACGGTGTCAATTGACGTGAACAAACCCAACCTGGACAGCATTTCCAAATTATTCTCTGCACCCTGCCCGGCCTGCCAGGTTTGGTTCGGGTCGGGTCTTCATGCTCTATTTGACGCTTAAACTTTATTTTACAAGATTTGTGTTAGAAGCTATGGATTTGGATTTCACATGTTGCATCATGGGAACATAGGATCGAATGTTTTTCAAGCTGACTAAAAGTTGGGATATCTTGGCCTCTTTGACCAGTTTTGAATCTGTGTCTCAGACTACCCTTTAAAGAGTACTCCTCTAAAGCCATTTAGAAAACTACATATGATTACATCTATACACAGCTGAGTTTAACGGTCATTCACATGAACCTCGGGGCTAAAATATTTTATTACACTATAACTGATCTTGTATTGCAACAGTAATATCGAGAGTATAAACTCAATGCTAAATGACTGACGCACCATTAATTTCATTCTTTACACCTTTTGCTTTTCTTAATGAAAAAGGCCTGTTGTTGTCTGTATTAACATTGTTTTGTCTTTTTATGCTGCTATTCACTGAAAATGCAATGCAAGAACCATTTATGGATAAAATAACCAGATGAGAATGTCTGTAGCTAATCCAGTTAGAAATTCAGTAAATACCAGAAAAATGAATCACGCTGATGCATGATGATGTAGCTTAAATCATACAAATTGAAATCCTGATCACTTATTTACCTGCAGTAAATGTTAAAGGAATAGAAACTCTATTTTCTCACTTTTCATATACTGTATATAACACATAACAACGCGTTACATATGAGTGATGTATGCAAACACTTGTCGCAAACAGTGTCACCTTACAATGTGTCACTTCGCTCGGTGCCAAGATTCGCTGTGGTTTCAGGTATACTTGTGTCAGAGGTGCTGTGCAGCAAAACCCCCACGCACACACGCGCAGACACACACACACACACACACACACACACACATTGACTTTTGTAAGTTCACTCGACCTCTCCCACTGCGCTCATTCAGGAGGAATCAGTAGATTTCACTGTTGCCCCGCAGAGAGAAGAAGAGCGGCCCAGTCCGCTCTGTCTCTCATTATCTGCTGCCTGTGCGTCAATCCGACTGCAGCCAGAGAAGAATACCTGTGTTTCCTTTGAAGTCCGAGCCTGACTACAGTAAATTATTAGCTTTGCCCTGTACTCAGCTCTAGGCCCTCAGGACACCCCCTGGCTGTTCCACTGTTGGTGCCATTACCTGTCATTCCAGTTGCTGGGTATCTCTCACACAGGTTAACAACCCCTGTTACGCCCCGCTGTAGCCCTATCCGAGTTTATGTTTCTTACCCTCTGAGAGGCTGTGGATGTGGGTGAGTTTACGCAGGGCCTATGACAATGGAGAGAGTGAGAGACAGGGAGGGAGAGAGCGCCACAGCAACTCAAATTATAGCCAACATTCCTTTAAAAGGAAGAGAAGGTAGCCTTTGGGCTCCAGACAAGCCTGCACTTGTAAAACGTTGAGAGAGAGAGAGATGACAAGTGCGGTGCTCCTCTGGTCTAGCAGAGCGTAACAGGAAGTGGCAGGGCCTGCTTCACATGGGGCCTCTGGGGTGCAGCGGCTGGCTGGGGAACACGTCACAGTCTCCGAAACCGCCAGCTGCAACGCCCTTAACACACACATGGCACCGTCTAATAATCGGCAATCGTTATTAACATGCAGCGGGTCTGTTTCGACATGGCTCACGCTTGCAGATTAAAACCTCGGAGGAGTGAGACAAACTGGCCCGGCAAGTTGGCTCCAAAAAAAAAACAACAAAAAAACAGGTTGTTGTTCTTGGAGGAGTGATTAATGAAAATATATCAGCTTACTGGCAAGCACAGCCCACACTGTTCCAACCCCCTATCTTTAGTTAATGACTGCAGTGAGATAATGAAGCCGCACTAGATGTACAGTAATTGCAGTTTCCTGTGAGCGCTGGAAACTCTCTCGCCTACTCTGCACAGGCAATGTTTCACAAGGCAAAAAATCATCATGGGTAATCAATTATATCCAGACACTAATTACTGAACTGTCTGCAGTGGAACCCCCCCTCACTCTATATGTGCTGGTCAGATGAGCGAGGGGGTATAGGAAGAGGGGAGGTGGTGTCATTTTGTGCAGGTTTGTCGCCTCTTTTTTTATCTACAAAAACTTTAAAACAAGGTGAAATGTAAAAGCTTGCTTTGGCACTAATTTTGTCAAGTCTCTGTAATTCCACAGCCGAGATGAAAACAAAGAGCAATCAAAGAGGGGAAAAAAACACATCACATATCTGTACGATCTGTGTGACAAACAACAACAGCCCTCATGTGATACATATCAGGAGGATACTCTTGCAAAGAAGATAAAAATACATAAAATTTCACAAGGTCACCAGCTATAAAACTCCCTGCTGACTACAAATGACACAACATAACTCCCCTTGGAGAATATTAAAGTGATTTGTACTTTGGGATCAGACCTAAAAAACAGATCTGGTCATAAAACTCCACCACCAGATGGTTTTGTCAGGAAATACAAACAGAAGCTACCTGAAGTCACCTCCAAAAACTACTTCCACGCGCCTGACACACACTTTTTTTAAGTCGTATTCGCTGTACCACCGCTTCGTTGAGCAACCACAAATGTTGAATAAAAGCGTTATCGACTAGTTTTTCTCTTGTTTTTTTTTATCCAGAGAGGACGATGTAGTGCAGCCAGCAGCAGCAGCAGCAGCAGCAGCATTCCTGTGTGTGTGGACCAGACCGTCTGCAGCTCGGGCTACAGGACGAGGAGGAGGAGGGGGGGATAAGCCATTTCTCTCGCTAAAACAAATATCCATGACGACTTTTAAAATTAGCACACGGAGCCGCGAAAAGTTCGAGCTCTTCGTAGCGTTCGCCGACATAGCGTGAAGATAATTTACTCACCCGAAAATGGAGAGAAAACGACAGTCGGAGCGTCTAATAGGTTTCCTGTTCCGAAAGTTGTCGTGTGTCAGTGGGAAAAAAACATTAGACGCGGAAGTACACATCCAGAAAAAAAAAGAGCCCGGGGTCGATTCATCACACGGCGGATAAAAAAAGAAGTAAAGATTTAAAGTAAAAAGCGAGAACAACGTGTCTGATAACACGTGTTTTTTTCTCTTTGTAATGTATTTGTTTATTTTTATACGTCAAATATCGACAAGTTTTTAAAAAAGTTAACAGTTTTAACGGCTGGTTTCCGCACGGTGTCACACAGTATTCCGTCCCCACTGCTGCTACACTCAACAGAAAGTGTTCAGGGACCCTCAAATGTGCGTCCTCAGGGGTTCTTGCTAAAGAAAAAAAAACACATATTAGTTTACCTGAAATTTTCCATGTTGTGCTATTTGCACTGGTCTGATGATTACAAGACAAATTCTGGCGTTAACTCAATTTAAGACTGTTGCATTAAAGGTGCACTATGTAGTTTTGGGGGTGAAGTTGTCACGAGCAAACTGGTCTTAAAGGACACAACACAATTTCATACTGTTTTTACTTTGTTTATATAATTTGTATCAGATATTCTGTCAGTGCAATTGGTAAACGGTGATTTTTGTTCTTCTGTTCTGTACACGCGACATCTGTTGCATGTATGTCCGTCCTTGGAGAGGGATCCCTCCTTCCTCAGGTTTCTTCCATTTATTTATTTTTTTCCCCTGTTAAAAGGGTTTTCTTCTCAATATGGCAAGTTTTTCCTCACTCGAATGAAGGGTCTAAGAACAGAAGATGCTGTGTAAAGCCCACTGAGGCCATGTGATTGTGATTTCGGGCTATGTAAGTAAAACTGATTTGATTTTGATGTGATTATATGTGTCAGATTCGGCCATCTCTCTGACTTCAAGAGTTCAATCTGGGGACCTTGTTTTCCCTCTGAGAACAGCAATGGAAAAAAGAGACTGTATTATTACCTCATTAAAATTGTAAATATTAAAATTCTGAGTTTGAATTTCTTATCCAAAGCTGCAAATTGCCCCTTTAAGCTGAGCTACTTCTGTCTTTATCATTACTATTAATGCCCAAGACTTGCTGAAGCAAACAGAAGCATTGTTTTCTTCCTAAATTAATTAAACAATACGTAATTGTTCCACTTTTTGCTCTTTTCCCACAATATACATAATTTAAACACACCACCGTGAGGCTAGTGAGGACAGATGACAGCTGTTCAAGCACCGTAAAGAACACGCGTCTGTCGTGAAATCAGAGCAACTGTTTGAGTTGATTGCACAAATCAAACTTTCCTCCCTGCTTGCTGTTGCCAAGTTGTTGGCTTCTATTCTGGCCTCCTTGCGCCACCTTGTGGAGAAACCCGGACACTACATCGTCCCTTCCCTTACACAGTTTTACAATGTGAGATGTGACCCTGTGCTCTCAAACTAATATGACCAAGACCTACATAAACTGCTTTTTTTATATTTAGGTAAGGTTTTAATGGCACAGGCGAACAGAATGAAATTAGAGACGTTGTATCTTGACGGTGGAAACAGAAGTTGACAAAACAGTTTCTCGTCACGTGACATTAAACTGACCTCAAGGTCAACCAGTTTTTCATCTAGCTGTAGATTTTTGTTTCATCCATGTTGGCTTGAAATGAATTTGTGGTTAATGTCAATTTTGAATCCAGGCGTGTAGTGAGAACTCTAGATAATCTTAAGCCTGGTGGCAAAGGGTTTACAGACGATAGGTGCAGCTCTGTGTTTGCAGTTATGGGCACACTCAAGTTTCAACTGGAGCTATAATCTAGCACAGAGTTCAACAAAGTTTGCATTAGTCAGTATTCAAGTATTAAAATGTTAAAAATGAGATTTACTCCTCATTGTTTGTATCGTGGTCATAATCCTGATTAAGTGAAGTTGTCATTTTGGGTGGCTGCTTCAGGGCAAGTTAAAAGTCCTATTTGTAATGACACTCTGGGATGGGATCTTACAGTCACAAAGCATAATTTGACGAGTTGGGAACGAGATTCAAAAATCAACTTTTCTGACAAATACGACCTTTAAGATTTTTGATGTGATAGTTAAGGTCATGAAGTTGTGTCATTGACTTTGAGAATGTACAAACGTGTGACCGGCAGTGTATCGGCTGGCTGATATTGGCCTATCACAGATATCGGTGTAATGTTGTCCAATATGTGCGGGTATGACTATTTTTCTTTATTTGAAAAATATAGAAATATATTGTAGAAAAAGCTGATTGGGGTGATTCATATTAATTAAACTCTTTCAGTGCATTGTTGTGTTTCTGGTCAATAAAGTTTATTGTCAAATTCTTAAATATCACAGATGTTTATACAGGGATAACTACACTTTTGGGATCATTGCAAAAAAATGTGTGTGTCGGCAGATATGTTGGAATCAAAATTGTTTCGCTTCCTAATATTTATGAGGTTGTGTGTGTGTGATTTGTTTTCTGTCGCACACCTTGGATACGCATTCAAACCGGTAATTTCCTGATTGGCGGTGAGAGGTTTGTAGACGACAGGGGTAATGAAAAAAAGATGCTGTTTTGTGGCTGCGTCTATGGAGCATGTATGCTGAATAAACTGCTTTTTCTACCATTAATTGGAACTGTGGCATAGGTCTATAATAAAATGTATTAGTGATGAAATAAATGCACCCAAAAAATAAAAATAAATAGTGAATATATTTCCACTAAATTGATGTAATTGTTGGAGTAAAAGTAAAACAGGACTTTAAGACACAAAATTCAAAGCCAGTTGTATAAATGACACCATCAGCATTAGAATCAAGTCGTTCCTCGATTATTCTGTTCATGCCTTCATTAAACTAATTGAGGACAAAATGCTTTAACAAGAAATCAACAGAATTCCTTTGCAATGATGAAATCAAACTTCCCAATTGTAACTTTTAATTTCTTCACAGTGTCTAAAATACTGGAGCGAATTATTTTATGGCATTCTTGGATCGTGTTCGCAAGACTGCAAAAGATCTACATTTCAGATAATGTTATTTGTATCAGAAGAGTGCAATTATTTTTCAGTAATGACTTTTATTTTGTTGTTGTTGAAGCTGAACAAGATTCAGAATTAATAACCAATATCAATACCAATTATTTATATCATTTACTAACCACAGGAGATAGAAAGTGATCGGAGAGAAAAAAAAATAGTAGCTTAATTCCAAATATTTTAAATATACTTTGGAGTTCAAAATAATATGTTTCTGTCTCAATAAGATTTATTCACTGTTCTGAATCTGAATAACTCGATGTGATGGGAAACAAAACCTGCTGTAATTTTCGAACATCACAGTTGAGATTTTAACAGAAGAAAGTTCATTTTGTTGCTCGATGTCACACAGTGAATCCATTCAACAGACACACAGTCGACAACAGCCCACTATCCAGAATAATGTTTATTGCTTTTGAAGATATTAATCTTTTTCTTCTTTTTTGCACTTTCCATTTTTCCTCTTTACAGTAAAACAAAGAGAGATGACAGGAAAAACCACTGCATTGTCATTTTTGGATGTGTACACACACATACACACACAAAGGAAAACAGTATTTACAGCTGTTAGTTAGTCGGACCCCGCGCATGGGGGTGAACTGGAGGCCTTTCCCGTAGCAACTCAACAAACATAGAGCTTTACATTAACTTTACAATAGAGCTTTCACAACTAATCGTATACCGCCACTGTTTGACAAACCATAGGCTATAAAGGCTATGAAGCTGTACAATATGGTTTAGTGTTCACTCTGTGCTGAGAGTCTGGAGGAGGGACGTCGTTTTATTAGACCCGGTAGAGCAAAGACAAACAGTTTTTGAATATTTTTCCTCCCACCGTTTAATGTCCTCAAGCAAACCCGATCGCCCCGCTGCTGGCCTGGACAAAAAGCTCTGATTGAAAAATAATCAAAACAGATTTTAGGGGGAGGATTTAAAAATAGAAAATGCAAAGACCAATATTATTCACATTAGACTAATTACAGTACAGTTACACTGGGTGAATGCTAACTATAAAAATAAGTCTACCGGCGTATTCTTGAACCCAAAGGGTTTGTACGTTGGGCATCTGGCAAAAATGACCAAAGGGCACAATTAATTGGGGTTGAGAAAATCAGAGACAATTCCCAGTGTGAACTCTGTCCTCATCATAGAAAAACATCTTCAGAGTGCAGATCTTCTGCCATTAATAATTTAAACTTTGATACACCTAAGCTTATAATTTTTCCAACATGTTTAAATACGGAATTAAATCACAACAATACAGCTAAATCTTATCATAGTGAATAATAATTAAATGTAATGTACACCATAATAAAATATATACACAGAAATATTCATACAAATTTCTAGATTGGGTCCAGCTCCCTCTGCTCTCTTTTTCTTTCCTTTTTTTTTTTTTTTTTTTTTAAGAAAATGTGCAGGAAATACTTGAACCACAGGACAAAATAAATATTCACAGACTACCACAGTTAACAGCATTAGAAATATGGATTTTACCATTTGAATTAAGAAATTGGGAAACAATATCATATCAAAGAAAGTGCAAAAGAAAGTTAGGGGCAACAATTTTGACCACAGGATTACGGAAAGGAGATGATTTCACCGAAGGAGACGTTGACCGAGAGGACCACTAGGTGGCAGTGTTTGACTGTGTCTCAGGAGTCATAGTGATTATATATAGTCCAAATCTCAAGAATTACAGCACAAATCTGTAAAATTGGATCGATCTGAGCATTATTTGTTGTTCTGTTCTGTTAGTATAGGGATGTTGTTTGTTAATGTTTGTCGAGGCAGGCTTTGCCGTGCTGTAATTTACCACCTCGCTGCCTTCTATCATAGCTCGGCTGCAGACAGCAAATTGTAGTCTGAGTACTGCTGGCAACACGCAAAACAAAGTCCAGGAACCATGGAGCGATCATTCGGTGTGAGAGATCAAAACAGAAAGGACAAGATGGTGATACAGACAGCCTATACCCTAAAAACTGTGCGCCCCGTATACTCCGAAATGGACAAGTCAGTAGTGTAATGGACTGTAGGCGAGTTAAAAACTTACACAGCAAACAGGGAAACAGTAATTTCAGAAGTAAAGAACATAACTGCCTTTCCTAGAAAAAAGTATCATCAGGAGTGATTGGGGGGAAGCTGACAGTTTAAAGCAGGAAAGTGTCTCCGAGAAAGGAAAGGAGAGAAAAAGAGAGTTATCAGAGCGCAGACTGGCAAGATGGTGGACGCAGGAGAGAATGTATTAGCTGTGTATCATTTTGAGAGTCTCTGTCTCCCTGTGTCTTTCATGCAGAGCCATGGAGGGGGAAAGTGACGGAGGCAGGGACGGGGGCGGAGGAGTGACGGGCACCAGGCTCTTCAGAGGATGCGGGGACGCTGGCGGGGGGAGAGAGGAGATGGGTGGCAGCACGCTCCCTTTCTTTCCATCCAGCACTATCTGCGATCGGTTCGCCAGGCTGGATTCCTTCCTGATGCCGAATTCGTGCTCGTTTTCGTTGTCCGAGCTGCAGTCGCTCAGATCCGTGATCTCCAGGTCTGAGTCTGACTCCGGGTCCTGCTTCACCCCTCCTCTCCTCTCAGTGGGGCTCTGCCGGCCTGTCCCAGCACCGGCTCCCAGGCCGACTGCTCCCAGACTCAGCCCCAGCCCAGCGCCTGGAGGACTGGCCTCCACCCTTTCCCTTTCCCCCACTGACGCCCCGATGTCAGTCCGACCCATTGACAGGCTCCCAGGGTAGGGCGGCAGGCAGAGCCTGACTGGCTGACCACCCGCCGTGCCGTTTGTCCCTCCGGTTTGCCCCGCCGCTCCCCTCTCACCTGCACCTGCCTCCCCTGGGGGGAGCACGGAGGAGAAGGGGTGAGGCAGCTGGGAAAGGCTGCTCTGCAGAGGGTTGGGGTAGAACTGGGAGGGGTAGAGGGAGCCAGGGGGCAGTTTGGGGCAGTTGTTGAGAGAGAAGGCCCCTGGGAGGTAGGGGTTGAAGCCCCAGGGGTAGTCAAAGGGTGGGTTGCGCGGGTACGGGCCCAGCAGGGACGGGGGTTTGGAGTAGCACGGGGCACCTAGGATGGAGAAAATCCAGAGATGGAGGTTAGCGCTCAGAAGGACCAAAGGTTTCTTGACATACAACATCCAAGAATGTTCACTAATTATGCTCAACGGTATTAGCAATTCTAATCAGAAGCCACAGGGGCCAATTCTGGCGCGGTTGCTTTTAACAAAAAAACCTGATGGTTCATTTATGCATGCCAGTACTGTGGAGTGAATCTACTTCACACCGCTGAAAACCAGATGTGAGCTTTTACACTGCAGTGAAAACTAAAAAAAAAAAATCTAACAACTAATAAAGCAGAGTTTACATCTTCAAAATGTCTTATTATTTAAAGGAAAATATTTGTTGACATGTTGCCCCGTCGCAGCCGTGACAGTCACCTCGTTGAAACGTCGAGCCGAGAAATAATAAAGAATGCATCAGCAGCCGACGCCGTGCACTTCCAGAGGTTAAGTGACTGACAGAGAGGAAACTTGCAAACTGTCGATCTCTTGTCCCCCCCCAATGTTTTGACATGTCGCCGCATCATTTCAGATTAAGCGAAGACCCTTTAGATGAAGCAAATTAAAGACTGCGGAGGATCCGAATCCAGTTCCTCGCCAGCATCGCTCGGTAGCAGGGAAAGCGGAATAAATTTGAGGTGATGCTGGAATTCAATTTTAATGAACAAACAAAAGCATTGCCTCGCAACCTACTGTACTTCCTTCCAACTGACAACCAACTCAAAGATTCCCTCTCTCCGCTGCACCCTCCACCTCTCTCGGTCTTCCTCGCTCGCTCTCTCTCTTCCACTCTGTTATTTACTATGCAGGGCTAATTTGACAGTGGTGAAGTCTCTGCGTGCTGGGCCAGGAGTAGCTGGCAGACACATGAATATTGAATCAGTCAGGCAGGCCTCACTTGCTTATGAAAACACAGTAATGGGCGCCCACAGGCCACAAACTGAAGCCTGCACCCTCAATTAGGGCCTTCCTGCCTGGGAAGGGATTAGGACAGCGGGGACACATGGGAGGGAGAGGAGGGTGAGAAGGGAAGAAGGGGGGAAAAGGACCTGAGGACAAACAGAGTGGGGAGAGAAAGAGGGGGGGCAGATTGTGTGATGAGGAGTGCATGCGTGTGTGTGTGTGTGTGTGTGTGTGAATACATCTGTTTACACGCTGGCTCTGTAGCTTCGGCGCATTCGTACACATTCTGATGCACGTATGGAGTGCGCACAGGCACAAACAAAGGCAGATGCATGCACGGCGCCGGGCGAACATACGCACACCAGCGCTGTCGACGACGGCGAGAAAAAAAGGAGGACAAATACGGATGATCGCGCTGAAAAGGTGGATGATTTCTCCAGCCTGCCGACTTGTTTCTTACCGCCGCCGATATGCATAATTCACAAGCTAACCTGGCCTCTCTCACCTGAAGCGCAGCCTCACTGCGGGCTGCGATGGGACAGCCATCTCTCTTATTTCCTTTAACAATAAATGTTCATGCCTCCCCATATCCTCAATCCTCTCCCTGCTATCCTCTTTCTCTTCCTCCCCTTGTTTAAGAAGGCTTCTGTGTGTACACGGCTGCACGCTCCCGCAGCACAAGCTGCCTTCCTCCTCTTTGTCTCGGGGATGCTGAGAGTTCCTGTTTTTGCAGAGTTGTGGGCTAACTTTTCTCCTTCCATTAGCTCACCTGAACTGAGGAAGGGGAACGCGTCCAGTCTCAGCTTGTCTCCTTCGGGCCCTGGCGCCGCGGTCCCTCGATCAAACAGGGACGTTCCCCTGCCGGCTTCTGGCAAACGAGGAAACAGGGACTGTATGGTCTGAGCGACAAAGAAGAAAAATAAAGATTAGAAATTAGTTTGTGTGCTTCCTCAAAAGTGCGCACGTATTCCTACAAATCTGCCCTTATGTTGCTGCGGGTAAAGTCATATGTTGACAGCAGCGCCCTGCAGAGTGTGATGCAAACAGTGACAGAGTCGCAGCAAGGACATGATAAAAAGGGGTGCCATGGGACTCGGGGTAAAAAAGGGAGGTAGGAGGACGCAGCGGCTCAGAGACTCAAAGGCAGGAAGAGTACAGAGTCAAATGGAGACCAGCGATTAAGATTGTGGGCACAAAGGATAAATGAGGAGGGGAGAGAGGGATTGTGGGACAGTTTGTGTGAAGGGACACTGAGATCTGAGAGAATGACATCCATTCAGGATGTAGGGCAGCTGTGTGTGTCGGTGTGTGCCTGTCATTTTCTCCTTCTTTTTTTTTTTTTTTTCTGTTTCAAATACGTGAAGGAGACGGAGGTGAAGGTGGTGAAAGAAATGGAACAGTTGAATCTCAGGAATCAAGGGGACAAAGGGGGGATTTTTTTCTCCCCTAGCAGGACTTTGGATCAATAGTATCTGTCACAGCGCAGCCCCAAGTTTGAAAGGCGAGACTGTACTCCCAAGCTGCGAGATCTGCGTTGCTTAACAAACCGCATTAATGACCCGCCATTGATCTGATGTGACGTGACCCCCTTTGCTTTCTATTTCTTTCATTTTCAATCGATGACAGATGGATACGCCATCGGAGACGGGGATGAGAGAAGGAGGGGATAACGTCTTCTTTTGTTTTAAGGACAAGTTAAAACCGCCGCCCCCCCCTCCACTGTCTCCTTCAGAGTCAGCGTCGCCTTATCCCATCTTAAGGATAGCGCAGACAAATGACGGATGATTCTCCCTTACTGTACTTTCAAGTTTACGTGCACTTTCTAGGACGTTTGGAAAATTATCCGCACACTGGCTCTCACGTCCAAGCTTAAGAAATACAGATATATACTTAATGTAGAGTAGAAATTAAAGCATTCAAATTGATTTGTTCATTGCTTTATTCTCTCTAAATATCGCATCGCTTTAGTGAAGTCGTAACAATATTTTAGAACTAAATTAGGAAAAATTCGGTCACGCTTCCTTCTTTTCTCCCTGTGCTCAATTTAGCTCCGTAAAAATTTCAAAATCTCTCAGGGCAAAATAATAAGCATTCTATTACTATCATCATTAGGGAGTGAATAAAAGATGGACACGATGAATACCGCCCATTCTCTTGTAAAAAGTGAACGCACAGCAGGGGCCTGAGAAATAGAACGGCAGAACCACTCGAGTGAAGTGGATTCGATTACCTGAATTAAATCACTATTAATAAAAAATTAAGTCCTGCTATTTCTCCCCTTTCTGTCTTTGTTCAGTTTTGTGTTTTTTTAATTTAATTCAGTCTGTATTATTTGAAGAAGTACAAACCGGTTATGGCTTTATTTTAAATTTGAGTCTGCATGAGTCTCATTTTCTCAGATGTGTCAGATGGCTAATTTCCTATAGGATCGACACTTTATTATCTGCGTATTCATCTCACAACATACACCCCTCTACCAACCCCACCCTTTCCCAGTCCCTCCATCCTACCCTTCGTACCTCTGGGCTGCAGTCTGGTGCGGCGGAGCCCCCGTTGAAGTGGTTCTGGGCCAGAAAGAAGGGAGAGTTGGCCATGTCCAGGATGGGGTAGTTCACCAGCACGACCTTACTGAAGTTAAACTTGTAGGTGAACCGCTTCCCTTTGGTTTTGTGCAAAATGCGCTTGTTGTAGTAATACCTGCAAAGGGGGGAGGGAGAGGATAATCGAAGGAGGGATGGAGTGAGGGGATAAAGGATAAGGGAAAAAGGAAGAGGAAAAGGAAAAAGAGGAGGGAAGGATTAATATAATGCTCACATCAAGGTTTTGTGTTTCAGCGCGAGCAGAAAAGAATAAGTAAACAACTCGAGCGCTGTAGGGCGAGCGCTATGCTGATTTCCCACTGTTTTTATTCATCTCCTCCTTCCTCAAATCAATTCAAGTCTGACTGCCTTGATTCAATACGATGTGGTTCTTTAAAGGGAAATTTTATTCAGCTGTTAACAGACAAAAAGTCAAAAAAGCCTGATCCCTCGGAGCCTCAGAGGCCCCTCACATACAGTGACTGTTACAACAGAAACAAAACAACGAGACACAACACTCCTTCATTATGCACATTAGGACTATTTATCAATTCAAAAATAAGGGGTATTCATTCTAAAGGATATGTGTTATGACGTTAAGATAAAGGGACAGAAATCCCAATCTTGAAAAATATCGGTGTGTTAAAATGAGAAGCCAAGTGCATTTCTAGCGAGTAAACAAATTGATTTTATCCAGATAAACACAAATTTGTCGTGGTTAAGGTGAAAACGACGGCCGTGGAATTTAATCTGCATCATCAGGGGCCCTTTGGACTCCGAAACACGCTCTCCAGCCCCGGTGATGTGTAAATAAATGTAAATGACACTGAGAAGCTGGCGCCGCTTCCCGCAGCAAAGCGCATTTGCAAAAAAAAGGCGGGACAACAAGAGCCGTCTCCATGGTTACGACCTCAGGTGTCTCCCGCTGGGCATGTTGAGCTGCCGTCACGCCAGCTTCCTTTGCCACCCACTGAGGTGTCACAACATACAGCCTGCCAGGATGCCGGGTTTGATCGGCGGTAAAGGCAAAACATAGTGCCATCTGGCTCAGGTGGAGGAGCCGAGCGCTCAGGTGGGGGGGGAGAAAGAAATACCTGCGGCTGTGTCATCGCGAGACAGAAGTTTAAATCTCGTGCGCGTTTGGATTGCCTCGCTTTAAAGTGCACCAAACACAGAATGCATTAGACGAGCTCAGCATTAAATACTGGTGAGCGACGCCTCATTATGCAGATGCACTATATGAATACACACAGCAGCATGTAAGTATCAGCGTGTATCCACAGTGGCTGCGCCCGGTGCAATGATGTGTACGTGTTTTGCTTTGCGTGGCAATTGTGCCGTGGCCCTTAATTGAGCAATTAAGTGAGGCTAATTAAGAAGGCTAATTGTGGCCCCAGCCAATTCATAACAATTAGACTCTGACGACAGCCCCCATTAACAAGAGGCCAAAGGAAAGCGGAGGAGGGGGGGTGGCGGCGTGGGGGAACAAGTCGGGGTAGTGTGTATTTGCATAAGCGAACTGTGTGTGCGGTTGGGGGGGGGGCGCTGACTGCTGAAGGTACGGAGTGTGGACAGAATTGTTTTAATCACCTTCGGGGAGTTCGGCGCCGAGCGGTTTCCCTGTTCTCCACTCTTAAGAAGAAGAAGAAGAAGAAGTCCAAGCAATTTCACACTGGGGCTTAATTTTGAAATCCCTATTGAATTTTTTATTTGGCAGCTCAATGGTGAACTTTCCATTAGGATGTCCACAGATAAGGAGAAATTGAGGGTATTGACGTTCCCCAGGAAAAGCCCAGCCTTTATCTTTCCATTAAACCGACATGAAAAAGAGATTCAGTCAAACAAGAGTAAACAATTTATGTAAACCGTGGGGTGATAAACATCTTGATTCATCTGATACCCACAGTGTTATTGCCTGACATTCAACACGTCGTGTGCAAACACATACCTCAGTGCCCTGCTCAGCTTGTCATAGTTCATGTGAGGTTTGCATTTCCTGATCCCCCACAGCCGAGCCACCTCGTCGGGATCCTTGATAACGAACTCTCCGTAGTCCCCCTGCCAGGCGATCACGCCCTGGTACTCCTCCTTCTGCAGCAGCTCCAGGATGAAGTGCCACAGCTGGATCTGTCTGGACCCGGGGCTCGACTCGGGCTTGTAGGCCCAGTCCGGGAAGGCGAACCCTGGGCAGAAGGGAACAGGACAGAGAGGAGGAGGACGAGGTTAAGGCCTGTCATTTGTCCCGCCGCTTGCCGAGGGGGATTGCTGTCTGAATGACTGATGAGTGATGGAGGTGAGGGATGATGTGTTTAATATCACAGCACGTGCCCTGAGCAATGTTAGTCTGCGCTAATGCCCTCTAGCCTCAACAGATTGGTCAGTGGGATGATGACAGCTCGCTGGGAGAGATCTGATTGATGCTGCTCGGGCCTGAATTCTAAAAGCCGACTGTATGCACATCAGAGATGCAGTTAAGTAGCTTTCTGACTCGTCCTGAAGTGAATCTGGCACTAACTAGCCTTGTGAAAACATTAGACATTCAACCAATTACTACCAGAGACTGAATTTGTTTACCAATGTTGGTGCATATGGTTAATTTTCAGATGAATTTTAACACGTATCACTGAGATTTTGATGATGATGGTGATGTTTTATCAGAGCTGAAGTTGCTTGTTTTGGCTGTCTGGTTACACTCAATTTTTTAACGCACGTGAGCTGATTCAGGGATGTGTTTAAGGATGTTTGCACATGCATGAGTACTTTTAACAAAATACGTACCTTTAGGCAAACCCGATGCGCCAAATAAACCAGAAGAAATTTGCATGAGTTGGGACTGACCTGGCGTCCAGAGCGCAGGCACCGGGGGGAGCAGCAGATCACTGACGCAGTTACAGTCCATGCCTCCACAACACCTGAAATAAAGCAAAAAGTCACGAAAATTACTAAATGACTTGGCTTTAACATATGAAAAACGAGAAAACCGTGAGAGGTTTCATCGAAAAGTATTCGCTGAAGCAAGAGCGAGCTACCCAGCAGCAGCAGCGAGTCGAAGTTTTGAAGTGTAAACTTTGTTGAAACTGGAGGTATTGCATAAGGGTCTAAGGGCGCAATGTGAGTTCAAAAACATACCTTAAATCGAAGCGAAGTATGGCAAGGTTATGTTTTATATGTCTTTGGCAGAGATCAGGTGTTTGATGGATGTTATCTTGTGTGGCCACCTGAGGCTGAGTCTGATGCAACACGGTGGACATCCCTATAGTGCATTTATGAACAGGCGGAATTAAATAGACTTTTGAAAACTGGGTCAAAGTTGAGCCGGACTATTTATTAAAAATGGGACTTTTTAATAGATAATGTGGCATGGCTTTTTTACTCAGTGGAGGTTTTATAATTAAGAACTGCCGGTCAAAGACGTCAGTGTGTGAAGTTGTGTTCAGGTACGCCGCAATGAGTTGAAGAAACTGGCAGGCTTAATGGCTGAGAAGAGGCGAGACTTAATGTCTTTTTTTTTTAGTAGTATTTTTGGCCTTTTCTTGGCTTTATTAATAGAATAGACAAAGTGACAGGGGACAGAGTTAGAGAGGGGATGACATGCAGCAAAGGGCTAAGGGTCAGATTTGAACCCAGCCTCTGTACACGGGGCACACGCTCTACCAACTGAGCTGAACTTATGTTATTGTTGGCTGTCCATTTTCTGTTTTTCGTTGCTCATTATTTGATGATTAAAGGACTATACTGTTCAGTAAAATGTCTTTAATTGTCACTGACTTTTTCCTGGTTGGATGATTATAAAATACGTGAGTTCTGTTTCAGGAAAGTAGCTTTATTTGTGGCGACAGAGGCAAAGTTTTTCCGCTCGCAAATGTGAGAAATTATGTTCGTTACTGACAAATGTTTCATCATCTAAACAATATATTTGATGCCTTATAAGTTTGCTGGGTACTTCTGGATGTGTATGACGCAAATGAACAAAAACTACTGCACTGGTGATTCATATCTCTCTCTGAAACTGACTCAAATCTATTAAAAAAGAGACATTTTAGTTTGTCTGTGTAATGTCCCTACTGCCATTTTGCACCGTTTCTGTTTTACAAACACAACTGAGCACACTGAAAGCACCACAGGTGTGCATGAACAAACTGTTGATCAACTCGCAACACGCTCCGTTTTTTAAAAAATATATACATAAGCGAGCAAGTGATCCGAACACATCATACACAATAGTGTGGCACGCAGGTGAGCGAGGTTGCTTTGTTAGACGACAGCGAATGAAGTCTCCTAAATGACTGCATATAGACATCCACTGACAGGGGGCGAAAGTAAAGGAGCTTTCGGTGTTTCCATGGCGAGCGAGGGGACGGGATCTAGTTTGGATATCACAGTTTCATCAGGGTTGTTTTACAAAGCTCAGATGGAAGAGATGCCCTGCTGCTACACTGGTATCTTTAATGCTGGCCTCTCTATCTCTCCCTTCACTCTCTGCCTCTATTTAATTATGCTCTGTGAATTTTGGATTTTCCCTCCAGCATTGAAATGGAACGTGAATTATTAAGGTGTGTTTGTATAAATTATTATTGCTAACTCCAGGCATTTCTCTCTCTCTCTCTCTCTCACTCACTCACTCTCTGACCGACTCTCTCTCTCTCTCTCTCTCTCTCTCTCTTCTATCTATCTATCTCTCGCTCGCTCTCACCCTGCTTCTAGCCTTTGGATTGTGGCCCCCTCTCACGCTCTCCTCCCTCTCTTCATCTTTCTTGTTTTTCAAGCCGCTCCTTCTGTCTTCAAATATAGTCGGCATTCATCCTATCTCGCTCACACATTATTCTCTCTCTCATCATTCTTGCCATCATTCCTTATTTTTTCATCTTTATCTCTCCCCGCGTCTTGCGTCTCTGCCCTGCGCTCACTTTCACCGTAATGATTCGAAGTTATCACGAGGGTTCAAATCACAGCTGTGAGTTGGATCTTTCGCAGAAAGCTCCTCGTTTTCACGTGGGATTGCTCCACGGTGTTATACTACACGTAGCTTGTGAGGGATCATTTTGTATTCAGCGTGGACACGTTGGCCTTTTGCGCGATTGCAGAAACCCATGTCCCTCCATTAAAATGCTGATGTCTACCCAGAACGTCTGAGTGAAGGCCTCTCGGAGTCTTTAGAAAATAAGGTATTCTTTGTGTTCGAGGTAGTAATCTATAAGTTTTCCTCTTCCCTGTGGGCTACAGGTCATCAATACTATATCATCTCTTTCATTTTCCATATTCTCGTGGTCCACGGCATGCATACGCTCGTCTCCTCTGAGGACGTGTGCTCCTATCTGTCAGGGATCCTCCAGCGACCTCTCATACCGCCTACGTGCCGCCTATATCTATATATATCCTTCCTCCCTTCCCCTATCCAACTGTGTATCTATACAGGTGAATCCTCCTTTCCTCTTTCCCACCTCCTTTCTATTCACACACCTATCCACTGTCTTACTCTCTCCCCTCCCTCCCTCCCGACCCACCCATCTCCTTTTCTCTCCCTCTCTCCTGCTCTGTGTGTTTTGCTTCGGCGCAGTAATTTTCCGTTTGATTTCGGAGGTAATGCATTTTTTACAAATCAAAGAGGAAGCCAGGCTGCCCCCCCTCCCTCCCCCTCTTCCTCCACCCCTCCCTCCCTCCCCTCCTCCTCCTCCTCCTCTCCCTCCCTAGTCTCTCGTTCTCGCCCCCCACGGCCCCCCAGGCCAGAGAGGAGATAAAGGAGCCCCCATCATTTCCTTGTTAGTTTTGATTTGGGCAGCGCAGGGCTTTCAAGTTCCCCCCATCACCCCCAGAAACATTATAACTAGCAGCCCAGGGAATACCGCTCCTCGTACGCACACACTCGTACACACACACACACGCATGCATGCACAGACTGTCAGATACAGACGCTCGCAGATTGTAATGGATTGTACATGCACAGTAAACACACGGTCTCGAGCAGATATGCCACAAATACACAGGTATTCAGGTAGCGCGCGCACACACAGAGTGAGCCGCAGCACACGGAATAAGACATGGAGCCCATAGATATTGACTGAATCAATATAGACACACTAACACACATCTCAGAGAGCTGAAAGACAGAATGCACTTTGTTTACTAAAGATGCAGTGGTACCGATGGAGCACAGAGACAAAAACACAGACGCTTTTTGGACACCGCGGTCCAGACAAAGGACCTCTACGCCACAAAAGGCCACCTATAAATCCAAGTGAGGATGATGGATCACACAGTTACCAGTGACAATGGTAAACGCATACAATAGAGCGGTTACTATAGAGAAGTCACATCATGACAATAGCACCTTCCCCGCTCAAAGGAAACCTCACTTGTGCTCCTCCACATGTTGCCTGCACTTGTTTTGGCGAACACACACTCACGCTGCAAACCCTCTGGTGCGTTGATGAGTCAGAGGCGTTTGATAAGTCAGTTGAAAGAGTGCGCTGGTTTTAGGGACAGTCTTTCCCGTGTCTTTAGGACGCTGTGAAGCAAACACTCACGCGCTTAGGTCAAGGCTGAAAGGTGATTGTGCTGTCGGTGCTATCGCTGCTCGACTTTCAAACAGCCGCCGCACAAAGTCTCAACTTTAAAGCTGCGATGTGTGATTTTTGTTTGGCCTCTCGGGAGCGATGGAAACGAGCTGTAAACACTGAAACACGATCAGCATCGAGTTAATATGGCGAGCTTGTAATCTCGCAGCTGCTTACTTACACATCCAGCGGAGCAGCGTTTGCATTCACTTGGAGTTTTCTTTCTGGCCACTTGGTCAATGTAAAGTCCAATATTCTCTCCCTTTCAACTCTGTTTCTTTCCTCTCTATTCTCTGTCGGTTGGTTCATCACTACATGACAACTCTCACATTACGAACAGTCATTAGATCCTTTCTTTACATACAAGTTTTGATTATTGCAGCTTTAAACTCACTTGTGTTATTTATCTTTATCTTTTTGATTTTCATAACTTTTGTAGTTTTGTGTTTACTGCTTTGTTTTATCTTATTTCCACCAGCAAGTATACAGAAGTACAGTTTGTTTGCATGCTTGCTTGATGTGAAACTCCCGTCATGAAGACAATATTTAGCACCTGCAGCAATGAGAAACATCATAAAGCGATCTTTAATTCGCTCTCCGGTCATCTCATTAAAACAGACTTTTTTAAAATATAAGTGCTGTTTTTATATGTCTATCTAAGACACTTATTCATAGTTATTATTTTAGCAGTTTTAACCCAGCTGTTTATTATTATGAGCCTACTTATTTCCTTATTTACTACTAATAGTTTTTTTTGACTGTCCAGCCAAAAGCGTTTTAGGTTGAACAGCAGTTACGTTCTAATGACACAGGTTTTCCTCAAGTGATTTTCTTGTCTTAAAATCATGACCAATTATTCAATATGTGACCCTAAAAATGCAGATACTGCACTCTGTCTAAAGTTGGATTATCTGAAACAGATCTAAATCTTATTTGGTTTTCTTATTACATCATATAGTTACTCAATTGATTTAATGTTTGCATGTTTGAAAGTTGAAATAGACAAGTAATTGAGACAAATTAAAGAAATCCTCAAGTAATATTTTGTGGGATTTAACCTATTAAGATTGCTTTATATATTTGGTATAAAAATGTATGTCAACCTGTGTTTAGAAATATATGCTCAGGTACAATATAATCTAGACCGCGTCTTAATAGACAGATGTTACAAACTGCAGTAACCCAAAGAAAAAGTCTGAAAAAACGGAAGGAAAAAAGGAAGAGTGCAGAAACGTGGTTTTTGGTCGGGTTTTCTAACTACTGAAATTTTACTTTGCTTTTTCTCAAAGATGAAATTAACTAAGAAATGTTATCACAAGATATATTTAAAAGTTAAATTTCTGTCCTAACTCAATTTTGATCAGAGTTGTAGTTACTTCATTTTGGCCTTGCAGGGAAGCATGACAGAGGGAGTTCTTAAATGTATTGACATCTGTGTGTGAGAACTGTCTACGTTACCTGTCTTTGTTTTATTTTTATTTTTTTATGCCATGTTTTTTGATATGGAGCCAAAGATGAATTTCAAGATGTCCATTCTAAAATATGATTCTTACTTCT
Source organism: Lagodon rhomboides (assembly GCA_039737535.1). NCBI lineage: Eukaryota > Metazoa > Chordata > Actinopteri > Spariformes > Sparidae > Lagodon > Lagodon rhomboides. The sequence continues at coordinate 23,778,927 of CM077788.1, read as the reverse complement.
ATTAGTGTGATTAGCGTAATATAATGTCACCTGATTCATGTTGATTGGAATTACCTGAGATTATAGCCAAAAAAGAAAGTCTTATTAAATATGCTCGTAATTGGGATAAGGTCAGGGTAAAGGGTCTTCTAAAGAAATGTGGAAAGTCAGTCAAAGAAATTGATGCCATTACTTTTATAGCTCCAAACCTGACGCAACATTGGGTCACCTGTGGGTGTCCGTGCTGTGGTTTCCAGAACAAGTAGTCTGGATTTATTTCAGGTGTTTGGAAGACACCAGGATGTGTATTTTGATCACACATTTGGTCTTCACACCAAACCGGACCATGCTGCAACCAGGCTGGGTAATTTATAGGGCCGAGCCCGTCAAAAGAACTGGTGTAATTGTGGCGCCGAGGTTAGTAGGCCACTGATGGGCATGAAAAGGAAACAGTGTGAGGAATATACTGTAGCACCAACTATGTTTTGAAATTCTGCAGAGTGACTGGGGTAGAGGGAGGAAGGGGGGCAGCCTGACATTCAGGCAACATTGTGTCTCCAGTGTTGTCTAAAGAAGGAAAGAGTGATGGGTCACGATATAAAAAGATAGAAAAATATGAGAGGCATGAAGAGTCTGGCCTCTCCCGCTTTCTTTTTCCACTAGATGAAACAGGCTCTGTACATCTGTCTCATCTTCCTTTTTTTCGGTTGCCCCTGAAAAAGGCCCAACTGAACCCTCTCTCTCTCCCTCTCTCTCTACTTGCCTCTCTCCCGCTATCTCCGTCTCTCCCTCTCTCTCTGTTCCTCTCCCTGGTTAGCTCTGACACACTGGTCAGCCTCAGGGTGGAAGAACAGAGGGACTCTGCTATGGGTTTGTTAGAGGAGATGGAACGAAGGAGAGAGGAGGAACGAGGAGGGGAGACAGAGTGGAGAGAAGGAGGAGGAGGAGGAGGAGGAGGAGGAGGAGGAGGAGGAGGAGGAGGAGGAGGAGGAGGAGGAGGAGGAGGAGGAGGAGGAGGATGAAGGGAGGAGGAGGGGGAGAGGTTTGGTCAGGAAGATGGAAAACGAACCTGTCCATACAAATGTTACGGAGAAAAGTCAACGATTAATAAAATTTTATCACAGAAGTGCCCTAATATTATTCTGATTTAGCTAAATCTGGCGTCTGAAATATGACATAACATTTCTGTGAATATTAATTTATCTTTTACATGCCAAAATATGACACTGACATTAATATACTGTTTAATTCCTATCTAGTCTGAATCTTCACACAGAAAATGATCTGGCTTTTTTGGTGCAAGTAAATAAGAATAGTTCTCCAGTGAGTATGAGGTATAACTTTGTTGGAAAACTTTAAGACTTTTCATTTAACCAACAGAAACAATGACGAAAAACATAATTACACTCCTCCGCCAAATTAGCACCGTATAAACTTAACCAAAACGCATTTTCCTGTCTTTAACTCCACCAAAAAATGTTTCTCTTTGTAGTTAACTGAAAATGTTGCAAAAAAAAGTCACTTTTTACAAAATATGACATCCATCATTGCACTTTTCGTGGGGTGCCATACCAACCGGCCACTTTTTTTCTAAGAAATGTACATTTCTATACAACTAAGACGCAACAGCAAATATGTTTTAGGGGAAACGCCAACCAAATAATATTTTCTATTAACATAACAGAAATTGTTTTAATTAACGTACGTGTCAGGTCTTTTATTGGCGATACTGAATGCTATGATTCATTAGCCGAGATGAATTTAAGGCTTTTTAACTCATTACCCTCTCGAGCGCCTCAGACTCTTTCAACGATTCTGAACGAGTAAGATCCCTAAACTGAAGAGCGCCAGAGGGATACCGCTTTCCACACCCGAGCAGCGCTCCTTGCATCCTTTTTCTGACTGTAGCTGTTAACCTGTTTTCCGCCCAAAATAGGCAATCTCGCAACACACTATCCACTCATAGTGACTACAACAAACTTCAGCTTTTTATGGTTATTTTCAGAGAGTGGTGCACTTGGTTACGGTTAGGTAAATATCATAGTCTGCTTTAATAAGTCAGCAAGGAATTTAGAAATGAGATTTTTTATTATGATCATATTTCCCTAATCTTAACCAAAGTGCTGTGGTTGTCTGAGTCTGGATGTGAACCCTGGACTCTGGTGTGACAGTCCTGCATTTTGTATGCCCACCGTTTTTACCCAGCCACCTTGTTGAGTCTCCAGCACGGTTCATAAATGTAGTGCTTCATTCAGTCAAAGAGAAACGATCTGTGAACATAATCCATTAATTATAAAAATCAATTCAGTAAGTAAATTTCTAGGTGACGGGGTTGAAACTACAGTGGAATGGGATGATACTGGATTAAAGATTCTGCTGTTTCATTTTATGTTTCATGTCTGTCTTTTAACATCTTTGGACTATATTACAAAGTGTTCTCACTTTTATTTTCTCTTGAATGAGTGTTAAGTGTTAAGTGTTAATGAGTATTCCCAGAATGAAATCAAATTGCTCAAAATTACAATGAATTGGTGAAAAATAAATAAATAAATATATAAATTTGGTTAAATGTTTGAGAGTCAAAGAGCTGCACACACTAACATGATAACGGCCGTATCGCAACTTTTGCTGCAGCTAAATTTCCACATGTTCGCTCTTTTGTGCCTTGAACACTGTCCACCCATCATACTGTCATATGAAAGAGTGAGAAATCAGTACGATGCTGTAACAGGAACGGACAGCAGCGCAGTACTGTCACTGTATTTAACCAAGATATATAGTTACAGGAGGACTGAGGCTCTGTGCCTCTGCTCGCTCTCCCACAGAGCAGCCATTACTCCACACTGCAGGGGCAAAGCTAATACTGAGTCCTTCACACCGAGAGACGGGCTATCACCTGACAGAGCGGCTGAACCAGAATAACATTCGGTGGAATACAGTATGAAACATACACTACATGTATCAGCGGGTGTAGTTATAGTCAGGCCTGTGTAACGTTTAAAGCGGCGAGATTAGGGACAGGGGACAATGGGTCAGAAAATGTTTTTTAAAAAGAACAATCCTCATGATTGAGATATCTGAAATGTGAGAAACATTTCCAAAAAAATACAATAAGTCGGTCCAATGACTGAGGTTAGGTTCGAGGGTTAGAGAATAAGACTGGCATTGCGTTATATTTTTCTTCTTGACAGCAAATCACATGAAAAGACCGAAAATAAAACTGTGTTAGTCCGTCTTGCGATGGCTTCCCCACTTCTCTTTCTGTAGCTTTAAGCCCCACACCCACTTGTCCCTACTGAAGATTTCAAATCTTGTGTCGCAAATATGTATTTTGATTTCTTAAAACAGCTGAGCACCTTTAGCAAATGTACCCAAACGGGAGCAAATGTGCATATGTTGGGATTTTTCTGTATACATTTAGTGCCCGTGTTAATTAGAGCCTGACTGATTCTGGACTTTTGGGGGCTGACATGATGCTGACATCGGGGCAGAAAATAATTCTGATATACACACATTTCTGCAGTGATCCCTCAAATGTGATTAGCAAACACTTGTGACAAAGATACGTGTGTAATGGAGGAAGGATGGCAACCAGCTTTACCGTCCGAAATGACACCAATGCAATGAAACAATAAACTTCACTAGGAATTTAACAATCATAAATTACAAGCCTCTTTTCTTGCATTATGTTCTCTTGAAAAAAAAAGAAAACAAGCTTTCATATCGGACAACAAACACAGACATTTTGACTTGACTTGAAGGTGTAATTTATTATAACTTTAATGATGACTTCATTCTGTCTAGGTGAGCTAGTTCCAGAGCTCAGGGATTGTACATGCTGCTCACTCATGGACATGGCTTACTGGGACACTTAACATAATGGAGCCATGTGTGCTTCTATTGCTTTGACAAGTCGAAATGTCTGCCATGAAAAAGGCTCTTTATGAAGTGTGTTAATGGCACCAGTAGTCAATATAATTAACAAACACGTTGCTCATTGAAGGATACTAGTGAGGCTTATTTGTGTGATTTTTGAAGTTTTTGTAGACAGGGGCTCAGATTTTTGATCTTTTAATTTGAAAAATATTTAATATCTTCATTCCTTCATCTTTTAAAGGCTGGCTTCATTCATGTGGAGGAGTTGTAAGGACTCCTCCAGTCAGGTGAAGTTTAAAAATTGCTGCTCAGGTCAAACATAGACTGCTGTAGCTTGTGATAAATAAGGAAACTTGTTGTATTTTTTTTTTTTTTTTTTAGACTTTCATGAAAGTGAAGCCAAAGAAAAACTCCAACAAGTTTTACGGAGAGGTGCGTGGAGATGAGGATGTGAGCGCGTGGAACCGTATTAGTATGGTATGGAAGGCCGGCCTTAAGAAAATAAGGAAAAGAAGGGGAAAAAAGGATGAAGAAAAAAAGTATCAATCGATAGGGTTAAATTATTCATCGTCATTAATTATCGATCGCTCTCCGCTGCCGGCTCGTCCGCCTCGCGCCAGAGTTGAAAGGAGGGAAAGCGCGCTTTATTAAAACCGGCTCGAGCCTCATTGTTTCATGTCCCGCGGCAAAGAAAAAGCTCGAGTTTGGCTCTGCCCGCGCCAGTACAAACACACACACACACGCACGCACGCACACACACACATCGCTCCACCTCCATCTCTCTCTCTCTCTCTCCGGACGCGCGGGAGGAGCTTTGGGGAGCCTCGCGCGGTGTTCACGGGGCGGCTGTGTCTCGCGTGGATCGATGCGGGATCAATGGCTCGCGCTGACTAATAGCCAGAGAGCGCCTTTGATCTCGCGGCTGAGAGATCAAAACCTGCGCGAGAGGGAAGAGGAATAGGAAAAGAAACTGCGCCGGCGAGCTGACCTTCACACACGCGCACACACACACACATTTACGCAAAAACCCACGTAGCACCGCGCACGCGCGCGGCTTTTAGGAATTTGACTGCAGGATATCCTACCAGCAAACAAACTATGAGAGATGCATCGCTAACGACACTGCAGGCGAAATATGGAGAAATGTACAATAATACCCCAATCTATCTATAGGCAGGGGTCCTCCACACTCTTCCTCGCGCACACACACACGCACGCGCGTGGACGCACACGCAGTCCAAGTTGTTGCTCTTGATTTTGACTTCCTCAGACAAGGTGATACAGTGAGGACAAGGAAACCATCTGTTGTTTGCAGGGAGCAGATGAGTGTCCTTTGGGCTCAACTTCACGCCTATAGAGGAGGAAGGGGTGTGTGTGTACGTGTGGTTGCGCATGTGTGTGTGTGTGTGTGCGTGCCTGTCAGTGTGTGTGTGATGGAGGGGGGGCGCGGGGTGCAAAGTCTGAAAAAAGAGCAGTTTGAAAAAGGCAACAAAATTGTCTTAAAATAGAGCTGGGTTTGTTGAGGACGTGAAAGCAGGATGCTTTACAACAACCATAGTTCTGTCATGAACTGAAAGAAACTGGAAATGTGTGGATGTCCCCCATGGAGTCATTTACACTGGGGACACTTTTTGAAATAACCACCCCCTATCACTTTTTGAAAAGGCATATTTGAAAATGTGCTGAAACAGATAAATGTTAACAAATGAATTTAAAATAATTCTGATGTGCCATTATGCAATTTGTTTCCTGCCGTAACTATCGACTCTGACATCAACATTGCCTAAAACTGCGAACTGTATGTTGCAGATGATTTACAGAACGTTTTCCTCACCTGAACTCTTATGTCCCCACCACTTTTTAGGTAAGGAGATGGTAATAATAGTGATACAAAGGTTATGAGGTCACTTGAAGATTACAGCAAAGTTCTTGTTGGCTGTTTCCCGTGTAATGTCCTGGAGACCCCTGGCCACATTACTGATATAATATTGTTTTAGAGCCTCCATGCTTACCGACTTCTCTTAATTTTATAAGAGTTGTTTACAAACATGATTCTGATCTGGTTGTAAAATAACACATTTGTCCTGTTTTTGGTTAAATGCAATCTGTGATTGCTCGTGACAGTACTTTTTACCCCTCCCTAATTTAAAATGCTGTTGTTAAAGATGTCTAATGACTAAGTAACTATGCTGGATGATATTTTGTACATTTCCTTGTCTGTGAATGACTTTTCGGCAAACAAAAGGAGCATACATTTGTTCACGCAAAAAGCCCATAAAACGGATAAATCATAAAATGTTTCCTCGTCTGAGTCCTCTTTAGTCACCTTTATGTGCAAGCCAGGTTTGTGGCAATGAGAAGAGCTTCAATTCTTTTGAAGTAGAAATACAATGTTGTGCAGTGGGATCTATGGGACAACAATGAAAAAAGCATACAAAATTCGACAAAACACGAGGGTTAATAGGGCCCTTATTAGTCACTCAGAACAGAACATAATCCCTCGTACGATAGCGTCTTGTTCTCCACACTTTTACCTGAGGAGAGGCACTTCTCTCTCTCGCCCTCTACTCATCCTCATCTCGCTCTTTCTATCTCTCTCTTCACCTCCCCCCCTTCCCCTCCCCTCCCCCCTCCCCTCTCTGGTCAGTGAGTTACTCTCTCTATCGCTCTCACTTCCCGAATTAACCACTCAAGAAGTCACCACCGACTCAATCAATAGCTCATACATAAACCCTGCTATAATCGCTCCCCCTGCCTGTCTGTCTGCCCCCTCCCTCTCCGCTCCTCTCTCCTCTCCTCACCCTTTACCCCCTTCTTCAGATTCTAACTGACACTCCTGTTCCGATCCTCCCGTGTCCCACTGTTTGTCTTTTTTTTTTTTTTACGTCTTCATCCTGTCCTTCTTTAATTATTTCAAACACTCTCTCCTCTCATGTAAAACCATCGAACCTCTATCATAAATCACAAAGGAGGCCGGTCAAGATCCTTCTGTTTAAAATTCAAAAGTCCTCACATTTTAACTTCCTAAAGAGCCAGATCTTGACCAAATCATACGAAAAGAAATGTCTTTTCTTTGAATGAAAGAAGTTGCACATGATGAAAACTTATCCCTGGCCTTAAAGGATAAGTTTAACAAAAAAGGAGAATTCAGTCGTTATCTACTCTCCCTCATGCCGATGGAACGTCAGTTGAAGTTTCAAAGTCCACTAAACATTTCTGGAGTGTTGCAGCAAAACAGAGTTGCAGCATTCTCCTAAACAACTGACGCAGATGGGGACTTACAGAAAAAAAACAACATGGAAATTCTTCTATATAGGTCATCCAGTGTAATCCAAGTCTCTGGAAGCCCTGAGATCCCAGATTAATTTGAAAAGATGTTATTTACACCCTCGCAAAGATCAAGCTTGTTCGCTTCAGACGAGGTGTGTGCTAACACTTTTAGCTTAGCATCTCCGGTGAAAGATTTCAGCTTAAAAACTTTGGTATCTCCAGGCTTCTGGAGACTTTGATTAAGCTGGACGAGCTGTGTGGAACCATTTTATGTTTTGTTTTTTTCATCTATAAGCAAGTCCCTATGTACTTCAGTTGCTGAGGAGAATGCTGCAACACTGTTTTGATGCGAAGCTCCAGAAATGTTCTGTCGACTACGAAACTCACTCCGACCTTCGATCCACAAGGGGGCTGAGTAGATACAGATGGAATCTTCATTTTCGGGTGAACTTGTCCTTTAACCTAAATAGTACACGGCACATTTATTTTGATCTCATCAGACAATTATAATTATGTCAATTTAACTAGGGATTTAAGATTTTTTGATTTTTTGATTTATGGACAAATGTTTTTTTTAAATACAAACTACGACCTTGCTGGGGGGTGGAACAATAAAGTCCTGCACTTGTTTCCACTGTTATCGCTGGTGTTTGCACAGTCCATCAACCTTTATCGAGGCTGAGGGAGGCAATAATAATCACGTCCAATGTGGACTGTGTCTTGTGCTGAATACTTAGTCTGAAAGGAGACCTGACGCTACTCTGGGAGCATTTTTAACTCCTCTGGTTTCACTAACCTCGCTCTATTCCTTTAGGGACTCGATATTTGTGTAGCATCCCTCTAAAATTTATTACAGGATCACAGTAATTCTTTTAAGTGCAAGGGCACTATCGGCCCATGTTGCTGTGTCCAGCCAGAATGGGCCCAGTATTGCGTTATAGCAAAGACAAGGAGACATCAATATTGCATTATCTCATATTTAACTGTGAGACACAGATAGTTGTTTTGGGGGCCTTAAAGATATTGTATTACCAAAGGAGATACAGGCAGACATCCACACACACACACACACACACACACACACACACACACACACGCTCACACAGATGAGGAGGGAAAAAAAAAAGAGAATAACACACAGAGAATTTTAAAATTATAAGGCCTCTACACACCCTCTGCTCGCACCCCTTCTCTCTCTCTCTCTCTCCCTCTCTCTCGCTCCTTCTTCTCTGCCTCTCTCTCCTCTCTCCAAAGTCTTTGATTCGTCCGTACGGTTTGATCTGCGAGAGAGCGAGTTTTGTAAACACATTTTTCACGATCATATAGCCACGGGCAAGGGGAGCGTGAGGCGCGGAGGAAGAAGAAGAAGGAGGAGAGGGAGAGAGACTCGGAGAGAGAGAGGCAGAGAGAGAGAGAGAGAGAGAGAGAGAGAGAGATGGTGTGTGTGTGTGTGAGAGAGAGAGAGAGAGTGTGTGTGTGTGTGTGTGTGAGGGACGTTTAATGAGCGTGCGAGATGGAAAGACAGACTGACAGAAAATGCAAGGATGGAGCCTCAAATATGACTTACTGCTATCCTGCACAGAGCAACAAAGACACACACACACACACACACACACACACACACACACACACACACACACACACACACACACACACACACACCAGGGAGCCCAGACTGATGGTTTTGGCACAAGTAAAGCATCACAGGGGTTGACGAAATGTGAAGCAACAAGGAGAAAAAGCAAGTTATTCAGTTTTCCTCATCATGCAGAGGGGGGTGACACTCCAACACTGTATTTCCCGATATGACACTTCCTGACTGGTGCACCCATAGAGTCACACACACACAAACACACACACAAACACAACCACACACACACACACACACACACACACACACACACACAAGAGACAAAGTGATGCATCTCGTTTGGGATGATGAACACAGAAAACAGAGAGAAGCAGCAGCGTCTGAAAAACAGATTATGGGGGCGAGCCAATAAAACGCGGAGCACAGACGGTAAACACACCGTGGTGTAAAGCTGAACTAATAAAAGTGCGAGCCTCTCGTTCCTTACATTTCTTCTTCTCCTCTTTCTTTCTTTTTTTTTTCTCCACTTGGTTGGAACACTTTCTTTTCTCATCTGGCAGCTGCTAATCCGGTTAGCTTCGATTGGCTCCGGTAATGGCGCTAACCCGTCGCTTCTGCAGCGACTCGTCTCCACGGGACGCGGCGGAGAGGAGGCGACTCCGGCTGCGGCGTGTGAAGCGCCGGGGCTGACACCGGCGACGGCGACGACGCGATCCGGGGAAGAAGATGAAGGAGAGGAGGAGGAAGAATGCGCGGAAAGTTTCGCTTCATTCGCCCCCTGAAAGTTTCAACCTTCCCTTCACACACATTCACACACTTCGAGCTAAAAGTAAAAAAAAATAATATTCTGACTGATTTTTGCTTGATTTTATAACCCACCCCTTCAAAATAAAATATATAAATTGGGACAAACGCACGAACGAGCAAGTAATAATAATAATAATAATAATAATAATAATAATAATAATAATAATAATAATAATAATAATAATAATAATAATGAGTTTATATGAAAGCCACAGCTGACTGCATGTTATAAGTTTATAAGTTTTCTGATGAATTGGCCTCCTTCGACTTTTTGGCAAAGCACGGGGCTGGGGTGAGATGCAGGCCATCACATTTAAAGTGCTTTTCCACTACGAGATTTGTTTGTTTTCCTAAAAGACAGAGAGGGGGGGGGAAACACTCCTCAACAATTCTCCAAGAAATCCCTGGCGCCAGTCGTTAAAAAATGATTTTCTTTTCATTTCTCTTTTCCTTCCATTCTTCCTTTTTTCTTTTCTTTTCTTTTTTTTATTATTATTTTTTTTGTTCAAACTTAGCCTACTGCTTTTTAGAAAGAAGAATAGCTGCAAGCAAAGTCGGTTTGTCAGAATGTGTGTGTGTGTGGAGCCTGTAAGTGTGTGTAAGTGGGTGTGTGTGCATATAGTGCAGTGCAGTGTAGTGTAGCGTTTCCTCTTCCTCTCTCTTTCTTCTCTCAGTCTTTTCTGTCCGGGGAATTGTTCTCAACGTCCACAAACACATTGCAAATACCCGCCGGCCCCGGCTGCATCGATTTCTAATTAGACGCCAGGATAATCGTTGGAGAGAGATGAAAAAAAAAGGAGAGAGTGATAGCGAGACCGAGTAAATAAATATATAAACGAATTAGAGCCCAGATTAATTGAATGAATATGAGCATTAAAAAAAAAGAAAAAAAAAGAAACAAAGGTGATCTTGGCGGATAAAACCTTTGCGTGGACTGAACGGGAAATAAGGTTTTATATACACACAGCGGGGGGAGCACAGCTGGGGACATACATACAGGAATTGGTAAATTAGGCTCTGCTTTTTTTCGTGTGTGTGTGAAAAATGTGTTGGTGTAAGCTCTGATAAATAAAAAAAACTGTGTGAAGATCGCAAAAGTTTTTTTTTTTTATGATGTCACCGCAGCAGGAGCTCGATTTTCTGCAAGAAGAAAAACAAGAATGCCGCGTAGGAAACTCGCCCTGGACGCAATTAAAAAAAAAACAACAACAACAGGAAATCCGATAAGAAATAGAAGATGACAAGAATAAATATGCGCATGTGCGATGAAGGTGAAGCATATGGGAGAATTGGACCTGCCGTTAATTGTGAAGCTGTGACAGCGATCACCCCTCCCGACTAAAGCCACAGCTGGATTATCCAACTTCTCTCCTGTTCAGTCAAATTTCCAACCCTCCTCCTCCTCCTCCTCCTGGTCTCCCTCCCTCCCTCCCTCCCTCCCTCTGTCTGTCTCCTGACAGAGTGTGACAGGGGGGTTAGCCGGGGAGCTCAGGTAGCTCGTTTACTTTAATTAACGTTTCATCATCCTCGGAGCGGGACCGCGCACCGCATATACTCTTTCATGCTGCTCCGTCTCTCATCCCTGTTCTCCATCCATTCATCATCGGCGCTCCCCACTTTCTCTCTCCTCCTCCTCCTCCTCCTCCTCCTCCTCCACCTTCGGGCTCACCTCTCATCTTTTCTTCCACAACTCCCCCCCTCCCTCCTCCACCCTGCTCTCTGTCTCATGTCCACTCAGGCATATACAGGATAATAATTCAAACACTTTCCTTCCTTCGTTCCTTCCTCACTTCCCTCCTCCTCCTCCTCCTCCTCCTCCCCGCCCCAACTTTGAGACTTCTCTCCCTCCCTTTAACTATTTTTTCTCTCTCCCCTCCCCTCCCTTTTTTTGGTGTTTTGTTTTATACATTAATGTTTGTTATTACGCGCATGATTACAGGCTGGTTTATGGCGCAAACAAGCTATAAAAGCCGGAGCAAAAGATCAATGCGTCCGGGCCATTAATGTGGAATATTATAATCATTAGCAGCCCTATGATATCGGAATTTAGGTTGTTCTGGATGGACACATTGCGGCCCAGAGGGAGGAGATGAGAGAAGGAGGAGGAGGAGGAGGAGGGTTATTGATCGGTATCGACCGCCTCTGATCATATAATGGAAAATAAAAGCTCCAGTCTGTGATCATCATCAGGCGAGCGACCGCGACGGATAAAATCAATCTGAGGTCTCTTTCAGCAGGACGAGTATCAATTAGTGAGCTTGATATTATTGTTTTTTTCTTCTTAATGCAGTTATGTCTGAGTGTAATAATCCAACTAAATTAGGGTTACTGATTTTCTAAAGTTGATTTGGTTGTGTGGAGAAAGAAAAAGTGTACAGATGAAGGTGTGGTCCGCACTTTGGACCATTTTTATTTTTTTGTTTCGCGTTAGGTGACTTTTCTCTGCGCGCAAATTGCCATCGATGTTCCTAGAACTTAGTGAGCCACATGTTACAGGTTGTTCCATTTTTAAAGTCTCAAATAACTCGGGTTAGCTGAAGTTGATTGATACAAAACAAAAACATTTTCATGTGCAAATCAGCCCATTCAGCTTCTGTCTTTCTCTAATGAGAGCTGGCAGAAAGTCTTAAGGAAGGCGAGGGGAGGCGTCAAGATGTTTGAGGAAGAGACGTCTTTAGGAGATGAGAGTTCATAAAAAAGTGGAAGAATGGCCTGATAATAAGCTAACACTTAATGATCTACTTGTACAAATCATATAGTTAAGTAATGCTTGACTAAACACTGAGTGACACCTGATAATTATTATAATATGGACACATAATATTACATATGGGGATATTACATTGGGTATATGTATGTTAATCACATCTATTATCTAATAAGCAATAACTGCACGTTGTGGGCTGTTTCTAAGCTTTACTATAGACTACTGTCTATCTTAGGTCCTGGGTTAAAGGTGCACTGTGCAGTTTTTGAGGAAGACATTTTAATCTTCATTCACTGATTTCCACCACTGAAGAAACTAAATAAAACAAACTGTCATCAGAGGACAGCAGAGTTTCTTACTGGCTGACTTTTTGTTTGTGTTTGCAGGAAATCGTATCAGTCCAGTTATATCAAATAAATATTTCTCCATTTGTATTGCTGGCTCATTAAGATTGTAATTGTTGCCTTTCTGAGTATCAGTCTCTCTTCCAAAACTACGTAGTGCGCCTTTAACATGTTGTCACATTTAATACCAGAGTCAGCAGTGGCTCGTTTCAACTGCAGGTGCTGATGGAGAGCAAAGCAGTCATTCTCATTTGTTGATTACATTTTCTTGATGCTAACCATTAAAAAAATGCTCTTTTTTCTTTCTTTCTTTTACAACTTACTCTTTCAAAAGGTTATGTACTCATGTACCCATCCCCAGTAGTAAACGACACCTGTGCTAATGCAGTACTCAAGGTGATTCAGTGCATGATATACTGCAGGATGCATCATGAATTCATGTTGCTCACCTTTAACAGGTTATCAGGCTACTACAGCTTCATGTGATTAGTTCCAGCTACATTAAACTTTATTTCAGAGCCATGTATGTGCTCAGCCTCTCTGAATCAGATCAGCACGTGTTCTCATCGAAATATGAAGCATTTTTTTAATCAAACTGGTCATCAAATGCAAACATCTACATATCAAGCATACATAAACTTTGATGTAAGTGAAATGCAGTTAACTTGATGCTTATCATTTCATGTATGACGCAACTGCGAGTTACGTTTTCTCAGTATAAGCGTCGGTAACTTAAAGTCAGGAACTTGGTCGTTTGCTAAAAGTGAGCAACAGGAATTCACGATACATCCTGCATTAAAATCATCATGAGTCACGCATTAGTTGAGTGCTATTTATAAAGTGTTACTGAATTAATTTCCTCCACGATACCTTTGAAACAATGTATATTTAGAGTAAAGTTGTCACTCGTCTGAGTCAGCCCGAAGGCTCCTCTCATTAAATCATTTATCGGAGTCTTTCTTCTCGCCATAATTGGCGCTCACTCTCATTTGAACTTGGAAACGCTTTCTTAAGGGCATAAAACAATGGTGGTTTTAAGTTTCACTGACACTTGAAACGGTTCATTATGCTAATTGATATTATGTAATTGTAAACATCATAGAATTAAAAACCACCCTTGAGGAAGAGGTAAGCCTTCAGCGTAGGTGTGTTTGTATTGATTATTATGAATACTACAATAATCCTATAATAATGATTTTTTGGGATTCAATGCAAAAGTCATTCATGCGATTCTGATACACGAGCTGATTGTAAGGATCCAAAGATAAAAAAGTTGGAGGCTAGTCAAATCACATAAAAAGAGTCTTATACTGCTGTTAATGAAAAAAGGAATGATGAAAATGAATCAATAAAACCAACGGTAAAAAAACACTTGAGACGATCACAAACCAATAGTACTGAATCCCCCTCGGAGTCGGCTTAGAGCTGCAGAGTTTGATGAGCCGGTGGAAATGGCAGGTGTTATATGAAGCAAAAATAAAATAAGAGAAAAGAGTAAAGTAAATGCAGTTAGACCCGTACGGTTCGGTGTGGTCTGGGCGTGACTCGTACACAGCCTGGGACTCAGCGTGGAGCATCGTGATAGTTTAAACAGTTTAAAACACTTACAGTGGTAACCGGATTTGTAGCCTTGTGGGGTTAAGAACTTGATGAAATCCGCCGTGCCCACCAGGACTATAGAGGTGAGCGCTCACATACAAATTGCCGTTGATAAAGAGAGAAGGGGAAGCCCCGACATCACACACCTTAAACCCCATCCCTCTCACACTGGTTCAGATAAAAAAAAAAAAAACTAAAAAAAACCCACTATCCTACCCAGAGTGCACTGCAGCTGGCAGCATGTGGGATCCCCACGGGGAGGTGAGATAGACTTTATTGAACAAAAACGCTTCTGATTTGCATCTGTTTTCAGTGGAGCCACTTATGTTTGACTGGGGATCGCATCATTGCAATGTAGTTTATCAATAACGTGTGACACGTGGGAATATTCCAGCTTTGCTGAACTCCGACCCTGTTAGGTGATGACCATCGACAGTGCAGTTGCAGCCTCGATAACAGAGGACAAACTACGCGCCTGTTTGTCCGAATTTCCAGAAATGCTGTGATGATTAATTAGTGTCATACAGCCGCTCAGCATGACAAAATACCTCCGTTCAAATGGAGTCATGGTGACATCAGGATAGGTAATTAGGACTTGATTTAAACCACAAAAGAAGTATGAAAGATCAAACTGAAAATATTATTAAATAAGATGATGAGGTAGATGATATGTCACTAATGTCACTGTGTCCAACTCAGATATCTGGAAAACTTAACTTTTAATCTTGCACTTGGTCACAGGCTTTGGGTTTAATGGACCCATCATGGTGCTTCTACCCATAACCCTGTTGATCCAGGATCATCATAGCAACCAATGAAGAAGGACTTAGTCTAAAGAGGAAGTAGGCCGTGGTGGTTGAATTGGCAAAGACGGGACTCGCACCGAGGAGACATGGTGTTAATGTCCTGTCTGGAACTTATTGTTGTATCGTTGACTTGTCATTTTTAAACTTAACAATTATAATGTTGTAGGAACACCAACATGGTCATATCAGTTCAGAAGAGTGAAGAAGTTTATGCTCAAAGATCACGTAGACTCCATATTCGGATCTTCGTGGATTCATTGCCCCTCTGTGGGAAGAGCTGGACAAACACTGGCATGGCACATAGCTCTATGTTGCTGTTGTAGACTGATCAGAGGGTATCGAGAGAGACCTTGGCTGACACCTGGCCAGTGAAAACTCCTGTTACATCCCTTAAAGGTGTCTGTTATTACTTTCCTAGTGTCGTTCCCACTTTAGTCCATTTCATCTAATAATAAAATGTGGGGGCGTCCGGGTGGCTTAAGGGTTTATGCTGACCATATAAATGTAGTCCACTTTGTTGCATATCACCACTTCTGTCTCTCTCTCTCCCCTCATGTTCTGACATCTCTCTATTATAGCCATCAGATAATGGCAGAAAAACAGACGGGCTGTTCTGTGAGATGATGAGACTATCGCCATGACAAAAAGTAAGATTGAAACAACTATTCAAAACTAATTACATCAAATTTAATTGAATGATTTAGCAATTATGTCATAACTTTCCATTCATAGTCGTTGAGTCGTTCTTATGAATTATTCAGGTATTTTGAAACTTTCTAAAATAAACAAATAATGCATTTTTAATAACAGTCCAGAAACTGAGTAAAAATCAGCCGCAAATGTGGAGAATCAATACAACTTAACACCATTTAAAACAGTCTTGTTTTGTACTGTAGACCGTCTCACATCTGAGTTTTCAGACAGTTTATATTCCCTGCTGGTCATTGACCGGGTTACGTGGACCTTAGGGTCATGAAACGCATTCAGCACATAGATGAACACAAACTTTGAAGTCAAGAAAAATATTTCAAACACAAACAAGACCCCTGCAAACTCAGAGCTCAACGAGCACAGATTCTAAATGAATGGATACACCAGCCTCCATGTTGTACTGTAGGAGGTTGGTTCGCGTTTTAAAATGACGACTGTCTCCTCTGTCATGACTGTTTCCGCATTTACTACGATTTCTAATGTCTATTCTGTCTCTACTTAATACCAGCTCTGTCTCTTCCCATTACACGGGCCTCCTGGACTGTTGCATTTCTATTGAAGTCATATATCCACACGCACACACACAAAAATTCAATCTCTCCGTCTTTCTATCTGTGTTTCCCTCTCCCACTCTCTCTTATACAGACACGCACACACAAACAAAAGCCACACACACACACACACTCACACACTCAGCGCCCGTCTGCCCCGGCCCCCGTCGGCCCTCTCGCCTGTGTGCGTGTCAAATCGAATCTCCACCTCAGTGCGTAGTACACCTGCTGTGCCGGCGTATAATGCGCTGCATACAGTGAGTGCACGATGACGGATTACTGAATTAGACCAATAATGACAAGTGACACTTCTGTTACCGCTCCCTGAGCCACTGCAGAGAGAAGGGGAGAGGTGTAAATAAAGAACAGACACAGCGACACAGAGAGAGAGAGAGAGAGGGGGGGAAGAGGGTGGGATGGAGAAAAAAAAAAAAACCCAACAGAACAGAGATGGAGGAAGTCATGGAGATGGATTGGGAATTTTCAGCTTGTTCTGTAAAAATAAATAAGTTCTGTTTCATTCAATTGCAACTTCTCTGTCCTCTATCTTTTTTTTTTTTCTTCCTCTCTCTGTTTCCGAGAATCATATCACAATCAGCGCTGGGAGGGTTTTTTTTCTTTTATACCTTTTTCCTGTTGTTTTGTCTCTTAATACAAATTTGAAGACGAGGCTCCACCTGTGGTCAAGGCATCAGCTCAGCTCAAGTCCTGGCAGAAAAACGAAAGGCAACGCCGCAGCAGCCTCGCATGTTTGGCTAGACAGAAGTGCTCAGAGAAGTTTTGACGTGTTTTCTTAATGAATATACATGAAATGTAGAGCAGGGTAATTTGAGAGTGTCCACCGGTTGTAGACCGGGGCACTGTATCTGCAGGATGTCTGGCCCCCCCATGGACCTGGGTCTCCGCAGGCCTGTGCTCAGGATACTAAACCATGCCAAATGAGGAAGAGGAGGTGCAATCCTCCCTGGGACCACATGAATAAATCAGCCTACCACCCGGTGCTTCTGTACCGGGGCAAAGACTCACTACAGGAGCACAGAGAGAAAACGTACACAAACACATGCATTCATTCATACATGCACACATGCAGAGGAGAAACTGAAAAACAAGACTCCGTGTAGGTGTGAAAACCAGCTGTATGCTTGTTTTTGGAGGTTAGAGACTTCACGATACAAACATCAATGAGAATATTTGTGTTGGCGCTCTGTCAACGATGCCATCCTCCTGCCTATATTGTATCATAATGGAGAATCATCGGGGGAATATAAAGCCTGCCAAGCCCTCAAGTCGCTGTGCCACAGTCGCGTTTGGCTCGCGAGCCAACGCTTAAAGGCACAAGCAACTTCCCCAACTTATACCTTCTGTACATCCGCACCCGCGTGATAGACAAAGCGAGGCTGCTGTGGCGGAGGAGAGGAAGAAGTGAGCACTTAACTGGGACAAACGCTCACATAGAGAGAGGGAGCAGAGGCCCAATTGGAGCTGGAGATAGAGAGCGAGGGAGCAATAGGGGGAGCACAGAGGAAGGAAGACAGAAAGAAATATTGACAAAGCCTAGATATACACATAAGTCACCCGACACGACCCGCCTGCTCCCCTGTATTTTATAGAGCTGCTCTGCGCTGGCGGAACAGCATGACAGGCCAGTTCCTTCAACGGAAAATATGGTCCCTCTCTACCCTCCCGCCTCCCGCTCCGCTATCACTCCTGTTTTCTGTCTATCCCACCTGATATCATTCTGTCACCTCCGCGCCGGGCTCTTTTTTCCATCATCCCTCCTATTTCTTTCCTCCCCGTTCCTCGCGCTTTTATCGGTGCTCTGCATCCCACCCGTCATGTTTCACTCCTCCGTTTCTATCCATCTTCATGTCGCTCTCTTAATCCCCTCTCATTTGCTCTCCTCGGCCCTCATCCCTCCCGTTTCTCTTCCCGCTCTCCCGGAGCCGTTTCCGCGCGCTGCCCCATTTCCACCTACTCCTCTCCGTTTCCCCCATTCTTCCTGATTCATTTCCTCTCCGCTATCCGTTCCATTCATCCCTCTCCCTCCTATTTGTGCCGCGAACATCACCATCCCTCTACCCGAGGCTTTCCTGTCTTCATCCTACACCTTTCCAACTATATTTCCTCTGACCTCCATGGTTTTCCTCCATGGTTTTTAGCTCATCTGTCACTCTGTCTCTCTATCAGCCCTGGGAACTTCATCCCCCCACTTCTTTAAACTGAACACTTTGGCTCGGCCTTTACATTGTTGCCTTTCTCCTTCCTTATAGATTTTCTTTTGTCTCTTCCTCATTGTAACGAGCATATGCATTCATCCACTATTTTGCTGTTTACACCGTTGTCTTCCCCTCCGGTTCCTTCTCCCTACCTCTCTCCCTCTTCTTTTCTTCTCTTCTCTTTTCTTTTTCCTCCTTTCTCCTCTCTCCCTCTGCATTCCAGCCGGCCCTCCCTCTCTCATCCGCAGCCTGAGCACAGAGCCCCATGTGTCGGAATCAATTAGGGCTGAGAGCCGTCGCGGCCGCTCTTTCACGGAGGTAAATATTAAACTGCACCAAGCACCGAGGAGGAAGGGAGAGAGGGAGAGGAGGGGAGAGAGGGAGCCCTCCGTCCCTAATCCACCGCATCGATCAGGCGGGGATGAGGGTAATATATTATTTTGACAAGATACGATTCTCCGACGCGCACCGCTATCCCCGGCGATCGATTTCTTTTTTCTCTCCTTTTTTCTTTCCTTTTCTCCCCCTCAGCGAGTGGGACAGAGTTTGTGTGTTGCTGTGTGTGTGTGTGTCTGAGATAGGGCGAGCGCGCGCGCGTGTGTGTGTGCGTGCATTTGTGTGTTGTTGTCGGGCGTCGTGGCGTGTGCATGTGCAGTGGAGTGTGGATGGGTGACAATAGGAACAGCATTAGGAAATGTGGGGAAGAGATGAGGATGGTGCTGCTAGTAGGTCTGCGCTTTTACAAACAAGCTCCTGTCTAAACAGCTAAATCACACGCTCGTCCAAAGATGGATCGCTGAGAGGGGAATCTGAGATTTGTATTTATTTTCCGGGGGTATATGCAAGGTGCAGCTCATGCGGCAGGGTGTCAGGGTTATACAGTTAGTCAAATAGGCAGCGCTGACCTATTGTAAAGTTAAGTGTCCTCCCCCGCACGGTCCCCTCTGCTCCCGTGCCTCCCCTCGATATCGCTTTGTAAACTGTGTCTAAATGCTAAATTCCCAGATCAATTTTTTTTATTCAACCTCTCCCCCCATCAACGCTCCCTCTGCCCCCTGCCTCTGTCCTCTTCTAACAGCTTCAGTCTTGCTGTCCTCCAGTGATGGAGGGTGTCCTAACAGCCCTGTGTACGTCTGTGTGTGTGTGTGTGTGTGTGTGTGCAACTTATTCTCTCAGTAGGTCAAAAAAACGTGACAAAAAGCTGAAGTTGTCACATCGCATCCTACAGAAAATCACAGACCTAGCTCTTAGAGTGCTGAATTTTGTAATTTAATTTTAAAAATTTGGAAATCAACGTGATTGCTTTCATGGTTAAGTGATATTTTTGACTGAATCGTGTTAGTAGTGTCAAACCCACCCGGCTGTGAAGTTCTATGCAGTTTTTAGCGCTTTAAGGTGCTTTAAGCTCGTTGTTTTGTTTCTCTGACTCACAACTAGATTGCATAGTTGAGTCTCACAGCTCTCATCAACCCCTGTATAAAATCGTAAGTCCAGCGATCAAGTAGGCCTAAGAGTTAGATATTTTGCTCAGGTGTCGGAGGAGACCAAAAAGTAGCAAAAAGGCCTGTGAATATTCAAATGACAGTCAGAAACATCATTTCACTGTGACGCTCATACTTCTCCGCGTCTTTTAGATGTACGAATAAGCAAATGTTCGCAAAAAGATAAGCTTTAACTACTTGATAATGATTTATGATGTCCGATGCCAATGTTTTTTAAATTGTTCCTTTTACAATATCTGCGCACGGCATCTATAACATAATTCAGTTTAGTGACAGACTGTGGTTAGGGTTAATATGAGAGCGGACATTAACTACACGGGAGACTCAAACGTGCTACAAACCAATCCACCATCCACAACCCAAAACAAAGTCTGCTACCCTGAATACCGAAAGCAGCAAGTTAGCAGAACAGGAGTCACACAGGATGTGTTGACAGTATTAATTGTGTGGGCCTCTGGCGCTCAGACAAACACAAATTCACCGTATTTACTTGAAGCACAAAAATACGCTTCAGGTTGTGGGTATCCTGCGATAACGCAAGTGACACTCAGCCTGTGTAAGACAGCTGTATTGATTAAAGTAGTAGCGCCATATCCGTCAGATGGCGTTGAAAAGCCGTGAGTTTCCACCTTGCTAGTGCACATAAAGTGCTACCTGTGTTTGGCACTGGATGTAAATTTTGAGGTGAAGAATCGTTCAGTCATTGGACATTATTCCTTGGAGACTGGGCTGGTAGAGAGTCAGTAGCTCTGTTTCTGTGTAATTGTTTTAGATTAATTTCTTCCCCCTAGTGGTCAAAAATCGCTTAATGCAGCTTTAAGTTCAGATTTCCTCTGTGAGGAAGATGATAATCAAATACGTCATACAAATAAAAAACAAAAGTACAATAGAGCTACCACAAATGTCCCATTAGATCAAGGCCTGTGCGTGAGTGTGTGTGATTGTGTGTGAGAGCACTTGAACATGAAGACACGTTGACCCTGGCAGACAGCAGCAACGCAACCCATAGGACAGCGTGTTGGAATACAGAGCACGAACTATCAAGGTCGTGAAGTCCCTGCGAGTGTATCAAGGGTGCGCACAATTATATAAATAATTTCTATATGTACGTGTGTGTCTGGGCGGCGTATTTCAATTCCAACCTGTGCTTTTGAACGTGGCGCCGATGCAAACCCACACAAACCTCGTGTCTCTGCGTGCACACACCCCGGCACCCAACCAGTTTCCCTCTCCCACAAAGCTCTCTCCAAACAAGCCTGACAACACCCGCTGGTGTCTCCTCCAGCTCGCTCCGCTCTCTCCTACTCCTTGTCTCCCACGTTCTCTGTTTCTGCCTGCCGCGACTTAGTTTTCCTCTTTCTTTCTGTCCGCTCTTGCTTTTATTGTGCCATTTTCTGCCACTTTGGTCCAAGAAAGGGAGGCCGTAATGCAATCTCTCCCCCTCTCCGTCCCCTGCTGTGAGGGAGAGTAGCTTGGCCTGTGTGCTGGGCCGGGGAGAAGGGGGAGAGACGGGGTCAAGGTGAGCTCTAATACACTATTGATCCGCCCCAATTGAAAACCTGATGGAAATTTTACCCCCCTCCCCTCCTTTCCTCCTCATCCTTCCCCCGCTACCCCCCCTCTCTCTTTCTCTCTGTTTCCCCCCCCCTTCTTTCGTCTAACCCCCCTCTCTCTTCCTATCTCCCACTCTTCTCTTCCCTTATGTCTTTTTTCCTTTCCTGTGTGTATCCTCCCTGGTGTCTGGAGTCTTCCTCTTTTTCAGTGTCTATCCCCGTTCACTCCAATCTGTTTTCTCTCCCAGCTGAATGTCTCTTTCAACCGCTGACCACTTTCTCTCCCTTGCTATCTATCTTTGTGCCGGGCAGCGCTCTGCCTCCATGTCTTTTAAACCGCGCCTCTAATCATTTCCTCTCGTCTCTTCTCCTCCGTTTGGTCTCGCCGTCTCCCCTCTTTTCCGAGCGTGTTCCTCTCTTTTCCCTTCAAATCCCTTGCTAACCCTCCCCTCCCCGCTGTTTTCTGTCTCTCTCACTCGTTTTCCCTCATCCCCCTCTCTGAGTGTGCATCAGATGGTCCATTTCTCTCTAACCCAGTGCATATTGATCCCTATGGCAGTAGCATGCAGGGTGAGGGCTGCGAAAACCACTGCTACAGTGTATTAAACGCCACAAACGCTTTGGACGCGGGGCCCGAGACACGCCTCCCCGGCAGGGCCCTGTCAATAGCTGCTCCCTCCTGTCAACAGCAGCCAAATGGCCTCTCAATCTGGGACTTGTGATGGGCTACAGATTGGTACACAGAAACTGCAAGTGGATGCACCACAGAAAAATAGACTGAATCTTGATCGGAGCAAAGCCAGGATAATAATAAAAAAAAAAATGAAATGAAATGAAACACGGAGATATGTAGGTAATGTTCCCCATAATGGTGAGCTGCTTTTAAAAAACAGATGTGTTCAGAACGTCAATGAAATCATGTAAAACCATTTCCATTCAGATGCCTCGAATGTTGCACAACAAAATCCATGACCTCTGCTTTCAATTTGCTCCATTCTTTGCCTTAACAGGCTTCATAATAACACACTGTTGTCCTGCAGTTATGTGGAACAGCAATTATGGACGCAGCCGAGTGTGCTAGACACTGTTCAAGCACATCAAACAAAAGAGGCACAAACACTGGGGAAGGCCTGAACAATAGAGATGGCAGCAACAGAAGTAAACCTTTTACAGCTACCCATTACTTTCCCACTTAACAAGACAGACCACAACCTCTCTCCCTCTCTCTCTGACTCTATGCAGAGTTGGCTGCTATCACCGCACTGCTTGAGTGGGAGATAAATGGAGCGAGTGCGTGTATGTGTGCGTTTGATTTATGTACTGTTGTGTACGTGTCAGGCGGCCGAGCTATCAGGACCACCATCTCCCAATAGACATAGAAATGCTACAGCGGTGGAGGGACCCCTCTGTCGACCCCGAGACCCCCGATACACATCTGGAACAACAGAGCACGCCGAGCGGGGATTGGAGGGGTTTGTTGGAGTAGGAGGAGGAAGAGGAGGAGGAAGACGAAGAAGAAGAGGAGAGGAAAAGGAGCAGGAGGAGGAGGAGGGGAGCTGCTTCTCATTCAAAGGAGATTTGTTCACTCTGTCCCTCGCTCTCCGTCTCTCTCTCTCTCTCTCCTCTCTGCCGCCGTGCTCCAACCTCAAACGCAACTTTACAACTTCTGTCCGGCTCTCGGAGGAATAATCTCACAGGTAGCCGAGCTCTCACATGCAGACCGGAGGTCCCGGTTGGCTGCTTTCGCATTAAGCTTCTGTCAACGGGGTCAGGAGTTACTTCTGTATGATCCTGATCTCACGGGAAATCCATAGTTATTCAAAGGGATACCCGGGTGTAAGAGATCCTGCGACCAAAACCCGCGCGATGTATTTCATCTCTCACTCTTAACCTCCGTTTCACCTTTGACACTCTTCGCACCTTGCTTGTAAGGTTGATCTAATTTTAAGTCGCATCTGCGCGTGTAGTAAACATTAGAGGCGTGCTAAATAAACACATCTCACGGTTCGAAATATGTCGCCATGCTTCCTCTCTCTAATCCGTCCACTAACTTGCACTCAGAGTTCGGACACCTGTTTTATTTTCCCACTTTTCTCTTTCAATCACTCCTTCTTTCTCCCCCTCAGTGTCTCCTCTCTCCCCCCCCCCCCACCCTCCCCACGCTTCACCCTCTCCATCTATTTCTTTCTCTCTAGGAAGGAATCAGTCTCACCTTAATTGCTCTTAAATCGGATTAATGACTGACCGGGGACAACTTGACTTAATCTCTCTTCTAGTAAATCTCTTCCTCTCCCCTCTTCTCGTACATCACTCTTAAACATTTTATCCTCCTGCTCTCTTTATCTCTCGTCCTCTCTTTTTTTACACGTCCCCGCTCACTCCATCGCTCCCCTCCTCTTTCGGCGTCACCTTTTCACTTTGCTTTGCTCTCCGTCACCTACTCTGCCTCCTCCTTTCTCCATCACTCCTCCACCCCCCCCCCTCACCCCCGCGAGTCAATCATTCTTTCATCTTTTTGGACGCACTCTGTCATGCTTCAGCTCTGCTCGTCATCCGGGTCCCTTCATCATTTTTCGCCCCTTCTCTTCGCACTTTTTCGACAACTTTCTATCATCCCTTAACTTTGTCATCCTGAGATTTCGGCAAAACCTCTTTGACTCGGCTGTCGCTCCGTCTCTCCGTTCTCCGCTCTGTCTGTCTCTCTCCGCGTTTTTCCTCTGCCTACAAGCTTGGCCGGTCGCAGGCTGCTGTGTACGTATGTGTTAGCAGATGTCGATGTGGTCCTGTCATTGCCTCCTAAGTGCTTTGGCAATACTAGGGATCTGCTGTCATGCCAGTGCAACTAATCTCAATCGAATTACATTGAGCTCGTATTGAGATGGAGATAAAGGACATGAGCGTCTGTCTGTGTGATTGCCCAAGCAGTTCACTGGCACCTTGAGTGAGAGGGAAAGTGCACGCGCGCGCATTCAAAACATCAGTTTCGGCGGCGATGACATCCTTTTGATCATTAAGCCAGATGCATGCCTGTAAAACCAACGACAAGAAATACAGAGTGCATTACAGCTCAATACAGACAACTGCCGCCATGTCATACCGGGGTGATCCTTGTTAAGGGTGTAAGGGCAAAGAGACCGTGCCACCTCCCCAACCCCCTGCAGTTAGAAGAAAAAAACTGAGGGAAGAAAGAGGCCAGCCTTGTGGACAAAAGCTCATTTTCCTCTTGGTTGCACACTGCTGCAGGCGGGCCAACATGCCACGGGAGAATTCAACCACTCATACACCTTTGTTTTCCTCAGGTTTTTCTCAACTTTACACACGGCAGCAGAGCCATAACCAAGAGTGAACCAGGATTACTATGTCAGCCGGGAAGGCGCCTGCGTGGCCTGTCCAGCCCGAGGCGAATTTGATGATCTGAGAGCCACAAAGTCGCCCGTTCTTTCTTTTTTTTCTTTATCATTGTGACAGAGGAAAGGCAAATCTGTCATTTCCAAATGCGGGCACCTTCCAGTTTTGCTTTGAGCGACTTCCGCGTTTCTCTCCACTCGCCAGCTCTTCCAAATCCCCCCACCGCCACCGCCACCACCACCACGACCACCACCTCCCGACCTATGCATGTCCATCTGCTCCACAGCGCTTCTGTATCTGTCCTCTCTCACTCGCTCTCTCTCTCACAGTGCAGTCAGGATTAAGCATTTATCTCGGTGGTCCTCCTTTCGGCCCTAAACGCCCGTGAGGATGATAAGAGTTGCTGGGATTTGTCAAATTGTGCGCCATTGATTAACTGACCTTTCACGCCTGCAAGTCTCTCAGCCACTCCGCTAACTGCCGACAGGCTAGATAGAGAGATAGATGGGTACATCTGGCTGTTATTATTGTGTACAAGTTTGTAGTTACCAGGTGTGGCAGCGGGAGACAACAGGGGTGTGAGGGCCACGGGAGAGAGGGAGAGGGAGGGTGGGGGGAGCAGGACAGCGGCTTGGAGATGATGGGAAAGATACAGGAGGAGTCCTTCAATTGCCCTATAGGCTTGGAGTGTAACAGGTAGACGTGTGTCTACAACCAAACAGTAATGCGTGTTGAATAATGAATAATGAAACAGAAATTTTCAAGGTGCGCTGAGGGGCTAATATCAGACAGGAAGAATTAAGGGGGAGCAGAGGAGCCGGAGGAAGCGTTCATACATCGGCTGGCTGGAGGAGAATGCTGCATGTGATCGGTAATGGCCAAAGGCGATCGCAACGGCGCATTTGACACCTTTTGATTATTCACAGACGAGACTGTGTTGCTTCAGCGCCGACACATTTTTCGAAAGCAAAAAAAAAAACCAACAGAAAACCTTGAATGCAAAGCTGATTGAAGTGTCTAAAGAAAGAAAGACATCTCGCAGTGTTCAAAACTGAGGCTACACCACAATCAAAATGTCTGTTCCTAATTTGTGACTCTGAGAGAGACTCTCAAAGACTTAATGTTGGGCAGGATTATATCTTTGAAATAAAAAAATACAACAACAACAAAAAAAAGAAGTCTCACAGTTTTTAATCTCCTAGTGGAAAAAATTTTGTTCTTCAGCTTTAGATCAATAACACATGACTCCTCCCATGGAAAAAAAAACATCTTGACCTTAAGTGACTTTTTTGAACATTGTGTTTTGGTTTTGTTTTTCTTGTTTTTTTTTTGGGTGCAATTAACGAGCGTCGTTTTTGAAAGACAAATGAAAGTCGAGCTAACGAGAAAAGCAGCGAGGAAAAGTAGAGAGAGAGCCTCGAGAGAGCGAGGGTGAGGAGGAAGTTCACCCACCTGGACTTCCGCGTCGCCCCGCCTCAGAGATACACCTGAGGCCGAAGCCCGATCACCGTCTCTCGGGCTGGACTGGAGTTCTTTTTTTCTGCCGCTGCGCTCGTCTCGACCCGGGAGGGAGGAGGAGGAAGAGGAGGAGGAAGAGGAGGCGAGAGGGGGGGAAAGTGCCGCTGTCGCACTGCACGAAGGCGTCACTAAAAAAAAAAAAAAAAAAAGACAAGAGATTATAAATGACATTTCATCAGACTCACCGGAGACGTCTGTGTGTAAACTCCAATCACATTATAGATCAGTGAGTAAACTTTGGGCGCGGTGACGGTTTTGGTCCAGCTGAGTGGAGCCGATCCTGGGGCTTGTGTTGTGTTGTTCTCCCGCAGGAAAACTGCTGCCCCGAAGACCACAGATCAATCACCTTATTTACTCTTTACTGTCATTCAGTAGCGGAGACAGCGAGAGGGAGGAAGAGATGAGAAAAATAACTATGATATTCCTTTAATGACTTAAATATGCGTCTTTTGCGCGCTAATTTGGGAACGACCCCATCGCAAACTGTTGGTATTTTCCCTCTTCCTCTGCAGCACTTCAACAAAATCCCCAAAGCGAGTTATAATTATATAATTATATTTATATTGAAGCCCTCTGAAATGTATATCTGAGGTTATAGCTCTTTTCACGCACGGGATGTCTCCGGGTTTTATCGGCGCACGGAGCGGATACAGAGGCCCTGAACGCAGCTCACTGCGAGGCTCTGCTGCTGTCTCGTTATCGATATCTGAGAAGCTTGCTGGAAAGGATATTGACCGCACTAACTAGCCGCACTTTGATCATACGAAATTGCTTTCCAGATGACAACACATTAAGGATGAGAGCATTTTAAAAAAATCAAAACCCGCCTCTCGCGCACCTGTCAGAAGTTTCTCTTCCGAATGAGATGGAGATGAGGAGAGAGGTGAGAGCCCCCATAGGTGGACTGCCTTGATGAATAAAAGAAAGCCGATAGTCTGTTTCCAAAAGAAAAAGGAGGATTGAAGGAAAGTGAAAAAATGAGAAGGGAGGTTATATCAAAAATATTAATTTCTCATCGAGGAATCTCGATCATAACCCGAAAAGTAAGTCTGATTCTGAGTTGTTTTTTTTTACTCGACATAAAATAAATGCAGGGAACTTCTAAAAAATAAGGAATTTAATATAATATAATAATTATAACAATTATCTACAAATAAAGCAAAAGAAAAGATAAGAAGATTAAAAAAAAACTGTAATATTTATATTTTCTGAGTGGAAACGGCAGCGAGTGAATTACGCACAGGAGAGCAGTGAATTAGTGGAGCATTTTCAATTCTTTTAAGGTTAAATTCAATCTGTGCGGATTTAATTGCGCGGACATAAAAAGAATAAGATAATATCATAATCGAAAATAAAGAGAAAATAGCGAAGAGATCCAAGTTCAAACCAGGAGGCTCTGAGAAATAAACTCTTGGGTGCAGATTATTCGTTCGATACGATAAAAATAATTTGAAACGAAAAATGTTAAATGAGAGCACGTTGCAATCGATTATCAATATTATTATTATTCGATTATTATATTAGAATATTAGAGATATTTATAATATCTGCCTACACAGTCCAGTAAGCGTTAAAGCGCTGATATTATTAAAACAAAATAACTGGACGAGTTGCTAAGTCGGCCCGTGCAGAGGTGAAGAAGGATGAAGGAGGGGAGGGTGAGTGACGTGGCGAGAAATTTCCCCAAATGCCATTTAATGTCGGAAATATTCCCACCAAGTATTGACAGCGGCGGAGACGGATGAGAAGGGGCCGGCGAGGAGACGCACGAAAGCGGGGGAATAATCCAATTAATCGGCCTGATCCGAGGGACGAGACTGGAGAGAGAGGAAGAGGAAGAGGAAGAGTCAACACGTTGGCCTGAAAAGTTCACACACAGAAAAACACAGGCAGGATGGAGAGAGGCTGGAGCGGCAGGGAGTGTGGATGGTGGAAAGTTGGAAAAAGCCAAAACGACGAGTAGAAAACCTGACTATTGTTTCATTTAATTTCCTGTTTCTTCTTCCTATTATTATTATTGTTGTCGTTATTAAATTAATTTGTTGCCAGCTGCAAATTAAATAAATTAACCAAAAGCTTCCTCAATTAAATCCTCCATCCTGTCACACGCACACTCATGCACGTACACGCGCACACTTACACACACACACTCGAGCTTCAAAACTTTGTGGAGGCAGGCTGGGGCTGTGTAAAAAAAAAAAAAAGTTAGCTGTGAATAATTGACGACAGAAAAACAACATTGGTCGGGGTTAGGGTGGATCCATTGATCGATCTCTTAATCTGCAATAGTTACATGCATGTATTGATTTACAAACACTGTTTATCTGGAAATATACCGGCACAAATAATTGATGGAGTGCACCCACGGCGCGCATAAATATGCATCAAAGTTGTAAGGGGGTAAACACCTAAAAAGAGAAGAAAAATCTGAGGGAGAAAGCAGCGAATTCACATAAAGATTATTCCAAATATATATTTCTTCCAAGTTCGGCTCCGCGCCGTATTGACGCGCCCACTTCTGAAACAAACTCCCATGCGAGTGTGGAAAAAACACCCAAATCACCGGCTTCACTCCTGATAGAGTAAACTTCGGCATTTTCCTTTGGTGAACACATTGAACGGGGCGGTCACAGACGCTCCACGAGTTGATGCTGATCGGTTGGATTTTTTTAGGGGGAGGTGAGGGGGGAATATAAACTTGAAAAAGAAAAAAAAAAACACGAAATGCTTCTAGAAGGCGAAAAAAATTATTGGAAAAAAGTCAGGCTGTCCGTGGCAGGTAGGGTGGACTCGAAATTGACTCCGAAAAAAAAACGAAACCAAACAACTAATTAATTAATCAGCCAATTCATTAAAAATGAGGATAAACCAAAAACATGTTATCAGGTGGGAGGACATCTCAACGCGTGAGGGAAGAGAAGGAGCAGCGTGACGCGCGCACACACACACACACACATACACAAAAATGCATCCGAGCGTGAACATCACACACTTTCTAACATATTTATAAAGGTAAATTAAAAGGGGTCACACACACACACACGCGCGCACGTGGAAGGATAGAGAGGGGGGAGAGAGGTGGGGGGGAGAGAGGGAGAGAGAGAGAGCTCGCCGTGTGTGAGTGGCTGTTTAATTGACTGATTGATACGGCGGTGAGGAGGTGAGAGCTGGACGCTTTAACAAATAGAGACACTTAAAGGCTAATCCGGGCCAGCGCCGGCAGCTGAACGCATCAAAGCGGCGCTCCGGTGTAGCCGAGACTCTCACACCTGCACACGCGCACGCCAAAACCGGAATATTGGCTCTCCCTTCTCCCGCTGTGTGCGCTCGCAAAAAAGAAAAAAAAAAAAAAAAAAGATTAAAAACTTTCGCATCGTCTCCGAGAAGAAGAATCCAAACTCGCCTGCGTAAATTACGCACGGTTCAACTTTTTTTGTGGTTGTTGCACACGTTCAACCCTCAAACTGACCGTAAAACAAGCAAAAACAATTCTATTAAATTTGTAATAACAAAACCTTTTTTTTTTTCATTTAAATAAATGAGCAATAATATCCGCAGCACAGATCTATCACGACACATTTCAAACACACTCACTTCTGCAAACACAAACACAACTTTTCTCCTCGAGAAGAAGCAAAAAAAACAAAAACAAAACCCAAACAAATCGCACATTTCTAGTAGAAAATAAAGATACACATTATGTGTAGTAAAAATGTCCAAAGAGGACAACATACCTCCGGTTTTTTTTTTATTCTCAGGAAGTGTGGCGTTAAAGCTCTCGCCGGCTGAAGTGCGACCAGTCTATCCACACGCATTCACTCTGACGGCGCAGCGAGCGAGCGAGCGACCGGAGAGGCAGCACTACTACCAACCTGAACCCGGGGAGGAGAGCAGAGGGAGGGGAGGCGGAGGGGGAGGAGGAGGGGGAGGAGGGAGGAGAGGAGGTGTGCATCTCTCTCACTCTCTCTCTCTCTCTCTCTCTCTCTCTCTCTCTCTCTCTACACACACACACACACACACACTGTATCTCTCTCTCTCTCTTTCCGTGTGTGTGTATGTGTGTGTAAGTAGTTAATTAGTAAATCCCCATTCGCTGTGCCTCGGGTCGGTTTGTTTTCCCCGGTCGACAAGCCGAGAGGAAAGAGAATTTGAAGTAGGATTCGACCCGTTTCCGCTCCTGTGTCTCATATATGAGGTGTGTGTGTGTGTGTGGGGAGTGTGTGTTTTCTCCTTTCAGGGCTCTCTCTGCGCCGCCTCGAGAGGAGCCTCTCCATCCCCTCCGTCTCACCTCTCGGCCACCGAGGAGTCAACTGTTCATCAACAATGTTGACCCCCGAAAAAGTTGCTCAACTTGAGTCGCACAGCAATCCCCACAAACAAACAATGAAAAGTGGTCACTTGAAGGAGCTGCAGCTGGGATTCATTGTGGCTGACCGTGTTTTCTCTGACAGAAAACCTCCAGCTAACCCCCCCCCAACCCCCCCACAACAAAAAAGCTGGATTGGAGTCGGACACCGGAGGAATCACTGCTATTTCCTATCTTTACATGGAGTGTGAAGCCACAATATTTTCTCCTCCTTCCATGAATATAGAGGAAACCTCAAACGCCGCTCAGCAAAGGTCGAGCTCTGCCTGTCAGTCTGGCTTTAGTAGAAGGAGAAATTCACTGTTTTTATCAGCAATTTCCCTGCAGCCAAACCCACATCACGATGAAACACATTATCTTCGACTCAATAGCATCACTTCTATCAAACCGTCTGCATAGATGGAATCACACACACACACACACACACACACACACACACACACACACACACACACAGAGTGGGGGAGAGCATGCCCTGGCTCCCATGCCAGTAAATCGACCCTGCCCTTAACAAACTTTAATTATTTAATTGATCTCCAATCAGCAACTTAATAATCAATTAGGTAAACCGATGGAACTCACTTGAGCGCAGAGAGCCGGAGTCTATGACAAGGGAATCAAAAGGAGAGGAGAGGGGAGGAGAGGAGAGGAGAGGAGAGGAGAGGAGGAGGAAAGGAAAGGAAAGGAAAGGAAAGGAAGAAGAACAGGATGCTGTGCTCTCTGCTGGTAGTTACTCTGATTTAGTCTGACGGTGGAATAAGGTCAAATTCTTGTATTAGTAGCATCACATGTCCTCACGGCTACGGAGGTTAAGGGGGTCACATCGAGTAAAAAGTAGTTTTTTAGAGGCGAACATGTTTTGTTATGTCTTGTAGCGAGCAGAAGTCACATGGCAACAAGAAGTATTATATCACTGAAAATAGAGCTGATATGATTAGTCACCTGATCATTTGGTCAAAAAAAGTAGATTTTTCATTTAAATGCCAAACACTCTATCTTTTCAGCATGTCAGATGTGAGGATTCACTGTTCCTTTCTGTCGTTTTAAATAGATTATCCATGGGTTTGGGGCTGACTGTTGGCTAAAAACAGCAACTTGGGGATTTTTTTTTCTCGCTTCTTTAAAAATGCTTGAGGAACTAATCAAGAAAACAAATCAGATTAGCTTCCTCAGATATTGTTCTGTAGCAGTCGTGGCAGGGGGTAATGTTGTGGCATGTGTTCCACGTCCATTCCCGATGGCATTATGCTCAGAGGTTGGAAGTTCGTGGTTGAAACCTCCAAAAGCGTTCCAGGTGCAAGACACCAAAAGTAAAACAAAATCTTGGGTCTCTTTGGCAAGTGTACACAGAATTGAACCCTCTGCAGGTCAGCCTCCGTGCGTTATGAACGGAAACAGAGGAGGAAAACGACACATAAGGTAACAGACATCATTATATATGTTATTTTACGCCGTAACCGCCATTGTTGTGTGCCCTGAGTTTACAAGTAGTTCGAGTGGGGTTCCATTGTACTTTTCTAGAAGGAGTTCGGACATTTTCAGGTTTTGAGGTTGTTTGAAAAGCATCATTATTTTTTGGTTCTAGTGCTGTGAGTGGTTGCTGCACCAATGTTGCCCACATTTGGTTACTTGATAATGATTATAATGCTACTTGGACACACCAGCTTTTCTGTTTTGCTCTCTAGATTATACGTTTAGTTCCCCATTTTTTTACCAAGCTGCGGTGATAATGTTCTTCCACTCCTTAATAAATGTGTAGGACTGCATTGTGAAAATAATTTTTAAAAAAGGTAACGCACTCTTCAGTCTTTGGCATTTCTCATGTTTTAAACAGTCCCGTTTCGAACTAAAATCTGGTATAAGAACTACTACTATACTCTTGGGTGCCAAAAATGAGAACGTCTGGAGCAATGTTGGCTCAACATGGCCATGGTCACAGCCACAGCCATACATCACCACACACTCATGCGCCTCTTTATCGCCCTCTAGTGTCGACTCATCTCAGCCTTCTATCGCCGCTTGTCAAAACCTCCTGCTCACACTTTCCCAACTCCATACTCTCGATTTTTGGCCTCAAATCTACAGAAAAGCCACAACTGGAGTGTATTTTTTTTGGGTGTATTTCATCTTTACTGTAAGTCGAGCCTGTGTGTGTGAAGAGCAGGGAGTATCAGACACTCACACACTCAGCAGATGAAAGCTTTGCCAATACTGCGAATCCCCTGAGGGTCATGGCAATATTGATGTGACCACTGGTGTGTATGTGTGTGTGTGTGTGTGCGTGTTGCCGGTGCATGTCAGTATTTGTACATGTATGCAGTGTCTGTTCCATGTGCGCACGTAACCTCTAAAATCTGAAAAGGGCAAAAAAGAAAAAAAGCAGAGGCAGACGGACTGAAACATGCCAGTAACCTCTAACCACTGATCTCAGACCAGCTCAGTCTAACATCCACCGCGGGGTGTTTTTTTTTTCCCCCCCCTCGCTGATCCCTGCTCAGCAGCTGGAGCGTCTGAGCCCCTGACACCTGGGAGGTATGTGTGACAGAGTGGGGAGGCACTGGAAGAGGATGAATAACTGACCTATCACATCCACATTGACTGAGTTAATTAATATAAGTAGAGCAGGGGATTCTTAGCTCACTTTTCACTGTATGGATTTGCTGTCTCCTCACATTTGGTATGTTTTATGTCTATTCAATGCAAATCCAATGTGTTCTGTCCCGCGGCCCCGATCATGACAGCTAATTTTGGTATGTGAGCTGTCCTGATAGGGCAGATTTTAATTGTGGCGCAACACAGAGTCGCTGTGTGACTGATTGATAGAAAATCTCATGTGAATGGATGTCAAAATGCAGCGGAGAGAACTGTTAAAAGCCTCACATCGTATGCATTATATATTTCCGCTTGAGGCGACTGTATATTTGTTAGTTTCTGTGCATCTTTCTAGATTCGATATAGCTAAAATATGACGTTTTTTAAGAGAGTAGAGGAGGTTGCGTGTCTGCGGGGAAATCAGGAGAGGGACGCAAGAGAGGAGGGACAGCGAGGAAGGACAAGGAAATCCTCATAGACTCTTAGACTCTCTTATACATGCAAACACTTTCTTCTCCTTTGTGGGTGTGAAAGACAAGAGCGAGAGGGAGAGAGGGGCACAGGAGGGGGGGGAGATGACACAAGCAGGACAGACAGGAAGACAGGCAGAAGAAGGTGGGAAATGGAGAGAAAAGGAGGGGAAAGAGAGCAAGAAAGAGCTCCACTGCCTAGTCTTAATCTGAGCTGTTCTGATCAATAGCCCATTTCCCATTGTTGCCAGAGCTGTTCGATCGCTACACCACGGAATTAACACACCCACTTTAATCTAGGGGGAGAGGAGCGAGGGGAGGGGGAAGGGGAAAGGGGGAAGAAGGGGGTTAAGGGGGTGAGTGGGGAGCAGCTGTGGAGGCATTCTCAAATGAAATCAAATCTAATTGTTATCACTGTAGCCGCCGCACTTATTACCACCACTGTTACAATTATCCACCCACCATATAGCTCTTTTTTTCTCCCTCTCATACCTCGCGTCATGTGGTGTAAACTGGACGTAAATAATCCGAATTAGTGTTTATTTGTTTCATGTTGCCGGCTGTAGATTGGATTGGGTTGGGAGGTCGAGGGGAGGGGGGGGAGGCGGCGGTGTGGCTCATTCCTCTGTGACAGGGAATGGGGTTTGTGGCCAGGTATATTGTGCCGGATACACTCCAACATCTGGGTGTC
This sequence comes from Lagodon rhomboides, assembly GCA_039737535.1. Classification (NCBI taxonomy): domain Eukaryota; kingdom Metazoa; phylum Chordata; class Actinopteri; order Spariformes; family Sparidae; genus Lagodon; species Lagodon rhomboides. Next base: position 23,744,430 of record CM077788.1, on the reverse strand, counting down.
TCAATTCAGCTCGGCGGCAGCTGCCGTGAGACTGTTCCGGCAGTGAGATAATGCTGTTATGTTACAAGAATGTGTTCATGATCACAGTGTAACCTTATTAAATGTAGGAGCGTTTGTTCTGGTGGCAGCAATCAGCCATTTTTTTTTTTTTTTTTTAATCTAAGATCATGTGTTTTCATGTGTAGCAACCTACAAACATGATTTGAAATGTTGGTTCACTTAATTACAAATATACATATTTTCACGTACCTCCGGTGGAACCTATGCAGATTTTTGTTTTATGTGGCCACAGTTTGAGATAAAATGTATCTGAGATTTCTGCTTCCACTCCAACACAATAAGGGTGAATGGAATTTCAACAGTGGTGCCCACGGCAATAAGAAGTGGAAGCTGTAAAATTCCACATCAGCGTATCTTTTTAGCCATGCTGTCGGCATTGCTCTTTGTTGTTTGGTCAGTCTACAACTTTGGTGCAGACTTAAAAATCAAAACAATTTTTGAATGGATAGCCAAGACATTTTGAACAGCTGTTCATTGTCCCCATGGGATGACGCTTTAGGGACTCTTTGAGTTTTCCCCTTGCGCCTCCATGATGTTGACATTGAACTGTAATTACTTTGGTGATCCCTTGAAAGTCCAGTGAGTAGGATTTAGAGGAATCCAGCGGTGTACTGCAATCCCTCGTCTTGATTCGAAATGAAAACTGAATTTTTTTTTCAATGGCAACGGTAGCATTAAGCTAGAAGCACCACTCTGCTTAAGTACGTCCACACTAGAATGACAGTAGATCCTTAGTCTGGCTAAATATACACTATATTTACACTAATAAATAATTTCTAATGCTGTGAGCACTCAAATTCAACTTCCACTCACGTTCCACTCCACCATGTTGGAATGGAATGGTGCAAATTTCGGAGACAGATAACCTGGGCCAATGAAAACAAAATGTTTTACATCGCCAGATATGAGAGGTACGTCAGAAAATGTTTTGGGTTTTTTTGTTGTTGTATCTTTTACAGACTCAAATTATAGTCAATATTAAACTTGGAGATGGAGTTGAATGCATCTGCAAACTGCTGACATGTTGAAAATTCACATTTAAAATGTCCATTTTCTGTTGCGAAAACACTGTGCTTAAGGTCCGGCTAGGTTTAGGCACAATATGATTTGCTTAGAGTTGGGAATAGATCTCTTTTTTTTGGCTTCAAATACCCAGTTCTGTCGTAACAAACGCATCTGTAAAATGTCCTGCCGGTTGCGAAACCCAATATGAACGGCGGTCTTGAAGTATCACCGTCTCACCTTGCCACCACTCCTGATGTGAAAGTCAGCTCATATACAAGTAGACTAAATGTAAAATGATTGTATCGTAGAATAGTTGATATGATATGTATGAATCGTTTAATGCCAAAATGCTTCTTGGGGGTGTTTCGAACACTATGGTCACTTGAAACCGAAACTCACCTTATTAAGCAATATTGTTCATGCTTTATCAGAAATATATCATCAGCAGGTGTGACTTCTCTTTGAAAAGAAAGTCAGTAAAGGCCATGGCATGTACAGTGATTACAGTTTGCCACTATCATTACACGAAATGTAATAAGCATCAGCTCAGCATCAGCTCAGAGAACAGACATAATTTCATATCATACAGAGTGCAGGCAATCTATTTGAAAATTGGTCACACCAGCTCCGGTGGCTGCACATTATATCTCTTTAGTCTTGAGACATAATGTAACATATAGTTCTGTAAGTGAGAGACATGAAACGACATACATCACACATTACGTGCTGCTGTGAAGACCAAAAGACCGAAGCCGTCTCCCCTTTCACAACAAAGCTTTCAAACATCCACTCTTCCATTACTAGAGTGAACACTTGTGCTTTCTCAGTACCAACACTTGAGTCGAGCTGTTGAATATTATAATCTACAGCTTTGGGTGTTGCCAACGGAGTCTTTGCTTACTGCCTTCCACTGAGACAGCTTGAGGGGAAAACACAGCACAGAAGCTCTTCCCTGCCACCCGAGGCTATACCCAACTTTTCCTCCAATCCATTCTACTTACTCTAGTCCTTTTGAAGTAATTTCATAACAGAGCAATTTTCTCGTTAGCGTTTGGCTTTAATTGTGGGTAATTAAGCGTGCTCCAGCAGTAGAGAGAGCGCTGTTCTGAGGACTGGGGGGAAATTAGCCGTAGTTCAGCTGTGAAATATGGGGTTAAGTGGGAGACGGTAGGGAGAGGAGAGAGCCGAGGAGGGTCAGCGACTCCAAAACAGGGGCACGCCGTCTTAAAGGAAAGCTGCTTTGGGTGGAGCGGAAGATGGGAAGGTAACAAAAAGAAAGTGGGGAGCACAAATAGGCAGTTTGAGGAACGGAGACAATTCAAACAGAAGCTCAGCAGAGCTGAAGGAGGCACTGGGGAGTGCAAGAGAATAATGATGATTTGGAAGAGGAAGGAGAGAGTAATGAGTGGACACAAGCTCGGAAGCTTAAATTTGTACAAACACACTGGAATCAGATGCAGAAAGAGGACGCTACATTTTAGCGCTGCTTGCATGTCATCACACTGTAATGTGAGTATTTTATGCCTGATTAAGTGCAATGACAAGAGCGCATGTAGGAATAAAATGGCGACTTTAGCAGTGATTTAAGGGGCACAGCTACCTCGTCTGCCAAACACGCCGCTGGGTTGCCGTTACAGAAAACAGGTATCACTAAGCAACAACATATGACGTATTGCTGAGTACAGCAAACCAATCGATCCTCCATGGCAGACAGTTGGTCTACATCGTCAGGAAGTGTCGAGATAGAATCGCGCATGTGCAAAGTGAAACGGTTTCTGTCTCGTAAACCATAGCCGTCCCTTCACCGGTTGCTGCTTAAAGTCCCTAAACTGAAAAGTAATGCTACATGTCCACAGACTTATTTTGATGCGAGGGCACGCAACGATCCGAGCATTGGACGCTCGACTAAAACGGGCTTTGAATATGGCTTCATTTTAACTCAACAACAAGGATGCCATGCGATATCATAAAATAGGCAAATGTCCACTTTCTTCAAATCAGGAGGTGGCAAATCGACGACCTGTCTCTCAAAATGCAACGCTACGCTACCAGAATGTATTGCCCGGCTGCTTACATAGCCGATGACTGGGAATCGGGAAAACGACAGATCCCGTAGACACATACAATAAGGTTGCAACATTTTTTTTCAATTAATAGATTTGTGACTTAGCCTGTAAAATGTCAAAAAGTCCAAAACCCAAAGACTCTTCATTTACCGTCATAAATGACAAAGAAAAGCAGTAAATCCTTGCAATTTAATAAGCTGGAACAAGCAAATGTTTGACATTTTTGTTTGGAAAATGACTGAGACAATTAAGTGATAGTTACCGATTCATTTTCTTTCAATCAATTAATCAACTAATCAACTAAGCGTTGCAGCTCTACTGAAAAAAATTCAGCATGAAGAAAAAATCTGGGTTTGGTAAGAGAAAAGATGTGTTTCTGAGACTGTGTTGGTATTTTTCAAGAACAGTGTTGCAGGCTTCAACAAATATTACTGCAAACATCTTACTAACGGCTGCATCAAGTCAGAAATCCTGACAAAATCGTGCACTTTTGTCAATATGGTTTTACACGATGGACATCTTGGTACCAAAACGTTAATAAATTAAATACAAGTGACCAAGAGTGTGTTGAATTTGTTTCCTCCTCATTTCAGTAAATAAAACGAGTGCATTTCCCCAATCGCCCCCCTCGAAGCAACAGTGTGTGTATACAAGCAAAACCCTGGGGTGGCACTAACTGTCAGCAAGTGGATTATGGACTTTACACAGAGTGACCCTTGATTAAATGCAGCACCCTGCTGAATAGAGCCACTGCCCTTCGCATCCATTAATGCTTTCATTTTAACCCCATAACAGCCATAAACGTCGCTGTGGCCATAAAGCAGATGAGGAATGATTGGAGCCATTGACTGTACTGTCAAATGCTCAGTGGATGGGGACATACTCCGTCGGGCCCTTTATGAGAGCGTCATCCCTCGGTGGAACCATCCCCGCTGACTATAATGAACCTGTTAAAGCCTCTATAAATATTGGCTCCCATGCTTAGCGATCGTTTGAATACCTCCGAAATAGAGCACGGTTTGCAAACAAGTGGCTGGGCGTCGGAGGTGGTGAAGCTAATACCTAATCAATGGAGGGACGCTCCCTTGCAGTGGGCCCTCACAGAGCCTTGATTCATACAGAGGGTGCGGATATAATGTGGTTTAGAATAAGCACAAAACTACCGTATTGATTAACACATTATCAGTGTCAATAGGAAAAGTTCTTTCAGGAGGAACTGCTGGGGTACCGGCCATGGAGGAAAAAAAAAACATATCAAGACTGCAGTGGGAACTAAACATCTCCCTGCAGCTCCAGGGAGGAACTCAGACTTCAGAAGTCTCAGGCAGGGTCACTCTCCCCATGTTGGGTGCTCTTGTTAAAGATTAGATGTAAGTCCAGGTTCTTCGACCACAGGAAATCCAACATTTCCCAGTTGGCAAAAGGAGGACTCTCTCCATGAAGAAGGGAGATCTTTAGCCTTACAACGTCTTACTGAGGCTACTTTACTCATTCCAATTCCTTAAAGGAGAATAACACTGCATTTCAAGGTTGAACTGTTGCCATTTTTACATCAAAATGAGCACGTATATGTGTTTTTTTTTAAAACTAAAAAAGGCAAATCACGCTTCCCCATTACCAGGGGACATGATTGCCTTTCTGTTGTCTTTCTGGTGTGTTGCGTTCAGTCTCTCTTTCAAACTCAAAGCTGACTCGAGCGCTGCATAGATGGAGACAGATTTGGACAAGTATTTAGACACCAACGTCCAGAACTTCAACGTGCGCCATAGCATTACGCCAGAAAAGGAAGATTGCCAATCGGAGCTAAAGCCGATAAACACTTGTGACTACTGGGAATGAATGCTGATTGTACCCTTTCCAACTGGAGCCAAAGGCAAGATGTTAGTGTGTGTTGGTGTGTTTTTCGTCCAGTGTCAGAGGGGTATAAGTCTTTTGAAAATGTAGATAGATACTGGACATCACAGTCTGTGCTACAATGAGATAAATCATATACTATCAGCTTGAGTGTATGCTAAGATACAGTATATCCACCACTTTTGGCATCTAATGTCATTTTTGACCTGCTGTACGAAAACAAACACTTAAGACGTAAACTGAGAAAAAAAGGATGTTTCTCTAGAATTTATTGAAAAAGAAAAGAACGTTTTCACAGGCCGCTCATAGGTTGCATTGTAGATTAATGACAAGTATTTAAGACATTAATAATGACAAATATTAAAAGCTGAATATGGTGCTTGACATTTCGCTGCAGCTTTTGAAAAGGAAATGTTTCAGTTGAATCATCCAAACACAGGCGGAAAAAAAGTAAAACTATCTCAAAACTACAATCCATCTATAAAGGTTTAAAGGATATGCTAAAATTCACATGTATATTAACTCGGGATGCAACGTTATAGTTGTGTTTAGTCACATTTGTCAGCGTATTCACAAAGACTGAAAAATATATGTGTCTATTCTCTCATATCTTACTGGTGATTGATCATGCTCTCCTTTTAGATGTAGCACTCCCAGCCCTTCGTTCAGATTATGTATTTTATTGTATCAAATGTATACTATTTAACAACCGCAGCAGAGCTGGGCCGTCACCACCTGACATTTCTCATCAGTCATTTTTGTGTAACTGCATTGCTAAAACAGACACGGACGACGTTTCTCATTTCCTCGCACATTTAGAGCACTATAATTTCATGTCGCACATTGGATTTTGATCTATAAATGAGAGAAACGGCTGGAGCCATCTCGGCTTTACAAGTGATGTTTTTGACCTTGTGTGACACAAACTTGAAATCAATGAAAAGGTCATGCTGAGAGGATCCAGAGGGGGCTTTTTTTGGATGCCTTATATGTCAGAAGAAAGTGTGAAAAGCAGTTTTACACCTTCAACAATGTTTTTACAGTGAGCATCAGTACAATATTCAATTTGTGCTGTAAAGGCAACGTCAAAGAATTTTGGTTTTGTGATAAAATGTAAAAAGGCGTTAATGTAAATTCAAAGACCCTAGCTGGTAGTGACTGTGGAAAACCACAATGAAACTAAACTGTTGAGATTCTTGATGGTGTAAAATATCTAAACAGCAATCACGAGGATCGTATTTGTATCCTAAAGTGACCTTGACCTCTTGAGCACATTGGCTTGTTTTGTAACTGAAATCATGAAGCTTGCAAAGATGTATAAAGCCGTGTATGAGTTTCCAAAGTCAGTCCATAGTTCTGTATTAAAGCCAGCAGCTCTAGAGTATGTGTCTGTCAGCTGGACATCAAAGATTGAGGTCTCACTTCTCTGCTCTTCTGTGTTTAGGAAGGACTTCTTCATAAGCACACCACCCTGGACCACGAGAAGCTGATTTTGAGATCTCAAAATGAGTAAAATGTCCTTTTATCACAGCATCAACAAGTTAAGTCTGAACACATTTCTTACTTTCTAGCTCAGCGATTTAATATATGTGATAGAAAGCTGCACAGTAAGGATGAGCAATGTTCCTGCTGGTAAAGCAACTAAAATGTTCTTGAGGTTTAGCTGTAAGAATATGATCTACTGTTAATAATTAAGTCACTGGGAATTAAACTTCATGTTTATCCAAGCACAGGAGACTCTAGCTGTATGGCTGTGGTCACTTTAGTATTAATCCACAAAATCAGAGTATGAACAGCTTACAAGGCATCAGGTATTGAACTATGACTTTGCGCAGGCGCGTGTGCACGGATGTGGTTTCGGACAACTTTTGGGGAAGTGAATTCCCCAAGTTGGTGTTCCACTTCCCCCGACCGCTCTTCTACTTTTTCATCCCGCATTTGTCTGACATCAGCCCCTCTCCCCTCCTCGGTCCCTGCAGCCGCAGTAGGGTCTAAATCACAGATGCAGCGCGCAAACACGTTTTCACATTACAGCAGAAACCTTTTAGGAATTCGTTGCCGATCCATTTGGAGAGAGACGTACTGCGTACTGCGCGCTGTTCGACAACTCTCCGGCGCACGGACGTCCACAGCCCTCCATCAATCAATTTCTGCAGGAGGTGCGCGTGTTTTCCCGCTCTCCAAAGTGCATTATATTTCTCACGAGAATCTCATTCCTGACGCGTTTTCTCAATTATTAATGCCACTTGTCCGTAACAGAATAGGGAAGTAGGGTGCTTACCTTTACCGCTGCGCCTTCATTGACTTGACCAGCAGATCCCACTTGAGTTGAATCCTTGCCGACGTGCGCAGAGGACTGATGGTAATCTGAGCGATTTAACAGATCGGACCGCGCATCCTTCCTCCCGCACTGATGAGGAGTTACACTGGCATGATGTATGAGTCGTAATGTGAGGGGGTGGGGGGGTGGGGGGGAGTAAAAAAAAAAAAAAAAAATCAAGATGAGAGCGATGAGGAAGCAGCGCGCAGGGCTAAAAGCGAGAGAAAAAGTTGTCCTCGGAGCGAGAAAAAGTTAAGAGGCACAGAAAAAAAAAGAAAAGAAAAGAAAAAAAAGACTCCACCGCAACCGCCTACCGTCCGAAATTGGTGATGTAAGTTTACAAGAGGGATGGGACCCGAGGAGTCAGGCGAGGAGGATCGGGCAGGTGTTTGTGGGGGAGAGATCCGGGCGCAGGGAGGGATGAGAGCGCAGAGAGGAGAAGAAAGAGAGAGAAGGGGGGGGGGGGGAGCTGCCGAGGCTGAACCTCCACCTCACATCAGCCCCGACCGCGTTTAAGTTTCTATCAGCTGCAGACTGTGTTGAGCACGTGTTCCCGCGGACGCGAGACAGAAAATTGACCTGCACAGTGAGGAGACCCGCGCGAGGGGGAAATATATGTAGACGGGTGGTGGCCAGAAAAGCGGATCGATCGGGTTATAATTTTGTCCAAAGTCGAGGGGGAAAAATAAAGTTCATGGAGGAATGAAATTTGAAAACAGATGGCGAATCCCGTCGCCCTTAAATAAGATTCGATCTTTGGGAATGGAGTGTAGATAATATTTGGTTGGACGTTTGATGAAAATGACGGATTTTTCATTTTGGACAGGTGGGGGTAGACGGAGTGAAGGGAGATGGAGAAGGGTGGGTGGGTGGAGGAGGTGACAGAGGGTGGATATGATGTGTCTGGGGACAGAAACTAAACTTGGGGAGAGGAGGACTCCGGTGCCGCCGCCCCCCCTTCAGATTTCATCCAAGGATCTCATCCCCTTTCTCCATTTGCCCCGAGCGCGCACACAGGAACCCCCACCACCACCACCACCACCACCAGCACCACCACACACATATATACACACACTCCCCTCACTTTCCTCCACCTCACCCGGCAAAGAGAGAGGCGGCGGGTGGAAGGAGGAAAAGGAGAGAAAACAAGAATACCAAATAAATGAGAAATTTTCGTACAGGCCCCGCTTCCGTGCGTTCCATGCTAGCAATAACAATTAAATATCGACCGCTTTCCCGGCCGGAGAGAACCTGAGATACCCAGAGACTGCCAAGTACCGAGACCCCCCCCCCAACACCACCCTCCTCCAGCCCTCCCCATCTTCCACATATGCACTCACTCACTCACTCACTCACTCTCCTCCTTTTCTCGTCATCCCCTCCCTATACACCTCTTTTCCTTCTAATCCAAGTCCATCAGGCCAATCTCTTCTAATTTGGTGTATCTCATTTCTCTTGATTCCATCCCACAACCCATTTCAGCTCCACTTTTATCATTGCTGATTTGGGGAGGGGTGTGTGTGTGTGTGTTGGGTGAGGAGGGGTGTGTGGGTGAGGAGAGGTGGGGAAGGGACGGGAGGGGGGGGGGGGGGTGGCCTCTCGGACACACTCCCATTTACTCTCAATGCAAGAGGACTTCCTCACACCATGCATGTTAGTTTATCAAAATCAATTATGGGATTGAGATTCACGTTTGCCTGAGCAGACCGGCTACAGCTGGACTCTGACGACCCGTGTGTCACTTACAGCACATCTGGGTGTCTGCTCTTCAACACAACATGCCTACGAAGGACGCTTACTGTTGCTCAAATGCTCAAATGTGCTGTTTAAAAAGGAGCACAAATACACGAGAGGAGCGTGCTGGAAAAAAACAATATTAACATCTGCTAACTGGATTAGCAGATGACTGGATTGTGTCCCCGCTATCGCACTGTTTCCTTTCACCGTGGACGACCTAGTGCACAGATAAAGGTTGCAGAGGGCAGATCACAACCAACCAAACTACAGAAACACGACTGATGGCGTGTTCCTTTAGGTTACATGATGGTTAAAGGATGAGCTCCTGTCAGATCCACTGCTCCCCATGAAAAACCTCTTGCCTCTGTGTTTCTTTTTACGGCTTTAGTTTATAGTGGACGACTGAATTCCTGGCATTTCATTTGTAAAACCCTTCCAGGATCACTGGTGGAAGATGGCGAGCTGAGCGATAAACGTGCACATGTATTACCAGACTACATTGTTAGCTTCTTTTTGACCTTTGGCAGGATTTTTTCTGCAGGTAAGTGACTGCAACTTTTTTTTGTTTTGTTTTGTTTTTGTGGCAGTTATCTCCAAACCTGTGTGGCTCCCTGTGCAATATGATGACCTGTAATCTGGTGCTTTGGGAACAATGGAGTCTGGTGGGGGTGGGGATGGGGGGATTGGGGGGTGTTCACACTTTCCACCCAAAGACAAACAGGTAGACTCCATTCCTCTGCAACAACCTCCTTTTGTTGATTGACAGGGGCCCCTGGATTTGAGCAACTCGTGACAAGACTGCCAGAGGAGTGGCATTATGTTGGACTTATAACTCCTGAGCACGCCAATGCCAACTTTCCAAACGAATTGCACAACTATCAAAAGTTTCTCCATCATTGTCGTTTGTGTCTTCTCTCGCTCCTCTTTATATTTTTTTCCGCCTCAGAACTTCTCTCTGCTCGCACCCAAGCCATTCAATTTCTATTTATTTCACCCTCCCCACCCCTCCTCGAGCCGCCGCCCCCCAACACCTCCTCTCCTCTCGGTCTCCCCTCATCCTCCCTCTCATCTCTCCTTTTTTTCCCTCCACACCTCTCCGCATCTCCCTCGCTCGCTATTAAAACCCATTCTTCCCCTGTTGTCGCCCTAATTCTCCTCCCTCCATCCCGCCGTCTCTTCCCCTTTTTTTCCTTACATACTTCCCTCCACCTCGTTATCTCCCCCGTTTGACTTTAATTAGTTAATGCATTAATTATCTACGCCCCAATACCTGCACCATTAACATACCCTCTCCTCCCCGTGGCTCCCCTCTCTGCCTCACCCCGAGGCCTCTCTGGGCTGGAAGATGTTGTATGGACACATGCGCGCACACGCACGCACGCACGCACGGACACACAAAACCTCCCCTTTTCTTTTTCTTTTTTTTTTTTTTTTACCCCATGCCTCTTTTTCACTCTATTTCTCACTCTTCCACTCTTTGCCCCCTACCTATTTCCCCCCCCAAGTCATCTCTCTCCCCCCGTCTCTCCCTCTTCTGCCCCCCATATACTCTCCTCTTTTTCTCTCTGTGCCTTGCAGTCGCCTCTGCCGGCTGGTCTCTCTCCCCGGCGACGGAATTATGAAAAATGCGCCCATCGACAGAGCGCCTCAGCTTCGATTAGCCGAGATGGGACATGACAGGCCGCGATCAATACTTATACCGTCCTATAACGTGTCAACTAATGAATCAATCTCGGCTAAATTTTCCATTTTTCAAAAGCCGACGCGAGAGACTGGAATATCCTCTTTTGTAAAGATATTATTATCGATTTCGTCGGCAATTTGACATCGGGGGTAGTTAATTCCACTCTAGAATAAAATTGAAAACACTTGAGATTGAAGTGAGAGAGGGAGAGAGAGGGAGAGAGAGGGAGGGGAGGGAGGGGAGGGGGGAGGAGGGAGGGAGGCAAGGGCAGGCAGGAGGGGAGGGGGAGACGGCTGTTGACTTGATAAAAGAGAATGGGAAGATGGAAGGAAGGGGAAAAGGGGGTAGGAAAGAAGAGATACTACTGGTGGCGGTGCAGCGACAGCAGCAGTCTATCTATCTATCTATCTATCTATCTATCTATCTATCTATCTATCTATCTATCTATCTATCTATCTCAGAGTCAACATAAAAAGCAGAGAAGACAGTGAGAGAATACTACATGTAGACATTTAGGAGGGCGGAAAAAATAACATGCACATGACAATCTAAAAAAACCTACAACATCTATGAGGCTTACACTGCGTTACTTTTGTTTGTCTCACAGAGGCGTTGAATCAAATCATTTTTCATCTTCCTGTTTGGGATTATGTTGTTGTAATTCAGATTAGAGTTGCATAATGTGGAATTTATCCAGCTGATTACCTGTTCCTCATGGCCGATGCGAAGTTCCTAACCTCTAATTTTGCACACCTGGGGGTAAAGAGGGCTGAGATGTAGTGTGCAAAGATGATTTAATATTCCATAGCTCTGATAAGATTTGTCGTGTTAACAATGTAGACGATCTCCCTCCTCCCAGAGCCCATGTATCAGAGACATGTATCGCAAATTGCAAATTGTTCCCCTCCGATTGCACAATATAGCGGGATGTTTGTCCGCTTTACAAACTGCACATCCTTAGTTAAAATACTTTTCACAGTTCGCTTTGTATTATGTTTTGAACATTTTCGATCCTTTTGCTAGGTAAAATAACCGTTAGCTAGCCACATGGTAACGTTACATCACTACAGCCCTTTTTTACACTCCAAGGGCTGCAAAAAAATGAAAGTGACTGACGTCCACCGTCTACTAAAAGCGAGCAATAGGCTAAAGCTTCGACCTCATTGCTCGATAAGAGATTTAAATAACAAATCAGAGAGAAGGCTGACTGGTTCAACTTCTGTTATGTGTTAAGGAAGGTGTAGTTTGTAGTCCATTTCTGTACATCCGGTTCCTGCATCTCAAATTCTGAGTTTTTTAAATTGTTTTTTGGTCAAATGCCTGAAATAAGGCCTGGAGTTACCGCAGACTTAAGATATTAACATATTGTTTTCTACGACGTAAATTACATCATCAAATGCCCCACAATTTTGTTATAAAGAGCTTATGCGTCTTAAAAATGGCAATTGCTGACAAATGGCTAAATGACACTACAAACGTCACACCAAACACAGAGACTCATCTACTCACTAGTCCGTCTTTACAGGCCGAACTTTACAACAAATGTTCAATTTATAGAAAACGTTTATAGTAATTGTGTAGTAAGATGCTTGGCGGTGGTGACATTTAAGTCATGCAACCACAGTGTAGTCTGTTTACAGCCTAACATTAGCTTTTTACTTCTAGCGATTTAATTTACGCTTCAAAAATCACAAAAGTGGTGTTCATCTGCTGAACAAAACGTGTAAGTATCATCAACTTGTGTTTGCCACAGAGATTATTTTCGGTGACATTCCAAAATCCAATTCAAAATTCTCTTTTTGTCGAGGGAACAGGGGCTAATGTCCCGGTAAGCCTACAAAAATACGTCATCGCTACACCAGTTGAGTTGGCTCCGGAAGCAGGAAGGTGTGTAGTTTGCAAAGCGGATTTACATCGCACTCCATTGTGCACGTGGGGAGTTACCTTCCTCTTCTTCTTCGTCTTCTTCTTCTTCCCTGTGTTTATTGGTGGCCCACAAACCAACTTTAGAGGTGCATACTGCCACCTACTGCATCAAAGTGAGTAGACCCGATATGTCCCAATATCATGCATCATTAATTAAGATAAACACAAAATATATGGAGCTTTTGTTCTATCCAACCAACTCTAGCCTGGATTTCTGTCATGAAAGTGGTGTTTTTGCCATTGGTCTAGAACGATCAACGATAAGTGAAAAGCTTAAAAATGTCCTCAGTAGAACAGAAGTTACATTTCGGCGTTCGGTCACACGGTCGTCTATTAAACCAAAAGGAGGTTGGTGAAATAGAAATACGTTGAGATAACTTTTACATGAAATGAACGAACCTCAAGTTATGACAACATCGCCGTCTGTGTTTCCTGTGCGCGTACGCGCACATGCCTGAATGTGTGTGTGTCAGTAAGCGACGGAGAGAGAGAGAGAGGCAGAGAGTCAGCATGTGTGTCAGAGTGAAATATAGATGGAGGAGGCCGGTGTGTGTGAGGGTCAGCGAGGTGCAGTGTAACTGTCGACAATCACAGCCTTATTTACCTGTCAAAAACACTATCATCCCACACAGCCCCAGCCAAGCAATTTCTCCTGTCTCTTCCTCCCTCGCTCTCTTTCTCTCCCTCACCCTCTCTCTCTCTGACTCCAATTACAACCTAGAGGGCTATTTCTCTCCAGGACAAAAACACTCCCCACAAGCCCTCCCTCTCCTTTCCGATAGCCCCTTCTCCTCTCCCCGTCGTTTTCTACCCTTCCCTCTCTTTTTTCCCACTCTCACCCGTTCCTTTCCTCTGCTGAGAGTTGGAGAGTGGAAATGAACAAGCTGTAAACACACACCACTTATCACAGTGTATGCTGTTGTGTATTTGTTTTGGCGAGAGCCGGCGAGGTTGAAGGCTGTGGTATATGAGGCCAGAGGTGTGGGCTACTGTACCAGACGGAGAGACGTGAAATAAAGATGCACTGCAGGTTGAAAGGCAGTTTGATCAGTGCACTGTGGAGAGCAAGTCTGGTGTTGTCTGCTCTCTTATACTGTGTGTGAGGCCCCGCTGTCCTCAAAGGATGCTGCTGTCAATATTCCATACTTTTCTTATTACAACAAATCCCACATAAAAAACCACCAACTATCAATGAAGAAGAATTGTCTGTGTAGCCAAAGCCTGATACACACACATTTGTTATAGTTATCACGAGTCTGACCACAACTGTCCTCTGCGCCTGCACCACATTTCTTTGACTGGATGACACACTACATTTATGAACCGCGCTGGAAAGGCAGGGAAGTGGTCGGGTTGGACGGCTGGCGTACAAAGTCCAGGACTTTCACACCAGAATCCTGGGTTCCCATCCAGTCGGTGGTTAGGTTTAGGCGACAAAAACACTTGAGTTAAGGGAAAGAAAATATCATTAATAAAAACAGACTTTCTGATATTAAACGCATGCCATCACAAAAAAAAAATCATGCTTTCAGATACATTTTGTTTCTATTCACGAACTGCTGTGATGCAGGGCTGGCGAGACACACCGCTGACACCACTGATCCCACCCCAGTGCCACAAATAATCACAAGAGCAACAAATGTGTATTAAACTTCTGCTGAAAATTGTCTCAAACAAATGAGCTATTTATTCATGTTTGAATAAAGTATACCTACAGTTCCCAGTGGAAATTACTGAGCCTCTTTATAAAAATAAACATTTGTGTTGCTGGTTAAGGTTTACATTGTGGGCATCAAGAGGAGCGCACAGACAGAAAGTATTAAAATATGGAAGAAAACATTGTCAGTTTCGTGGGATTTGTTGATGTGAAGAGCAGGATCCTTTTAACACAAGTCCCGATATATTTATTATATTAGTTTAGTTAGATCCAGTGGAAATCAGAAAACTTAAATCTCATTATTATACATTTTTAAATGACATATCTGAGACTGTTCTGAGAAGTATGCCTTGACTGTTCAGTCAAAGGCAGCCGGTGCCTGATTTTAACACAGTATGTAATTCCTCCTGCTAGAGTTCTCTCAATCAAAACAATGAAAACGAAAGAAGCAGCTTGATGACGTTGCTTAGTACCGTGCAGGGTCATGGGAGCTGTTGATACAAAAGCACCATTGCCCATGAAAATCTACCTGATGCGACTCGGGCAGAAATGTTTGCGGATGAGCTAATGTTTTTAAAGTTTTATTCATGACACGTTTACCCATGGCTTCCTGCTCCACTCTGTGACGTGTCATCTGATTTTTTTCCCTGGAAGTTGTAGAGCCAGAGGACCAAATAAACTCCATCTTTACCACGAATAAGATCACGGATTTCCCTGCGTTTGAAAACGGTTCAAACAAAATCTATAGGTCAAGTGGATTTTGGAGCTTATCATGCAGACATTTTTATGAATTATACGTTTGACACAGAAAAACCGTCAGTAAGCATTTCACTGGGATGCCTGTGGGTCAGTAAAAGAACGTGATCTCAGTTCAAAGAGCACAGTGATGGATACTTTGAGCATGGCGCTGTCCACAGTGATGGTGCTAAAGTTGTCTTCCCTTTAAAGTGACGTCTTATACATTTTGATTGATAAGACATTGGTTTGTTGAGTGAATTTTGCAGGATTTTGCCAGTACTTATCTCTCTATTAACTAACATACCAGACAGATTATTGAGTACGATAACAGGTTGAATGACAGACGGTGACAGACTGGAATGACTGCTGTGGAAAGCCACTCAGAGGAATTTTTGCTGATGCACGGCTGTGGCGGATACTTGGGTGGCCTTTTATTTCCCGAACTGATTCTTGATGCCTGTGACTGAAACATACACATGTCCACACACACACACACACGCACACACGGAGACACACACTCAGCCTGATAGCAGTCTGCTGTCCGTCTTCGAGACTGGCTCTGTGAAAAGGCCATCTGACAAAGCCATTAACAGGGCGGTGTAATACCTGTGTCTGTAGCGAGCTGAGTGACACAAAAAGACATTTATGGGCACTGCCATGACAGGAGAAGCACTGTGACATCTGACTGAGTGACTGACTGGATTGCAAGCTGGCTGACAGATGAAGGCAGGCAGACACACCAACACCATCGAGACGGTGATGGAGACGAGAGACGGGACACGAATCATGTCAGAGAGCAAAGGAGGAGTCACGCGTTCTACAAGACCGTCTGATAGCTACGCAGGGGACTATGTCAGCATAATTTCACTCATTGTATTGACACTTTAGCGCCAAAGTTTTTGAAATTGATCAAAATGGGCCAAGATTTTAGACAACTAGGGTCAAATTTGAGCGCGCAAGTTGTGAAGCTGACGGACCGCTGCGGGCTGTATCTTGAATTTTTCACCAAAAAATGAGTTTTTATCATCGGTAAGTGTAGCATCTGCTGTAAATTATGGGGAGTTGAGGTGTCATTTTTTGGATTTAGCCGAAGAATGAACACAAAAAAACCTAAAAGAGAGAAGAGAGTTATAGACAATAAGACAAAAAGAAAGTAAGCGCAGAAATGTAAAGTGGGAGACAGAGACAAAGCGTGAGACCAAGAGAGAAAGAGAAGAATGATGTTGAATTGAGTGTGTGTGTGTGTGTGTGTGTGTGTGTGTGTGTGTGTGTGTGTGTGTGTGTGTGTGTGTGTGTGTAGAGTGTGTGCAGCAAGGGCAGCAGGCAGAGGCAGCTAAGCAGAACCAGCCAGCCCTCACAAACCAATCAGGCCTTCATTAGGCTGGGCGGGAGGGATCGATGGCCAGCCCGCATCAATTAAACAGCACCCGCACCACACTATATATACACACACACACATGCACCTATTCTATACACTGCCACCACATACATACACTATTCACACACACACCTATTATGTTGCAGCAACACTAAACACACATATGTAGCATGCACAAATATACTAGACACGAGCAGAAAACATGCAAAACACAAGAAAACTACATATAACTGCATGTTTTATTACCGTAATGTGTCCAAACTGAAAAAATAGGATAAATAACTGTGCTCTTCTTCCTACACTGGACCCCACTCTCGCTAATATGAGCAATAGCTAAGACATTTACTGCTTTTCAAAGCCATCAAATTAATTTCTCTAGTTTTTTCTTAATGCGCCTACAAGATAAAGGTTATTGGTGTTAATGAGGGCTCTCACAAATCCTGTGACTTGACAAGCAGATCAAATCGCAGTCAAGAAGAACTCAAAATCATTAAAAAAGAATTCCTGCCTTTAAAATAAAGAAAATAAAAAAAAAAAACATGTGTGCACTTCTAAAGGCGTTCTTCAAACCGCAATCACGCTGTAAACTGTCCAGTCGCTCTTTTCAACCCCGACATACACTCACAACATCGATAACACCCAATTACACACAAGCTCACACATGGTGGGCCTTGAAAACACACAATTACATGCGCTCCGGACACACTTTTTATTAACACTCAATTACACACACGCATAAATCACTGACGAGCCGTGCACCCGCGAGAGCGTAACTGGGGACCGCCGTGTGAGGGATGGATCATTTTCTTTTTGCCACTGCTTTTCACGAAAGGCCAAAAATTATTTAACGGGTACGGACGGAACAGGGTATGCTGTAGCTTGTTTCACAGTGAATGGACACTGTATGGCATGAGTGAGTCTGCAACCCTTAATATGTCCTTTTCTATATAGTTAGTTCTTGGTTTTCAGAGGCACATGTAGAACCACTGATATCTAACAAGCAAGAGTCAGTCTCAAACACAATGCCAATTAGTCGGATGTGTTTTCAGTGTCCGAGTACCAAAGTTCAGTCTGCTGGAAGATCACCTTCCAGAAAAAAATCCAAACAACAGTGTGACCTCACAGCGAGAAAGTGTTTGGTTTCAATCTCTGGTGGAGTTTATTTGTTATCCCCATGTTGCATCATGGGATTCCTCTCGGTGCCACAATTTCCTCCAACGACTCAAAGGTATTAAGGTCAGGTGAAAAGAGTCTCTAAAACTGCCCATACAGGCTCTCTGTCAATAGTGGGACGCACGCTGACATAGATCAGGACGATTTATACATAATAATAATAATAATACATAATGTAACAAGAGATGCAAGTCGCAATTTTTTCATCAACGATCTTAATCTGCCAATTACTTTCATGATCAATCAAAAATGGTTTAGTCTATAAAATGTAAAAAACTAAAACTGAAAAATCACAATTCCACAGATCCCAAAGTGACGTCTTCAAACTGCTTCTTTTGTGCAACCAACAGTCCCAAACCACAAATCCTTACATTTACTGGAACCGGCAAATGTTTGACATTTTGGTTGAAAAATGAGCGAAAGGAGTAATCGGTTAATTAAAATACCGGTCTATGATAGTATAAAATGTATGATAGTCTGTATATCCACTTCAGCATGCCGTGATACTCAGAATAAAATCTGATGTGTTGTATATTGTAGTGCATGATACTGAATGTGAAGCATTTTTAGACGCAAACCAACAAACTTCAATCCAGCTGTTTACAACAGTATCAAAGATCTGATCTGTAATTCATAGTAAACACAAGTGTAGCAACACCTCCTATATGTTTAGGTTTGCTTATATTTGTAAGCTTTGTATGCCTACATGTGTGTCATCCTATGAATGTGTCCTCTGCACAGTTTTTAAATACTGTGATATGGGAGCTACTGAAAACTGGAGTCAAATTCAATGTTACGTGTTAACATTCTTGGCCAGCAAAGTTGATTTTGAATCCTACTTTCAACTTCAGATGGATCAAAAGGTCATGAAATACACAGATAAACCAATGGCTCTGAGTTTACAATGTTTTCTGACAGTCCAGTCAAAGGCCCAGTTCACCTGACTTGTACAGACATTCATGGCGATGATAGGAGTACATCAACATTGCAGTCTTCTGTCTATTTTTCAACAAACCATAATAAGACAGGCCCACAAAAAAATCCTCTCAGACCCAACTAATGCTCTTCACACTGAGTCTTAGCTACTTCTCTCAAGCTGACGGTTGGGTTCACCTAAGCAGGCAGAAACATCTGTTTGCTGCATCTATCTTTCTTGTTGTTGATCACTGTTATATATTGTAATACTGTGTAAGGGCACCTTTTTTCCTATGCAGATGAGCTTGAGCAATAGATGAACATATTTGTTGTTTTTTCACTGATGTTTTGCTGTGACACTGAAATGTCCAAGCCCAATTTTCCTTTGGTATGATATGTGAAGATATATATGACAGGATTTGCTGTTAATATCTTATCTTGATGATGATCTGTTTACATGAATGGTGTGCGAACTGCAGAAATAAACCCCTATACTTACAATCATAAGAAAAAACTAAAGAAAGAAGACATCAAAATGCAAACATATATGTGACTAGCCCTGTAATTCACATGGTCAAACATGAGGCTTTTAAGGCAATGAAACAAAGGTAAAATCTGTAACTGGCTATTACAGATATCACCATCTAATATCAATAATGGACGACAAAGTACAATTTTTTTTTTTTTAGATCTAAGGAGTTGTTGCATTTTTACATAACAATATACCGCCATGGAGGAAGTCCTCCTCAAAATCCTCAACTGACTTCAGCTCATTTTACATTTATTACGGTAATCCTATGTTAAGAGCACAACCTCCAAGTGTATTACAAACAAAAATCAATTATGAATATTGCAAAATTGTCTTCGTGTTGAATTTAAACCTGCTCAAGATAAAAAAAAAAAAAAAGAAAAGAAAAAAAAAGAAGAAGCCTGGTTTATCTAGAATGTGTGTGTTCTTCGTCTGAAACTTTCAACCACCGGGCAGAGATAAGGTGTGACCGATGGACTGACACAAGTTTCCCCCTAAATACCGGCTGCGCTGCGGCAAAAGCAGCGTGGTGAAAAATATTCAAGTCCAAAATAAATGTGTCTGTATTGGGCGATTACCGGGCCACGCTTCCTGAGCCCCGCGCGTCACCTGCTCGCCGTGGCATTGACACGTCAGTCTCCCGCAGCTAACGCAATGTGACAGTGTTGAGATTATAATATCTGGCCCGTATTACCGGGCATTAACGCCATTACCGCGCCCCGCCCGCTCAGGTGGGCCACTCCGGGACTGAGAGGGAGAAAAGAGAGGGAGAGGGATCAGGAAATTGAGAGAAGACGGTGTGTAAAAAGGAGGGAGGAGAACGATGAGGCAGATGAATGAATTTGAGATAAATGGGAGACGCAGTTTAGCTCCAGTAAAAAGGCCTGTACAGGTGTGGAGAGGGGGTATAAACATCTGACAATCAAGCGGGAGAGATGGGGCTGTTTCTGTCTGATTTTATGGCTTTTTTGCGGGAGGATGCGTTCAAGGAGGAACTGGGGCTTATTGTGCTGTGGCATGTAAACCATCCACTGAATAATGATGATGAAAAATCTGCCATCCACATCACCGGAGTACAAGTGTGCACCCCTCATGACAAAGGAGCGGCTGCTGTGTGATATAATAACAAAGAAAAGGGGTAAGAGGGGGCAGCCCAATTGGATAAAGCTATTCTAATAATGAACAGCTGAACAAGCACCATCACTTCACATGATTTAATGTTTACACCGTGCCACGCCTGGTTTCATATCGCTTTCCCAGGGCCTTCATTTGTTTCATCCAAAAGAAAACACTTCTATTCCACAGCCTTGTTGTTTTAATTAGGGAAATTAATAAATAAGAATAAATTAATGTGGCCTCCTCGCCTCCTCCTGTACCCCCCAGAAGGGTGGCAGGCACCATCGCCTGCCTCCCTGCTCGCTCGCCTGCATGGGATGTATTTGCGTGCCATAATTAACGCTTAATAAGTAAGTGATTCATTATGATTAGCGTGCGGATTCGCCGTAATGGCCCCTCTCTGTGCTAGCAATCAACCTCACTCTGTTTATCCACGCAGAAGCCCCCCTGATCCATCTCTGTCTGCGCTCCCCCAATCTACATCTCCGCCACTGTGCTCCATTCCTCTGGTCCTGATGCGGGGCCATTTGTTGGGCTGCTGCTGCTGCTGCTGGTGGATTGCTCTCTATCAATCTGAGTGTCATTAGGGAAGCTGAGGAGGAGAAAGGGGCCTCATTGTCATCAAAACTGGGGGGAATGTCACGAGACATGAGGATCGCTCATTTCGGAGAAGGAATTAATATGTTTTGCGAAGTTGGTGCTTCATGTGTCCAAGGATCGCTCGTTATCACTCGTCGCATGAAGTATGTTGATGGGTGCTTAGAAGAAACCCCAAGAGTGTGGGGATATTAATTCATTATAGTTGTAATTTTTGGAGTAGGGGGATGCTAAAGTACTGCGACTCTTGTAATGTGATAGAAACACATTTAGTTAAAGTCTCCTGGGGGTGGTTTGTTTATTGTTTTGCATTCACTTATACCCCCATGAGGGTGGTGTTAAATGCTCCAGTGGTGGAGTAATCCAAATGAGCGCCGCTTGTGATGACACCAGAGGCCTTTTCGACAGCAACCACTGATGATGGAGGGAGTGGAGTGAGAGCTTTCTCAGAAAACAAACTAGTTATAAAGATGTGTGTTAATACCACGAATTCAGCAAAATGATTCTGTGCCAGTAAACAGTTTTAGAATTCAAGCAATGGCGGCTGGTTGATGGATAAAGAAAAAATAACATCTTCACTGAATAAGATTTTGAAAAACTACTTTAGTATATAGATTTTTTTAATTAAAAAGGTAAATGGGGAGTAAAACAAAAATGTAGATTAAAAATGTTTTATGTTGCCTTTAATCTTTGCCTATTGACTCTAGTTTTAAGTTGTACATAGACAGTTTGCTCGTCTTCAGTACAAGAAATAGGAGGTTGTTGGATGCATTTTTCGGGGGACAGCAAGAGCAGGGCTAAAAATTGTGTAGTGCGAAGATTAGTCTATCTAAATACATTACTTTCAAGCCATATGTACACTGAATTTATCTATCCTTTACATTCTGGCTGTGAGGAGTTACCTGGTGTGACCCCAGTGTAAAGACAAGGATATGCTTTCACAACATGTTGTCCGACCACATCTGAAGCAAAGTGTTAAATCCTGTTCCAAAGGGCCGCACTTAAAGGCCATCGGGGAATTTTCAGTTTGGAAAGTTACAGAAATTGGCAGACACATTGCCCCCAATTCAGATGTCAGAAAGTTGTTGATGAGATCGAGAACAAAAAGAAATCCATCATCCAAAGTTTAGCAGAAGCCAATGCGGGGCTGCAGAAATCTGAGTTGCTCATATCAAGTGGCTATCTCTTAAATGTAGTCTTTTTCATGTGTGTCTACAGACAGCGTTTCCTTGCTGAGCTTCAGTGGATGAACACTGTTGATTTCTTCCCTTACCTTTTAGATTGGAGTTGCACTAAGATGGTATTGCTTCACAGAACAGACAGGAGAGACCAAGACTCTTTTGAAGTACATATTGGCATGCAAGTATTGTTTTAGGGCAGACTTAGAAAATGTGAAACTAGTCAAGACAAAAACATTTTATTTATTTAGTTTGAAATCGCGAATGTGACTCAAAGGCCTTCAGAATCTCTAGAACATATGTCAACCTCAATCCTTAGATCCTTGATTCGGGAGACTGTCCTTCTAACAAAAAAGACAGCATCATTTTCAACAAATTCCCAACAATGACATTGGTTTATGTTAAAGTGACAAAGACAGCGCTGTAGGAATTATATCTCTCTAGTCCAAAGAAAACAGCGTGAGATTGTTACTGATCCCCAAAAGGTTGGCCTTTGACGTGGGATCCTACTGCTCGTTTCTGATTTCCTGCCAGTTGGGGTGTTTCATCTGAAAATGCCTGTGTGTTAATTCATGAGGGCAATTACTAAAGATGTATTTTGCTGTTAAATTTGGAGGAGCCTTTAGGATTTGGATATAACCAGTCCTTTATTATTCAGGTCTCACGCCACTTTGTAGACACATGCATGCAGGCAAACATGCAGGAATGTGCATACACCTGAAGATCAACTCAGTGAGCTTTCTCACCAACAACTCTGCCTGACAGCAGCTTGCTTGAGCCATTTTGCACCATGTGAGAAAGGTTCGCACTTTCTCTCAGCCCCCCCACCCCCCATACCTCCTAGAATGTTCATTGCCCAGAAAATAATTTCTCTAGTCATTTCAGCGCCTTTGTGAGCGGCAATCAATTTCTCTTCTCTTCATGATGGTCCCGCGTGTGGGCACAGAAGTTTGACCTTCTCTAAAAGATCTATCAATTTATCCGTCCATCCTGCAACCTATCCATTAATGTTTTCATCTTCCCCTGTTGTCTTTTTTTTTCTTCTCTCCGGCTGCTGACTGTTGGGTGGTAAAGTGGCTTTAAGCTTATGTGCTCTTCAAGACCTAGTGGGTGTCTGTTTGTGCAATTATACCTCAGTCCAAGAGCTGGACCAAAATCAGCCAGTGGAGAAAATGATGGTAATTTGGACTGAGGAGAATATGCACTTGAGACAAAGGGAAGGGAAGCCCATTTTAAGCATGGTGACGACTGTGAATTCTGGGAGGGGATGGGGTCGGGCTAAGGCTAAATGACATATCACATTACCAGCTAGGGGTCAACCAATTTCTCCCAATCTACTACCAGCATTTCTGCCCTAACAGCTCTGTTAAAAGCAAACCTATTGTTTATTTGTCTGTCTGTAAATTCCGCCTCTTTTTCTGTTCCTATATTCGGTTCTCCAGGGGTGGGGGGCAATCATTTTTGGTGGTGACTGAAAATAACTGTACTGGTAATTGGACTTAGGCCAAATATCTGGGCCAAATATCTGTTGACAGGCACTAAAAATTGTTTGTTATGTAATTTTAACTCCTACAGAGTAACAGGCAATGAACTAGCTGAGGGCCAACATGGTAAGCTGTTGTTTAGGCGATTTGTGAATTGAGCACTCTCTACTTTACTGTGACTCTGCATGTTAATCCATGCTGCAATTGGTATTGAGGTAACATACAGAGTGCTGAGATCACTCACAGTATTTGTTGCTGTGAGTTCTGACATTTTGATAATTACTCATCACCATGACTAGACCAATAAAAGAGTGACGGCTAATACTATTTGGTCAGTACCGAGGTATTGATAAGCTCCCGGACGAACTGTGCTCTTACCGGTATTTACATAATGTTAATTCATTCCAACATACTGACATTTTCAAACTAGGCATTTACATTTGCCATTGAGTGACTATGTGTTTCATTCTATACTCTACTGAAATGTATTCTCTATTGCTAGACGAGGAAAAAAGATGCAGGTAAAAACACCAATGTCACAGGGCTGTTATCAAGTTTATTGGAAAAGATTTCCAGTCTTTCACTACAGTGCTGTGCAGCTGTTTTACATTATCAGGAGTTTACGGCCTACACAAAATAACAGCCTACTAATGTTGATCATTGTTTTCCAAGACGTTGATTTCTCTTACATTAGTTTTATATGTTGGGAGGCAGCAAGTGATAACACACGCGCTTAATGTAAAAGTATTATAACAATAATTATAATGAAAATGTAGACATGCAGAGAAATATAGACAATTGATGTATCGAGAATCATTGTACATTCGAATCACGGACAAGTGAATTGTAATCAAATCGAATCATGAGGCCAATAAAGATTCACACCTCTACTTATTATGGGTGTTTTCTCTGGCTGAGAACATACTACCACTAAGAAATACTGACAAATTTATCAGTAGATGTATGTCATCTATGAGCACATAATGATGTAGTCTAAAAGGCTGCACCTTGCTTTCTGTGTCAGTCCCTCTGGGAGAGAGCTGACAACATAAGGAGGTTCCAGGCTCTGTGAGAGGGGTCATGACCCCAGGAAGTAAAACCAGGTTAGGAAATAGTGACAACTGCCTCCTCTCTTCCTGTCTGGAACATAAAGCCAGACAGATAAATGCTCCAGACCTGTATTAAAGAAGTTTGTTTTAGGCAGAGTCTGTGTTAGGTTCAAAAGAGACAAAATTGCGTTAATTGTTAAAGTGTTCCTCTCTTTATAATGCCGACGTAATCCTTTTAAACTGGTGCTGTTTAATCTTTGCTTTTTGTCTCTGCTGGACTGTCAGCTAAAGAGAACTTTGGCTCTGCAGAGCTTCTCTCTATGGGCCTATTCTGCTGTATCCTCTACATCTCACTGATCCCTTTCTCTTTTCCTCTCTCCCCCCCGCTAACCCTTTTCTCCTCTCGTCCCCTCCACCTACCCACAGCCTTTCCATTCTCATCTCTCTCCCTCACGTGTTTTCTCTTTCCCTCATTCACACTCCTCTCTCTGTCCCTTCCAATCTCTCTCCTCCTCGCGCTCCCCCTCTCGCTAGCTCGCAGGACAGTATTATATATTCCAGTCTCATGCTTTGCATGATTTGGGCAATAGATGAAGCCATATCCCTCTCTCCTCTTCGGGCTCTCCCCTCCCTCTCTCTCTCGCCTTGTTGTTTAATGTTTCAATTTGGAGGAAGCAAACATTCAATCAGACAGATTAACTGTTTAATGCATGTCATCAGTCAAACTGTCTACGAGAGGGGGGCCCCTCGGCCTGGCGCTGCCTCCCCCCCCCCAACTGCCGCTACGTCCTTCTCACTCCCCTGCTCTCCACGCGCACACTGTCTACTCTCATATAGACAGGCCCATCCAGGCTCGAGCCGAGTCGCAGAGGCGTCTGTGCGCATACACACACACACACAAACAAACACATGCACACGAGTGGAAAACCACATATATTTACTCTTGCACACACACATCCACAAACACAGATTTATACTTGAATTGTGCATGTGTGGACACACAGTTATATGCAGGATCATACACTCAAGACAGCCATATGCATGAAAAACCTCATTCTACAAGCCATTTAAATATAGTTTGAACAAAGAAGAAAATGCACTGGGACACCTGCTACCAAAACAGAAAATGTGTGCCTGTTTCTAAGGTCCGCGGATTACACGAGACATTCCATGTAATTCCAATGGCACATATACTGATGTGCTAAAGGACACATCCTCTGATTCACTTACAACGATTGTGAAACTGCTTTACACAATTAAGTCATGCTCTCTTAACAGACAACACACATGCTCACACATACATTCTCTTTAACCCTCACACACACACACACACACATCCCACAGGCCAGTGGATAGGGAAATCAAAGTGACACGGAGGTAGAGCAAGGGGGAGTGAGAGATTAGAGGAAATGAAAAGAGTAAAGAGGAAAGAGGGAAAGAGGGAATGGGAGGCTGAGCGTGCTGCAGATGGAGTAGACTGTAAAATAGGGAGTGACGCTCACACTGAGTTTATACATGATACTGTATGAATTCTCAATGAGGATGTACAGAATGACATTTATGATAACAGCCCGGAACATGATGGAGTTATCACGTCGACACATCTACACGTCTATGGTAACACTTTCTATAAAGCCCATAGCTGTAATGCATTTTAACACATTATGAACATACTTACAATGCATTACAATGCACCTATAGCACTGTATAATCATAGTTATATTAACTTATGAATATGCATCATGATTTACAGCAATTATCATAAGTCAATATGATGCCGGTGTCTTTAATGCAATAAAAACGTATTTGAAATACATTTTACTGTGCCCATAATTACAATCTATCATAAATATTCAGAAAGCTTTATAACAATAACCATATGTCACAAGCATTTTATGATGCAAAGTATCAATACTTCATAATTGCTGGTTATACTAAGGATCATCGTGTCATGAAATTATCATAGCTGTAATGTGACTGTGATTATAATATGACTATAAGTTACAATAGGTGGCAATTGGGTGCTTTAAGTAATGAAATCCCTGTGTTACAGGCAGATGTAATACATGACAAGCTGGTAATAAGTTACTATATGTAGCCATTGTTTTCTTTAAGTAAAGTCGAACAGAATAGATTAAGTCAATGCAGGAACAGCATACAAAACATATTAATTTATTTAATTTTAAACAGGCACTGACATATACAAATGTATATAGATGTGGTATGATAATGAGTTATGATTAATGTTATAACGCATTATACTCACGTTCATAATGCCTTATAATGCATTTTATACATGGACTTAAGTGTTAATACTTAATACTGGACTGTATGGATTATGAGTTTACAACATATTTATCCAACAATAATCCAAACATAATCAGCCTTATTAGCTTGCATATGTACACCTGAAACATATTTAAGGACCGGTGTCAGCAACAACATAAATCTGACTATGACTGCTGATTTTGCCTTTACCGCCGCCAATGTGGTGTGCTGTCCTTTGATGTTATATTTGTGCCTGTATTGATTTCAACTTGTCTTTTTATTGCTTTTTAAAACATGTTGCCAAAAGAATGCAGTTGAAAGCTGACTGACAAACACTGGCCAGTTTACAATTACACTGATTGATATGCATTTCCTTAATAAACAAATGAAATAAAAAGATCAGATATACTGCATAAATTAAAAAACATATATGCACTAAGTCAGCGCTTTACATCCACCAGTGATGTAGACTGAAGAGTTAGGTGAAAGTGAAAGTTAAAGCTACATCCTTGAAAACCATAAAAAATTTAAAACATTTTGTCTCAACTTGGCCTTTTTTTTCTCAGTGTTCACTCGAGTGAAAGAAGAGCTAGACGTACCGATCGTTAAAAATAAAGAATTGTATGTGATGGCTGCAGATATCTGGACCATATAATAGTAGTGTTAACACTGTTCATGGGCTCATACGCTGTAAAGCTTCACATGCCAAAAACCAAGAGGGCTCTACTAAAGTGTAACAACCTTATAGGGCTGCTGACCAGCCGCTTCACACACTGCCTCCCTCCATCATTTTCTTCTCCATCCCTCTTTGTTTTACTCTCCCTCTCATTCATTTTTATTTTATCTCCCGGTGCTGTGGAGCATCTCGTGTATCTCCCTCTCTCCCCCACTCTCTGACCACAGCGCAGAGGGTGGCCAAACCTGGTAAGTATTGACAGGGAGCTCCAGTGACACGGAGAGAGCCAGTCAATGCCCAGACACCCAGGGCAGGGGTCAATGACAAAAGGTAGGCCGCCTGGAAAGAGGGAGCTCGGAGAGGAGGGAGAGAGATGAAGAAAGAGCAGGGGGAGGCAGTTGATAGATGGCGAGGCACAAGAGATATGCGGCGAGATAGTATAACTTTGAGGCAAGATAAATACAAGGTGAAAGAAAAAGAAGCACGGAGGAACAAAGACAGATAAAGACGAGAGAATAAATGATGAAACAGGGGTTTATATATTTCAAACAATACAATACTTAATGATGGTTTGGCACTCAGCTAATGGTAAGGTAGAAGAGATCAGCGCCATGGATCAAACTAATGTGAACAATGGTGGAAAACCGTTAAAGATACCAAAAATTTTAAAATACATATTTAACTGTAATGCTAATCATCCAAATAGATTGTTTTGAAGCGAGTTGCAGAGTTTTGGAGATATCGGCCGTAGAGATGTCTGCCTTCTCTTGAATATAATGGAACTAGATGGTTCTCAAAAAACAATACAAACAACAATACAAAAACTCAACAGCAATGTCCCTTTTCCAGAAATTATGACTTGGATACTCAAGATAGTCCACATACCTTGATGAGAGGAGTTCATGTAGGAACAGTTTTTAAAAAAAAAAAAAAATGAACAACATTTACAAACTGTATCATATTAATGGCATCCTCCTTGGTTGAGCTGTAATGTCAGCTAGTTTAGTCCATGCGTGGATGCACGCTTCCCTTCTGGGTGGTGATAGGGTTGTAGAAAGACAGTTCCTAACAAACATTATGGTTGCCATCGAGTTTAATTATTTTCTAGAGGAGGCAGACATCTGTGCAGGTGATATCGCTAAATCTAGATGGATAAATAGCACTACAGGTAAGGTGATTTGGGGGTGAACTGTGCCTTTAAAACAAAGTAATAGCAGACAATCAGTTAAATTCTAAAAAGTGCGACTGGAAACTGGAGAAGGCAACGTGTATGTTCAAGAGTGAGATTGACATGAACGCTCCTCTGAGACTGCGGACGGGACAAGTGAGATAGGACGCTAGACTAGGATTAACAGACCTGTACCAGCGCGCACACACACACACACACACACGGAGGCACACAGCGCGTTTGTGTATTGACACAGAGAGAGAGTGTCAGTATGTATTGAACGGCGGGCGGTAAGTGAACCCTCCTCTCCCGCCCATCCCCTCCTCCATCCCTCCTTCTCTCTATCGGATATCAGTCCCTTCTCCTCTAATCATTTCCTTCCTTTTGGCCCTCTCTTCTTTCTAATGCAATTATCCCTCATTCCTCCTTTCCTTCCTCTTTCGGTCGCCATCCCTCTGTTTCTGCCACTTCCATCCTTCTCTTCCCATTGGTACTTTACTGTTTTACTTTGTAGGATTTTAGATTTTTTTTTTCATGTTCTGGCTGACAACACAGTGTCTACCATTGTCAGTTGTGCTTATTGTTCCTCCGTGTTTGCTCTTACCTGGCTCCCTCTCCTTTGTTTTGATCTTTAGTGATCAGTCTCCCGTAGCCTCGGTGTGTGACAAAAAGGTTCTCATTAATCAATATCACTCTCCAAATGTGATAACATTCTTCTCCGAGCCTCTGCAATATGGCGAAGAGGAACATACATAACACTTGTGAACAAATACAGGGGATGGAAAAAATAAGAACCACTTCATCATCAAAGCCTCTAACAGTAGATTACATTAGGTTGCCTGGCCATTGGTAGTATTTGCCAAAGCTTCATATCCATCCAAAGGGTCATATCCATTTCATTTCACCTTATTGCTACCATTCCTATTTGTCGATTTGGCAAATCTTGTTCAAATTTTCCTCAAGAGAAATTACATATTTTTGCATTTTTTTCCATAAATACACTTACAACACATAATTCTTTTTTTTTTTTTACATACATACAAAACAAATTTCTCAGCTCTGTTAGTTGCCTCGTGTTACTTTAAAAACTCACAGACAAGTGTTAATTGCCAGACTTGTTTTACAGCAGAAGATATCTGCTAATTGGCGTTGTATTTAACATGATACACCTTTGTGGCAGTGTTTGTAATTGTGATGAAGTAGGTTAAAAGTTAAATTGTATTCCGTAATTAGTTTATGCTACTTTGCCTGAATCCTGTAGTGTGTAAGCTCAGACAAAAGGCAAACATGCACTGATAACTGCAAAAAAGTATCCTTTATACTTGAACTGCAAAAAATGATTTTTCTCGCTTTCACAGTGGTGAAAGGATTCTTTGCTTTGGTAAAAGTCGCAATTCTGCACTGTGGAAATACTCCACTACAAAAAGAAGTCCTGCATTCAAAACCTTCCTTAAGTAAATTAGGTATCTGCTAACAACAAATTTTGTATACTTTACTGCTGTAGATGTTTAAAGTTGAGCTAATCTTAAATACTTTATATGCTGCTGCATGGTTTAATCTACAGAAATGCATCATATTCTATAAAATCATCATATATTTATAGTGTAGCTGTCCTGTGAGAACCAATTATCTCCAGTCAATAAATCCAACGGGTTTCAAATTGTTTATTTAGCTTAAAGAATTGTAATTCAAAATCACCAGAATTAGAGATTTTAGGGGATGAAAAAAAATGTATATCAAAAGTCACTAAACCAGTCACTAAAGCTCTCAGACAAATGCAGCAGAGCAAAAAGGATAACATTTGCCTCTGAGATGTGGTGGAGTCTAAGTATACGGTTACATAAAATGGAAGTACTCAAGTTTTATGTAAGTATAATTAACCCAAAGTAAATGTATTTAGTTACATTCCACCGCTGTGCTTTTATTAGTGTGAACAGGTCTGTGCATTACTCTAGATACTAAATGTATTCATATTAATTCCCACATTTAATGGAGCGCTGTGTGTGACTGTTTTTGTAATATGCATACAGACAGTACTCTTGTTTGACATGGTAGAATTTTTAAAAAAAAATCCAGATAAAGAAGAGAGGGTCCCATTCAAGAATATGTCTTAATGAGTTTACTTAATGATGTCTCCAGTAGTACACAAAATGTTTTCGACCATCCAGCCTTCATCAGTGTGTATAGATGCGGGACAAAATCTTTTTTTAAGGGTACCAGGTAAGTTACCAGATTAATGAATCACTAAGGTGAATATTATCATCACAATCACTGAATCACTACGTCGTTAAAAAAGGATTGTATCCCTGTTTTTGTACACACTGATGAAGGCCGGATGGCTTTAACGATGCATATTATGCTCATTTTCAAGTTCATAATTTCATTTTTGGCTATTACCAGAATAGGTTTACATGCTTAAATGCTTAAAAGACACATCAGTTTTCAGGCTCTGTTGTGTTTTCAGCTTCCAGTTAGCTTCACTTTTAACGTGAATATAGGTATAAATTATGCAAATGTGTGACATGGTGACAAAGTGTGATGTCAAGAAGTCAGAGAACTAAAGACATGACTACTGACAAAGCGCTTCAGGAGCAGTGTTTTCTGTGGGAGAGAAGAGCTTCTGTTCTAGCAGACTTTGGGCATTTCAACTTTCATGACCTTTTACAAGCACAAGAACCAACATAACACACTGAAGAAAAGGAAAAAGGTCTCCTTTAAAAAGTTTTGTTTACTGCTGGACAGATGATTAAGTGAACTCATTAAAGGACATATTCCAGAGTGCAGCCCTCCAAGCAAGAAATCTTGGTTTAGTCATGGACTCGGACCTGAATTTCAGCAGCCACACTAAGTCAGCCTGCTATCACCTTAAGAATATATCAAGGATTAAAAGACTTATGTCTCAGCAGGATTTGGAAAAACTTGTCAATTTGTCTTCAGCAGACTCGACTACTGTAACGGTGTCTTTACGGGACTCTCTAAAAAATCCATCAGACAGCTGCAGCTGATTCAGAACGCTGCTGCTCGAGTCCTAAAAAGGACCAAAAAAGTAGATCACATCACTCCAGCTCTTAGAAATTTACACTGGCTTCCTGTCTGTCAAAGAATAGATATCAGAATCCTGCTGTTGGTTCACAAAGCACTGAATGGTTTAAAAATACACTTCTGATCTGCTGCTACGTTATGAACCATCCAGACCTCTGAGGTCGTCAGGTACAGGTCTTCTTTCAGTCCCTAGAGTCAAAACTAAACATGCTGAAGCAGCGTTCAGCTATTATACGCCACATATCTTGAACAAATTCCCAGAAAACTGCAGGTCGACTCCAACTCTCACCTCTTTTAAATCGAGGCTGAATACCTTTTTTTTGCCACTGCCTTTCATTGAAGCAATTTTCAGGCTTTGAACTACACTGTGACTTTTATTCATTAGTCTTGTCTCTTTTAACCCTATTCTACTTAGCCTACCTAGCTTATGTCTTCGTACTTGATTTTAATGTATTTTAAATGCAATTTGAATGTCTTTTAATGTAATTTTGTGGCCCTGTAAAGCACTTTCAGTTGCCTTGTGTCTGAACTGTGCTAGACAAATAAACTTCCCTTGCCTAATAATACAGTCTACACAGCCATCCATTACATGTGGGAATTAATATCATAAACAGGCAGTAAATACAGGGAAAAGCATTCGTATAATATAGAAAGATGATGTCCTGCTCACACATTCTTTGTGGCGTTGGGCGATAATCCTGTCAACACTTTCCCCTCGCTGTGAAATATCTGCAGGTTCCTTTGGTCTCAGGTGATGCATCTAAAGGCCCCATCATCTCACCTTCGCAGGGGTAGGAAGAAGCATGCCCCCTAAAGTGGGAGCAAGCGGAGAGCTTATTGTTATTTCTGGATCTGCCCCAAATCCACCAACAGTGTCACCCTGCTAATGGTAATACTCTTTCAGATATATTCATAGTTTAAACCAAAATAAGGAGCGAGCCACGAGGCAGAATTCATCTGATTTAAATTAGATTACAACAAGAAGTGATAGAGTAGAGAGATGGAGAGATCACATCCTCTCCACAGTACAGTATCACAGTCTCTGCTGTGAATGCTAAAGGCACTTTTCATCAGAGAGGTGGGGATTAGTTTGTCTCTCTGCTTATTCATCTTGACACCAACTCTGTCACACACAAACACACACACATTTGTCTGAACACCTGTTGTGGTCGAGCACCAACTGCCATTACTATTGAATCATGGTGGTGTGAAGAGGTACCTCCCTACTCATCTGTACCACAACCAGTTTCCCAGTCCCTTGATCAGCGATATATCTCTACAACGTGCACTAATTTGACACTCTCTCCTCGTGCAGAGTTATTTGGTTGCTGCTGTCTTCTGCAACACTTAATTTCTCCTGTTAAGTGCACGGCATCACAGATAGGAATTCAAGCGGAGGAGAGGGGGGGTAGGGCGATATTTCACAACATGAAGTGCATTGGCAGACAACCACCTTTCCGCGCAAATTTGTGAGTCTCGCTTCCTGCATGCCCCACGCCCGGTGCTCTGCCGGAAACAGATGGTTCCCGGAATGTCCTCGAGCAGAGTTCTGAAGAGCTGCAAGTAGCCCGAGAGGCGTGTGAAGGAGGGAGGGAGGAAGGGAGGGAGGGGTGCACGTTGTCTCTCCGACAAACTTCTGCCTCACTCTGTAGCTCTCTGTCTTCCTGCTCGATTAGGATACTTAATAATGGTTCAGTATAATTGTACTGTCAAGCAGGAGAGCTTCTGTAGCACTTAAAGCAGCTTAATTTCACTGTTATTTTACTCAATCAACGTTATCACAATGCGAAAGTACTATAGCAAAGCACAATTATGCTTATACATACTGCATTGAAGCATGTCATGACACAAAATCCCCTGAGACTGGGTGACAAGTGAGAGTGTGAGTTTATTTGGGTGGTTGTTGATATGACAAAGCTCGGGATGCCCTGTGCTAAACGACAGTGTCAGGATGAATTGCAGTTTTGGTTTATATTTGTTATTTTTATTAACTCATACTATCTAAATACACTATCTAGTTTATTGACACATAAACCATGTAATTATGAATAGAGTTTGGTAGGCGCCTCATTGACCCAAAGTGAAGCTCAGAGTGGTTCCAGCACCTTGGACAGCGAACACGTGTCCACTCTGGCCCTGGCACATTCAGCACCATAGACAGAGAAGTGAACACACCATGTTGCATCATGGTGACATTGTCTTACTATAATTATAATACTGAAGTTGTATCAGTTCAGGGACAAACTGTAGGCCATAGCCAAGATCATATCCATGGATTAAAGTGAAAAAAAATCTTCTGACTGAAATTTTATTCACGCTACAGCCAAGTCACGTGCAGTGTGTGAAACATGTTCCAGGTTAGGTTACTTGACACCTGCTTAAGAAATACAAATGTATAAGACTTCAGCACCAAATGCAGCCACCACGTTTAAATGCTCGACCAAAACTGTTTTACAGGAGGAGGATTTTAAACAGCTGTTCTTTTGCATCTATTGCAATTTTTTGTTGTCTTTTCAATTAGTTTTTTTTTTTTTTTTGCAAAGCTTGTCTCATATTTTACTCTCTAAAGAAAAATGAAGCATCTACATAACTTTTAATTACATGTTTTTATTTTTCCTATTATTTCAAGTAAACCTTTTATATATATGGATGGCATGTAAACGGGTCAGGGGTGAAAAAGGTGATAAGGATATTATCCCTCTAGGGGGGTCCGGGGGCATGCTCCCCCGGAAGAAAATTTTGAATATTCCATATTTTAAAGCATCAAACTGATGCATTTTGAGATGCCTTTTTTGCCAACCTGGGGAGAGCTGGAAGACTTAACTTCAGCCATGAATCAAAATGATTATGGCCTCCTTACTAAGTATTTTGCAAGACATTTCATGCCAGCCTGTCACTGGGTCTAACATTTACAGCATATGAGGCACAATGTGGTAAGGGCTTAATGCAAATGGCTTAATGCATATAGGGATGCAGACCACCATCAGAAGCTGAAAGCACTGCTGGCCTCTGCGATTTTACCTGACTGAATTTGGTGAGTGATGGTTTCAATCATTTTAATATTTTCTGGTATATCCAAGTTACCCAGGAGCTCTGTTGACAGAGGCTTAGCTAACGTTAGCTACAGCTTGATGAATTGAGTCATTGAACACAGCAGGAGAGAACGCAACGTTAGACAGCTAGCACTAAAGCTCCGGTGGAAAATGATTAGCACTAGTTAACGCTACCGTTAACGTTAGCCTAACATTAGCTACATATCGTTACTAAAGTTAGCGTTAGCTAGTGCTAATCATTTTCCACCGGAGCTTTAGTGCTAGCTGTCTAACGTTGCGTTCTCTCCTGCTGTGTTCAATGACTCAATTCATCAAGCTGTAGCTAACGTTAGCTAAGCCTTTGTCAACAGAATTCAGTCAGTTAAAATCGCCGAGGCCAGGAGTGCTTTCAGCCTCTGATGGTGGTCTGCATCCCTTGACGTGTACGCTCCGGGAGGTCTCAGAGACAGCAGCCCGTCTCCTGATGTGATGGGCCGGTCAACCTTCGTCGTCATACCGGGTGTGACAGCGAGCACCTACATTCCGCTCGGGTCACGCGCGCACGCGCACTGTACATAATATCATTGGCTCTAAAGTCTGACAATCTGCCAATAAAAATGTCAGCAGCGGATCACCCCCCTCCCCGAATTTTTTTTCTCTTCGGATCTACATTGATCTCATAAGTGGCCTCTGTGAACTCCAAATGACGGAAATCCGTCGTAGCGACGGAGAACTTTAATCCATGCATATCTGATCATTGGAATCAGTGCATTTTAACTCATAAATTCAACATTTTAATCAGCTCAGATGCAGCAAATCTGCAAAGTAACAAGTAACTAAAATTATTCAACAACGGTAGTGGAGTAAAAGTACAATATTTGATTCCCAAAATATTGTACTGAACAATTGTACTTCCATCACTGCTTTTTAGCAGTAGAGATAAGTAGGTACGTTTTCTCAAGTTATCAACACACACACATGCAAAAACTTGTACTTGTACTTTACTTACTGTGTTTCCATTGTATGATACTTTATACTTTCAGAGGCAAACTACACTTGTAAATCCAATACATTTATTTTGTAATAATAATAATTGTTATTAATAATTTTTAATTACTAATAAAAGCTATTCTACATCCTGAGTTCTTCTAATTCCGATACTTCACGTACATTTTGTTGATGATAGCTTAGTTTGGTTTATGCATTTGACAAGGACATCACAGTAACATTGGTGCTGCAACATACTATCATGCACAAGCCCCAGAAAAGAAAAGAAACGAAAAGAAAAAAAAGAGACAAAAGAAGAAAAATACAAAACAGTTAAAATATGGTACAGTAATAGTTTCCCACTTTAACATGCAGGACTTTTACTTATATCAGAGTATTTTTACAGCATGTTATTGCAACTTATTCTTCAGGGCTTTGTACACCATTGCATACACATTTCGCTATAATATTTGGAATAACATGACCCCTAAAAGTAGCCCATAATTGAATTCAGGGAGAATACAACAACAACAACTACGAAACCTTGGCCTGTATTTGAGCACCCATTAATGGACTGAAAGCATCCTCTCCAATTAGCCCGCTGTAATCCGCAGCTCATCCCTGTCTTACGCCCCACTTGTCCTACACCCGATACTTTGATCCAGACTCGGCGGCACCTGACGATCCGGCCCTTTGTTATAGAGCACGCCGGGGCTAATCTCACTGACCCGGCGCAACCTTGACCACCCACTCCCCCCCTCCGCCCCGGCCTTGGGCTTGGTTCATCGCCGCCCCGGACACACAACACTTCCCGGGAGAGAGAGAGAGAGGGAGCTCTTGATCGTTTCATCAAACGCGTCCCCGCTGCTGGATCATGTGCGCGCCGCCGAAAAACACCGCCCGCCCACTCGTCCCAGCAGCGGCAGCAGCAGCAGCAGCGGGGATAAGGGGGAAGTCGATGCAACAGCGCCAACACAGTCAATGATCCATAAACAGGAGCCAATAGGCGAGTGGGTAATGAGGGACTTCATTTGAACTTTATGTAAACAATGAGCAGCAGTACTTGACGTGGAAGAGGGGGCAGATATGAAGGTTGTAACCTTGATGGATGGACATCTGGAGCACGAGGTGAATTAGTAGGCCTATTATGTCGTTGCCTTATTTGTTTATAAATGCAAGAACTGAATCTATATATAGATATAAATATATAAAAACAAGAATTCAATCTCCAGACAGATGCTTCTGCTGTGAGTCCAAAGCGATAAAACACACGCACGCACACGCGCACACATGCACACGCACACAAACACTTAAACTCAAACAGAGAGAGAAAGAGAGGAGAGAGAAGCACCTTTCACCGCCCCCCTCCTCTCCCCCTCTATCTCTCGTTTTCACTCCCCACTCCTCCCTCCCCCCCCAACTCCCCCACCTCCTCCTCCTCCTCCTCTCTCCTCTCTCTTTCTCTCTGGAAAAAAAAACGGCAAGGAGGCGCGACTCGCAGGGCCGCACATAGCTGATCAATATTCGATTTAGTTGCTAATTTAGGGCCTTTCTATAGCTGTCATCCCGTGATGTATGAGTCCTAACCCGAGGTCGCCGCGGAAAAGAAGAAGAAGAAAAAAAAAAAGAGAGAAAAAAAAAAATCAAACACCAGTCAACTTTTCACTTAACAATAGAGCGACTTGAATATTATTTATGGGCGAAAGACCCACTTTATGGGTGAATTGCTCCTATCGCTGGTGGGATGATGAAGCGCCTTGTAAGTACATGCCACACAGGCTCTGACACCGGCGTAAACAGACGTGCAGGCAGGGGAGAAACATGTAAACACACGAGGAGGGTGAGAGGGGGGAGCACGCTGCTTTTAAAATGGGCGCAAACCCGTGCAAAGAGGGGAAATATTCATATCAACAGACGTCAATATCTCGGTCTCTTGGAGTTCACAATGCAATTTGAACGCACACATTTGATTAATGGCGTTTGTGTGATAAAGAGACCCCTCCTCTCTCTCTCTCTCTCTCTCTCTCTCTCTCTCTCTCTCTTTCCCTCCACCCACGCACGAGCCGCGGACACGCACGTGCACGCAGCCAAGTTTGGAGACGACACAAAAGATATCCTATTTGTCACGCGGACTAATATTATGTATTATGGACCTAATTGTTTTTGCACATTGCTCCCGCGCACCCATCAGATCTGAGCGCGGCTGCTTTATTTTGCCACTTAATGTCTTCCCGATCGATCACTGTTCTAAGGATGTTATCAATAATTTGAGAGCTTGATTAACTTCAACGTTTCCATAACAATCCCACCACGTTTATCCTCTCTCGAATTTTTAATTAACGCGTGCTTAATTAGTTCGAGATCGTTTGGGAGGAGTGAGATACTTTATTTTTTAGGGGGGGACGGAGGAGAGGGGGAGGAAATTAACATAAAAATCTCTGCTGATAAATTGATATATTATCAGGAAAGAAATGTTGTAGGAATTTCTAAGGCGGAACGAGTCATAAACAGACATCCATCAAGATGAGACAGCTTGAGACAATGTATAAGTCTTTGGCAGTATTTTTTAATTATTTAATGACTGCACTATTCTAATTTCTCCAGATAATGAGGGTGTACATTCTTTCTGCCTGAATCACTCATAGACAAAGAGACCGATTTATAACATGGAGCATAAACAGGAAACCAATTTCCCCAGGTGACAAAGTATTTTAAGTAGCAGTCAGCTTGGTAGCTGCATGTATTGTAGGTCTTGAACTTGCTCAAACCAGTATCATCTTGCTTAACTGAAGTGTGAGATGCTGAAAAAAGGTGCATGTGTACAAATGTAGATTTTTCCCAAAATCCACTGAAATTGTTGACATAAATTTCTGTATATTTGTGTGGCGATTGATCCTTAAATGCAAGTAGTAGACTGCCATGTAAACCATTGAATGAATAAAAGGCATTTTAATTAGAGTGATTAGTTAAGGAATCAATGAGCTGGCACTAGCTGAGCTCACAGGGAGACCTGAGATCAGCTAATGGAGCAGACAAACCACTAAAGTATGCTTTTACACCCCTGCTTTGACTCCATCTGTTATTGGCTGGCTTCGTTAATGTAATGTACAAATTCTGGAAGTCACAAAAAGTGATCCTCAAAATGCACAATAACTATGATCAGTAACAGATTAGATTCCTTTCTCTAACGTATTTGACTAACAGATCATGCAGCTGCTTGTAGAGGAGCTTGATGTGTGATTCTCACTGAATTCAGATTTTTTATGCAGGCCATACATCACAGATCCAGTGTGTTTAGGAGTCTCTTTGCATATAAACTAGGATATGGGGAGTGGGAGTGTGTGTATTGGCTGCTGCCAGCTGCCATGCAGCCTCCAGGTTGTTTGGTGAAAGTGAGAGTGTGATTTCCCCAGACCCTGCTCTCCGGGGACGCCGGGCTCCCCCTGCCATCTCCCCAGAACCCCAACGGTTAAACGGACAGGTCATTGATGCACGTGTGCACACACACCCACACACGCGCACGCACGCACAACCTCCCTGCTTGCCTTTCAATCTCCTCTCCCTCGATGGGCCCCCACTGCCGTATAAAGGCCACATTTCCCTGGTCATTACCGGCAAGTCACAGAGAATCTCTCACCTCACTGTATGCACGATAATCAGATCAAACCTGGAATTACCGTCATTAGAAATATTGCAGGAGGCGAATCATAAGGAAACGACCTCGTGAATAATAGCCTACGCTGCCAATGAGAGTTGTAATTGTAAATCTGATTCTACCCCTCAACCTCATGCTGTAATGAGCACCCGGCATTGTTTAAATGACTCAAATGAAATTGATGCCGATTCACCAAGCATGAATGACAGCTCATATGAAGATGTTTGCTGGGAATGAGATATGATGGGGGAGTGTGTGTGAGTGTGCGCATATTTTGGTTGTGTGTGTCTGCATGTGCGGATGCTGGCGGCCCTTGAATGGGGTGTTTAACAGTGGTATTAATAATCTCCATGATCTATGAGCTCGTCTGGTGTCACTCAGCCATTAGAGACACAGTCTCTCTGTGTTCTCCACACCTCGTTTCCTCCCCCTCGCCCGTGTCGGCCCCCCAAAATAATTGTGTGTTAATGGCTGAGGAGGAGGGGTACGAGGGGGATTAGAGCCCGAGGAGGGAGGATAGAAGGATTATCGTGGGAGATGGGTCACTGTTAACAGAGGAGATGATTAGGTGTGATGACCGACCCTTCCAAGTCGCAGAAACAGTGGAGGAGATATGTCGACATAATTAAGGGACAAAAAGTGTGAAAGAATGGGAAGGAATGATGCAAAATAATCCAAAGAAGGAGGGGGAGAGACCTTTAACAAGATAGATGTGAGTGTGTGATAATGAGAGAGCAAAAGGTAATAGTTTGCTAGTATTCCTGTGAGAAGGCGAGCGCCAAAGCCAGGTGAGGCACCCTAAAGCCATTTACAGGTCCTAATCTGGGTGGAATGAGCCGTGAGAGGAAGAAGGAACTAAAGTACACTGACTAACAGGTCTCCCCTGACCCCTCTCCAACTCCCACTCTCCCACCTCTACTTTTCCTCTCCCTCGTTTCCTCTCTCCTTCCAACCCCGCTTTCCACCACTTCCATCTACAAAACAAAGTTGTCTGGCATTGACGGGACCCCAGAGGCTGTCAGCGAGGAAAAGGTGGGAGTCACCCTCAGCTGAGAGAAAGAGGTAAGAAAGCGAATGAGGGAGGGAGGGAGAGAGAGAGAAAGAGAGAGAGAGGGAGAGAGAGAGAGAGAGAGAGAGAGAGAGAGAGAGAGAGCGAAAGGAAAGAGGGGGAGTGAGGAGATTGAAGCGTTTCTAATTTAAATAAACCCTTTGGCAGACTGAAACTGGCAGCAAGCTTCCCCTTTGCTTGCTAGGAAAAGAGGGAGAAGAAAGGAAAAGGGGAAGAGAGGGAGGGCAAAAGGAAAGGAGAGATAGATAGATGGATATAGAGATGTCTCCATGCTGGTTTGCTTATCCGCATGGGAGAGTTAGAGGCCAGAGGATGGGGAATGGGGGAATATAGAGAGTGAAGTGGAATAAGATAGGGAGCTAGATGGAGGAGAAGGAGAGGGGACACAAATAATGGAGGAAAAACACTGACAAGATACAGGGGTTAAAGGAGGAAAGAGCTTTGAAAGTTAGGTAATAGAGAATTGTGTGTGTGTGTGTGAATAGATAGAGGAGTTCATCCGTCCTCCACCTGTGTAAGAAGCTCACAGGGGAGGGAGAGAGAAAGAAAGTAAAGCAGGGTCTCTCAGCAGTGGGTCCGATCAGTCTCATCTCATCAAAACTTGGCTGAAGTTTTTTGGATGGATCCCAGCTCCAATCTACTCGAGCCGCCACACTCTTCTCCGTCACACTGTCTCCCCCTGTCTGTCCCTTTGGCTCGTCACAGCGGCGGCCCTGCTCACCGGGCTATACACTCCTAATAGGCTGCCATGGAGAGAGGAGCCGCAGCAATACAGGGCTGTAATCTAAAGTCTCACTGCTGAACGCCAAAGGATGCCCATTTTGTTTGTCTGCTGGTTGTTATGTTGGATGGCTGAAGAGGTGACAACAGGCGAACCATACAGCGCGGCGATTCAGAGGGGAGAAGTTGCTCCTGAAAACACCGAAAAACTATGAAACAACAAAAACACATGATCGGGGGTTGTGTGGAGGGCACACAGACAGAGTTGGCACATCATTGTGGAGATGAGTTGATTGACATTTCAAATCATGGAGGCATCAAACTAATAAAAGTGTAATTATATACAAGAGAGAGTGGGTTTTGGTTTTAAACTGTCTTGATTTGTCTGAAGGTCATTTACAGCCTTTTTTTTTTTTTTTTTACTTGCAACCACATCACTTAACATAATGTTTGATTAAGCACCACGCTCATATGCATATAGACTGGCTATTACAGGTATATCAACAACAGAATCAGCGCTTGACACGCCTGTTGACAAAAAATGACAAGATGCGATTACACAGTCTCCCGATTAAAGGTGCGTGCGTGTGCGTAAAGGCGCGACACGCATGCCGTGTATAGGCCCACAGGTAGGGGCAAAGCCTATAGGATGGATGGAGAGAGGGGAGAGGGAGAGAGAGGGGGAGGTAGGAGGGTAGAGTCGGGGGGCGGGGGGGGACTCCCGACCCCCTCCTTCAAACATACACACCGAGAACTGGCTCCGGCTCCGGCTTCGCTGGAGTGGAGAACCATAAATCTTCATATAGCGGCTGTTTTGATTAATGCAGCCGAGTCGAGCTAGGGGGCTGGACCTATCCCATTACGGCCTAATGGAAGATGGAGCGGCGCTGTCTCCACCACTAGGCCCCTGTCATTTGTTCCACTTTGCAGTCCATTTGGCCGAGAGACTACAAGCCACTCCATCAAAAATATTTTCAGAGTTAATTTCCGCCCGCTTAATTCGCCTTGATTCGGATTGCGTATCGAATGGCAGGATCGATTTTCGCCTGGCGTCTAAATTAAATAAAAGAGAGGGGGGTATACTTTAAGTCTGCGTTTTCTTTCTTTTCTCTTTTCCATTCCATTCTTCCACCTCTTTTCCAGACATCCTTTACCGTGGGCCTCATTCTTTTTTTTTTTCCTTTTTTCTTTTTACGATGCATCTCATTTCCTCCTTTTTCTCAGATTTTGATAGACCCATGTTTGCAGTGAGGAGGGAGGAGGAGGAGGAGGAGGAGGAGGAGGAGGAGGACGCACAAATCTGATTGTAGTTACAGATGAAGGGAAACCTATTGAAAGAGGAGCTCAGGTGGATGGATTTATGGATTTGTCATAAATTGCAAACAGACTCGTAAAAGACTTGGACATGAGGGAAACACCTTTTATGACAGGTAGGTTAAGAAAGAAAGAAAGAAAGAAAGAAAGAAAGAAAGAAAGAAAGAAAGAAAGAAAGAAAGAAAGAAAGAAAGAAAAGACAAAGATCCCATATCCTCACATGACAGCTCCACAACGTATAGATCCTGAAGAATACATTTGGAAACCACGGAGTGAAGAAGAATTGGACAGGCCTACACGGGGAAAGTGGGGTAAATTAGGGGCATCGGTGTATTGAAGGGGGTGAAAAATAATAGGGGGGAAAGTACCAAAAAAAAAAAGAAATGAAAAGAGGCAAAAAGCACAGTGACAAATTGGTCGAGTGTGTCGCGAATTCCCTTTTAGATTTAAAGCCGCGTGTAGCCTATCGTCATATCTTTCCAGAGTAATTTATTTTCTCATTTCTCTCTCTCCCCTCACTACCCCTCTCTCTTTCTCACTGTGTGTGAATTTATCTGGTAGTCACGTGGGAAGAGGAGGAGGGGGGTGGAAAAGTC
This sequence comes from Lagodon rhomboides, assembly GCA_039737535.1. Classification (NCBI taxonomy): domain Eukaryota; kingdom Metazoa; phylum Chordata; class Actinopteri; order Spariformes; family Sparidae; genus Lagodon; species Lagodon rhomboides. Next base: position 23,701,437 of record CM077788.1, on the reverse strand, counting down.
AATAAAAGTCTCTGGCGACAACTGTTTCCCCCGTCGGTCTCTTGTCTCCTTCTTGCATTATCTCTCCTGCTTTGCTTTGTATTTGTTTATGCGCTGGAGCTGCTTTGCTCCTCCCCATTTCCTCCTCCATCGGCTCCGTTTCCTGTTTCGGATCCTCTCTCATATCATAGGACTACAAGCTATACCTACTCCTCTCCAGAGAGGCCTATTGATTTATTTCTCCCACTAACAGCAAGCCCCACGCTTTGAAATTACAAAATCAGGAAGCTGTAGGATCCATCTCTTGTATCCAGCTCAGAAATGTTTCGATAAGCGTCAGAAAAGTTCTCAGAGGCTTACAAGTCGGAGATGAAGGCCGGCGAGCTTCAGCCCGCAGACATGGAGCCACTTGTAGATTGCTCAAATCAACAAAGGAATTATATTTGAATCAATTTGATTTTATTACACTCTCCTGAATCTATGAGTCCGTCTATACAGCCCAACAGACCTGAAAAGACAATTAAGGAAGGAAGGAATTAAACAAGGGAGGATGATACAACGTAGGTGCACTTTGGAGCACCTGACTGAGGAATAAATCCTGAAATATAGGCTCCACACTTGGCTCAATCAGTTTCCTCTCTGAGTCAAAAGCCTATCCTTCACAGTCCAGGTGTGGGTGGATGCTGACCTGAAAGTACGCAAATCTTTGGCGATATCTTGATATTTGACAATATAATTCTTGCCTCGCTAATCCTAACATTCAAAAAATGGGATAATGCAACTTCTGAGACCATAAAGAGTAATCATTTAAGCTAAAGTACATATTACCAGTTAAGATACTCTCAGTGGTGGAAGAAGTACCTAACAACAAACAAGTAGACCATCACAAGTAAAAGTCTTTACTTGAGTAAAAGTGCAATATAAACTGAAAGCATCAAAAGTGAAAGTACTCATAATGCAGGCAGAGTGGCTCCTGTCAGTGCTATTTTCTTGTCAATGTTTGGATTATTGTTGCTGATAAAGATGCAGCAATCTGTTTGCAATTATCTGATATAAACACAATAAATTATATTGATAATACCTAAAAATGTGAGGAGGACAAGTTTTCTAGATCAACCAGTTTATTTTCCCAAAAGAAACAAATACTTAGACAACCTTCATTGTTCATAAATTGTAAAAATAATTCACAATGCCAAACTTATGTACAACCACAGCTTAACAAACATATTCTTAAAGAACTGATCCCCTTTAGGAACCATGTTCCAAGTGACATCCCATGGTTATATCATCCCAGAATAATTCATTATCTCTTTTGTTAGCCAATAATACATTAGCCACTTATATTTAGTGCATCCCAAATAACCAAAGCACACATGTATAACCAGATTTTTGATGTTAGAACTGGTCAAAGTGGAATAAATTTGAGTTATATCATACCAACTATAAAATGTCTCACTCAGTGCATATCTGGGTTATAAAATTTAAATAAGACTAATTAAAGGGATCACAAATGCTTGTTTATATAAAAAAAATTCTCTTATATCAATATTGTCCTGAAAAATCAGTTGCAATCAGCTGCACTGTATATTTAATGTGGAAGGATGCATAATATCCTATATGCTTAAATAGGAAATCTTAATACGTAAAGCACTTACTAACTACAGCCGAGGAGTTAAAAGTACAACATTTGCCTGTGAAATGTAGTAACTTAGAACTCTAGAGTAAAAAAAAATTAAATGACATGAAAGAATAAGTACCCTAAAATTGTACTTGAGTAAATGTACTTTCCACATTAGAATAATAATTTACTGCTCACTACTAAAGAAATCATGTTTCTATACAGATATGTGAGGCAACAACTACGACACTATGTACAGCCGCTTACGGCTCATGCTGCCGTCGAGCCGAAGGGGTTGATAAAATTGAAGGGTCTCTGTGCTCCTGGTATCCTTGGGGGGTTTACACTTCCACAGCAAACAGGACTGATGGCCGACCCACCCGGCAATATGACTTGTTCACTCAGCCCCTCCAACATCAGTGTCTCTATTTCAGTCGCCACATCTGTTATTGTCTGATTCTTAAGAAAAAAGTGGCTGAGCAGAGGATAATGAAATCAAAGCCCAACACACACACTTGAGAAGCCCCTGGTAAGAAACACACTGTGTCAATATTAATCTCTCTGACAGAAAGTCGAAATATGGCATCTGTCACACATCATCTTCCCTCTCTCCTGTCTTTCTGCGAGTGGAAAAAGATGGAGAGGAGGTGGTTTTGGTGGGAGTGAAGAGGGGGAAGTTGTTGGAAATCGAGGACGTAGACCGGAAAGGGCAAAGGATTCTGGGATTTACAAGAAGTATTTTGTTCCTTTATGTCTCCTTTTGGTGCAGCGTTCAAACCTTCAGTGAACAGTGGACAGTTATAAGTGATGGCATGTCAAGGGGGACTTCTAACAAAATATCTATGTTTGAAAATACTTGACAGAACGACACTGAATACAAGTAGAGATTAGTGTTTGGGCATATATCCGAGAACTGGAATAACACTATCAAAAGTATATAATAGCTCAAAGACTATAAGCTGCAGTTGTAATGTCAATATTTGTTCGGGATCTCTTCGACGAGCACTCACAAAAGATGAACTGATTTGCTTGCCACTGGGGGTGAGCCAATAATCAATACATGGTAACTACTGTATGTATCTCTGTAATCAAATGCATCTTGTGCATCGCTGACGGCCGCAGCTTCAGTTTTGTCACTACCTCTAGAAGATGCCAAAGTCTTCTAAATGAGCTTTAAATTGATCTGCTCCTTTAAAAAAAACACGTTATATTTTCGTGGAAATCTGTAAAATACAAAACAATGGGGCACAAACAGCTGAAAAAACATTCCTGATTTATTTTATTGCTCAGAGATGTATGCCTTTTATTTATTGTGAGGAAATCCGGTGCATTTGGCATAAACTAGTCATTTTAAACCGCACATAATGAAAGGAGAGTCAGATAATATTTTTATTTTTTTAAATTATAGATGAAAAGACCCAAATCAACACTGCATTTATCTTACAAAACAATCATTGCCTCTGTTGCCGAATCCTGGAAGAATTTGTTCCTCTGTGCCAAGGAGCTCCACTGTAGTACAAATCTCTTTGACGCATAGTATGTAATTCCTCCTGCTTGGGCTCCCTCAATCAAAACTATGAAAACAAAAGATGTAGTTTGATGACATTGTGAAGTAGCGTGGGATCGCGGGTGTTCTTATCTTCAATGCAGATGAAAATCTATCTGACGTGACTCAGGCAGAAAAAAATGTCAATGAAGTTGCGTTACATCACGTTTGCAAACTTTCTTCCTCACTCTCTGATGCATCATCTGATGTTTCCCAAGAAGTTATACAAACAAGCGACAAATGAGATGCAACATTACCTTCAGTAAAATCACAGATTTCTCTGAACACTCCTGGAAACTTTTGGGATAATTTAAGTACACAACTCAACAAACTATATAACAAAGGTTGAGTCATTTTTAAAGATTTTATCGCATGGATTATATCTTAAAAAAACATTAGTCAATCCCAAATACACCAACTGAATGTTGTACAACTCTCACAAGAGCAGCAAATACGCAGTTTAAAACAGTCCCCAACAAATGCTCTTAGTACTCTTGTATGACTTTCGTTAACTAGTAATTACAATTTGAGTCTTCAGTAGGACTGTATGGGCCTCGGGCAGAGAGAAGTTGGAAAGTGTTCAGACAGACTAACGCTTGTTGGTTTGAGTCTTTTCATAGGATTTTGACAAAAACTAAATGTAGAGTAATCCCACTCCTTTACTTGAATAATGTAGCATGTCATGGTAAAAACAGTTCAGATAACTTTAACATTTTCCAACCTTATGTCTAACTAGAATGTAAACTCTAATATGGATGATAAACAAATAAGTTGTCAGTAATAAAATATGACCTCAACATCTGAGCACATGTCCTATAAAAGTGCATACTCAAGGTCAAAGTGTGAAAGGCAACAAGTTCAAGACAGACATGAGCTTCCTGACTGAAGGGCAGCAAATCTAATGTTGCTCTCATAACAATATACTTAAAGGCAGGGATCGCAACATAAGATCTCATGGTGATGAGATATAAAATGTCCTCCGATATTTCATCCCATGCTTGAGGTTTCTCCACCACATGCACATCCGCTATCTTTTATCCATCCCTCAATCATCCAGGACTCTCTCCCCCTTTTCAGCATGTTATCTTTTTCTCCCACTCATTTCACCCAGAACACTTTCCTTTCTTTCATCCTCTTTCCATCTCGCTTCCTATTCCTCCCACCTCTCTTCTTCCTCCCTCTCTCTGTCTTTTGGACATTTCTCTTAGTCCTTTCTATATCCCTCCACCCTGCCTCGCCACCCACTTTTCCCCCTCTTTCCCCTGTGATGAATGAGTCTGTCTGCTGGGTGCAGTTCATATTTACTGAGCAGGGGAGCGCACACTGTCAGTCTCTCGCCCTCCACATCTCTATCCCTCCACTAAAGAGACGGAGAGAGCAAGAGGTTACAGTGGGATGAGAGGAGGAGGGAGGCCGTGGTCAAGAGATCCACTCCAGGAGTCACCACGATAGCAGCTGGCTTGGTGGAGAAAACATCAGTCTCGACCGGCATAGTTTCTCTGTGCTAGCATTAGAGGTGGTTGAGGGAGAGAGAAATCTTCCTTACCTCTTGACCAACCTGTCAATGTGGTGATACTAATAGGGAATAAACAGCGTCTTTCCATCCCTTTGTGTGTAACTCGGCAGCCCACTCTCAGCACTCAATGCAACACAATTTAATGGCGTTTTCTCTCTCCTTCCTTTGTGTGAGCCATGCTTTTAGGCACATTTGGACTTGAGAGGGAGAGAATGTAAGAGCCGCTACCAGCTGCAGCTTACCAAAGGCCCACAAAATACCCGGTTTCATCTACGCCCACACACACCAGTGTGTTGCGGGGAGTCAAACGGTGTGTTTTGACCCGTGTGTTGACCCCTTCATGAATAAGAGGAGTGGATGTGGGCCTGCCGGAGCCCAAAGGGACAGGCCAAGAGCCGCTGCAAAGCCCTGCAGAGCCACCATCTCTTCCCACACACTGACCTCCGAGGCCAGCCAACACCAAAACCACCGTAGCGTGACGACACCAGTGACACCCAGCGCCAACGCACAAAATGTGTTCCTCCGCCAAATTGACAAAATATAGACAGTAAATACAAGGAAAATTGGATAGCTCAAATTACATCACAAAAAGAAAATCCTCTCAACTGGACTTTTATAAGATTCAATTCGGGGTAATTTAATTCTCAGACTGCAGCCTAAAACACAACCAACCGTCTGTCAAAGGGGGCAGATTGAAAAGGTTTTTGCCATTTGGTGTTGGGGCAGGGAAGGCTAAATAAATGTAGGGTCTTGTGTTTTATTTGTGGATGATTTGCAGTAGATCGAAATGTATCTATATCTGCGCAGATTAAACATAATGTCACTAAACATTCATATCATGTAGCTGTATGTCAGGATCTGAGAAGGAGATGGAGAGTGAATCAGGGGAAAATAGGACCGGGAGAGGAAAAGAGTGGAATGCCGAAAAGAGGAAAAGAAAGCATCATGCCATAATCATCTGAATATTAGAGAAAATTGGATGCGGGAAAGGCGAAAATTGGATATGGGGAAGATTTCTGAGGAGGAGAGAAAAGCCTGAATGCATCAAATGTGGAAACAATGACCAGTATCAAACGGATGAAACAAATGTAGAGCCCCTCAGGATAAATCACTGCTGTAAAATATCCTTTAGGAGGATCTAAAAGCCATCGTCAGCAGACAAATGACAGGGTCAGAGGTCTTAGACAGGGAGCACTATCAGCTGGAACAACACTGTTTATGATGGAGGAGGAGAAGGCATGATGTTGCTTTACAATGGGACATAAAAAAATATTTTCTATATGCAATCCTGACCACAGGCTTATTCCACATCATGGTTCTAACAAATTGCCCGAACTTCTGAGCGAGAGACATTTCCTGAGCTCGCCTATTCCCTGAAGCATCCTTTCCACAGCTATCCATTTCCCCCTGGTGCCTCAAGAGAGGAACTACTGCTGTTCTACTGCGGCCTTTCAGGGAGGATTCATTGGCCAACTCATCTGCTCTGAGGCTGACGGAGGCCTCAAACTGTGATGTATCCCGCTATCACCCACCAGACGATGAGACGCACACACACTGCACAGAAAGGGTAACAGTAACACCTTTATTTGTCAGGATGTATCCTCTGCCGCCTTGTGTTTGTGTGCTGCAGCGTCCCCCCACCGCCACCATCCTCCTCATCCCCGGATCATATTTGTCCATCTGCCTGCCACGCCGATGGAACATTCCAAAAACGGCTGCTGTGCAATCTATCTCAATTTTCCAAATCTATTAACTTTCTTTGTGTGGCCTGCCTCTCCTCGAGCCCGATCTTTAAAAACCGTGGTTGTTCAACAATTATGATAACTGCAACAGGGGGAATTAGAGAATCCACCCATTCATCTCTCTGCCCCTCCTCCGCACAGACATGACGCGGCTAAATGAAAAATGGACACGCTTTAAGAAGTATTGATTCCAGCTTTAAACAAAGGTACAGTCAATATTATTTACTACTAAATATATCTTTGTTATCTGTGCCGGAGTCGTAGTTACTGCTCTGTCCTCGTAATTGCGGACATAAAAATAATAGACCAATTCCCACTGAATTGACCGAGACAGGTTCGGTTGTGGCCCTTGTCCTAGTGATGCATATCCTGGGTGTAAATGAATGTGTGAGCAAGGTTTTCCTCTGATGACTGCCCCACTAGAGGTAGATATATATTCCGATCCAAACAGGAAATAAAACGCAAGAGACACAGTGAGGTAAAAAAAAAAAAATGGCAATGCATTTCAAAGGTAATCTGAAACACTAAAAATACCATTCATCTTCTTTCCATTGTTGTTTTTCATGCATTTTATTTCAGAAATTGTGTTTTCCTCCTCATAGAGATTTGTCATACTATATATATATAGTTTCGGATTTTTTTTGGGCAGTGTCTTTTGAGATATTTCCGAAGCCCCCTGGGGTTTCTTTTTTCATGTGGAAAATACAAGTTGTTTTTTTTTCAATAATATATTATGTTTTGTGTGCCACTTCTTTCTGGGGAATAACAGGCCTTTGAGTTTCTTGTGTTAGTCTGTTGTTCATCTTTGTGCAGACACACTCAGACAACTACAATACTTACATTAAATATTTATTGGAATTTTCAGAATGCAATTTTTCAAAGCTAAAAATTATCAGCAGCTTCAAAACTATCAATTACATTTTTCTTTACATTCTTAATGTACCTTTAGTACCTGCAAGCTGGCCACCCTAACTCCATATTGGTACAACTTTTGATGGATACTCTGGTTATATTCAAATTTTTCCTTGCTGATGGAGCTTCCCCAGATTGCAGATTGGTCTGTCTGTGTTTGCATTAAGATCCCCTTAAAGGATATGTTCACCCAAATGAAAATTAAGTCAATATCTATTCACCCCCATCCTGATGGAAAGTCAGGTGACGTTTTGTAGTTCAGAAAACATTTCTGGAGCTTTACAGCAAAATAACGTTGCAGCATTCTCAACAACTGAAGTAGATGGGGACTATTTTAAAATGTAAAAATGAAATGGCTCTATACAGCTCATCTGGCATCATCTCCAGAAGCCACAATTTTTTAAAGCCAAAACCTTGACTGTAGCTTCTAAGCTCAGAGCGTTTGAGAGCACTCCTTCTGAATTGGGTGTAAATAACAACTTTTCAAATAAAATTGGGATCTCAGGGGTTCCAGAGACTTGGATTATGCCAGATGTGCTGTATGGAGCCATTACATTTTTTTTTCAGTTTGTTTTTCAACATTTTTCCACATCAACAAGTCATTATCTACTTCAGTTTTTAGGCGAATGCTGTAATGCTGTTTAGCAGTGAAGCTGCTTTCCATATTGAGAGCAGGTGGAATGTTTCTTAGGTGTATGCATAATACTCATCTTAGAGGAATTTTTCTTTGACACCTCAGACTCACATGGCTGGAATCTTGCATATATATTCCTATGTTTTTGGAGTCACTTCTGTCTGCCGAGGCCCTTCCACACTCGTTACAGGCATGAGACTTCACCATGTGCTTCCTCAGGCTTGTACATTCAATATCTTGCCACACTCCTGACATCTACTACAAGGGAATTTGGTGTTGCCTATTCAGTGTGAGCAAATTTGCTTTTTGTTTTCCTGCATGTGCACTGATGAGGCCTCCGTCCCCAGGACTTGTGGAAACCCTACAGTCCAAGCATCAGTGGTTCCCCTTGAAAATGTGAGCTCTGACAAAGATCCTGATTCAGCTCTTCAGATAATCAAAGCTGCATGCATACGCTGGGCACGTGTGGAGTTTCCTGGGCTGAGCAGAAGAATGGGCCTATTTGTAAAGGACTGTGAGATGCAACAAAGTTGCACGGCACTGAGGACAGCTACAGTACTATCTGGACTGATATCTACAGGACACTTGTCTAACATTACAACAATGATGAAAGCCAGACTCAGTGAAGGAGATAGTGTAGGGCAGAGAAGAGTGAAACACAGGATGCAAGAGAGAGAAAGAGTTTACCAATGAATAACTTGGTCTAGTGGAATTGACAGGATTTCAAAGGCAGGTAATCATCAGTGAATATTTGGTAAAAGATCAAGTGGAGAACACATCCTCCATCCACACATATACACACTTATACATTTTGCCAAAAGCTACACAAACACCTTTTATCAATGTTTTGATGGTCTATTCAAGTTAAATTATAATTCTTTACCCAGTAAACACATCTAACTGTACTGTAAAAATACAATGTTATACAGATATGTTGCATACTGATATGACAGGACTTAAGTCAATGACCTGTAGGTGCCCATTATTCCCATTATAACCCCATGGTCCGAAAAATTGCTCCATTGGACTTAAAGTCCATTTGTCTGACAGCCTTTTACCCCCAAAACAAACACCCATCACTCAAAAGTCCTATTGCTCCAGAAATAAACACTCTCCCTGCAGTTGTTAATTCAGTGACTGCCAGCTCTGTCCATGGTGCTGAATTGGCTGGGCTTTGCTCTTAAAAGGTGAACTTTCTGGCCTTACACTAAGAACAACCCTAATTCTATTTCTAACCCAACACCAAGACATGAAGGGCAAAGAACTCTACAGCCTACTACTACCTTGAACTATCGCCCTTATCAACAAAGGGCGGAACTGCTTATCAACAAGCCAGAGAATGGCCTTTTATAATCTTAGAACTGATTTACTGAAGAAAGACAGTGAAGACAGCGATGCTATAAACAACATGTTTTAAATCAACATACCAATGTTGAACTACTTTGGAATTCTAAGTTGTAAGAAGACATCCGTGAAAGGTTCAATAATCAATGAAAATAAAAATTGCATCCTCAAAATAAATCTGTACAGGTCCGAGTAAGAAATCCATATTCTAATGAGTAAAATATTAAACTTAAAAAATTCAATGAGGCAGCTATCAGCACTGGGGAGGATTAGTAAAAGATTAGATGTGAGGTGGCTCACTTGTGTTGCTCTCTGCTGCCTCAGCTTGTGCTGTCTCCTCATAGTGTCCAGTTAAGCGTGGCTCCATCTCTCCCTTAACAAATGCCTCCAGGCCTTCAAATTCCCAATTCCCAAACTTTGTTACATGGCAGATTTCATGTGTCTCAGGGTCTGCTGGCTCCTCTTGGACTTGTTTACAGTTTACATCATTCTGGCTCATGCTCATTTTTCAGCTCTACTCTACTAAGTGCAGTGCAGGTTTTACAGCATCCTTGTCCAGTTTTTGCAGCGCTGATCATGTTAATGATCGTGTGTCCTTCACTGGAATTCTCTCTCACTTCCTATTACTCTCTTTTTAGTCCATCCTTATCCTGTTTCACAGACCTGATCAAATTTTAAATAATTGCCCTTCAATGGTTTATAAGGTATTCTTTCTAGGTTTTCCTTCTGATTCAATAAATGTTGTTTTTCAGGGGACATCACTCCACAGTAATGCTTTCATTTTAGATCAACATCTTTCCTTTTTTTTGTGGTTTGATTGTGAGACAGCCAGCTATAGTTCATAGTTCAGTACAGTTTGGTTTGTGTGGCGACCAAAAGACTTTGGGAGCACATTATTCAGCTGGACGAATTTGTTCTTCATCCCTGGTATGGTTTCAGTCTTTTTAGGGCAATCCGGTCCCCTTTTGAGTGAGTGGATCTTCATCTTACCTACCACATGAGTTTGCCCCTCTGTGTCTGAAGCGCTGAAGTCCTGTCTTGACCACCATATCTGCTGCCTTACTCTTCAGTGCAGAGGACATTATCTATAAATAGGAAAGGCAGAAACTAAGACAAGCTTGCCAAAACACAAGCTACTATGGAAATAGGAAAATAGACAATTTGTGATATTTATTTCCAAATGTTTGCTATTTCTAGCTAAATTTACACCTTATGATACAACATTGAATTGTGAGCATCAGTTTAGCACTCAGTCTGAGACTCTGTCTGGGTCATAAACTTATTAGCAGTTGAAACAAATTCAAACCAGATTATATCTAGGTGTCATCACGTCATCTATTCCTTTTAAAGTCTTGTAGAAAATGCCTACACACCACTAGAGGTCTCTTAGATCTTAGATCTTGATCCTGCTGTATGCTTGCTTTAGAGGCCACAGAGTTTTTGTACTCTCTTACTTTTGCTGGGGTCTTTTCATTGTCTCTAAAAGATTATATGTCACCTGCATGCAGTTATGAAGGCTACTCTCCCATAAGTGTGAACCAAATGTATCACTGTGTAACTAAAATGTGCCACTTCCCCTCCATTCATTTAAAATACAGAGAGAAGGTTATTGATTATATGACAAACTGAAGAGGCCAATTCACAGTAAACATGTGATGCATAACTACACAACTAGGACACAGACAAGGAACCTAGATGTGTTTGTCAATAAAGCATTATATATATATATATATACACACACATATATATATGCAGATATATACATGTATATATTTATATATATATATATATATATATATATATATATATATATATATGTATGTGTATATATATATATATATATATATATATATACACATATACATGTATTCCTAGAAAAGGGATTGTGTGTAACATTGAGATCAACTGAAAACAGGAGTCAAATTCTTCCTATTACTACACGTGTACTTCGTCATTGAAGCAGTTTCATGTGGGTTGTTATGAAGACAGTTTTAAGTTAAATCCATTATGCTGTGGAAGGAGATTTTTGTCAGTCTGTGTAAAAGTCATGATGACAAAGTGAACTGATGTCAAACAATCAAATAGTACTATTACATGATACGATAATTTGTCTTCCATTTAAAAGCAAAGAAAAACAGACCATTATCTAGCTAGTTTTTTTTTTTTTTGCTATTTGCTAACTTAGAGGATAGCAGAAGCTGAACTTACTCGTAAAACAAAGTATTTTGGCGTTCCTTGAATTTGGTGCCTTGGGCGTAGTGTAGAATAAAATGGACTTTTAAACTGAAGTCCTGGCCACAGAAACCACCACTTTTTGTACAACTTTTCCTCAGCCTTATTCTAGCTGACAAAGCTAAATGACACAGCAACAGTGAAGTTATCCTTACGTTAGCGCTAGCTTGAGCCCCAGTTCGTTTCAGCTAAGTTACTACGGACAAGTGCTGACTGTTAGCCTGCTTTTGTCTGCCAGGTTAGCGATATATGTTTAAACGTCTACGCACCCAAAAATAATTCGTTTTCAGGTTTTAAAAAAAACTTTAAAAGTTAACTGACTTTGGTGTCAACTCAAACGAACTTTAACATCATTCAGTTCACTGGACGGGCTTTCACGCGCGTGCTCTGCCCGTTAATATATGTTAGGCACGTTTTTAACAATTTGGCTGCCTTCCGCGGGCGGAGCTTCAGCGTTGAACGTACGGCGAACGAGGGGTGATCCTCCCGCCGGGACACGCTGTGCCACGCGTCAAAGCACGTTCAGTTAACCGCAGTGTAAACAAACAAGTCACTGAAAGCTCTTTGTAATGTAGCATAAGCTTTTCGACTTTGGCTCTGGCAGTGCAAACCCAAGCAATTGCACTGTTGTCAGGAAGCTACTTACATGATACAACAATTTATGATGAGGTTCCACACAAATGATGATAAACAGAAGACCACATAGGAAAGTATCACAGTTGTTTACTTTAAAGAGGGAAAAAAAAATCATAATCCATCATGTGATTCATGAAGGAGAGATTAACAGCAGCTCTTTTTACTTGAGTATCCAAGTTTTAATTTTCATTGTTGTGGAGCCAAACTTATTAATCCCACTCATAACTAGAACAAGACATAGATGAGTATATTTGGCCGATACTGGCCGATCAGATATATCGGTGTATTTCAGTGGTATGGGTGTGAAGATATGAGCACTTCTATAAGACACTATAATGCAGAAAAAAGATGCCTAGGGTATATATACAATTATTATATTCCCAGATACTTTACCGTCTCAGTGCACCGATGTCATTTTGGAGAGTAAAGTGTATTGTTAAACTGTAGTATTGTAAGTAACTGTAGCTGTAACTGTAAGTATTTTATAGCCATATTTGAGGAATCCTTGCAAAGGATGGGTGTATATCAGCTGATAAATCCAAATCAGAATGTTTTACTCCCAAATATCAAAATCCAGTAATTTTCAATCTCTTCTCATAAGAGCTGCTTCAGGTCTGACATTGAAAATAACACACAAACCCTTATTTTTCATTTTTTATACGCTGACAGATTACAAATCAATCTTCTTTGTGTTTACCTTGTGTTTTGTACAATCCAATTATCTAGTTTTCAGTTTCTGGTGAAATATCCTCATGTGGACATTTTACACTTTATGTTGATCTCTCCCAGTGACTTAACACAACATCACACAGTTTCCATGCATTCATCAAATAATTTATTACATTTTTACACACACTGACACTAGTCTGTGGGAAAAATCATTATCATTTAAATGTCCCACTGACTTCTACTTTATACCAAGTCCTCAAGTGTCCATTATAATAGTGTCTTGCAAAACCAGTTTAAACCTATACTGAAAAAACAAATCATAGAAGGGGATAGTGCTGTAAAAAAAGTTCCATGCAGTTTCATGTCAGAGTCATGATTTAAATGCACCTTTACTAATAAGTTAAAACAGTCATATGAGTCAAGAGGGTTACAGGTTCATATAAATAATTATATACAGATAGGAGTTTTGACTTCACATTCATTAATAGATCATGTAGTAGACAGTATGTAGCTCCCATTACTACTTCAAATCAGGCTAGCTTATTTACAGTCCTCTCAAGAAAGATCAACAACATTTTTACCTTTCTGAGACAGCTGGATTTGTGACATCACGTGATCATGTGATCTCACAAATCAGTTTTCAAGCTATGTTTTTTTGGTCGAACCACACTAGTTGACCAATTAGCATCCTCTGAGGAACTACTGGCAGCTTCGGGCGTGGTTTAGGTATGAATATTTGTTTGAAAACAATGGTGGCTCCCCCCAAGACTCTTAGTGTAGATGCTGCTAGAGCATCAGTTGTGATGGAAATGGAAAGTACATTTCATTGGAAGAAGAGCAAATAATGGCACTGAGGGCTTTTCCTTAGTAGAAAAGATCTTTTCGCTCTTCTCCCAACTGGCTTTGGCAGTCAAGTTTGATTTACCAGCTGGGTCTGCTGGTGGTAGTGCTCTCCTACTGTTGATGTGATTGGGTGAGGTTAGCCCATGACAGACAGTGACGGACAGATAGTTCTTCGAATCACTTGCCAAGTATTTCTTGAAAGTGCCTGTCCTTTTTCAAACAGTTTCCAAGGTCAACTTACGAGATAATTCTGTCCAACAAACCACTGGGCTCGTCAGGTTAGCGACATTTAGCCACGTGTCCAGAAAGATGGTGAGATCGAGCAAACCTACGTAAACAGTTGGGGCAGGAATATGGCTTCTCACCTGTGTGTGTTAACATATGAGTTTTCAGGTGGCCTGACAAGCGAAAGCTTTTACCACATTCTTGACATGTGTAGGGACGCAGGTTAGTGTGACTCCTTCTGTGTTTACCCAGATCACCAGAGGAGGTGTAGCATCGGTGGCACTCTGGACATTCAAAGGGCTTTTCCCCGGAGTGTATCCTCTTATGCTTCACCAGGTCGCCAGACTGAGTGAAACTCTTGTCGCATTCATTGCATTTGTAGGGTCTCTCACCAGTGTGGGTGCGTTGGTGGTTTCGCAGATGTGAAAGCCGAATGAACCGATTGCCGCAGACTGTGCAGTGGTAAGGCCTTTCTCCGGTGTGTGTCCGCAGGTGTATTTTCAAAGACCCAAGGTCTCCAATCTTCAGCCCACAGTCTCCACACTGGTGAGCTTTCTCTTTGGTGTGAGTTTTGGAGTGAACCCTCAGGTTTCTCTGAGTGTTAAAGTTCTTCCCGCACACATTGCAGTGGAAGGGTCTCTCATTGGAATGCGTCCTCAGATGCAGTTTCAGACTTGACTTGAATCCAAACTCCTTTCCACATTCAGAGCAAGAAAATTCCTTCTTGCCAGAGTGTGTGGTTAAGTGGCTCCTGAGGTGGTGTGCTCTTATAAAGGCCTTCCCACACACCTGACATTTGTGTGGCTTCTCCCCTGTGTGTATTTTCATGTGTTGCCGCCAACCGCTGCGCTCCACGAACCTCCTGCCACAATCCCTGCAGACAAACGGACGATCACCTGTGTGGGTGCGCATGTGATCCTCCAGGCTTTGAGGTGTGCATAGTTTCTTGCCACATTCTGGACATTGTACACCCGTGTCCAGACAGATTGGCTTATCCTCAGGTTCTGTGTTATCCGGTTCATGACACAAATGAGGCCCTTGTCCCCAGGTAGCTTTGAAACTCTTCCCGCAGTCTGCGCAGCTGAGGTGCCCTCCTCTGGTTACAACAGACATGTTGTGCCATCGCTGACAGTGATTCTTCAGATTCTTCAGGTACTGGAAGCTACGTGCGCAGGTTGGGCAGGGGTGGAGACGCCGGGGAGGGGCAGAAGGGTGGGCTTCACGTACATGGAGCCTCAGGTATACTTTGGACTTAAAGGTGCTGCTGCAGACAGTGCAAGTGTGTTTAGGGATGAGGTTTAGTGTGCTGCTTGAGAGACATTTTTTCAGCTTGGCAAGATACTGTTTCTGATGGACCCACTTGACGTGCTTCTCCAAGAACTCCAAGTCAGTAAAGGAGACATTGCAGTGAGGACATGGGAAGAACTCAGACGATGACTCTAAGTAGGCGAGAAGGTGAGACAGAAAGAAGAGCACATTAAAAAAAAATTAAGAATTTACACTGACTATCTAAAACATACTTATTTTAAGCTATAAGAAACAAAACAAGGATATTGTAGATAATAAAATGCACTTTTCTAGGCTGGTATGATATCTAAACAAGGGCTGGGACTAATTGTTCTTTTTATTATTTAATAATCTGCTGATTATTTTCACAATTGTTTCATCTACACAATTATATTGTCTATTTAAATAGCTATTTCTGTCTGACCAACTGTCCAAAACCCAAAGACTCTTCATATGCTGTCATAAATGAAAAAGAAAAGCAGCAAATCCTGACATATTAGCAGCTGCAATCAGTAAATGTTGGACAACTGCCTGAAAAATGACTGAAACAATTAATCGATTATCACAATAACTAGCAATACATTTTCTACCGACTGACTCATCGATTTATCCACTGATTGTTTCAGCTTTAATCCAAAATATTCACATCATATCATCTGACGCTGAGATGCAGAAGAGGGTAAGTACAAATCCAGGTGCAATGTGTGTGTTTTATACATGCTTTTTCTGGACTTGGAGCTCCCCCATACTTACTACTACAATAGACTTTTAAAAGTCTGCCATTAGTGCAATCAAAAGAAACACAAATACGCAAATCAACACGCACAACAAAACAGGGATTGTGTTTTTCCTGAACTCCTGCTCCCTACCTGTGCAGACCTCATTGTTCCCCTCTGCCTCCTCGTTCTCTTCCTCCTCCTCCTCTTCACTGTCTCCCTCCTCTTCTTTAATCCATGGCTCTGACTCCTCCTTGACAGCAGCTTCAGTGAATTCATATTCTGGTTGATGGTCAGAGTCACACTCCTCCTTTATGTGTGCCTGCTCATCATGAATATCTGACGTGAGTGTCACAGTGTCAGGTTTAGTGTCTGAGCAGCTTGATGAGTCTCCATTATGCTCCTCACTTATCTCATGTGAGTATGGTTCCTCCTTGATTTGGATGTCAAGACCGTCTCCATTCATGTGAACTTCATTCTCGTGTTCAGATTCAGTCTTAACTATGACCATATGATCTTGTTGTTTCTCTTCGGTCTTTGTTTGGTTTCGCAAAGTCTTCTTCTTGGCAGATTTCTTCATGCTGTCACCATTAGGGTTGTGGTTCTTCAGTGTGCTGTGAAGCAGAGGAAAACATTGTTAAGGTGATTGTTTTGGAAGGGAAAGACAGCGACATGCAAGTCAACTGAGGTAATATAAAAACAAAAAACAAGCGTCCATCTACTCCATTTTGGTCATCTCTCTGTTATCTATCGCATCAAAGCTACGCTACACCAACGGCAGCATTAGCCTAGCAGCAGTACTAGCACCGTGGCTAATTTACAGCACTTTTCGCGTGGTAATGCAGCTGTCAGAATAATTCGGCTTGTATCCATTATGAAGAAAATACTCACCGTTGTCAATAACACGATTTATGATGCGCACCTCTGGCTGCTTTTAAACATTTAAGCTAACGTTTCCTAACTGACTACATTAGTGTGCAGGGATAATAACACAGGAAGAGAGCACCTCACTTCCGGTGGTTTTGGCCAATCAGCTCGGATCGCTGACGCACAGGTTACCGCCCACAATTCACTTAAAGTGACAGCAACAAAATACAGGTTTCGTCAAGCTACAGATTTGCCTTTACCTTAAGTGAGACACGAACATTTTGTGATATAGTAACAGTTTCTTTCCTAAAAGTAATGTCGTACGTCCTTTTATATCTGAACAAAAGTCCGAAATCCAAAAAGAGTCAATTTATTTATTCAGAAAAGGTGAAAATTCCCAGATCTTGGTATGTCTCGTTAAAAAATTAATTAATATTCCCGACCTAATTACCCAATATTAAATTAATTTAATAACTTAGATGTTAACATTATGGAAGTATAATTTGTATTCACTTCGTGAAAGTTGATTTACTAGGTGTCCTCTCTTTAGCATTCTACCAGTCCACTAATCAATTTGGTGAACAGACAAAAAAAAATCATTAACTATTTGGATAATCTATTTAATCATAAAAGTACTTTTAAAAATATATACCGGTATATATATTTATGGACAAAACGATTAGTCTAGATAATGAAAATAATCATAAGTTGTGGCCCCAAACCATTTCCAACATATTGCCTGAGACTGAGATGCTGGAGAGAAGAGGGTGACTTAAAAATACAGGTGGTAAATATCTGATGTGTTTCCAACATACACTTTTTAAAAATAAAACATTCTTGTTTGTCATGTCTTCATTGTCCTTTAAAAATCAGCTCATCAATCAATATTATTATTAGTAACAATTGCATGACTTTCTCTTCTGTACAAAACACACTGACAATCATGTTCCACAGACTTTATTTCAGCCGACTCAGGACAGAGAATCTTGACGCAATCTTCTGTTCGACACTGTTCCCTTCTTTGAACGCAAGAAAAAAAAAGTTATGTACAAAAATAAAGTATGTTAAAAAAAAACATACACAAAGATACAAGACAAAAAAAAACAGTATTAATGCTTATTTGTGGAGGGCTGTTATAAATAGTGACAGTATTTATTTGAGCTTTCGTTTTGCTTAACTATGCTGTGAGTATTCGGCTCATGACAAAACCTCTCAAGATTTTGTTCATTTGATAAGAAGCCAGTAGCACCATTCTGAGTTCATCAATGACTGTGTGCGCCATCTGAGGCTGGACGACATCCACTCTTAGTGTTTCACATGAATAATGGGGCTCATTGCCTCCATGCAGTGCAAAAAGGAAAACAAAAAGGAAACAAAAAAAATTTAAAATACGAACGTCAACACCAACCAGTGAACAAGTAATTCAGTCGCGAATAAAAATGCTGTCAAGTCTTCCCCCCATATCTCTCACCAGGAGAACTTTCAAATGCAACTCTTCCCATTATCATTGTGATTTCAATAGAGTAACACTTTTCATAGTGTATTTTTCTTCCACATCGTTTTTTTTTTTTTTTTGTTAGCTATGATTGGCTAATACAATCATCTAAGCAGGCGAGTTGCCCGAATAAAGCAGTCCAGCAAAACTAGCCAAACACCAACATACATTTCATGTCAACAAAATGTAATCAAATGATTCAAAAGGACACATAATTTCTTCATTTTCATGGACGAGCTCTGTTGTGTTTTACATTAATATAGGAACTGAAGACCAATATTGATAACATTATCCTTCATTTTTTTTTTTTTTACAGAAACAATTCATGAAACAAAATGTAACATATGTTATTGTAATAATGTCCTCCAGGAGCTTCATAACACATTTCCATTGACACAAATATTAAGTGTAAGCCAGTCGACTCACAGACAAGGCAAGAAGTGAAGGCAGATGAGCAGAGAAACAATATAATGTAACAGAGCAAGTGAATGAATATGCAAAAACATACTCAGGAGTCTGTTTAACATAAACACGTAGCTTAGAAGCCTGCCGTATACTGAGTTATAATCATAAATAAATCACTCATATCGACTTTGATATAAAAAAAAACATCTCACAAGCAACTTTGACTTTGTTTCCTGCGCTGAGCTGACAATCAAAAGCTTGCACATTTTGCTGAACCAATTTAAGTCTTTTTTTTTGTTCTCATTGGCAATTTTGATTGTCACTTTTTGGGGTATAAAGCACATGTTGGTTGCAAAGAGAGCGGATGTAATTTATTTTTTTTAACACCTCTGTTGGTCAATGAGAAGAATTTTTTCTACTGTCCAGCTTCAGTCGTTGTATGAGACTGACTTGTCGAGTGCGCTCATACCTCATTAGTGATCACAGACAGGATGCAACATTGTTCTGTTGATACGTATAGCAGTTGCAGTGCATTCTAGAGACAGCTGGCTTGGTCATGTGAAGCACTGATTTACAGTATAGCAATACATAATACAATAAAAGACACTTAATTCATTATACAGTGTATGTACAACTCTGTTCAAAATGCTCACGTTAACTGACTCTGTCATAACTCTTTCTTTTGGACTTTGCCTTGTGGCTGTTTCTTTCAAATATTTAATTTATCATATATCAAACACTTTACAGATTTATCCCACCTCCTTTATCCCTGTCCCATTTAATTTATATCTTTGATCCCCTACATAGCCATAGTGGTCAGGTGCTGATGCCCTAGCAGCCCTTTGCGCCCTCCCCCTGCCCCTGCATGCCCCCCTGCGTTGCCATGGCCACAGTATTCTTGTAGGTTCTGACGCAAAGTGACCAGTGCAGAGCCCAAACAGGCACGATTTGGAGCCAAGACACCCCCGGGCAGCTGGAAGAGGACAGTAGCCACCCCAGCCATGCCATCGTCTGTGGGCTCCAGGGTGATAGGCCCAACTTTAAAGGATGAATAGGAAAAGCCCATGAGCTGAGAGAGGAAGGGGTCGGAGCGGCAAAAGTGCTGGTAGCCGCTGTACGTGGATGGGTGGTGATGGTGTGAGGCCGGGGTGCCAGCAGTGGTGCTGGCATAGTGGTGGGTGTTCAAGTAGTGCAGCGGCAGATGCTGGCCGCCGTTGCCCCCTCCACCCAGGGCAAGGTGATGGTGGTGGTGTGCTGTGGGTCCGGAGCCTGGGTCATGTTTGTAGGAGACAGCTCCTGCCCTGCCCCTCTGGCCCACCACCACTCCCCCTAACTTGCTTGTACGAGCATGAGCAAGCGACACAGTGCTGCCCCCAACCCCTCCACCGGATGAAGGGAGGTAGATGAGCTGAGGCTCCTCCGGCTCAAGGTAAATGGTGAGTTTAGCAAAGGGCCTTGACGCCATCTTGGTCATCTCCTGGATGTGGCGACGCTGCTCCCGACGGAAGTCCAGGAACTGCTTGACCTTCCATAGGAGGACGCAGACAGACAGGAAAAGGAAAAAGCAGGAAAAGAAAACAGAGAAGAAGACAAAAAGATCGATGTGGGCTTGGTCCTGTCGCAGAAACAGCAGGCCCTGGGACTCTCCCTGTCTGTCGCCGGTTCCCACACCTCTAAGAGCGATGTAGAAACGGCTGGATTTCAGGGAGTGCACCTCATGGGGGAAGGTTATGACCACACGATCCCGAACACTGCGGACAATCAGCACTGTTTGTGGTTTCCATACGGTGATGTAAGAAATGAGTCCTTCAGCCCGCTCCTCTCTAATTTCTCTCTCTGTCCCCGGGGGTTTCGCTTGCAGCTGCAGTGGGTTGTGAGCGAGCACAGGGCCCCCGAGACTGGATGAGGCGTTGGCAAACACCTTTATAGGGGACGGAGGTGAATCCTTATCCGAACCAGAGGCTGTCCCTCGACTGGCGGATTCATCTTCGATCTTGATGGTGTGGATCCCTGTGTGCCGGTCCACATCCACGATGAAGGTGTCATGAGAGTTGGACACATACACCTCCACCTCACCAAAGGTAACATCAATGGTGACTCGGATGTCCACATTAGTGAACTTTGGCTGCGCAGCGAAGAACACGGTGCGTCCCTTGGGCAGGTTACGAATGGTGGGATCATGGAAGCAGTTCGTCTGGGAGGTGGGGTCAAAGCAGCACTCGGTGTCCACGTTAAACTGACGATAGCACTGACGCCCATTCACAGGTGTGCCATTGAAGGAATCTTTGCACTTGGCACACTAAATAGAAGAGCACAACAAATACAATTTGACCAAAACTCAGCAACAAATAGAACGAGGTCACATACTTTTTTCTTAATTTTAAATTTGATCAATGCAGAGAAAGAAAATCGAGGGAAATGTTGTGACTGAAGCCACCGCCAAGGTGTGTTAAGTCAACAGTTTGCAGAGTGAAAACTTTCCATATTTGAATTAATCTCTAGCATGTGCATACCTGCTGCCTGTAGCAGTCTTTCCTGTCACTCTGAGGGCTGCTGAGACAAGAGGAGGTCTCTGTGTTGTTTTGGCAGGGGCAACCGGTGCCATCGTGTTCATTACACGTGTCTGCATGGCCATTACATTGACACCTGCAATGAAGAGGAGAAAATACAAACACAAAAGAAAAATTCAAACACTGAAAGAGAAGCAAACTGAAAGGCTAACAAGGACAAAATCTTTCAGTCTGTTTCTTCCATAGGCATTTTTACAGATGTCTTTGCATGGAATTGCGTCTTATGGCATCACAATCACTATACTAATCAGTATTTAAAAGCATTATAATCTTATATATAACATATAAAGGCTTTGTAATGGTGGTCACAGTATGGGAATCCATTGACTGCTGAGCAGCAAACATTACTCACTTGTCACACTTCCCCTGCAGCAGGAAGTAGCCACTGAGGCAGCTCTCACACTTGTCCCCCACGCTGTTGTTCTGGCAGTTCACACACACAGCGTTCTCCTCTGTGGGACCCTCAGACACCCAATTCTGAATCTGAAAGTAGAGGAATGAGAAACAGCCCCATTCAACTTAAAGAGTTGAAGTAAAGACAGTGCTCACGATACAAGAGGAAGGGCACACGACTGATGTATTTGCTTTATATTGATAAACAGGGAAAGCCACAAAGATGGCAGATACTTACGCTGTTGGTGGGGTCCAGAGGGAAGAGCCGGGGGTTCTCGAGGGCCTTCTTATGTTCATCTCGGGATAAACACACAGCGCTGTTTCCCCTGCAAAACTCCCGACATGGACGACAAGTGCCGCCCCCTTTGGCAGAGCCTACAAACAGAGGCTTACACTTCTCACAGTGCTTACCCTGCAATAGGGGACAGAAGAAATCATCACCTTTGTGAACGTGGGAAAACAGTATTTGCACATGTTTTAGTTTAAGTACTCACGATGGTGTTATTGTGGCACTCGAGGCAAATGTCTGGTTTGTTAACACCAGCACAGTTGCTGTGTTTGTTGCAGCTGCACTGAGACGAACAGTTATCCCCCACAAATCCAAAGTGACATCGGCACTCTCCTGGTGACATGCACGTCCCGTTCACGCAGCCTTGTGCACACACCGGCTCACACTGACCGGAAACACTGTACAGGACAATAAAAGAAGAGGAAACTTAGGTAAACCTGTCCAGTTACTATGAAGAGCAATACAGTAGTTTGTAATCTATGCTTGTGTATTCAGTGCCTGAGGCATTCATGCTGACTCTTGATCTTACCTGCTGAGAATGTAACCGTGTTTGCAGGTGCAGTGGTAGCCCTGGGGTAGGTCGTGGCAGTCCTGGGTGCTGTTGCAGTGGTGATGGCCGTTGGCACACTCATCCTCCTCCGGACAGTGGAGGAAAGACCAGCTGCTGTTTCTCAGGGGGCAAACGCCTTCACTCACACCTGAGACACCAGAATGGATTAGAAAAACAATTTTTGTGAAAAATGTTACACTGAACTGGCTACTTCCTATAATGCTCAGCTTTTTGACTCATCAACTGAAGATATTTCTCACCATCAAGTCCTCCTTGCAGGCAGCGTCCAGCCCCGTTGCCGCCTCGAGCTGCACACCAGCCACACTGAGGCCTGCCGATGCACTGGGAGCACTGGGTGAGCTGGGAGCACTGGGGAGAGCAAGAGTCTCCCCCAGAGAGCAGGCGACCACACTGACCTGCCTCACATCGCAGAGGCACGAAAGATGGGCTCATGCACTAGAGGAGAGGGAGAGAAGTTTGCTGTATAATGAACATGATTTTAACAAATACCTCTCACAAAATAACTCAAACAGAACAGTCTTACCTGCTGCAGAGCCATGCTCCACACACAGTGCTGCCAACCTCCATCGGAGCCTCTGGAGCCCAGGCAGAGGCTGCAGTTATGTAGAGTGTGACAGGGTGGAGGGCACGGCATAGGGGGAGAAGACTCCACCTGCATGGGTGAGACGTTGAGGAGGGCGTAGCTGAAACAGGTCCAGTCATAGGTGGGGTTCACACTCAGGATGCGCCTGGTCTCACCTGGAGAAATCACAACGCAGACAAGGAACATTTCATAAGAAATGACATATAAACATCTACAGCTGAAGACTGAAATTAAATAAAAAGACCTTTGAGGAAATTGTGAATTTCCCCAAGGCTCTGTAACACCCTTGCCCGTACCCGTGCGCTTGAACTGGCGAGTCCACATGCATTTTCCGGAAGCAGTGCACTTGGGGCAGTCAGAGGCCTCACAGCTGGTCTCCGTGCAGTTGCTGGACAGGAAGATCTCTCTCTGGTTGATCCGACAGTCATGTTCAGACGTACAGCTAACAGAGCTGCTGATACAGGCGCCCTCTGGACAGTTTGTGCACCACTTACATTGCAGGGCAGGCTGGAAAATTCAGTCAACAAACATTTTAGTTGTCTGAGAGGGGCTGTACTCCTTCGTGTTAGAAATAAAAGTTTGTATGTTACCTGTGATGGACTGGAGAATGTTTTGGGGTGTCGTGCCAGGCATTCACTGCAGGTCTTCAGTCTGCGACACTGGTCTGGCTGACGAGGGGTCGGGGAACAGGGAGACTGACCATTAAAGCAGCCCATTCTGGTGGAGAGGGAGAGATGTGTTTGATTTAGCAGCGGCAAATAACTTCAGATTCAAGACCAAGAACATCATTTATTCAGAGTTGCCTTCAGCCAATGTGTTACCTCTCAGCAGTATCAGAAGAAGCACAGGTTCCCCTACACCACATGCAGCTGCCTGTGGTGGTGTTGCAGGCCTCTGGTGTTGGCAGCAGGGCACAAGGGTCAGAAGGCACAGCCAGGGTTAGGAGTCTGCCCAGTGTAACACCATTGAAGCCTCCAGACAGGAAGAGACGCCCGGCCCAGCTCGTCATGGCAAGAGACACTGAACGGTTTACTGGATCTCCTACAGCTGAGACTGAAGAAAAGAGATGGAAAGGGGTTAGATTATGGCATTCTAACTTGTGATCTGACCATAACTGAATCTGAAGAAAGACATTAAGATGGTAACCTGGTTGTATCCAGGTGTTACAGTTGATCTGGTACAGAGACACGGAGTTACTGTAGTCTTCTGCTTCTGTCCTCCCCCCAACAATGACCATGGTGTCTTTGATCAGGGCTGCAGCGTGGAAGAAACGGGACAGCGGCTGCAAATCAAAGAATATATATGTTATCTTTAAGCAGTGGACTGATAGACGGTAAATGCTTGGCTTGATGTTTGCCTCTTACCTTATTGCCCTGTGAGGGCACCAGCAGGGACCAGGTGAGGTTGGGGTAGAACAGACTGTAGAGCTCACCCGAAGGCTCTACCGTCTCCACGTGGAAGCGGTAGCCTCCAAAGACATAGATGGCATCAGTCTGCTCATGGTAGATGGCTGAGTGACCATATAAACCTGATTAAACACATAAAACAAAGCAGGTTTAAGAACAAAATTTGCTGCATCTGGTGACATTTCTTTTCAAAATGTAATGCTGAATTTCTCTGTGGGGTACAACTATTTTTGTACTTTTATAAGAGATGCATCATTCAATAAGTTATTGCTCAAATAAAACTATATTACAAAGTGTCTCAAAAACCTGTAGGTGGTGTGCCAGTATGAGGGGCAATGGTCCAGTTTCCAGTGTGAGGGCTGAACTCCAGCAGATGGTGGTTGAAGCCGTTCTCTGGAGAGTAGCCACCAATCAACAGCACAGAGGAGTCTCGGCGCACAGTTAAAGTGTGGCCAGCCACCGGGGGCAGCACTGAGCTCTGTTAGAGGTGGACGAAAAATGTTATATGCTAGGAGTAAAAAAAAAAGAAACACTTCAGAGATTTTGTATTTCCAAAGTAACGATAACCCTTACTATGTGTTCTCTCCAGACTAAACTGCTGAGATTGAGACTCCAGGTATCCATGGCAACACCATTTTGAGTGACACCGCCCACCACCAACATGAAGTTGTGACTGGCTCCGTGGTTTCCAGAGCCAGACTCGTGACTGGTCAGCAGTGAAGAGGCGTGGTGATAGCGAGGGCGAGGAGCCGAGCCCTCTTCCACAGAGCCCGCCAACATTTGGTTCCAACGGCGCTCGGAAATAGAATATCTAAACCAACCGAGGACAATACACTTAGGTAAGAGCCTTCGATTAGATAGTTACTGCAGTGATCAATATGTTTCAGCTGGCAACAAGTTATTCAACCCAAACTGATGCAGTAAGTAGCTTCTCATTTCTTAAACAACCATGTTGGAAAGACATACCCTGTGGTCTTGGAAAAGATGTTAGAAGGGTCAAATTATTGGCGTGCATCAAGCAAAGAAAACAACTAAGGAGATGGCTCAAACTACTAAAATTGGGTTAAGAACTGCCCAAAGTATTATTAAAACCTGGAAGGTAGTGGTGAACCATCATCTTCGAGGAGGAAATCTTGAATGATCATGATGGAAGATCACTTAAACACTTGGTGAAATCAAATCGTAAAAAAAATCAACAATAATACTCACTAATTGCATAAGTTCATCAAAACGATACCATGGTGAATGCCTGTCGTAATCCAGGATACAGGCACCAAAAAGGTTTCATGTCATCAATAATCATCAGGAAAGCCTTACCTGTAGACATCTCCCAGAATGCCCTTTGACAGAGAAAGCCCTCCATACATCCAGAGGTAGCCCTGTGGTCCAGACACCATGGAGTGGCCCATCCTGTGGAGGAACCTGTGGGCATGGTTCTGTGGAGGAACAACACATATGCATGTGTGTTTGTGTGAGCTGGTGTGCAGTTTGAAACATTTGTCTGTGTGTTAGGCCCTTACCACTGTCATTTGTGTGTCCAGCAGTGTTTCCCAGACCAGGCTGTTGGAGTCTCGAGGAACAGAGCAGTCTGAGCCAGCCCAGCTGTCCAAGCACACACACACTCCCAGAGACTGAAACAAACAGAATATGCTGGTTAGCAATCTAGGAAAAATTGTTCTCTCATCTTTTACTATAAAATTCTGTTCAGCTGCATTAGTCTAATACTAAACAGTAACATTTTGACACATTTTTCCATTATTGATTGATTCCTTGACATTGACAGCCACAGAAATACATAATCCCTGTGCTCTAAGCTTGGAGAACAAAATCAAACTGTGACAGCTCTTACTATATTACAAGCCCCTCTTCCTTCTGTTACTCCACAGTCCTGAGGGCATATTGGCCGGTCGCAGTGGGGTCCACCATATCCCTGAGGGCACTGACAGAGCCCCCCTTGGCACTGGGCTCCACCTGGACAAGCAGGTGACCCATCTTCTCCCTCATCAGAGCTCTGGTGACATCGCCGCACCCAGAAAGATGCGTTGAAGCCTTGAGGTTTGTTTGAGGAGACGTTGGCCTCAAAGTAGACAGAGATCACACCTGGTGGTAAAAGAGGAAGTGGAATATAGTGAAAGTGATTTAATGAGTTTCAATTATGTGTTTAAAAGCCTACTTTATTGAATGAATATATGGATGGATACCTGAGGTGGCCTCCACGGTGATAGGTTGAGCCCTTGTGGTGCCACAAAATGCCCCAATCAGGTTGTGATCTGAATGTACAACTCCATTACCCAGGAAACGAGGAAGGCCATCAAACACATAGACAAAGGAGCTCTGCAAAAAAAAAACAGAGAGAATGCAAACAGACAGTTAGACAGACAGAGAGATCAATTTTTGATGCTACTACACAGCTGTTCGTTCGCATTTGTGCTTGTGTGTCATCAGGTCAAATTTGTACTCACTTTACAATGCGTATGGGAGTCTGGGTGTAGAGTGAGGGCTACAGGGGGACACAGCTGTCTGGGCAGACAAGGTGCCAGGTTCTCAGTCACTGACAGGACCCACAAACAATGAGAGAGTCCTCCCCTCCCTTCTGTGCCACTTCGCCACCCCAGAGAAGAGGAGAGAGGAATGGCAGAGGAGGAGGTAGGGGAAAGCAGCACAGAACGGCCCTGGCACTGACGGTAACATGTGCCATTGCCCCTGTTAGAAAGAGAAAAATGTCAGGATAGACACATTATGATGGAAAGATCTGTAAACACAAAAATCAACCAAAGATAAGGCCACCGTTTTCACCCTTTTTTACTTTTATCAATATTTCATTACAATCTCCACTCCTTGATTTCGATTTGTTTTCTTTTTTTGAAATCCTCTTTTTATTGAGTTATATCAAGGTCCATATAAACAATGTACTCATTCTCATAGGACTTAATAGCCTTATCGTTTCTAGCCTTCTGTAAAATCCAGATGCAGCAGAAGGTAATAAAAGTGAGTTAAAATAGATAATACAGAAACAAATAAATACCAATAAAGTAAATAAAAATAGAAAATAGAAAATGAAATACAAAACATAAGAACAGAATGTTTGAAAGAATGGGTGTGTCTTTGTGGTACTCAAATGACTTGTCCTGATGCAGTCTAAGTAAGTCTTTCTATTCTAAATATATATAACATTCTCTAATGGCAGGGCACCAAATACATGGGTCTCTAAAAACTTCATGAACCCTTATGCCAGGAAGAAATTAACAATGGGCAAGATCAGAATAAAGGGTAATGATTTTCTTCAGAGAGCCCGCTTCGCCGTCTCCAGCAAATGGCAGATTCGGTATAATGACTTCTCTGAACTGGAGTTATGAAGTACCTAATGAGGGTTTTCCAATGAAACGCTCTCCATAAAGCTGAAACTTTCCATTGAAGCCCACATAAATTAATTTTCCTTTATACTTTGGTTTCCTTTCTTTCCCTATTTTTGTTTAGGATACAATGAGCAATGATTTTGTTTACTACAGACTCCTACAGAGTTTTGGTTTGAGTTTAAAAAAACAAAGCCTCTATGAAAACTTTTAGTACAATTTTATCCACGTACTTTTGTTCAGTTGCCTTCATTAGTTGCTCAATGTAATGTTTTTTGAATCAAGTCAGACACATAATGTGTACATTACACTCAAGGCACACAGTTCATATCTCCTCACCTGGGGTCTCCGTAGTAGCCAGGCAGGCAGGACTCACAGTGTGCTCCCTGAGTGTTGTGGGTGCAGTAGCACTGGCCTGTCTGGTTGTGACAGTATCCCCGGAGTGGGTCGCCATGGCCGTTACACTCACAGGGCACACAGCCGCTGCCACCGGCCAGGGCTGAACCAAAGCTACCTGGACGGCAGTGCTCACAGTGGGGCCCTGTAGTCCAATCTGAGAGACAGAAAGTATGTCAGCAGAGCAAATTTCAACAAATGTAGTTTAGTTTTATTTAACTGTTTGATTCTAAGTCATAAAGGGACTTGAAGCAGTATGATTTAATACAAAAGATGACAGAGAACAAGCCATTGATGTAGGCATAATCTTAAGATCTCACCCTGGCATTCGTCACAGATCCCTGGTGCAGTAATACAGGTGGAGTGGAAGTTGCACCCACAGTCAACATCACATTCAACACCACTGAGAACCAGAGTGGCCGGGTCGGACGTCCAGCCAAGGGAACATTCGCACTCAAACCGTGGACTGCCACTGCACTGGCCCTCACGACACTCGTTGTAGCATCTGTGAGAGGGGAGAAATTATGGTTTTTGTTTTTTTTTTTTCAGATCACAAAAGAAATCCTGATGACTAAATGGTAAATGTAAAAACAAAAGATTTTTAAGTATGCATCAACAGAGTGATGCATTTTTGGCTTAGGCTCTTACGTCTGGTTGCAGTGCAGCGTGCCGTCTCCTGTGTATCCTCTCTCACAGTGGCACTCATAGGAGGTGGGAGTGTTGATGCAGGTGGCAAACAGGTGACAGTTGTGGAGACCCAGCCTGCATTCCTCTACATCAGGGCAGGTGGGGTAGGACCAGATGGCATCTTTCTCTTCGTCATCAAAGTCCTCCAGCTCCATCTCCATTTCCAGGGGTCGAGGGGGGGCCGAGGTCTGGGGCTCAGGGCTGGGGGAGCAGGACAAGGAGACGTGAAGTTGGACAGGTATACTACATCCATCTACTGTGTAATGTCGTTATCAACATAAAGTCGGCGGTGTTATCTTAAGGGTTCGGAAAGAAAAACCACCCAGGCATCAAACAAAATGCATGTTTTCTTTCAATATAGACTGGAACAAGTAGATTTTATTCAAAGATAAGTCCTATAAATGTTTATTAAAAATTGTCCAACACACAATGTGAGGGTACTTAGAAAAAGTTTACTGATCTTTTTTTTAATACTATTTTGTCCGTCTTGGAATTGGAATAATCGTAATGTGAAAAACAAGTTGAGGACCCTTAACAAGGAAGGTGGCCCACCACAAATAATTTGCAATCTGTGAGAAACGTTCCACTCACAACATTCAAAGTATAAAATTATATCAAATATCAAAAGCCCTCATCTTATGACTAAAAGCTGCATCAAGTCATGAAAGTGTAATAACAGATATCTTACTTTGCAGCCCGTGCTTCAGCCACAGCCACACTGCAGTTATACACCAAGGGATCGTCCATTCCTGCCCAATCTCCCCTCAGACATCTGAAAAGATGGGTGGAAAATAAAATGAAATAAATACAAGAGAATCACAATAAAAACACAATGGCATAATGTTTGGTTGTTTTGGTCTTGCAATTCATATACTTTCAGTCTAAAAAGCAAAATTCTTATCAGATGGTGGTCCATTGTGTAATTTAACAACCACTGGCTTCTTCAGTCATTCAAATCTGGCGTGTTGCCTCTCTTATGTGCTTTCACTGCACAATGTACTTATCCAAGTATTGTTACATGTTTGTCATACTTACTTTCCAATTGTGGGATTGTTGTAGTCACCACACCAGCCACACTGGAACGTCCGCAGGCAGTCTGTGCACGTGTTTAAAGCTGAACATTGCTTACACTGGGGAACCGAATGAACACTGACAGAGGAGAGAATTAAGAATGAAAATATTAGATTATTAATCTCATTTGAATGACATAATATACCTAATTACACTCACTTGGTCAGTTTTTTGCATTATTTTTTGTTTTGAATGTGAATAAAGTAATGTGAACGTATTACTGTATGTGTTCAAGTTGAAATCACCAAAACTGACAGGAAAGAAGTTACCTGTACAGTACAGTACATCTCATATCACAGCTACAAATTACAGAAAGAAGTCTTAAAAATGTTCTCATTTTACCTGTCATACCAGTCCCTGCATTCTCCATAGGGGTATTTTGTGAGGTAGGCAGCAAAATAGAAGCAGGCCTGGGCTGACTCACACCATGCGCACTGGCTGGAGTTAGAGAGGCACTCACCACACGTCTTTCTCCTTTCGAAGACAAAAAAAGAGAGTGAGATGTAGATTTTTGTTGGAATCATGTATGATCTGTAACTACCTGTGTTAAAAATATAGTTTTCCAACTCACTGGTTGCAGACTTTAGGACACCCCCTTGGGTCACGTATGGATCCATCTAGTCTTCCCCGTCGACTGCACTGGTAGTCGCCTTTCTTGCTGGAGTTTATCTGCCACTCACAAAAAGGATCCTGCGGGCCAGAGAGTAAGCGTTGTGTGAGTCAGGAGGACAGCAGCTCTTAATTAAGCTATGCAACATCAACAGCACAGTGACACTCTATGATAACACCTTCTGTTTTCTGTGATGTACCTGAGTACAAGCGGAGCAGTCTCTGTACTCCTCACACAAGGTGCAGTGCTGGGGTGCCAGCAGCAGATGGCGCTGAGCTTCTCCCTTGCCTTCCCCCTTCTCTCCCTCAGGACACGGCTCCAGGTCTGGGCTGTCCCGCAGCAGGCAGCGTGACAAAGACGGGCACCAGCCACAAGACTGGTCTGATAGACAGGCCAGGCAGGACATGTAGCTTGAGCAGGAACCAGAGCGGTAAGGCTCCAAGAACAGGAAGGAGATCTCCTAGATGGAGAATATGGGAAAAAGAGGACATAAGGTAAGATATTTTCTTTCTAATGAAGAAAACTCATTGTGCAGAAAAATGACAGAAATGGAAACGCACAGGAACACAAACTGCTATTGCAGCTCAAAGCTCTTTGCTTTTGTAGTGAAGCAAAGCAGGTTTAACCATTCCAGTACTCACAGATCCTCCAGGCAATGTTCTGTTCCAAATCAGAGCCATCTCACTGGTCTGTCCTGACCCTGAGTTGTTAAGGTAGCCTTCAGCCTGAACAAGGTAATGGTTGCCCCTGGTCAGGTTGGAGAACAGTCGACTCCCATCCGTGCGAGCCAGCAGCTTCAACTCCTTCTCCTGCTGGGCTGCCCAACGTCCCACCACCTCCTGCTCCGACAGTGAAAAGATGCAGAGACAGTTTGAGAGAAAGAAAAAGTGGAGAAAAGTTAAGAAAAAATGGCAATAATAAAAGTATTAACTCACATTTTGACTTGAAATATTGATAGTTGGTGCTCTGACGAAAATAGTAACTACCGAGCTGTCTTTGCTAGGGGGGAAGTTATTGGTTTTCAACTTTAATTTAACAACTGAGTTTTGAATATTTCATATATTTTATGATTTTATTCAAACACCAGACTTCTTAACTGTTCTTTTAGTTTAAGACCATAGACAAAAGTTCCTTACTTTGAGTGTTTTGTTAAATAATTGATAACCCCTGTTTGTTTGCTGTTCAGAAAAATTATCCAATTCTTGATTCAAGCCTGTGAAAAACCCCAAAGAGGGAGTTGTGTTATCCGCTGCATCCCTACAATGAAGGTAGATGTCATTTATAGCAAACACAGACCTGTCCTGATTACTCCTGTGTGGATGCTTGCTTTCCAATACTCGCAAAGTTATTCCCCAAGGGACCAACATTACTAAATTATGTCTAGTGAATATTATATTACAAGACCTCGTCTAGAACAACTAATCCTGTCAATCATTTCCAATTTCAGATGAGAAATTTGTTTTAAAACGATTTATTAAATAAAAATAAGTGTTGACATGCACTTTCTCTCACCAGTTGACTGGAGTTGGGCCCTGTCGCCATTCGAGCCTCAAAGTGGAGCCTCTGGATGCGAGCCCACATGGAGACAGTCTCGGTGGGAGCGGTTGCAGGCGGAGGGGCTCCCCACAACGGGTGGATGAAGCCCCTGAACTGTAGGGCTACGTCCATTTCTGTGGTGGGGCTAAGGATGATGGTGGTGCTGCGGAGGATGGACACCTGGCAAAAGGGTGGTGAGGATGGAGGATAGTGGAGGATGGATGGAAGTGGAAACACATCAACAGAAGCACTATTCTCTACAAACTGCTTCACAAGTTTGACAAACTACTTGACAAAGGAATCTTCTATGTGAGCCAATTGCAAAACAGACAGCGAACAAAGAGAATAAAAAAAAAGAGAGAGTGAGCATTGGGGTCAAGAGATTAAAAAGCCAAGAACACAAGGCAAAGAAGGACAATAACAAAGAAAGATTCAAGTTGGAGAAGTGCAGTGGAGTCTAAGTGGCACAGCAATGTTGGAGGAAGGAAGGAGGGATAAGTATAAGCAGGGAGGGAAGTATTTACAACCACAACTAGCAAAGTTAGGACTTGAGATTTGGACTCCGTACCTTGTCAGGCTGGGAGTCGTTGCGGGGGTGCTGGAAGGTGAGCAGGTGCAGTCCCGGGACATAGTTCTCGGTGCGACAGGAGTGGAGGGAGGTTAGGAAAAGGGTACGCTCCCCCCACCAGCCGTACGCCCCTGAGATCTGGTCCACACGGCACGCACTTCGCTCTGTGAGACCGAGAGGGAGAGGTCAGCACACAAAGAACACATCTGACCTCTTAAAATCCCAAAAATACAGCAGTTTTCTAAAGTGCACTACTGTACTGCAACGAGTCTGATCCGTGACTTTTGTGTGACGTGTGTCCAAAAAGAGTAAAACGACATGACCTTGCTGCACCAGAGGAAGTATGGGCTCGGACAGACGAGTCAAATCTAGGTCTGAGTAGCCTGTCCAATCTCAGCTGGGTGCAGTCAAGTCACTGTGCTCTATCTGTGACACACGTCCAACATGAGTCTAGTCCCTCCCATGTCAACTCCCAACATCTTTCATTTTTCAGTCTGAGGCTGAGCCCTTCTCTTCTGCCCTCCTTCCTCCCTCCCTGGGTCTCACCTGACACTGGCAGGCAGGACTCGTTCTGAACACACCAGCCAAATTCCCCAGGGGCACGGGCCAGATCAGCTGGGGTGCCACTGAACACCAGACAGGACTGGCAATCAGACAGGAAGCGAGCGAGGCCCAGGCAACCAGTACTGCCACACTGTGGAGACAAAGCAGGGGTCAAACATCATCACCATAATCCTTACAGATATTCATACACAAAAGTCACAGTGAGCAAATCTCATTGCGTGTATAACAATGTGGGAATAGACTAACAATCACAAGGCTGTACAAAGGGAAGTGTTACCGGATTAGTGGGCTGGTACTCTCGACAGCGGCCTTCACACCAACTGCACTCTGGGTTCTTAAGGCACATACTTTCATCTAATGCCTCAGCACAAACAGCATCCTGGTGAGGGAACACACACACACACACACACACACACACACACACAAACACACAGGTTTTTCACAAAAATGTAATTATCCTACTTGCATTTCTTGAACACAATGTTCTCATCCTTTCTCCTATTAGTCTTTTTACAGCTTAAAGGGACATCCTATCCCTGTTGATGGCAAATGTGTTCACTTAAAGCAATACATATCTTAGTCAGTGCTACATTGACCAAGAAAGATGAGTTCTCCTGCGGCAAAATCTGTTGTTCTTCCAGGTCCAGCATTGTCATTTGACGCGTACAGTGACGTTGGTGCCGAGAAGAGCTACAGGCTATTTGAGAGGATGTTATAAACGAGGATACCTCTTACAGTGTTTTGGCTGACTCTGTTATTGAGTCATATTTATTCAAGCCAGAGTACAGCCAAAGAAATGTAGCAGGGAGAGGCCAAGACTGCAGCTGCATTAGCCGCACAAGAGGATATGGCTGTATCCTTAACCCGAGCTGCAAACAGGGACTGGTGCTGCCTTTGCTCAATTGCAAAGATGCAAACTAATTCATTCACAAGCAATATCTTCCCAAGAAAAAGCCTGTGTGTGCGTTACTATAAATAAAATCTTTACTTTTCACTTGGACAGAGGTGTGCTGAGGTGTGCTGAAAATACAACCAAGACCAGCATGGTTTACAGGGTAGATGACCACTGAGAAAGTAATTATGTCACAAAACGCTATGTTTTGGCCAATAAAGTATTAGCTATAGGTTATGGTACAACAAGGGTGTCAAAAGCTAGCGCCAAATGCATCTTGATACATGTAGGCACTGCTTACACGGTACTGCGAGCAGGAGAACACTTTAATTGACTACATTTACCATCAACACTACGACATCCACATTAAATACTAAAAAAATTCCTTTTAATTTGCCAGTCTTCCCGATGATGTAACTTCTCGTTCTCTTGTTTAATGAAGCTTTCACTCACCCTGTCACCTTGATCGCTACTGACAAACAGTGGAACTTTGTAAGCCACCAGGTCTCCACGGGCAACACCACTGTAACCCCCAGCAACCAGCAGCACTCGTCCCTCCATCACAGCAGCGACATGTGAGTAACGGCCCCTCACAGAATCCCCATCTGAGAAAAAAAAAGTGTTTTGTAAGGACTGTAGGTGCACTAGTCGCAGAGGAGACGTATGGACTGTTTGTAAGAATTATGAAAGAAGTTCACAGGTACTCACTGAGTGACCATCTCTCGCCAGCAGATACCCACTGGTGACAGCCCAGATGGTAAAAGAAGATCTCCTCGTCATAGCACTTCTCCTCTTGGTAGTGAATATGAACATTACCCCCTGGGAGAGAAAGGCAGGAAGAAAATAGATGAAAATACACAGGCCTGCACTGATTAAAATGGATTATGTCTGCCTGTTTTTTCAGTGCTCACCATAGACCACCATGTAGTTTCCGATGACGGTGGCTGAGTGGAAAGCTCTTTCTCTGGGACCTGTTGCTGGGAAACGGGAACGAAAGGACGTCCAAAAGCGCCGGTCCACGTGGAACACGTCGGTGTTGTTCACCCTCACACTAAACCTGAAAAAAATTAAAAGCAAGTGTTCTTTAAGTTTCTTTAAAAGATGCTGCATATGTTTTATTTTCTTGTTGGATTATTCTCAAAATGTTCTTTGGGTAACAACTTGTTTTATCATTTTGAATAATTTATTTATATACATTTTTCTTAAGTGCTAAATTTAACACATTTTCCCACAGGAATTAGGTTTAATCTAATGTAATGGAACAAATCGTTTACGATTCACGATATTCACACAGGAATTGACAATAATATTACATCTGTAGTCCCCAAAAGAGAGATGCACTCCAGAATTCATCAGCAATCTGTTCCTCTTTCTCATGAACAACCATAAATAGAGAAGTGTGTACAAGATGTTGACGCACATGAAACAGTCCGTATTTGCTCTCACTCTTCTTACTGTACTGTTGTGTACCTGGCAGTTGTAGGCCTGTGACCTCCGTAGACCAGCAGTGTCCTGGATGGGATGTGAAAGACCATTGAGTGGCCAGCTGTGGCTGGTGGTTTCCCACCCGTGGGCTGAACATTCTCCCACCGCCCAGAACCATGCAGGCCGAACCGATACAGAGAGGAGGAAAACATATCCTCTTCAGTGCGACCTGGGAAATAAGGAGAGAAAAGGAAAGATGCTGCTTAAGTACGATTTCATTCTCGGGGGATAATTGTATGTACGTCAGACTGAAATGTGCCAACATAAAGTGAAACCGACCTCCAAATACATAGAGATAATTGTCAACTACAGCTGCAGCGTGATTGGCCAGTTTAGGAGCGCCATGTGAACTTGAAAAGCCGAGCTGTTGCCAGTCATCTTGCAGAGGCCGGTACATCCAGACATCGCTGGCCAGGGAGCCGTTGGCAAGCTCTCCTCCAAAGATAACCATATTACCCGTCCACTCTACTGCAGTGTGGGAGTGACGAGCCACCTGACAACATAAACGAGCCAAACATTGCAAGAAGGAAGTGGAAAAAAAAAAATGTGGAACAATAAAAGCACAGGAAAGGCATTTTTCTGGACTGACAACACAGTGAGAGAACATTTGTGAGACTTGTTTTCTTGCAACTGCTAATCATGTTTCCTCTTGTCCCTCTGACAAGAAAACAGGTTTGTCCAGCAACTCTACCTATGTTGACAGGGTTTCTTTGAATACAGTGTCCCGATTAAGGAAACCAGGTTAAGATGACATTTAAAGCATCAGGTTACTGCAGAAGGCTGGTAGTAGCCAACTTGTATGCACATCAACACAAGTATATGAGATGCAAGAGCAGGAGGAAGCAAAATTGTGTGTTTTTCCTCAAACCACTTACAGGAGAGTGACCATAAGACCTGCTTTCCCACTGGTTGGATGTGAAGTTATATTTGATCAAGTCACCAAGAGCTCTGTTCAGGTCAAACCCTGGAAGACAGAAGAAAAACAGACACTTCAGCTAAAACAAACACAGCCACATCGATGTTGGTTAAAATCTAACCAGTGTACAAGTTAGAATTTGAGAAATCTGCTGAAGAATTAAGGACCATTAACTTAAAACATCGTGTTAAAGATGCAGGTAGAAGGTGTGTAAAACAACATCAGTGAAAAAAGAAGAGGATGTCACTCTCACCGCCAAACAAGTACATGGCACCAGTGGAGGACAGGTACACGCCAGCAGAACCCGTCCTAGGAGGTGTGTATGGGTTTCCCTCACTCACACGGCACCACTGCCCGGCCCCACTGTCATCATGGAAACCAAGCTCGCAGCTGTGACCCATGAAGCCTGGGTTACACAGACAGCGCTCTCCTTTCTGGGACAAAACAAGAGAATGAGAATAGCTTAGGACCAGTCTTCAATGCTTCAAGAAAATGCACAAATTAAGTCATTAAAGCCCTTAAAGGAAGGATGGGCGAACCTTTGGCTGACGAATATTTACTTCACGGGTTCATTAACCCTCCCCTCTCTCCAGTCTTACCTTGTCACACTGGCCATTCGCAGAACAAGCCTGGGAGCACAGTGGGGTTGTACAAGCTGCTCCTCCCCAACCCTGATGGCAGTGGCACTTTAATGTAGAGGGATCGCAGCGGCCATGACCACCGCAGGCTCCGGGGCACAACGAGAAGGTGTAGGTTGCGTTGAAGCCCAGGAGGTTGTAATTGGCATCGCTGAAGAGGTGAAGCAGCATCTGGAAAAAGAAAATTCAATAAACAGGAAAAGTTAAAATCTGCCATAGTTGGAATGCTCTGGTTTCTTTCATTGTGTCTTAATTGGTTACCTTGCCAGATTTGGCTTCAATAGGTTGAGGCAGGGTGTTTCCACTCAGACTGGCTAGGAGCGGGCTCTGGTAGGAGTCTCCATCATACACAAACAGGTAATCATAGGTACACTCTGTGTCCATGAAGGTGAAATTTAAGACAATGCGGTGACTGTTGCTGGGAGCTGGAAGATATAGAAAAGGTTGGAAATATGAGTGTAATCAACCGACATTTTGTTGGCTGCAAGATACTTGTTTCGTGGTAAATATACCATCATTATACCTTTGATAAGCCACTCGCAGTTCCCATTGACAGAGTAGTTTCCTGGCCCATCTGTGACATAGCCTGGCGGTCCCCTCAGCACCTGCCTGTGGCCCTTGCAGTCCCCCGCCTGGCACGCAGGCGACTTGGCCAACAGCAGAACCACCAGGATGAAGGAGACAGGGAGGGGGGAGGCCATCACTGGCACCGCCTGAATGATGGAGAGCAAAAGGTGACTCATTAGGGAATCATTCGGTGCAGCAAAATGAGGACCAACCCTTCTAAAACATTGTTGATATTATCCTTGAAACAATGAATTCTGCCTGTGGAATACAAAGGATTATTTGAAAATACAATTTTCGTGTGACCCTTACAGTCCCCTGTCTGTTTGCACTGATCTTTCTGTTTTGCTGACTGATCTCTCTGCAAAATTCTAGTTTAAGAAAGCATGTCTCTAAAAAAAAAACCCAACAACAACCGCAATGCCATTCAAGCTGCAGCATTGAACAGACGTAAAGGTGGCCAATTCAGAATGTGTGATGCACATTCGATACTTAAAAGGCAGTCTGTGTGCAAAATACAGTTTCTGATGGAGCTAACAACTGTTAGCCTCATGTACAGTAACGTTAGCTCATAAACGTTACCAGTGCAACAATCTCACAACAGTAATGCTACAAGGTTTTAACACATGTAGCTAGCGTTATACACACACTACAGTATACTCTGCTATAGTGTTTATTAATCGCTTTTCTTATCTCCAACTAGCTAAGGGATGAACCAACTGGTATCAGCGACAAGGAGCTCTCCGCAGGCTATCATAACAAAGCTAACGTAGAAGGCTGCTAAGCTAGCTAACCGAATACCGTTAACAGGCAGAGGCCGTTAGCTGGCTAGTCTGCAAATTTGCATATTCCTACTCACCAGTTCCCGTCTCTTTGGCCTCATGGTAGTTTACATTTTCGGCGACCCTTTCACGCTAGCTACCACATGAGCCAACTTATCGTTAGGGGGCTGCTCAAGACTGACAGCTAGCCGAATTAGCCAGCAAGCTAATGCAGAGGACAGCCCCGACTACAACACGGTGGGCTCCTAGCTAGCGGTTAGCGGCTCAGCCAAATCCAGATGCGCAATCGTCAGTGGCTGCAAAATCTACCAAGGTAAAGTCACTCTCGAGAGTAATTAATCATTTTATAATGACGGCCTTATGTTTCTAAAACTCGAGCATTATGCTAGTAGGAAATGCTGCCGGCTAACAACGCATCCTTTCAGCAGTATCGACCCGATTCCTGCGGTCCATCTCGGGGACAGATGCTCGTTGTTTTGGTGTTTATGGCTGGCTAGCAGTAAACGGTGGTTGCCAACACAAAAGACAGCGCCGCGACTGGCCTGACCCACCACTGCCCTCCAGTGGAGACTGGAGACAGCGTCTCAACATCTGTATAATATTATTTAATTTTTATTTTTAATTTAAAAGGGACGATGCAGTGTAACATAGTTCCAATACAATGACTGTAACAATGTACTGTACAATGATATGCTGCAAATGAATGGCTATTGCTAATTATCAACTCTTGTCCCTAGTTGGGCTTTTACATGTGAGACATAAAACATACTGCTTTCAATGGTCAGTATCATGAAATAACAATACAATTAAATATAAATACCACATATAGTCAGGGATATGGGTGCATAATGTATATGCATGTGCATGAATATGTAATAAAAGTCAAATGAAATGTGTCACATTGTTTCTGGGGACTAAAAATATTCACAAAACACAAAATAAAAATTCACAGAATTAAACAATGAAGTGAAACACTACAATGTGTAGTGAGTGAGTAGTGTATTTAGCCTCTGATTTACTTTTACTTGTACTTTGGATACTCAAGTGCATTTAATGTCGGAAAAGTATGACTTTTGGGTAGAGTGACCATTTGAATAAATCAAATATTAGCAACGTTTGGTAATGTTAACATAATAACACATGAAATATCAAATCTGTGCCAAAGGTGCAACATTTACTTTATCCATAACTAGCTAAGAGCAATCTGTGTTTCTTATTAATGAAACAAATCAATTTTGATTTTCACATATTTATTGAGCAACTGTTCACACTGAGAGAACACATTCAGATGTGTGCATGTACAGATTCAGAGCAGTAGTAGTATTACATACCAGGGGTGGGACAAATATATCGATACACTGGTGCCATATACTTTATTTTTATCACAACATGCAGGTGCTCTGAACAGATTCCCCTGACTCACTAGAATCACCACTTCATGACTCCTTGTGGTGTAAACGTCTAGTCCATACAGTAGTTGTATCCTTTCTTTAAACATTTTAACTCCAGAACTGTTTTGCTTTCTGGCACTTTGTCTATTTTTTCACTGGAATGATGGCACACATGTGGACATGGTCACGTTACAGTCAGTGTGTGTGATAAAGACGCACTGAGCCAAGACTGTCTGTACGTTTTTTATACATCGTCTTCTCAGTTCATGTCAAATTCTGTGAAACTGACACCGCACATTGTATTCTTCAGTTAGGAAAATATCGTCCTGTACAGTGACTCTGTTCCACCCTTAGTATATCCTACTTCAAAATATTCCCTTGCTGTGTTCAGTGTCCACGTCCTGGCCACACTGTTTGTAGTGAGTGATGAACAGCAAGCAAATAAAAATAATCTGACAAACCAGCACAGTTAACATTTTAGACCTTAGTATTTGAGAATCAACAAAAATCCTATAAAAGTATGAAGACAATTTGTAATTAAAACACACATTCCAAGCATTAACCCATTCTTTTGATTCTTGACAGATTGGAAATTAACAAGTATCTACTAACATTAGCCCCAATAGCCTAAAAGCAACTTAAATTATTATATTCACACTAATTTTTTAAATTCCCTCCAGCACAATGCTAAATAAATGGAGACGACTTAATTTATCTCTTCAATCTTGATCAGTTTTGTCTGCCAGCATCAGCCATGCGGCCACTTATTTTGGTGTCATTTTGGACTGTTCAGTCCTGCTTCCTCCAGCTAAGGCACATCTAAAGAAAAAAAAAAAATGTGGTGTTCATTATCACCTGCTGACAGCGAAAAAGTCACTGACCGCCTCCATGTTTTAAAGTTTTGAAGCATCAATCTGCAAGTTTCACACCTGCCGTACTGTATATGCTTTAGGTCAGCCTCATAATTTCAATATTTTATTTTATTGAAACGTAATTTTTGAGAAGCGTTCACACTTCACATGTTTATCTATCTTCTGATAAGCTTTTTTGGAAATGTTTATTATCGTTGTGTTTGGACTCAAATCTTTTCTTAGATTTACTTCGATTCATTTTCATCCCAGTTTGACTGGTACAGTGTTCCTGCTTGTAAAAAGTGTGTGATTACTCGCCCATCATGAGGTGTGTACAGCTATTTTTCCCGGAGCCAGAATCATTGGCGTATTATGGAGCCCCGGGCCAAAAATAGGAAACATCTTCTCGTCAAACTTGTGTGTTAAAGTAACCAGGTGCTTTGCCGTTCCCCCATCCCAAAACGACACCTCTCCCTTATCCATATTTAGCTTGACGCGGATCTTTTCAGGACGCTGCTGCACCTGCAGCTCTGTACGTTCAGGTGTAGAGGCGGTGTAGACCCCTTTGCTCAGTCCTATCGACCAAACACCACGGCTCGTGGAGAGCGTGAACTTCTTTTTACGGGTCACTGAATCTTTGCACACTCCCACAATCCACCT
This sequence comes from Lagodon rhomboides, assembly GCA_039737535.1. Taxonomy (NCBI): domain Eukaryota; kingdom Metazoa; phylum Chordata; class Actinopteri; order Spariformes; family Sparidae; genus Lagodon; species Lagodon rhomboides. The sequence goes on along the minus strand of CM077788.1, from coordinate 23,659,995 downwards.
GGGGTTGTCACCGACGATGACGTCCCATTTGTGTTTCCCAGAGGTGTAACCTTCGACGCCCAGGACGAACACGCAGGGATCAAAGCGCTCCGGGTTGTCGGGGGCGGTCAGTCGCTCGGCGCTTTCCTTCACACTGGTCAGGTCAGCGCTCAGGCTCAGCCAAGGAGAGGCTGAGTTCGGGTTCAACACCACAGGATCTGCACGCAGGAAGAGGCAAGACGCAACTGTGTTATACCATTTGGTGAATATACGGCAAAGAATTTCAAGTCACACACAATGTTTATAGGCTTATAAATGCTTCAAATCAGTTCCCCGAACCAAATCAACATCCCTATCCACTAATAGGGTGTAATTTACTCACTATATTTGACGTGGGCCTGCATGTTCTTCCAGATCTTGAAGCTCAAAGCACCGACATGCTTTCCCATACTCAAAAGAGAGTCATCGTAAAGGCGAGGGTCTTCACGAGTCCACTGGGCTCTAGAGCAAAGATGGCAGCATGTGAAGTTAACAAGAGATGGGGGTGTCACAATTCAGTTTTCGATTTAAACTTTTCTTTTCATTACCGAAGGCTATGCCATTGTTAGACTACTGAGTCTTGATTTGTGAAGATCAACAGACAGGTTTACATTTTCAGATTCTTCTTTAAAAAGGTTATCAAGTCTGAGGTAACCGCTTTATATTTTGGTGGGGGAATGTACTGTAATGGCTACCACAGTAAGGCCATGTGTTCAAATTTAAATAATAGATTTAAACTTTAATAATAATATTTGCAAAAACCCTTTGGCAAAGTGTGAGGAGGCCACACACGCACAAAAAAGCCGTTTTTGTCCGGACATGCACCAGACGGTAGGCGAGGTAGAGATAGAAAAAAATTATGGGGAAATCACCAAACCTGTTTTTGATTTCGATAATGGAACTCTAATGCTCGTCTTGATGGATATTGAATTTAGAATTAAAATCGTGACACCCCTAACAAGAAACATCTGTAAATCAACAAAACAGCAGAAACCCGGATAGCACAGATCTCCATGAGAGCTGGATGACAAAAATGTGCAACTGTGCAGCGCAATGTGTGTTTGAAAAATACAACAATCATGGTAAATATATGGTGAGATGTACTTTCCGGCCTATGTTGCAGTGCATATACAGCACTGAGTACACAATATCTGTGATTGCTTCTTGTACTGTGAGTTTTACTTACTTTCTTTTTAAATTCTGGAAATTCTGAAACACAAAAGAGATCGAATTGAGATTAGTTCAGTGCAACTTCGAACAGCATTGATAAGTCGGGGACGGGCTGCCGTCTCTTACCTTCAGGAGGGGTAGATCCTCGTTGCCCATCTCTTTCTTCAGAGTGTCGATGAGCTCCTTCAGGTTGACAATGTCCTTGTTTGTGTTGGCAATCAGCTCCTCTATGGCGGCAATCTTCTCCTCCTCTTCAGTCGCCAGGGCTTTTAGACGCAGAGCCTCTTCGGTCACCAGCGCCGCGTGCAGCCTCTCAAACTCTGCCTTGATCTGCTTCTCCGCCTGTCCAGCTTGATACTGCATTAAGCAAGAGAAAGATATGTGTTAAATAAAATCTGTGCAGTCTGTAGTTAGTTGTACGGCTTTTTGCTCAGCACGGAGAGTTTCCTTTTTTCTTACTGAACAGTGTGAGATGTGACGGTAACTTTACCTTGATGTATTCCACTGCATTGTTTAGTTTATGTGTCGTTTTCTTGTAGTTCTCCACTTTCTTCTCAAAAATCTGGACTTTGAAGCTCAGCTCCCTCTGCCGGGTGAAAAAAACAGGAAACAGTGTTGTCACGTGATGTTTCAGAACGGTATTACGCCTGTATTATATAATTAACTATATTCTATAAACCTGTATCCAAACTGGGTACTGGCAAGGACACAGTGATTAGACTGAGCGATACCTCACAGCAGGCTTATTCAACTATTTTTTTAAGAAGGGCCAGATTTGAAGGGGCCCGCACTTTAACATTCCCAGTGTCTGACCTGTAAAGCTCTGAATTTAAATGTGTTTTTTTCTTCCACGTTGTTTATGACACATTACGGTAACAAAAAGGACAAAGACTGCAGCTCTTTAATGTTAGAAGTAAGTTGTCAGTGTGATTGTCGTGAATTTCTCTTGCTCAAACAGCCTGTGTGAAAACCTTTTAATGAAATGTGAGTATTTTGTGCTTAGCAACAGATATAACTAATGAATGAGCTACTGAGCCTCCTAAAAAAAATGATCAAAGGGCTGCAATGAGGCTGTTAAAGTGCTGCGTTCGCATTGTGTTCGTCTTAATGTCCTGTCTATCTACAGTCTTTGTCTCTTGCACTATTCTGTCACGCTCATGTTCAGTTGAAGTCCTTATGTGTTACACTGTCTACTGTCTTCTGTGGCAGCGAAGGCCTCTGGGAGAAACCATTTCTTCACAAACGTATACCTGTATATGGATGAGTTGACAATAAAGACGGTCCGAGTCTTCACTTGTGTTATTAGAACTCCTGTGCTTTTGCTGCTATGGGTCAAAGTCCAAAAATACCTGCTGTAAATGGCCTTGAAATAACAGATATCAACTACAGAGCTGTAGAAATCCTATGACAAACCCATAGGATCTGCGTATTTAATCAAAAATTACTACAATCAACCCGTGATATCAAGAGTCCAAGCTCAGGAGCAGGGCTAAAGTTACTCAGCTGATTTGCACTGACCCGGGGTTAACCTGACTGAAACCAGATGTAAGGCAACACTGGGAGATCAGGAATACACTGTATAGGACAAGGTTTTTAGAATTTGCAGAAGTTATTATCGATACAAAAAGTGATCTTGACAAAGAGAATAAAGGTATGTTGTCATAGGTAGTATTAAATTAGTAGTTGGGGGTGTAGGTGTGCAGTGGTGCACCATGGTATGAGAAATGACAGTATACATTTGCTTATCTACAGGATTGAATTTAACAATATTAGTGTTACTGAAAATGATATAGATTTCAAGTTTATATATCAGAACATGTTATTTTGTGAAATTATAATTCAGTGATTGTTCAAACGCCCCGGTCATTGTAACCAGGGGTGGAAGTAACTAGTTACATCAACTCAAATTACTGTAATGAAGTCATTTTTGGGGGGAAGTCTGTCATTTTACTTGTACTTAAGTATGCATTACACCATGCAATCGACTCAGTTACTTTAAAATAACTAAACTGAATAACTGAGTACATTTTGAATTGATGTGCTTTCAAACATTTCTTTTCAATGTACAGATCGTTTGAAATTTGTGATATATAGCATGCACTACAGCGAATATAATGAGTAGCTTGTATTGAAACATGAAGAACAACTAGTATTCAGTTCTAGTATATTCATTTTATGTGTTTTAAGTTTTATTTATTTATCACTTGATGAATTTATGACTCTTTAATTTTGCTGCCTTTGTGAAGGACTTCATAATGTGGATCTTAGTTCCTAACAAATAAAAACTATAATTATTTTTTGTAATACAGTTGTGTATTCCTCCCTGGTGTTTACCTGAAGCTGCACACTCAAGGAATTTTTATTTTATTTTTTTTTTTAAGGAGGTAAGTGTTTTAGCACAACACCAGGTGGACGACAGGTGAGGTCAGCTTACCTTACACACCGGCGCCCCGTCTCTCAGGGACAGCAGCCTGTGTGTGCTGTGCAGACTGACGCAGTCCACGCACACGGGCTCCTCGTCCTTCTCGCAGTACAGCTCCAGGGGCTTCAGGTGCAGGTTGCAGCAGTCCTCGCCGGCACCTTCATGTTTCGGCCTCGTGTGTATAGTTTTCAAGTATGTCTCGCACGCGTCTTTGAGCGCGCGGTTGGCGATAACCTGCCCTTCCGCAAACTCCTTCCTGCACAGGGGACACTTCTTATTGACCCGCATACTGCTCTCCAGACACTCCCGACAGAAGCTGTGGGTGCAGGGCAGCAGCACGGGGTCCCTGAAGACGCCCTGACACACGGGGCAGGTGAGGTCCTTCTGGAGGGGCTCGCGCTCCTCCGACATGTCCTCATCCTGACTGTCAGCCATGGCTTCACGGGCCCTCTTCACTTTACTTTCGTTTCGGGCAAAAAACACGAGCTGAGACAAATACGCACTCCCCTGGCTCTGTGTGATGTGTCAGGGCTTCACCAGCGTACTTACGCTAACAGAAGACGAAAAACCAGCATCAGAAACAGGCCGAGAGAGGAGAATAAACCTCGAACTGTGAGATGACAGCGCGTAGCAAGTTAGTTTCGGAGCCACACTGAAGGGCTGAGTCCTTTTCCGTGTTTCAGGGACAGACAGAAAAACTGATCTGGGTTTATTACAACACCACCCCCTAGTGGATCTGGAGGCTGTAACAGAAATATGATCAGATCATCATGTGGAGGTGAGTTAAAGTGTTAAAGGGGCGCTCTGTAGTTTTAGGGAAGAGAAAGATCTTCATTGACGGATTTATTTATTTTTTTGTAACCTAAAATAAAATAAACAAAACATAGTGGCCTTAAAGAAAAACATAATTGTGTACTGTTTTACTGTTTAAATGTGGCGGACCCCGCCACCTTTCTAGCTTCAAACAGTGTTCTGGGGTTTTTCTCAACCCATGAAAGAACACTTCATCTTTGTTTATAGAAAAAAAAAATCACAATGAAAATCACAACATTTGGGAATACATGGTTTTAAAAATAGGTGAATCTAAAAAAACTAAAGCTGTCAGATAAATCTACGGGGGTAGAAAGTACAATATTTCCCACTGAGAAATAGTGGAGCAGAAGTATAAAGTTTTATAAAATGGAAACACTTCGATTGAATACAAATCCCTTGAATTTGTACTTTAGTGCAGTACTATAGAAAATTGCTGGCTGAATGGCTGGATGCTGTTAAAAAACGTGTACGATGTAATCAAAAATGTAATCAAGTGATCCTCGACAGTTTGACTAAATTTTATGAAACATTTTGGTAATTTGATTACATCCTCCTAAATACATGTATTCTGTTGCTACCCAGCCCTGGTCACAGTGATGTATAAGCAAACACAAAGGCCTCGGCAGGTGCTTGGCCTCCCGTATAGAGACACGCTTCACTCTAAACACCAACAGTTTCCCACATACCATGACAGTACACAGACATACGGTCACACGAACATAAACATGAGTCTGACGGTTTCGTTCTTTGCCCACACAGGACATGCCGTGCCAGCTTGCACTCCTGCTGGTCTGAGATAACACAGCAGTTGCTGTATCACTGTGCTGCATCACGAGAGAGTAAAGACAACTCTCTGTCTTCCTCTGTCAGCAGAGCAGACGGAATGAGGGCACCAACTGGATTCTCAGGGGCTTCTCGAAGATTAAGTGGGTCAGGTTGACTTGTGGTAGTTATTTTCATCTGTGTTTCAGCCCATGTGGGAAAGTTTTTCTTCACTGAGGACAGAGAGCATTTGTTTTCTTTTTAGTTTTTCTCTGTTGACAAGAATCTTGCTTCAGAATTAAGTTTCCATGGGAAATAAAACCTTGTCTGGTGGTAATGTTACAAGTGTATTAGTATATAGTTTATATAAACACAGGTTCAAAAGCTCTCTGTTATCAGTCTCCCTCCTCTTTGCAGTGGCTGCTTAGACTTTAGATATTATGCGTGTCAAATCACTGGCACATCACAGCTTCTTAAACCTCCATGTATTATTTGACAAACAAAAATGTAAGCTACAATGACATGTTTTCACATTCTAATTCTCTATAGCTGTGTAAACTCTTTTTTTAAAAAAAGATAGAAACGATCAGTTTATGTTGTAAGTGTATCCAACAGGTGGCGCTAGAGTGCTATTGTGAGACGTAGTGACTATGAGGTCATCTGTGTTCCTGCTGGAGAAACACAACTAAATACAAATCACACATGATTGTGGGTGATTGTGTTACCATGACATCATGTGTCATTTATAGGAGCTATTTGTTTCAGTGTCTGTCCTTTTCCTCTTTGAAACCACAAGCTCAGAATCAGTGCACGTACATTAGTTTGGTCAACATGTGTGCTGGCTACCTGGAGTCATCACAGGTGGGCATGAAGGAGGCTGTTGTTGCCATGTGTGTTTGTTTGTATTATATACTAAAACTCAGACACACTGAAATACTGTAAAGGCCTGAAAAAGGAGACATTTTGCTCTGTATGTTCATTGTGTTCTGTGAGTTCATATATTAAAGATGAATTTCTAGCAGGTGTTCAAAAACAGTTTGTCACATTAAAACCACAACAGGAAGGCGTGACGCTATTTGAGTGTTATATGGGTTGTGAGCCCCTCTCTAATCATACAGATACCCTGCATGGTGCTCAAAATGTCTGTACACTTTGATTTTCACTCTGACAGAAGGATTGGACTTCCCGCTGGTGCAGCTCCATTATGTAGCAATAGCAATAGCACTATTATGGTAAGTCTGACTAACAAAATATTAGGTTTATTCCTGTCACAGAGCGGGGAATCTTGTGTACTGTCAGCAAAAAATGGATTTAAAAAAAGCTACATTTTAGTCATCTTTTTTCTACAGAGCAAAATATCTGTATTTGTGTCCCTATCTCTGATTAAGTATGCATGCTTCATTGGAAAATATAAAGGGTGAGACAACATGGTCGCTTAAATTAACAGCAGTAAATGTCACACAGGAAAACCACAAGGGTGCTGAGGGCTCTACTGACATACAAGTGAAGACATTCGAGTGCACAAATCTAATATTTTCAATACCCGGGGTGGCTATCCCTTTAATACCTTTTGGTGTGTTGGGCCATAGATCAGTATTGCAATACAAAAATCAAAGGTAGGCCCAACTGTCACAACCCAGCTCGTGGCTGGACAAAGAAGAAAAGACCACACATGAATTGTACTTAAAACTTATTTTATTGATCAGCCACAAACACTGTGACTCGAGAACGATGTGCTTAAATACCACAACACGGCCGCCAACAAAGAAACTCCTCCACTGTATCCTGTCCATCCTCAAATCTCTGCAGCCTCTGAATCAAAGAAGGCATTGTTAAAAAAAAAAAACTAGATCATAGTGGGTATACGCACAGATATAAAGTCCAGTCAAGAATAAATGTTGCCACTGTACGTTTCTGCACACCACAGATACGTTAAATCTGTATGCTTCAGACGTTTCTTATCAACATTTCTATAACACGGGTCATATCACGTTCTGATTACACGTATATGAGCTGACTTTAATGTCTGGAAGGGATTGAGGTGGCATGATAGCTATGGTGCGACAGCATGAAACCACTGCATTTTTTTTTTTTTTTTTTTAAGAGACACTGGAATATTATGACTGATGAACCACAACTAACAGGGCTTAAATGCACAACTCAGAGATCAGATCTTCATTTGAATAATGGGCTAGAAGGCGAGACACTAAGGTACTGAAGGGGAGAACAAAGACACGAGAGGATGAAACCACAAGCAGCAGGTGGCACAAATTGAGCTAATTGCACAGATGGAAAGGATACAGAAGGCAAAGGAGTGAGCTGTTCAGAAACGAGACAAGAAATGACTATTTTACAATAAAACAGGAAACAAAACCTAAGAGCCAGCCTAAGAAGCGAGACAGGATGTGGTAAAGGACACTTCCTAGTTTAAAAAGAAGCAGAAACATTAAAGAGACAATACGAACAAGTGTTTAAAGCCGAAACATGTTCCGTTCCAAACCCAAACCCACTGGTTTTTTGGTACCCACACATAACCAGACTTTGAGTTAGAGTTTTGTCACGACATAGAATAAAAAAATTCCATGTAAAGAAATGTGAAGTTGTAACATTTCTGTGCTTTGTGGAAGCATTACTATATTTCTAATGAACAGAAAAACCAAAGGGATGTTTTGAAATTGTGCATTAACCAAGGCAAAGAGTCTAAAAACCAAAAATAGATAAATAAATAAAACTTCTGGCACTGTGCTGATGCAACAACTTCCAAAAATGAAGATTCATAGAGTTATATTAGATCTACTTATATTAGCCGTATTACATATGTTATAGGCTCACATTATTAATTCCACAATATTCTCTGAAACTGAAATGAGAAAGATTTTTTCTCGTTAAAGATAAAAAAGGCCAATGCCATTTAAGATATGAAAGAATGGTTCTGAAAAATATTGGCTTGAGTGGGTGAGGTGTCTTCATTTATTCATTCATTTATTGAATTATTTGACCAACTCGTGTCCAGGTGCCAGGTCACCTTCTGGCCACCGCACAGGTGCCCTTGAGAAAGACACTGAACTGCTTAGATGCCGACTATGTGCATGTGTCTGCATTTAATAAGGCATACGTGTGAGATGAAGAACAATAACAAAGTTTAAAAAAAGTTTCCTCTGCGATTAATAAAGTATTTTATAGGGTTAACAGGATATAGGGCAAAGTGGAAGCACATAAATCATAAGTAGCCTGCTTCACGTGGGATTTAACATTTTTAAAGTCTTTATCTGTATTTATTGATGTTGCGTTTAATCTCTATGAAGTCACATTAGTGATAATTGAATTGTTGTTCAGTCCCCTTGTTTTCGTTGACACATGGAGGGGAGGGGACGCTGGAGAAGGACAGTGCTTGTGAACTGGACTGTTGTTCTTTTTGTCGTTGCTTTTTTACATTGAAAAATAAAAGCTGAAAGTAATTCATTACACAGACCGAGTCTTCAGGCAGCTACTTTATGCCAAGCTGGAACACACTCACTGAAAGAGAAGTTACATAACCTAATCTGAAACCAAGTTTCCACACTGTCCATGCTGTCAAAAGGATTTCTGTCAGAGAGTTAAAATATGAAACCTGCCCTCTTTCCTTCCCCTTGGCAGAAAGCTGGTGACAACCAGATTTGATATGCCAGGCCTCAAACATTTCAGCGCACTATTACCGTCTCTGCACAGGGCTTTCAGTGTGTTAGGGTTCAAGTGTTAGTGGCACACTAACCTCCAATGTGGTAAGACCGACCACCAAGATTCAGAGCAAGAGGATGCAAAAGGAAGGAGGGGTTCAAACTGAGAGACACAGGAAACCATTTCTGCAGGTGTTCACACAGCAGTGAAGGGGAAATCTCGAGCTGCTCTGATATTTTTTTTCGCTTCACTGACGCTCATAAACAGAAAATTATGAATCTTACAAAAGTAGTTTCATCCTGGTCGTGTATCAGTGCGATCTATCTCACCACTTTCATTACAAGAAGTAGAGGAAAGTGCACTGAACTGTCTAATCTGATCGGTTGCCATTCAAACTTAGTAACGTGACAGCCAAAACTATAGTAGGAGACAACAGGAATCAAAACTACTTTTTTCTGGATATTTTCGTTCTTCCACTTCCCCCAAATCACATGTTGCCATAGTTTCATAGTTTCAAACAGTTTCAAACCTCAATGTAAAGGGAACACTCGCAACACAACAAACACACTTTGACTTTGTCTCACCATAACCAGATTCTTGACTGGACAGATTTTATTGACGAAAAACAAACCATTTTCAAAGATCTAGTGTGGTGCCAGTGGTTAGCGGCTCACACACACTTTTGCAGTTGGTGATGAAAAATGTCAGAGCCTTTTTTTGTCTGGCACGTATGTAGCACTTCAGTGGCTACTGGACCACACTGAGGCTGTCGACTTTTCATACCTCTTTATGCTTTCAAGTAATGAATCGTCCTTCTCAAAACAAATCGGAGAACGTCAGCGTCTCTCGAAAGTTTTAGTTGGTATGTTTTAACCCCGAAGGCCCAGCACACAGCATCTCACAGCTCAAACATACATCATGCACGCTGTTTTCAGTTCACGCAAAAAATGATTTGAGTAAAGTAGTTCAGTAAATTTCCAGCAGTGTTTTTTCGATCGTCGTGGGCTGAAAAGTTGACTGTATTTTGCCCTTCGTGGCCAGATGCTTGCAACTTCCATCAGCATCTCTCACCGCAAGAAATGCATCACGACTGCAGAACAAGACAGGAAAGAAAAGGTGTGAAAAAAACAGGAAAACGATCTCAAACCTTTCCCCTGGCGATAGGGGAGAGGGGAAACAGACAGCACACTTCAAGCCCCGTGCTGTTGCACGTCTCATGTTTGCACGGCTGAGCAAAGCCAAAAGAAAGGTGTGATAAAATCTTGAGGTTTTTCTAAAGGAGAAGAGAGCTGCTTATCTACGAGACGGTTTCAGAAAACGATTTAGGAAGAGATTTGACACTGATAAAAGGTCGTATAAATAGCATCATTTAGAAATTCAGTCTAATTACTTTTACATTCAGTGTCTTGAGATGAAAAAAAAAGTTGCACAAACATATTGAGTACATCTGCTTCCTCAGAGAACATTCAAAAGCTTTGGGACTGCTAGACGTCTAAAACCCCACAGGATCCCTTTCATTTAAACTCAATGTGCTGAATCAAAAACAGGAAGACGTTCATTCATTATTTTTCATTCATTCAGTCTGGAGCGTGTATAGTCTATAGTCTAATAACAAGTTTGCTGTTTGTCATAGGTGTGAGCACTCACTGTTCCAGGACATCTCTGCACCGACACCACATGCACAAACCTCTGGTGAACAGTGCGACCACAATTCACAGCTCTATGTGCACAATCAGACAAACGAGAACAAAACATGCAATCATACAATATTCACTTATCTCCGTCTTTTCAACGGTGAGACACAAAATGAGGCGAGCTCTGGCGTTTAATAACTTTAATCAGTATTTCTTACAAACATACTCGGATGGTGGTTTCGTGCCATGCATTCTGAGGTTTCTTTAAGGTTTACTTTCATATGTGTAGAGTATATTATTGATTTTGTTTTTAGGTGCATCACACATGATCCTTTAAAGCAACATTATGTAGGAATTGGCATTTCATGCAGTTTGGCAGTGCAGTGTTTGTCACGAAGCATTAAAAGAAATACGTTTATAAGAGCTTTCTTTGTGTAATCATTTCTCCTCAATCGAAAAAAACAACAAAACTTTCCCATCTCTTTTAAACAGCGAAATGCTGACAGCCAGACTGAAAAAGAAAATGAACTTGAAACACGTACGTGCAGGTGATTCATTTTAAGCCAAGCTGCATTTTCAAAAAACAACGACTTGTGTTAACAACTCTGCTAAATTTGAAATTCAGAAATATAATCAATGCAATGACAGCTCTATGGAATGTTACATTTAAAACACATTACCATGTGAGCACACACATGAATGAATTAAAAACTGAAACTAAAAAAGGGCGAGCATTCATGCGTCAAATCTGTTCAAATGGTGCGATGGCTGGTTAGACACCACATTAGACATGTGGTCATTAAAGGAAGTTAAAAGATCATTTCTGGAAAACAAAGGCGACCTGAAAGTCGAATTCGTCACATACACCTGAAAGTGCACACCGTTGCCAGGGACACTCGATGACTGTGTTGTCACAGCATATCTGCACACAACACTCTTTTCTATAGAGTCAGGACTCATCAAGATCTCTTTCTCTGCAACACCAACAGATTCTGAAAGACAACATTCAAATGAAACTGATAAGTGAAGAGGTGTTATTCTTATTATTCAGCTTCTTCAGGAAATATACCAGCCTACTCATCTGCCGCAATTTTTAAATGCCCTTTGCACCCACTCATATCTTTACACTGATTAAAAGTCCCTTTATAACATCGGAGAAGAACGTGGCTTGGAGTGTCTGAGTCAGTTTAACAAAAAATAAATGTAAAAAAGCAATTTTACAGGGAATTTATAAATAAGCTAATGTCTCTTTTGGATAAATATTCTAGCCTGGTTCCAGACCTTTGAATCAAGATTAATTCTATCATTTCACAACAGGGCTGTGAAAGGTTTGTCGTCCCTAAATGCTAATCACAAAACAGAAATTATACAGATGGATTAAAGAAATAATATATAAAAATATAATAAACATTTGTTTCATTGGAGAATGGTATAAGAATGGTTTGAGTTTGGGATTCTCACAGCCTGGGGAAATAAGCTGCACTGTAGTCTATAGATGTACAGCAGTGGAAACCTTTGTCACACTTCACACCAGATAAGATCTGCATTAGTCACAACTGCATCACTTGCCAGCCTCACCACAGATACACCAGTGTCATACGCCACTGGACACTTCCGCATCACTCGCCAGCAGATACTACTGTTTCACTTGCCACGAGACACAGGCCGCGGCATGAGTGGTTATCATCGTTCGTTCGTTTTTGTGTCTTTCGGGCTCTGCAGTGGCACCTCACATCACCGATGTCAATTGATAATTGGCAGTTGGGTTAGTTGGTAGTTTCCAGTGTTTGATTCAGTGATTCATTCAGTTTTTTAATGAATGGAGCAAGAATGATGAAAAACATATTTGTCAACATAAAACTCAATTATCAGAATCTTATTTAAGGAGAGAATAAAATGTAAACAGAAATGGAAACATGAGGTTTAAATCGCAGGAGCTCTCTCTACAAAGGTGAGTCAACAACACAGTGCTGCTCTCATAGTAAAATGATGTACAGTTTAATCCTTCATGCGTGGTGGGAGGTCTCCTCTGTTGTCTTCTGCTTCCTCTGTGACGGCTCTATAGATGCTGTTCCTGGCAACACTAGATCATTAGGCGGAGCTGATCTTGACTGACGACAATATCTTCTTTGGAGGAACACTTCTTTGAGAGTCACACATGGTATGTTTGTACCTTAAGCCTAATTCTTTCGAAGATGCTTACATTATTTTTTAGTTTTGAATACACGCGCCTATCTCAGCTGCTTCTGTACCTCTTTGTGCACATGTTTTTTTTGCCATGGACCTTTAACTCATCTAATTGGTTAATTATTCAACTAAACTGATGAACCTAAATTGAACTTTGACCACCTGCTATTTCATCTGAATCTTTGTTCACCCCTTCTGCTGTTTGTTCTTAGACCCATAGTTCACACTAGGGACCAGAGTGTTGTAGACTCTGATGTGGTCTGTAGCCTGACGGCGTGTCATTCAGTTGAACGTTGTCACATTACCTGAAGCGATGAGTCAATGATGGAGCTACAGTCAATTGTTTTTAAAGTGAAAAATACATATCTTAGTGAGATCCTTATGATTCACACAGTCACTCAGTTTATCCGGCAACAACTTCTGTCTTGTTGAGCAGAGCATGTAATTGACCTGTGGAGACTGCTTAAATCAGTGTTTGAAAAGAAGATCTTTCTCTTCTGATCGAAATGTCTTCCCCTAAACTACATAGCGCCCCTTTAAACTGAATAATATTTGTGCAGCAATTTAAGCCATTGTCCAGAGAATTCGACAGTTCGCGTCCGTGTACTGAAATACGCAACTGCTTTAATGACGTTCGTGCATACACACCTCTGTAGATGTTCAGTTAACAATCTATTTCTAGATTTACACATGGCTAACAGCGTTTTCAGATAAACTAAATCCAGATAAATAGACAGATAGATAGACAGACAGACAGACAGACAGACAGACAGACATACATACAGACAGACAGAAAGTTAGATGGATACAGATTTGTTCAAAGCTACACAGCACCCCCTTGTGGTTGAAACAGACTACAAAGGTCACACGATCAAACCAAATGTCCTTTTCTTCTCGTGCAGAGTTCACCGATGGCATTTTCCCTGGAAGACCTTCAAGGCTTGGGTGACTATAACTACTCTGATGATGACCCGCCTGGCGAGTATTGCTGTGATGGGGGTGATATATGCGACCTGAATGAGGGCATGCAATTCGAGGCCTTGTTCATCCCAGTTCTGTACTCGTTGGCCTTTGTTGTGGGTGTCCTGGGGAACGGGCTGCTGCTGGGAGTTCTGCTCAGGAGCAGGAAGACTTGGAGTGTGACAGACACCTTCATCCTCCATCTGGGTGTGGCAGATGTCCTGCTGCTGGTGACGCTGCCCCTGTGGGCTGCACAGGCCCGTCAAGCTGCTGGGTGGACCTTTGGCACAACTCTGTGCAAGATCACTGGAGCTGTTTTTACGGTACATACAGCACATTATAGTATGATAATAGTAAATATGCAGTGGTTTGTTTTTTCACTTATCTATCTATCTGATTTTCTTTGTACCTTCAGATCAACTTCTACTGTGGGATCTTCCTCCTGGCCTGCATCAGTCTGGACCGCTACCTATCCATCGTCCACGCCACCCAGATGTACTCCCGCAGGAAGCCCTGGGTGGTTCACATCAGCTGCTTGGTGGTGTGGCTCCTCTCCCTGTTCCTCTCCATCCCTGACTGGATCTTTTTGGAGGATCTGACAGATAACAGGAGACAAAAAACAGAGTGCGTTCACAACTTCCAAAAGTTTGACGATCTGCCAGAAGATGCACTCGTGGTCAGTAGGTCAGTGGGTGACTGGCGGCTGGCGTCACGTCTCCTCTACCACATAGTGGGCTTCCTGCTGCCTTCAGCCATCCTGATCTTCTGCTACTCCTGCATCCTGCGGCGGCTGCGGTGCGGCTCCCAGGGCCTCCAGAAACAGAAGGCTTTCAAGGTCATCGTGGCCGTGGTGGCGGTTTTCTTTCTCTGCTGGACGCCGTACAACATCACCCTCATTGTGGACACACTTAATACTGGCAGCAGCAACGAGACCTGTGGAGTCAGATCATCTCTGGAGAAAGCCAGGATAATCACCTCCTCCATAGGTTACCTCCACTGCAGCCTCAATCCCGTCCTGTACGCCTTCGTCGGTGTGAAGTTCCGGCGCCAGCTCATGAACATCCTGAGGTCACTGGGCTGCAAGATGAAGACAATCCACCAATCCAGCAGGAGGAGCTCTATTTGGTCCGAGTCTGGCGACACCTCCAACTCCATTGCAGTCTGAGAGAGCGATACAAACCTGAACATGCTTTAAAACAGACTTTAACAGACAGAGACATGCACGGCTGAGTGTGGAATGTGTTTCTATACATTCCCTGTGTTACATAACTTGCAGCAAGCTATGCCTTCTTTCAATTTCCTGTCATTCATGGTGCATTTTTAGACCTATATAAGCATTGCCATGACCACTGGATAATTAACTTTGTCTGTCTGAGCCGTTAGGTCATACACCTGTACTTGTAGGCAGCAGATCTATTTTTCTTGTGTAGCAGAAATATAATATTGTCCTTTTCTGACTCCGAGACAGAACTTTGACATAAATGAATCAGGGCAACATGAAGCTGACTGCAGGCAGTATTATGACTTATTTTTGAATTATCTACTTATTTCTTATTATTATTTCTCATTCAACTGTTAAATTACATATTTTATATTACATTTTTCTGTATGTTGCATTATATTTTTCTGTATGGAATAAATAAAATAATATTTTCTGAACCACTGACGTGTGATTTCAACATTTCAGTACTGCAACAGGGTTAAAAGGACAATTTAAAGGACCCCATCGCCAGAATAAATGATGACATTGTACATTTCTGCCAACCAAGGATATGTGCAGTTTTCAAATTTATGTGGTGATGCTCTGCAAAAAACACTTGGTAAGGATAAGAAAAGATCACATTTTGTTTATAGCATAAATCATCCAATCATGAAAATCAGGTCATTATCTTCTCTCCCCCATGCCAATGGAAAGTCTGGTGAAGTTTCACCGTCCACAGATCATTTCTGGAGCTTCACAGCAAAAACAGTGTTGCATCATTCTCCTAAGCAACTGAAGTAGATGGGGACTTGTTTTAAAATGTAAAAAAAAAAAAAAAAACGCAGAAAAGAAAACATAAAAATGGCTTCATACAGCGCTGATATGCCAAGTTGATTTGAAAAAAAATACGCTATTTACACCCTTGATGCATGGTAGAGCAGCTGCAATGAAGATTTTGGCTTGCAAAAGGGAAGCGAATATCTCGGGGTCTCCAGAGACTTGGATTACACTGCACAAGCTGTACAGAGTCATATTGTGTTTTTTTTTTCTTTCCCTTTTTAACATTTTAAAACAAATCCAGATCTACATCAGCTGGATAGAAGAATGCTGTATTGCTGTTTTACTGCGATGCTCCAGAAATGTTTTGTGAACTACAAAAATTGACCTATGACCTAATTTTCATGTTTTATGTAAAACAGATGTGTTTTCACGTGATTTATGCTATGAACAAAATGTGGTCTTTTCTTATCCTTACCAAGTGTTTTTTGTACCTTAACCAGACCTTAAGCACAGCACCACCACATAAAATTGAAAACTAGTAGAAGCAGTAGTAGATAATGACTGAATTTTCTTTTTTTTGGCTAACTTATCCTTTAAAATACCCGTATATTTTGGCCTCACAAAGACGTCTGGAACACGTACAGTGGTCCAGTGGTCGCTGAACTTACCCAGTTTTGATGGCGCCCTCTAAATGGTCAGCATAAAGTTAGCTGATATACAAAGAACAACGTACGAATTCATTTGTGGTTTTACAGAAACTTACAGTGCCAACATTATATTCTGGGAACTATATATAGGGCAATTCTGATTCTAACCCTTTTTAATAATAAATAATATAATTTAATACATTTTCCTGTTTGTAGGCAAAAGCACACAAACTGTCCTGCCAGAACAGAGAAGGCTTTAGACATAATGGTGTACGTGAGGGTTCACCATTTTTCTTACCACCTAGAAAATACTTGAGTTTAGTTTGTGGTTAGTGAAAAAGAATGTTCCACAGAAATCTGCTCATCTGTATCATATGAGGTCTTTCCTGTTTACTAAAGCCTGACTGCACTCACACCAGCTCCAAAACGTAAATGTCTGTGTAACGCAGCTTCCATCGTTCGCAAGGAGCCAGTCAAGATGCCGCGGCTGGGTTTTATCTCAAGCACCTATGATGTGTTTCTCTGACTGTATAATCCCCTGTAACAATTTGAGCTTGACCCTCCTTTATTTTACTGTAATTTTAACCTGCATTGATTGCTAAACAGATGTGTTTTTTGGCATTTTCTTTTCTATTAAGCGGACAGGGTCATAAAGATAGTAACACTGCAGTGAACATTGTGCCTCAAATGTCAAATGAAACCTTTTCGCAGAAGTCAGATTGTGCAACATCCCTTTCCATTCCCTCTTCTCTTTCTGCATGTATAACGTACGAGACATTTCTCAATATATTAACTTTATTTAATGTAATGCACCCGCCCGATGACATATCGTTGAGACGAGGTGATTACACACAAGAAAGAAAACTTAAAAACCCACACGCGGCAGTTTCAGTGGAAATATTTGACATCTTCTTGACAGGAAATTGAAACAAAGTGACAAAAGCCTGCCGCACATCCTCAGGCGTGTGGTTTTTTGGCAGATGGTAATTCATGTGACAGGCAAACATATGACTAAAAGAATGGTGGAGAGGGTGATAAACAATTGGCCTAAGTTTCATTACAGCAACGACCAGTGTGCCTTAAACAGCTTCCTCCTGAGGCAGCAGCTCTACTGGTTCAGTCAGTGTGTGAAGGAGGGCAAAACCGAGTGACACGTTCACAAACTCTCCCACAGCTCTTCTCAGTTGACAGCTCGGTTGGGGGAAATAACTCATCTAATTAACGCAACACTTACGTCTAACTATAACCAGTAGTGTTATAAACGTGACATGTTGCTGCTGCTACATTCAAACAAGTTTAGACCACATTCTTCAGTGTAGACCACATATTTCAACACTCTTCAGCTCTGTATGAACTTTAACTTTTAGTTCAAGGGGTAAGAGGAAGCAAAAGAAGTGGCCTGGAAGGAGGGAGAAAGTTTCCTTCTTGTGTGATATTACTGTACATTATAGTTATTAAAAGATTTGTGAAAGGACACTTTCTTTCAGCTTGCATTTTTATGTGTTTACGATAATGAAACCAGGTATGTCTGGCAGGCCATAACCTGCACGGCAGCCTGGAAGGGAAACCACAGGATTAATGCTCAGCGCAAAATGAGACGCGATCTTTCAGATAGATTTGATCTCCTCTTAACTCCTCTTCTGCCACCTACACCCTTCTTTCCTGTCTTCGCACAAAGCGGGCGACTGTTCTCTCGTCAACCAACAAACAGACAAGTCCTCAGAGCAAACACAAAAGGCAGCAGAGAGCGACAGAGCGCTGGTTTTTCCGCCCTCTTCCTCCTCCTCTATCTTTGTCTCGCTCACTGTCACCTGACTGATGACATCACCGCCCATTTGTGTCGCCCTGTGTCAAATACAGTCCACGCAGCCATGTTGAAAGAATGAACTGAGGAAGAAGAAAAAGAAGAAGAAAAAAAAAGCCTGTGGGATTCACAGAGAGGAAATTCCCTCACTTGACTGCGGTCATGAGAGACATCCACTGCGCAATCGTGGAATTCACACTGTCTTTACTGCCTGAGGATAACATGTCAAATCAAAAGTGAAAGCTTGTGATATGTTATCAGTCATAAGTAAATAGAGTAAGTTATACAGTGTGTAATGGAAGAAGACAAAGTAACAGCTTATATTTCTTGACATTACAAACATTTTTGAGCTTTATGATGGTTGTGGAACAGCTGAAAACATGATTTTTTTTTTTACTTCACATAAAATAACAGCTTGATTTAAATAAAATAATAATACACAGTAAAAGTATTTACACTTGAATAAAAACTGATTTGGAGTGACAAGCTAAAAGTGTGCAACGGTGATTACAAAACAGGAGTACAACAGTAGATGTCACCATGACGTGGCTCTGAAACCTTCACATTTTAGTGCAACGTGACGGAGTCATCCTTTTATAAATATCTATTTTCTATTATTAGACAGAACTTAGTCCTTTACCCCTTGAACTCATGACATGACCTCACACAGAATTTCCCTCAGAGGTTGGAGCAATACTGAGGTCACTTCTGAGGTCATTTTTGTTGTCAGCATTGAGATGACTGCACCTGGTGGTCGACATTCATCGGCTCTCTCTCTTCCACCTGATGATTCTGGTCAGGCAGGACTTCCTCGCCCACACCCAGCTCCCAAAGCGAGCTGACAGATTCGAACTGGAGCACATCTCAGCAGGGCCAGAGTCTGTTTCCTGAAGTTTTGGCACAGGCCGAGATAGAGCAGAGGCCTGAGGCAGGCATGAACGCAGCCCAACATAGATGTGACCATCAGACCTGTCCTCAGGGAACCTTCAGGAGATCCATCATTATTTTCCTTTGAGATGCGCCTGAATGTGTCCACGATGAGTGTGATGTTGTATGGCATCCAGCAGAGGAAGAAGACTCCCACCAGGGGGAGGATGACCATGATGGACCTCTGCTTCTGGGGACCTATAGAGCTGCGCTGCAGGCGTAGCAGTATGAAGGAGCAGCAGATGATGAGGGCGGCTGCAGGCAGCAGGAAGCCCAGCGTGTGGTGGCCCAGGCGTGCCACGGAGTGTTCATGAACACATATTACTTTCTCATGATCTCTTCTGGCCACAATGAAAACCCAGTCAGCGATGGAGAGGATCAGGGAGCCGAGCCAGACCAAAAGGCAGCTGATATGGGCTAACCTGGGCCTCTTCTGGGAGTAGAGCTGGGTGGCGTGGATGACGGACAGGTAGCTATCCAGACTGATGCAAACCAGCATAAATATCCCACAGTAGAAGTTGATCTGGGAAAAAGAAAAGGAAAGCTGTGATCTTGTGTAAGACAGAAAATCTCAGGCTGTCTTCATGACGTTAATTTCACTTCTGCCCTACTCTGACCCCCGCCTCCCTTTGACTTTTCCCAGAAATGCAGAGACGTCTGGAGAATGTGGATGTCAGGGGAGTATACTTGCTCAATAACAGTGTTAATAAGGACAATGACCCTGCCAAGAATCTTGAATACGAAGGAATAAAATGGCCTTCAGCCAAACACACTGCAGCCAAAAAAAACTTTCTCACATCTTGACTGAGAGGACCACCCTTCCCCTGCCCGTTCTGAACACCACTGAGTACTTACATCGAAAACAGCTCCACTCATCTTGCACAGAAATCCGCTGAGGCACCCGTCACAGTGTTGAGCAGCCTGTGCAGCCCAGATGGGCAGCGTCACCAGCAGCAGCAGGACGTCTGCGACACTCAGGTGGAGGATGAAGGTGTCTGACATGCTCCAGGATCGCCTCTTCTGAGCCAGAACGGCCAGGAGCAGTCCATTCCCCAGGAGACCTACAGCCATCTGCACTGAGTACAGAACCGGGATCACCACCGCCGTGGTGGCTCTTGTCTCGAACTCATCGTTATACACATAGTCATCAGGATAGTCGAAGGTTTCATTTTCGTTAAATAATCCATCGAGGTCGACTTCCATGCTCATCTACCGTGGAGACAAAAACACAGTGAGAGATGAAAGATGCTGTAGCTCCTCAGACTCTGGATGCGCCGGCTTTTAAAGCGTCCTCTCTGGGTGAGGTCTTCAAAAAAAAAAATCTCCCTTTGGAAAAGCCCAGCTGAGGCGTTTCAAACACACTCACACACAGCTCACATGCTCTCATGTCACTGGATGAGGCAACAGTGGAGTGGGCTCAAACGGAAAGCACAGTTCCCCTTGGCCATACACGCACACACACACCCACCCCCCCACACACACACACACACACTTAATAAATTAGACCCTTTTATGCACAGTGACTGCACATTATTATTATTATCATTATCACTTTTACTGTTGGTTTTGCAGCCACGCAAACGAAACCACCAGCGCGGCTAGGTGTCAAGATAAGGCGCAAGAGAGTGCGCACATAAACATGGACCCACAGCAGGATCTGTATCGAAGAAGGAAACAGAAATGGAGAAGCTTGGCTATTAACGCTGCACTAATGGCTATAACTGCAATTACGCGGCAAGTCTCTAGGTCATTACACTGTCATGACAGCCAATACGAAGGCTTTCATAATAACCGATATAAAGGTTTTTTATAAGACAAAGGAAAATCAAACACTGAGAGGTTTGCACACTTACCATGAAGGGCTTCAGCTGCAGATTGAGAGGACAATATGCGCTCTGGCCCGATGATACTAAATTAGGACAAACAGCAACCTGCCCTCCACACCGGGGTCAACAGCTTCCGACGAGCAACTACCGTCTCCGCTGTTTTAAGGAGGGAGGACGGACGATCCTCTGCAGCTGTCGAGCGCCTCTCCTAGTCCGGCCCGAAACACGCACGCAAACTTTCTCCAGGTTTGCGCGCAAACTTTTTAAGTATCGCCGAAGCTCAAGTGAAAGCCGGATGGCATGTTTGAACGGGCTCACGGGCTGAGGTTGAATCCGCAAAAACAAAAAACCGCCCGGACAACAGAGGAATCTGAGAAACAGGCGAGGGGAGAAGCCGCGCGTCAACCAGATGGAAGTTTTACAACGCGCGCGCACTCCGCGCTCACACTGTAATCTATTACACGCACAGAGTGGACTCGCGCGCACTTTAATGACTTCTCCGCTGGATTGTTTTGGTCCGCCAGACGTCAGTCCTTCTCGCACATTGTCGTTTGTTCCAAATCTGCCAACTCACACGAAAAACCGCGTCGTCCGTTCGATGGTTTTTCAAAATAAAACGCGTCATACAATTCACTGCAGCGTCTAGAATTACAGAGCCAGGAAAAAGAGGTTGAAACATAGCCAGCGGCTTTCGGTTTATGGTGAAACGTGTGAAAAGTGATTTAAAAAATGCACTTTCTGTCTGACATTAAGTATAAATGCGGGAAATAGTTGCTTTATTTTGAAAGACGAATTGCCCAACTTCCGCCTACCAGCCTGACTTGACGCTGCTGTGGTCAAACGGAGGTTTGGAGACAAAGCAGGCGAATAAACCGCTGCACGTGGAGGCACCCTCCACTAGATGGAGCTGTTGTGTTTGTGTTTCCAAACTGAACAACAGATGGAACCAGAGGCCTGCTCCAGCCTGCAGGACTCAGACTGTTCATACATTTCATGTTTGTTTAACTTTCATTTTGGACCTTTTTGTGCCTGTGTTAATGCACATCGCATACATTTAGGCAAATGTGTTTTTGCTTTTGAATTTCCACCTCCAACCGCTAAAACTGTTGTTCATATTGTGAACAAACAAACATTTTTGTTTTTAATCCCGATGTCATCACAGCATCAAGACGTGCTGTTATCAGGCTGTCATTCTGTGGTCCCTGATGAGATTTTGTAATTTTTATTTTTTACACTTTTTCGCTAGATAGAGCAATTACCTGTATTTTACCATATTCATGCTCAGGGCCGCCCCTGGCCAAATTGGGGCCCTAAACAGCCCCCCCAACCCATTACAAAATGACAGTATCATTATTAGTAGGAACAAATCAAATGAACAGCCTCTTTCAACATTCAACAATGGAAAAAGCCTTTTACAGATGCGCACGTCTGCATTTTCTGGATGCAAAGTCATCAGTGAGGTCATTATATGCTGTGCCACTTCTGAGTTGAGGCTTATGTTAGCCAGGCCACTCAAGCGTTTTTGCGCCATTGATGAGCTTCAGTTTTGAAAAGCTTCGCTCAGCAGAGGCAACTGTAACAGGGAGAGAAATAAAGTAATACACAGAGTAATAAGGAAATGACTGTTATGAATTAAACTCACCGAGAGATGGTGACATTTACCTCCATAAAAATAGCCCAAAACTTCTATTGATAGCATAGACTGAAACCTATAAACCTGAGCCAACATTCGATCACCAACTGGTCAATTAACTGCTCCTTTTTCAACAGAGGTGCAGTCAACAAGACATTCAATAAATGATAATCAGGGCTTCTGGATCTCCAGTCCACATCTAGACAGATTTGGATTCCTATTGCCGTTCGGAGGCCATTTCTCCACCTGCATCCAACTGCCTGTCGGCGCATCTGACCATTGATTGGTCAGATGCTGCGTGCTGTCAATCATTGCGGCAAGGCGTGCAGTGTCAGATAACTCGTCTCTTTTTTTTTCTCTCCTGCCTCGGGCTGATTTGGTGCTCTACGCACACCTCACAGCAGCGATGCGTGTCCTTTGCGCATTTGCAGAGAATGCGTCCCCTTGCGCAAAATGGGGCTCCCCAGTGGATCGTGGGGCCCTACGCACAGCGCGTGTTCTGCGTGTAGGGAGGGGTGGCGCTGTTCATGCTATTTCCCTTGTGTCCTTTGCCCCATTATAAAACTTAAAGGTGCAGTCTGTATTTTTGGTAAAGAAATGTTAATCAGAAGAGAAAGATCTTCATTTACCGTTTTTTTTATTATTATCCCTAAACACAATAAATAAACAAACTCTCTTTGTTTTCATGACTGAATAAACTCAATATACAACCTGACCTTTGAGGACAACACAATTTCATGCTGTTACTCTGTTTATATGTGGCAGACCCTGCCACCTTTCTAGCTTCAAACATTGTTCTGGGGACCTTATTTTCCTCTGGAGCAGCTTGTTTATTCACTTTTTGAAAAAAACAAAAACATATTGAACATATTTCTGAGTTTGTATTATAACCTTATTAATGTTGTACATTTTAAAATGCTGAGATAGAATTTCCTCTCTAAAAATTACATAGCGCCCCTTAAAGGTCCAATTTGTATGGTAGCTGATTTTTTAGTCTCATTCACAACTTGTGGCCTGGTCAAACGACTGACCCAGGGTGTGAGTATGAGTTGGGAATGCGACTTAACAGCAGGGGCGCCGCTATGGATTTTGGGCCCCATGAAAATATTTTTTTTTGCTATTTTACATAAAACTATGCATTTTGATGGTCTCTCTGGGCCCCTCTTAATCATGGGCCCCTAGAATCCTTCTCCTTTTTTCCCCCTTTTCGGCGCCCCAGCTTAACAGTCAACTATCTTATAAATCGGACCATAAAGTAGGACTTTGAATGTATCACTTGGACCACAATATATTTAGATTATTGTACGTCTCAGAAAAAAAAAAGCTCAGGGGGAAGTCGGGTTTCTATTTTAAGAAAAACAACTGCTGTTTTTATTTTAGAGCAAAGAAAACGTTAATTCAAGCGCCATTTTAAAAAAAAAAATCAGTTATTGAATGTGGTGATATTTTATACCGGTAAATGCATGCAAATGAATCTTCTTTGAACATGTTGGATTCAGTGTACCATGCTGAATTGCAGTTTGTCACTCTGACTCAGGTTTTCACACACATCACACATCACTGCAGCTTGTGTGAGGAAGTCGGTCGCTCTTCTCTTGAACAATCATAAACTGGAACACTGGTGCGTTTTTCTTTATAAGGCCATATCGCAAGAGCTGCCTTCTGATTTGTGATCTCTGCTGACCCAAAACTATCAGCACAGGCAACCTTCAGTCATGCGGAGACGTTACGTACGTTGTTCCTCAAACCTGCACTGTCTCTGGTGAAAGCTTCTGAAGTTTTTGCACCTTCGTCGATACAGAAACATGTTAAACTTTATTACTTACTAAGTAACGGAATTCTATAAAAAATAGACTTCAGGATGATTTGAACACTGGATCCACATGTCCTGTTACTGAACACTGATAAATTAATTGTCTTGACGTCATTTGCTGATTGTTTCAAGTCAGTCACTTCCACTCTGTGAAACTTTTCATGCTGCGGTCTCGGTCAGGACTCTGTTATAAAAGAGATTCTCAATCTTAGTGGGAATATTCCTGGAAAAATAAAGCCTAAACGTGAAGAAAACAAAAATAATCTATAACTTATCTGACCACTGCTTCTTCTTCTGTACTTGATCCTTTCATTTGACAACTGGATTCACTGCTGATTAAATATTTTAATAAAACAAACTTATGATCAGTTTTAAAAAAAAGAAAAGAAAGATATATTGTTCTTCAATCCCGGTCTTTGGGTCCCTGTGCCCTGCATGTTTTAGATGTTTCCCTGCCCCAACACACCTGATTGAGGTCTGTTGGGGCAGGGAAACATCTCAAACATGCAGGGAGGAAGGGTTGGCTGTTTTTATACCGCAGTATCACTATCAAGATGTGACCTGAATACTCCACTGACTGTGCTCTCTGATTTTGATAGCATGCCGTCTTTCCAGTTGAACACTGTGAGTTTGTAGCTCCAGACTAAACTTCATTTGTATTTGCCTTAACCGTGAGATGTGCACTGAGGTGGCAGCTGCATGTTGCGCTGGATGAGAGCATTGGTGAGACCTTGGGATGTCGATGAATTTATAAACCACGACACTATATTTTATCTCCAAAATATTTATTATTTTAAAAAAAAGTTTGGGTTTTACACAATATTGAATGAGTCACGCTCTCCAACAGGCACATTTCCTGTTTTGCAGTGCACAGTTCACTTTTGACGCACGCAGCTCACAGAACAGCTACATACGGATCACGGAAAAAAAGACAGGCAAAATGAGAAATTCAACACGTACAGCTTTTCAACACATGTATAGATATTTTCATCGTTTCGTGAGAAGAAACTTGTTCTAACTACAAATTATCTGGCGGTAGCATATCATTTACTGAGAGTCAGGATGTGAGATAAGGTTCTAGCTAGAAGCCAACAGTTACATCTTGCTGAAGAAGCTTTTCTGGAAATATGAAGAAATCTATGTTTCACAAGATTCGACCTATAGAAAAAACACAGCAATATGTTTTCACGGAGAGGTTACACGGTGGCATCAGCATGTGGCGTTCTGTTTTACCACACGCACCACCAGCAACCACCTAAGGATTTAAAATAAACACCAATAAAACAATGAGTTAGAAGCTACAGCACCAACATTAACATTTCAAAGCACCAGTGGTAAAAAACATATTCCTGCTGAGAACGTTTTGTCTGGGGATGCACGATATGGTTTTTTTTAAAGCCGATTCTGACGGCTGATACCAATAAAATAACCGGAAATATCACATTTTTGGATTTTTAAAACAATTTGTGAGCAAAAGTGTTTGACTTAATACTCCATAGCTCTGTTAATATTTGTTATGTTCAAACTGTTCAAACTGAACCCTTGTGGAACAGGTACTGCAGACTGCAGTCATGGTGTCTTCTTCTGAAACTGTAAAAATGCGTCCACACCTGTGACAACACGTTTGGCTCTCGTGTCTACACTCAGACTCACAGACTTCGAGGCTCCTTCCTGGTAAGTCTGCTACGGTTGAGGGCTGTCGCCTTGTCAAACCATCAGGGGCATGAGGGCTCCCTCGCAGACATTTTGAGCCTTTTATCGCCACTTTCTGTAAATCCTCATTTCTGCAGAATTTGCTTGAGGGCATTACCCACCATTCATAGCATTGTTAAACATAGGGTTACGTTGAGCTGCCAGGGGAAGCCCAGATGATGGCGCTCTTGAGTATCTGAATATATTTTTTTATAATTTCCTCCTGGAACTTATGCTTAAAAAAAGTAAAAAGCTTTTGGAACATTAAAACTTCTCTTCTGTGTTTATCCAACTTTAAAGGTGCATACCGCCACCTACTGTATTGCAGTTTGTAGATGCAGCTTTAATGAATTTTGACTGATATGGATGAATAGCATGTAATGCAAATTTCCCAATCGTGCATCCCTAGTTTAGTCTTAATTTAACTGATTTTCTTTTAGACCTTTCTTTCGACATTTTTCTCACAGCCACACACTCTTCTTTTCTTTATTCCCGTCTCTCTGGACAGTTTCACACCATGACAGAATAGGACGTGTTTTCGCTCTCTGCAGAGCTGAAAGATCCCGTGGGTCTCCTGAGCCTCCTCCTGCTCCATCCCTCCCTCCCCATCAGTCCCCTCTGTCCCAGCAGCCCCTTGCACATTCGGACCAGCTCCCTCCTGAACTTCACCCCGACAAAGCCATACAGCACGGGGTTCAGGGCGCAGTGCGACAGCCCCACGCTCTCAGTGACCACGTGCCCGATATCCACCACACGGCCAAACTGGCAACCTCCGGTCACCAAGCCAAGTCTTTCCAGACTATCTGCCAGCTGGAAGCTGTTGAACGGCGCCCAGCAGATGACAAACACGGACACTAAGGAGATGATGAGGCGGAGGGACTTGCGCTTTTGGCGGCGAGTGGCGTTGCAGAGAGACCTGAAGATGCGGATGTAGCAGTAGAGCATGACCAGCAGGGGGAGCACGAAACCCAGAACCACACTGACGAGCTGCAGCCCCACCAGCCACTGTGTGGAGTTCTCAGTGAACCACATCTGGCACAGGCGCGCCGAATGATGGTCTAAGGGGTTCGGCTTCACCACCTGTTTGAATGTGATGTCCACCACGCTCAGGGCCAGGCAGCACACCCAGATGAGGGCGCACGCAATCTGGGCGTGGCAGGTGTTGCGCTTCCAGCTGGAGCTGACGGCGTGAACGATGGCCAGGTACCGGTCGAAGCTGATGCAGGCCAGGAAGAGGATCCCACTGTAGCGGTTCAGGGAGAAGAGGGCGCCGGAGAGCTTGCACACAGCCACGCCGAACACCCACTCGTGAGCCCACTGCACGGCGAACAGAGGCAGGGTGAAGGCCAGCAGGAGGTCAGAAATGGCCAGGTGGAGGAGGAAGGTGTCCGTCAGAGAGAAGGCACAGGCCCCTCCGCTCTGTGAGTTTCGGTAGCGTCGGATCACGCAGAGCACCAACACGTTGCCCACGACGGCCAGGACGAACACCAGGCTGTACACAACTGGAGAGTACATCTGTGCAAAACTGTAGATGTCCTCCTGCGAGCACGGTTTCACATGACTCTTGCTCGTGTCAGGGGGCCAGGTGTAATTCTCATAGTCCTGCTGACAAGAGAGATGGCTTATTTAAAAAAGCATTCACAGACTCTCATGTGGAAACCAATCAATGGCTGTGTTATTTAAATCCTCTCAAGCCTCAGATAGAGCAGATTTTAGACAGGAAGATTTAAGTTTTCTAGTTTATCAGATAACAGTTGAGTAACTCTAAACATGTGTTCCAGGAATGTGCTCTCTCTGCTCATGTCAGAGAAAACAATGTGCAGAGGAAGACGTATCAGTTAGTGTAGGTTTTCCAATAAAACCTATCGGTTTCCACTAGAGCATTTTATCGGTTTCCACTAGAGCATTTGGCTGACGCGTGTTGATTTTGTGTTTAAATTCAGATATTATTAGTAACAGACACGTGGAAAACGTATGCTTTTTATTTTTTGTACTTTGGAGAATAAACCTTTAAAAATCAACTAACGTGAAGGACACACTTTTTCGTTTCGTTTTGGACAACACGCGTCAGCCAAATGCTCTAGTGGAAACCGATAGGTTTTATTGGAAAACCTATAGGTTTTATTGGAAAACCTACATTTTAGTCAGAAAAACCGTGTGCTCCTGTCACTCTCCTGTTATCCACACTAGTTTCTACACATCGTGGGCCTTGACCCTCTACTTTCTTAAAGATACAGGCGCATAATTTTACCTGCTTCACTGAACTTATGACACCAAACAATGAATCATGAATGTTTATGCAAATAATAATAATAGCAATAATCATACCTTCAATTAACTTGTTTTTAAATGCAATTAAATTGTTAAACCGCCATGAAATATAAATACATTTTCTATAATGAACTAAAATTTACTATGAACTCTTTATCATTCATACTGCACCTACAGTTAGGGTTGTAAGAATATCCACTCACCCAGTAGTAATCATCTGGGGTTGGGGTCGGTTCATCCATATTTCTTCTTTTTTTCTCTTTTTTTCCTTTTCAATCAAAGTGGCAGCAGATCACCTGAAACCTCCCAACAGTCAAGACAGCACACTGGTAAACACATGAAACACGCTCCTCACATACGCCGCCAATCCTCCAAATGAAAGAAAGAAGAAGTTATATTTTCAGGAACTGAATCTATGCAGATTTCAGACAGCTGCAAGCAGAGCTATAGTGGGAACAGATGACTGTCAGGGAAATTGTGACATTTTTTTTTTAAAAACGTGGTTACAGGCACCTATGAAGCTCCTTCTGACAGACAGACAGACAGACAGACAGACAGTGCATGACTGATACGCTGTATATGGAAACATATTCTATTTTCTAACGTCTGGATTTTGCACCCACATCTTCACCAGATCCAAGCTAACTTTTATCCAATTTTATTTTTTTCCTTTGTTTTCTTTTAAATATCATGACGTCAAAAGGGAACTAAATTTTACAGGAATTAACTTTCAAAACAAGCCCACACAAACAGAGGAGAAGTGAAAGTGCCTGGTTGACAGGAATCTTGCATATTCTCCACTATGTTGTTCTTTATTTTTTTGTTTTGACACATTAAGCATTAAACCCCAGACTATGTTGTAGAAACTTGTGGGAAAACTTTCAGGAACAGTTCCATTTTTTTAAAAAAACAATTATATAATGTAGTACTCCAGCACCTTTGCAAAGCTTTGTTCAAGTGAGGTTGAGCTCTTTTTATGTACAGACGCCGAATGAAACAAATTAGTTCACAATGATAATACAAAATAATCTAGTTTCACAGTGAATCAAGAGAAGAACGCAACTTACTTGCCCTCTGAGTGTCTTGTGAAGATGATAGGGTGCAAACTGATGTGCCAATAAAGGATGTACTGAATACTACATGTGATTGGAAAAAAAAATGAGCACAGCAGGAAGTGAAATCACTTGTTCATCTGTGTGGTTTAAAGCATCAGACTCTTTGGGGCCAAAAGATACGTATAGGACCCAACGTTGGAGAAGCTTTGGACAAACTGATACATGAACGGCACCTGCAGGAATGCACCATGTAGTAAAATGAACCGATTGAAATGATGATAGTGATGTGACTCCATCCTGCAGATGCCTGGCATGAGCGAACATTAATTTAAGTAGAGACAAGGACCTGAAACTGATATTCTGTCAGCATTGCTCTTTTATTTACCAAACAAGTTTGCAGGGGGTTTAGGGTTGGTGGTTGGTGGTTTTAAAACAAACCCAGCTCAGCACTGATGGAGAGATAAACTGTAAACTGCGATGAGTCACAGAGACATTTTTATCCTACCACACATTAGACCAGAGAGAGAGAGACACAGGATGGACAGAGTGTGATGTGTGAAATCCCCCTTAAAAACAATACGTGTTAAACAGCGAGGAACTGAACACTCTTGCGGTTTCTTCTGTCTTGTCCAAGGGTCTTCTGGTAAACTGTGTTGTTGCGCAACACCAGCAATGATTTGCTTCCTTCTGCCCCACACACACCACAGAAAAATAATGTTAAAGTTAGTTATATATGAAAATAAAATAAACCTTGTTTAAAAAAAAGTTAGTTATATGTACTGAATGTCTGCACGTGGCCTGGTGAGGAGCAGAAAGCAGACTGTTCCTGCTCTTCTGGCTTCTCTAAGCTGCCTATCAGAAAAAGACCACAACATTTGTCTGGTGCCATAACAACACACTGCCATGCGTCAGTATTTCAAAAAAAAAAACTTGGATTATCTCCGGCTCTATGTTGTGACCTAGAGACCAATATGAAACCCTAGTGCTGCGAGAAAGTATGTACACACCACTAGAGGCCAGAGTCTGATATCTGACAAAATCAAATAATTTCAAAAGTAACCCCTTAGTTTTTTAGAACGAAGCATTGTGACATACCGAGTTAGGACTTTCTACAGGGGCTGTGGCTCACGGGTAGAGCCAGCATCTTGGTATCAGAAGGTTGCTGGTTTGATTCCCCGTGTCTGCATGTCAAAGTGTACTGAAACCCAAAGCTGGTTGGCACCTTGCATGGCAGCCACTGCCATCAGTGTATGAATTGATGTAAGTTGCTTTGGACAACTTACTTTTTACACATTAGCTGACATTTATTGCGTCTGCTAAATGTGTAAAAATCAATTTTAAGCCTTTTAAATTCTTACAGTTTCCTTTATATGGTTACTTTTCTTTTTTATAGTCTTTTAGATGCATTTTAAATCTGTAACTATCTGTTTGTTTTTGCTCCTTGTTATTATTTTCCTTTAAAAGCAATTTCAACATTTTCCTAATGACTTATTTTCATGCACTTCTATATGTCTCTGTAAAGGACATTGCCTTGGCTGGACTCTGAATGGTGCGATATAAACTTGCGTTGCCTCGTCAGTGCTCTCTGGTGGGCAAACTGTGTAATGACACTGTTTGAGTACTTCAAACTGTTTGGCCTTTATTTCTTGTTACTTATTTGTCAGACAATGATGGAATGTAACCAAGTACAATTTTTAAGTACTTGTACTTTGCTTGAGTATATTCATTTTCTAATTTACAGTATCATAACTTACATAACTACATTTATTTGACAACTTTACTCTGAACAACCAGCCCTGCCCACATGTGCACTATGTCATAAAAAAAAACACATAACCCATTTGTCTGTTTTTTGGACAATTTTCACACCCATATTTATAATTTATTGTATCTACAATGTATATGACTATTTCTCTTTCTTCCCTTTTTATCATATTGTTTATTTTTTACCATTATTATTGTTTATTACAATAATACTGTCCTTTGGCTGCTGTGATGAAGACATTTCCCAGTTTGCGGGACAAATAAAGGAATTCTGATTCTGATTACCTACTAGTTACTCTGCTGGTTGCATGCTCCATCAGAGGCAAAGTAGTGCACTTTTAAATGAATGTACTTTATATCAGAAGTCAATTTAAAAAACAACAACACACTTCCGACACTCCACCAGGCTGATAACCGTTTGACCCGTAGTATACAGCATCATCAGCTTTTATTACTTAAGTAAATTTATAGTCAGAAAACTACTTAATTCTTAAATGTATCTAATATCAGATACTTTAAGACATCAAGCACCATTCGTAGGGGTGACTTTTACCAAATTTTAGCACAATAATTATGACTTTTACTTTATACAACACGGCTGCGGACACACCTTTATCGATTTATCTGCATCAAGCTGAAAACTGCCGATATATCAACCTGGCTAATTTATCGGTCAAGACACTATATCTGTGAAACTTTAACCTTCTAATCAGCTGCCTTAATAACATGTTGTTCAAAAGCTGTTTTCCAAAGACATTTTTTTCTTTCAGTCAACTGAGAAATTCCAATCTAATTCTAACCACACTCAACTTGCTCAGATAAAAAAAGGTCTTATTAGGGGTAGTTAGTTTTGCGGGTTTCAACCGTTTAGAAACCTGATAAGAGTGAAATAAAAGTCAACAGTATTTGAAAAATGCACGACCATGTACATCTGAGAGGTTAATTATAAGCTGTTCTTTAGGGGGTTGTGAAATCATAGATGCAGGGACGGAGTCACGGCAGAGCACAACAATGCTGTTACTTGTCTTGTCTTGGCAGGTGTTTTTGTATTCTGAGTTTGGTTTATAATCTCACTGCAGTTTGTAATATCAAACTTGGACCATGATTTAAAGCCACACCTCAGTAACCTACTTCGATGGGCCTCTTGATCTCTTTGTATCAGGTTAAAAAAGTTTCCGAACTCTCTTCCTGTGAAAGAGAGTTCCTGTGAGAACGTAATGTCTGACCATGACATAATCAAGTAGTGATTATGCCTGTCATTTCTATTACCACAGTCTCATCATTATGCCCGTTGATAAACTGTACATAATGAGCTTGTGTATCACATATATTGTATTAAACATAAATCACCCATTTAACAATATGTTAGCTATTGCATAACAACCCTTTATAATAATGGTTAACTTCTGAGTTTTGTTTACTCTGGCTTTACTTCCTCATTGTTTGGAGACTCACAGACTACACAGCTGTATGTGGAAAAATACAGCCAACTTCAAAATCAGCATTTTCTCATTAAATTTCCTCAAATATAGATTTTTCTTTTTTAAACTCTATTAGAGTACATTACATAGAAAAGTATTGAAGTCCCTTTGCCACAATAGGGCTTACAAACTGAAAGGTAAAAAAATATATACAGAAATGACTGTACAGCAGTGTCATTCCACCAAATCAGGAAATTGTCCAAGTTTATTATGTTAAACAGGTTAAGCATGAATAACAAGAACTAATGTGTGGCAGTTATGTCAATTTGAAAAAACCCCTCAACATGTTCTTGAGATACTACTTTCACAATATGCAACGTCACAATGACCTTTGACCTTGGGCCACCAAAATCTAATCGGTTCATCCTTGGGTGTATATAGATATTTGTGCCAAATAAAACGAAATTCTCTCACGGGATTATTGAGATATTGCGTTCACAAGA
The DNA here is from genome assembly GCA_039737535.1 of Lagodon rhomboides. Lineage (NCBI taxonomy): Eukaryota > Metazoa > Chordata > Actinopteri > Spariformes > Sparidae > Lagodon > Lagodon rhomboides. The sequence continues at coordinate 23,627,035 of CM077788.1, read as the reverse complement.
TGTGAGGTTCCAGTGACCTTTGACCTCTAAAATCTAATCAGTTCACCCTTCAGTCCAAGTGTAGGTTTGTGCCAAATTTGATGAAAATCCCTAAGATATATTCTTGAGATATCGGTTCATGAGGCAGGAGGTTGCCGTAACCTTTGACTTTTGACCTCCAAAATTGAATCAGTTCATCCTTGAGTCGGAATAGACATTTGTGCAAAGTTTGAGGAAAACCCCTCAAAACCTTGAAAAAAAAAAAAAAAAAACTTGAGCGATCGCATTCACAAGAATGGCCTGGACTAACATGAGGCCGCAGTGACCTAACCTTTGACCTATGACCTCCAAAATCTAATCAGTTCATCCACGAGTCAGACTGGACATTTGTGCAAAGTTTGAGAAAAATGTGCGTTCTTGAGATATCGCGTTCACAAAAACGGCCCGGATGGACGGACAACCCGAGAACATAATGCCTCTGACCCTGGCTATCGCCTGCGCTGAGGCATAAAAATATATTAATTTTGTTTGTATTAAACAAACATTTACAGAAAATGTTATTCTTCATAGTGACCTAAGTTACGTTTGGGGCCAGAGAGCCAGAGCTTCTGGAGGAATAAACATGTGTCACATTGGATTCTGCTATGATCCAGAGCTGTTTACCAAGTTTAACATTTGGGATTAAAAAGTGGAGTTCTCTTCTGCCCTGTTTATCAACCTGACTACAACGGCTATCTGCAGAGTTCACCTACTTTGTCAGATGTTTATTTACTGTTATGTTGACTTCTGACTGGAGCTGGCAGGGGGAATCTACTTCAACATTACATTACAAAGAGGAGAAGGTAAATAAAAGACAGAGAACCAGTGTCTCTGGTGATCGCTTAAGTTTCGTGAAAGGTAGTTTACAGCTAATGTACAGTAATCTTGCTGTTCCAGGCGGATAAAGACTGCAAGAGTAACGTAAGTAAATAAAAATAGCTTTGTCGGTTGTAATGACATCATCATCATCAACAACCACCACTGCTCATTAAAATCTATCTGATGTCACTAATGTTTTAATGTTTAGTCCTGTTGCTGACTTCCTTATCCTGGAAGTAGCAACAGGAGCCCAATGAAACGCACCGTTATTTTGAGTAAACATGGATTTCTCTGGGGTTGAACACTGTTGTACATTTGGGATAATGTAAGGACACAAATTTACAAAATATATGACAAAGGTCAAGTCATTTCCAGACATTTTAATGCAGAATTCCTACATATTATGTCTTGAAATGTTATTTAATTGTGTTTACCAGTTTATTTTATTTCATTATCCCTACATGATCCTCACATGTGTTGAGATCTGGTCACCATGTGAACATCAGGACACACAAATTCAATTATGTACCAATGTCAACAGATATATTGCAGTGAAAGAACAAACCCTTTCTGACCTGAGCTCAGGTTTGTTCTTGAGGGCCAAAGCTCATTCTTGACTCAATTTGTCCTATTCATAGAGTAGGGCCCACAGTGTGTACACACACCACACCTACCAATATGCACTATATGCTTACTTTGTTCTTCAATTACTATACTGTGATAAAAACTCTCGTCATATTAGGTGCACCCTTTTGAAAGGAGTGAAACGCCCCTAAACTAAATATTTTGTCTTCACAATGGCCATTGTTTGCCATTTCATATCAGCATAGAAACTGGGCTCCAGTGTACCGCTGATGTCACACTGGGTATAAGAGCTGTGGTCCTGCTGTTGCCCTCCTGTTTGTGGATCAAGCCCGTGACCGTCTCCAACATCAGACCGCCTTTTTCAGCCACCACACACAAAGATCAGAAGGTGAGACCTAGTGAGCTGAGATACAGCGTTTCCTATTATAGCATCACGACTCAGTACAGCTCCCTGGTTATTAAGGCAGATCATGGAAATTAACCAATATGATCTGTTCTTCCTCCTTATATTTTGTTTCCGGTGCTTGCAGCAATGGCGTTCCAGTCGAATGTGATCAGCTCGCAGCCTCAGGTCACCGTCACACAGTACACCGTCTCCTCTGCCGGAATGTCAGACTGGAGTTCAAACGTGTGTGACTGCTGCGACGACTGTGGCATTTGTAAGTGTTTTTACGTGTGTTTGAGGAAGCAAGCAGAACTCAGCCAACAGTGTCAAATTAATTTAACAATGTGTGTTTCGCCTGCAGGTCTTTGTGCATCGTTCGTCCCATGTATCCTGGCCTGTAAGGTGGCTCAGGACAATGGGGACAGCTGCTGCGTGCCCTTCCTTCCTGGTGCCATGATTGCTTTAAGGACAAGCATGCGGGGCAGATACCACATTGGTGTAAGTGTCCTAAAGTTGTTTCAACACTGGTTAGAACAGAAAAACAATAAAGCTGATTTTGTATTGAAAATAGCATGATATTTTGTGGCAACTCTGAAATGCAGAGACCAGGGGTTTGACCATGGGTCTTTAAAGGGTATTTACATTATTCTTACTGTGCTTGTGCCTCTTCCCAGGGCTCGGTGTGTGACGATTGGGTAGTTATGGCCTGCCTGCCTTTGTGTGGACTGTGCCAGATGGCACGAGAGCAGAAGATGAGAGGATAAACGGAAGGAATGCTGAATCTAATTTTCAAATAACAAAGACGGAGAATTTACATTCTTTGGCCCGAACACCATTTCTATTTCACATTCAGATTAGAAATTTAATGGCATGACCATAATTAAGTACTTTTTGCCAAAGGATGGAGATCAAGGTTTACAATGTAAGAAAAAGAGCCTGATAATCTCAACTATATCCTGCAAATGTTTAAAAATCAGAAATGTGAGAAGCGATTCAGAGACTTGAAACCAGGCTAAATGATTGATATGGAGGGAAATAAGACATATTTCAAAAGGCATTAACTGTTACACTGAAACCATTGTCTTTAATAATACATTAAATATTGACTCACTGTGATGGGATTGTCTTTAAAACACAAACCAGTGAAAACAAGAAGAATTAAATGCTGATATTTACAGCGACAGTGACTTTTCCCTCAAATCAAATCAGAAACTTAGAGTTGGAGAGAGACAGTTATCATTACATTACATTATTTATTTGGAACTGTAATTATACCTGAATCCTGCTCTTCTTGCATGCAATGTCAGTCAGTAACGTATATCATGTATTCATCTAGTATTCTGTCATAGGAGTATTTATTTATGTCACATTAACTAATGTATTTCAATGAACAGTATTTCAATAAAACATCTTGGAATTACCATGCGTTGTTTTGGGGTTTTTTCATGACCTATTTGCAGCCGCTGAATATAGAAGGAAATGAATGGGCTTGTTCCATCTTCCTCTTTCCGAGTTAATGTGTGTCTAAGATACAAGATGTACTCTGTAAACGACGCTGTCTGAAGAGCCACGGTGACGTGACGTGACATTCATTTGAACAGGTAAGGCTGTCATGGCAAAATAATGTTGTCAACTGAGTATTAACTGCAAACATATATTACCATATTTAGCAGTTACTGATTTTTTCTGATCAGACCAGTGTCAGAGAGACTGTGTGAAAGATTTTATGAAAATAACTTCTCACAGGGCATATAGTTATTTTCCAGTTTTTAGGCTAAAATTACTTGGATTAAGTTGAAATGTAGGAAATGAGAGAATGCTTGTGACAGATAATGTAAAAGGATTGTTTTGGAAGTCTCCCTCACCATGCTGATGTTGCTATTACTCACACAGGGATTTCCACATCATGTCGCTACAATTTTTTTGTCTATACTTCTGTTTTTCTAACTATTTCAACCCTTTCATGGCATGATTTTAACAAGACAAGGGAAATCATTGCAGTTCAAGAGTAGAAATGTACTTAAAAAAGTACTCAAAAGTAATAATATTAAATAGAATAGAAATAGTAAAAACAGATGGATCTGTGCATATACATGTGCAGTGTTCATGTAAATGTGCAATGTTCCTGAGATATACATACAGTATACTCTCAGGCAGACTGTTTGTATATACATGTGCAATATCTGTCATTTTAACTAAGTGGTGAATGATTTGAGTCTTAGTGGATTACGAGGTTCTGGGTGCTGTGGTGTTGAGCAGTCTGATCGCTGATGGTATGAAATGCGCTTTGAGGCATGTGGATTTTATTAACTGAAACAAAATGTAGCATGAGCACAGAGTAAAAAAGGGATATGAAAACATCACAAGAGGAACTCAGTTATCCCACTTCATGATTCAGATTTCTCGGGAGACAAAACTTCCTCAGGATTACAGGATGCTTTGACCTGATACTAATATACAAACCTGGTGAAACCTGGTTTGGTTCTGGCAACACTACTATAAAAACGGACCAGTTTAATTTAAGTTTTATTTTAAAGCACTTCATAAATAGAATAAAAAACACTTTCATTCTGAAAACATGGCTGTATTTAAAAAATAAATGTTTAAACTTTTAAACATTTATTTTTTCAAGTAGTGCTTAGGGTTGTATAGAGCTGATTTACAGTATATATATATGGGCCTATCAAAAATGTATCAGTATTGGTGTATATGTTGCCCGATATGCACCGATATGCATCAAAATTATTAAATTCCCTGTGAAAATTACTGTTTCTGAACACTTATCAATCTCATTTTGAACATGCAGTTTACTGTTAAATTAAAAAAATATGCTCTCTCGGTTACATATTTTTGTGTTTCAAAACCACCTTTTGAGGATCATTGCAAAAAATATGTGTATATCGGCCAATACGTCAATACCAGATTTTTTTACATATCCACCTATGAATATCAACTCCATATATCCTTTAAGGTATGAAAACAGGACTCACGTGTACAGTATGAGTGCTGATATGGTTATTGTGGTAGCATGTTTGTATTAGTTTAGTTCTGCTTAGAAAGTAGGAAGCCAGGTTTGAACTTTTGTGACTTCAAACATGTGATATGTGAATAGTCCTGCTCTCTGTCCTCAGATTCAACTGATGAAAAACCCCGGGACCTTGTTAGCAGGCATTTGCAGCATATTCAAATCGCCAAAGACGCTAATTAAAGAGATTTAAAGCACAGCTTCTCTGGACGGCAACAAGAGAAAAATGGGAAGTCTAACTCATCTGTTGCTGACAGTGACAGTCGCCCTTTGTGCTATTAAACTTATCAGTGGCTACAGCTTTCAAAACTGCATTGAAGACCCATCCTCCCATGGAAAAAGTTTCAAGTGCATTCGTCGAAGAAGCAAGATCATGTCGGCTCTAATACAGGACCTGCCGCACTCTGCCATCAATCTCACCATCACCTTTAATCCCGTGCGGCACGTTCCCAACAACAGCTTTGTCCATCTACCAGACCTCCAAAACCTCAGAATAGACCACAATGAACTGACGACCATCGACCAATTTGCTTTCCAAAAATTGAATCATCTCAAGTCTCTAAATATATCCGTTAACAAAATATCAGAGCTCCACCCTTCTGTGTTTCAGGACCTGCGCAACCTGACCTTTCTCTTTCTGACAAACAACAGTCTAAAGCAGCTCCCTGAGGGCATTTTCTCCAATGTTCTCAATCTCAAGACTTTAATCCTGAGACAAAACTTACTGATGAATTTCTCAGGGATTTCTGAGTCTGTGTCACATCTGAAACACCTGAAAATGCTAGATCTTTGCTTTAACAATTTGACTTCTCTTCACTCAAATGCGTCACTACCCAAATCCCTCACTAAGTTATACATATGCCGAAATAATCTGTTTACGTTGGGATGTAAACATTCGTTTCTCAGGTTCATTCAGGTGCTGGATTTGTCATACAATTCTAGGCTCTCAGCGAAGGCTTTTCAAGATGTGGATTTAAGCCGTATCAACTATCTGCGTTTGCGTTCAAGTGTCAAGATATTAGAGTTTTTAAACATCAGCAACGTTCGCGTAAATCATGTTGATTTCTCAGGCACAAGTCTAAAAAATGACGCCCTAGTCGGGGAGCTATGCAAATTATTGAAAAAGGTGAGGTGGATAAAAAATTTGAATCTGGATAGTAACGGGATTAGTAATCTCACACTGAAGGACTGTCCTGAAATCACAGGGGCTTTGAATCTATCACGCAACAACCTGAAAAGCCTAGGTTGTCTGAAGTTTCTCCAGAAGCACACACATATAAAAGGTGTCACTGCTGAACATAACCATCTCACCTCCCTCCCATCCTGTAAAAATCAAAAGGGTTATTTCAAAGATCTGGAAGATCTGAGCTATCGTTACAACCGCATCCTCTCAGTCAACTCTTATGCTTTCTATCATACACCAAATCTCAAGATGCTAAAACTTAACATAAACACGATTGCATTTCTCGATCGTAAAGCTCTCAAAGGGCTAAAAAAGCTTGAGACACTTCGCCTGGACAACAACCTCTTAACAGATTTGTACAATAACACCTTTGAAGATCTTTTCAACCTGCAAACTCTTAACCTGCGCAACAATCGCATTGCTGTCATTTTTAATGGGACCTTCCTCAGTCTCGGAAATCTGACTATACTTGACCTAGGAGGTAACAAGATAACTCATATTCAATCATCTGGCCTTGAGGGTCTGAAAAGTCTATCCAAATTCTATCTAGATGGAAACAATCTCAAGGAGATTGACTCTTCCATCAATAGTGTATTTCAAAACACACTAACAACGCTGGATTTACAACACAATCAGATTTGCTTCCTCAAAGAGAATATCTCCTATTCACCATTTATGAATCTCAGCCAACTCAGTGATCTTAAATTGGATGGGCAGCAGCCTTATGGCCTCTATATTTTACCCCGCAATTTATTCTGTGGCCTCCACTCACTGAAATCTCTGTATCTCACCAACAATGAGATCCCTTATCTTTCTCCTGATGTCTTCGATGATCTGACGGGCTTAAAATTCCTCACACTGGATAACTGCTGTCTTGGGGTGGCACAACTACAACCAGGAGTCTTTAAAAATCTAAGAAATTTGACCAAATTGGTTTTAGAAAACATGAGAATGCAGAACTTTTCAGAAGAAGTTTTTAAGAATCTGACACAGTTAAGCCAACTGCAGCTCAACCACAATGCGATACAGAGCATCACTGTCGATGCACTAGACAGTTTGCATAAACTAAACTACCTTGACATACGTGATTCTTCTTTAAGCTGCACCTGCAAGAACACCATGCTGAAAAACTGGACAGTGAATAACACAAAGGTCCAGGTGGTCTATCTCTACAATCTGCCGTGCCCACACGATCCAAAACAAAAATTCTACAACTTCGATACCAAAGTTTGTTACATAGATCTAGGAGAATACCTGTTCCTTAGCACAGCACTTGTGATCTTTCTGTCCACAGTCATTCCTTTACTTTATGTCAAACTCTACTGGAAAATGAAGTACAGCTACTATGTTTTCCGCTCCTGGTTTGGTGAGAAGTGGCGTAGACTCAGAGAGGAGGAGGAAAATTGCAAATACGATGCATTCGTTTCCTATAATTTCTCTGATGAACAGTGGGTCATGGACCAGTTGCTGCCCAACCTGGAGGGAAATGGATCATCTTTTAAACTTTGCCTCCATCACAGGGATTTCGAGCCAGGACGTTATATTGTGGACAACATTGTCTCTGCTGTTTATGGCAGCCGTAAAACTATATGTGTGGTGAGCAGGAATTTCTTAAGAAGTGAATGGTGTTCTCTGGAAATCCAACTGGCCAGCTACAGATTGTTCGATGAGCTCAGGGACGTTCTCCTGCTTGTGTTTCTGGAGCCAATCTCTGAGAGGCAGCTGTCGTCCTATCACCGCATGAGGAAAGTGATGTTGAAAAAGACTTATCTGCAGTGGCCTGGCCCAGACTGCACTGACCCAACGCAGGCCCAAGAACTGTTTTGGAAACAGCTTCGTAGGGCAATAGGAACAGGGAGCACACTCGAAACTGAAGAAAATTACACGAGTGAAGGTCGTGCAACTGAAAGCAATCAAACTGAACACTGTGAGACTTATACACCAGATGAAAACTTCTACCTGCTACCTTAAAGAGATTTAACATTTTATATAGGTTTGCCAAGGCAAACCTGTCAGTATGTTAAATAAATAATCATACTCTCTGCTCTGGGGAAAGGGTCACGACAAAACAATGTAAATTTGTAGTGTGATGCCATGTAAGACTTATAAAATCATTTAGCATGAATCAGAAATGTAATTTAATATCTTATGCTCAGTTTAATTGTATATTTAGTGAGGCTTGATATTTCATCTGTCTATTGCACAATTGTACAAATGTGTTTCTTTGCATTTAAATGTAGCCCACATACACAACAAAAGATCACACAGCTTTCACAATCGCACATGCTTGGCTAAAAATTCTTGGTGTGTAAAGAATTTCCCATTATAGCACCTGTGTTAATGAAGATACTGCACTTGTTAATATACAGTTCTGCATATAAAAATGTAAATGCTCTAAGGATGTTAGATACATAATTGTGTGTTTCTACATGTCAGCAAAAATGTGGCAAAAAACCTAAATGTTAACTGTTGAGGCAGTTATTGCTCTTACTTTTCAAGAGGAATTCTGGTATTTTAAACCCGAGCACAATATCAAATATTTTTTTGTGTGTAAATGACTGATACGGAAAATTGTTTTGGAATCGGTTCAGTAGATTGCCTGACCGCCTCCGCCTCACTCCTCTACCCCTATTTTCACTTTTCGCTCTGTGAATTGAGGGTTTGTTTCGACCAAACCAGAGTTGGTGATTGTTAGAACAGTGAAAAGGCGACTCGAGATTGTTGAAGATTGAGTTCTATTTTGTTTCTGTCAACTCTGATTTAAAGTGTGTCTTATGATAATAAAATTACTATTTCTGCAAATGGAATCTGGTGGATTTGGCAAGAGCGATGAAGCAGCTATACCTGGTTAAACAAACAAGGATTTTACTCTATAACAAGACGGTCTGTCTCATTAGATATCCTTTCCGTAATGTTTTAGACACCAAGAAAAACAATTAGAGTCAGTGGCAAAAACAACCAACTTTTAGTTAACATACTTTGAGGGCCAAAGTTGCCCTCAAGGAATATGTTGCAGCCATTGCAGTCTATGTTGTTACAGCTGAGGTGATCTAATTGACCGATTCCAAAACTTTTTAAAAACCTATAAGCCATTTCCACACCAAAATATGTAAACATATTTCCAAACAAAGTTAAAAAAAACAAAAAACAGAACTACCCTTTAATATAGTGTTTTCACTAAAATATGGGTACGTAACACATATTTTTGCTAACTGTGAAAAAAAAAAGTCTTCATGCTAGGAATTAAGAGTATTGTATTTTAGCCAAAGACATGTTCACACATTAGTACAGTCTCATAGGAGGGAAGGACCAGTGCTCAGGGCTCGGCAAAGAAGAAAGGGGAGGTGCTGGGTCTCTTTCAAGCATGTGCGATGGGGGGTAATGCATCATGTCAGTGTGGTGGGACCTGAGTGGAGGGCAAGCTGGAGAGTGACTGAATTGGCTGAAAGGCTGGAAGTGGTGGAGTTGTTGAGGATGGTAAGCTTGGGCAGAGAAGGAGGGAGCAAAAGAGTATCGGTCAGTTTCAAATGGGCCTTGGTCCGGGGGAAAGTACCCGTCTGCTAAACGTCTAACTTGCAGATGTGCTTTATGAGGAAAGAAAGGCTGGGCGTTCCTGTCACTGTACTGAAAACTGACACTCCTCCCTGCAACCGCTCTGTTGTGGCTCATAAAGCTATTTTCAACTGAACCAAACATAACAGCCTCTTTGGTCTTCGGCCTGTCGAATCTGTCTTCCCAGCACTGAGATGCTGAGGCTTTTCCTCCCCAGCATGAGGTGGAAGAGGGAGCAAACAAATGATCAGTGGCTGAAACTCCAGAGGGCTCAAAGTCCATGCAGAACTGAGGAGAGTGAGAAGGTCTGAGGATATCATCCAAGAGGCCAACAGAAGTCTTCCCAGGGCTTGTCAACCATTTAGCAGTCTTCACATGAAAACCAGAACACAGAGTAATGGAATCATAAATTATCGAAGGATTACTGAAGGAAGGATAACAAGTAGGCCAAATGTGAAATTAACTTAAAACCACGATAAGGAACTTACATTTTTTGTTGATTCTAGCGGCCCCTTTATATAACAAAGTGGACCTAGTTGTGTAACAAAGTAAACTTTGTTTCAATGCCGCACCTTCTTTGTAGCTACTTTCCTCAGACTGTGAGACTCCTCAATTCATCATTTAGAACCTTATTTTATGATTTATCCAACCCGGATATCCGACCCGGTGACAGGCATTAAGAGTAACTATAATTATAATACAGAAATAGCCAATCTTCTTGCTGATGTTCTTGTTTTCTTATGTAGGTCATATACAGTAGAGGGATCAGTATTAAATTTATGCTATTACATAACCAGTTACAAGTTCCTTGATGTACATTTATGTAGAGAGCAGCAGAGTAAACTGGACTTCTTACCTGTCTCATGTTGTGGTGTAGCTGTGGACTGGAATTCCAGTTAAAATGGCTACTTCTCGTCTGTTTGAAAGATGTGGTTTTGTGCTTGTCAAAACATGGCTGACTGCCATTGTCTCCTTGAAATGCTACTGGGAATGCATCTGAAAAGAAGGATTTATAACTGAACACCTGCCAACAAACTATGATGTATGTAGTGCTTACTACTGCTTTTTTGAAAACAAGAAATTTACTATATGAATCCATGTAGCTGTGGTCTGCTGTCAAAAGCCACTTTAGAGGACAAGTTCACCATTTTCCAAGTCATTCTCCCACCAGCTCATTAGCTTGAGACCTCACTGGTCTTAACCCGTACACCAGGCATTTTTACCTGAAAAGATGCTCATCTGTAGAGCGCTGTGTTAATTTACTGCTAATGCAGACAGCACATTTCCTACTGCTGCTGCAACACATTGAAAGCATTTAACAGTGGATCAGTTTGAAATATGTCAGAGAGTTGTTTTATACAGTATGTGGGAATTCAAATCCTACAACAAAGTGAGCAAATCCTCTGCCATCATTGTGTCGATCAACTCTCCTCACTCTGTGCTGTGACTCTGCTGCTGGCACTGAAGAGCAGATGAGTTTGTAACAATAATGTACGTCATCTGATTAAGTATTGGTTAAAAAAGCAGAATGATGGCAAGTAATATAATCGGTGTATGCCGAGCAGCCTCTAACACCTAATGTACATGCAAACATTATTCCTTCTGTTCATACAGGTCATTCAGAGATCGCTTCCTAATGTGCTTTAAATGTGCTGTAAGTAATGATGGACAAAATCCACAGTCCTGGTTTTGTGCAAATTGTTTTCCAAATGAAGGAATCTTTAAATGGCCAGTGTGAACCAGAGAAATGATTACACTAAGAAATACCTGTTTCAATGCTCTTACAGGCACCTGACTATTGTTTGAGGACAGACTTTAAAAACTGTGAAACTATATCTAAAGTCACTGTGATAGCACCTATGGCACAAATCTTTGTACTTTGCAATGGGCCTAATTTCTGTTTGTATCGTGCATGCACATGAGGACATCAGTGACAGCTGGTGGGGATAATACGCAAAAATAAATACAGTAATACTCCAACAGTATTGAAGTAGGAGGAAGACTGCAAGGTAGTAAACCCAGATATGAATAATGAATGTGTCTACCTGTGGGCAAGAGCTCATCTTCATCTACCATGGTTGGCTCCTGATCCTGGACCTCCTTCGCGGGATTACCGCCAAAGCTGAGGCATTGCTGCACCTTGAGTAGGTTCTCCTTAAGATGGGGTCCATGCCTCTCCTGTAGAGCTTTCAGCAGCACCTCCCTGCACTCGGCCACCAGGCTTCTCCCTCTCAGAAGAGGGAACTGCAGACAATCACACAAACTTGCTGCCACTGCACTGACAGACTTAAATACATTGTTTTGATCGAGTCTTCTGTGCTGTATGTCGAAGCTGTCGGCAGTGGGGGAGCTGGAGAGCTGCAGTGGGCTTTGGTGGACATGATGAGCTTGTGTTTGGTGGGCAGGAGACTCCCAGTTCTTTGGTGTGTGCTCCAGAGTGGAAATCATGTGTCCCTCTACCGTCTTGTTGAGGGCATTCACATTTTCTGTGTGAACAGTGGGAGCCAGTGGTTTAGATGAGTTGATGGTTTTGAAACTTCCAGATGAAATATCAAACTGTTGCTGTGGTCTCTGCCCTGGTGTAAGATCTGATCCCTGACTGAATTTCTTCTCTTTCTCCAGGCAAGCATCATTGGCTATCGTTGCGGGGCCTGCTTTATTTTCAAATGGCATAATCTCACCAGTATCAGCACCCAACAAATCATTAGTGGAAAGAGGAGAAGGAATGTGAGATGTTGAAGATGGGTATCTATCTTTCTTCTGCTCACTTAACAGGCGTTCAATGTCGATAGATTTCACTTCGTGGTTGAATAAGCCTTGGTGTCCTATCAGTCGACTATCTGTGATGATACTGGGTTCCTGTGAAGTAGGGACGACATTTGGAAATCGTGCATCTCTCCTTGAAGGACAATAAGAGCGACTATGGCAGCAGTTATGATGATGCGCTATGTCTGTGCTGGTTTGGCAATGGCAGTGATGGTGATGCGATTTGAAGTTTGAGGTTTCTTTCCCACCACCTCTCATCTGATTCCTCTCCTTGCGGCTCTTCAGTCGCTTCATTTTGTGCTGCCCTTCTGTTGTACTATGACGGCTGAAACATTTGCAGTCTGCAGTGGATGTGTTCACTGAGCAATGGATTTTATCTTTTTTTTTTAACTGCCTGTTGAAAACATTTAAGGACTTTCCTTTGTCTGGTAAAGTCCTGCAAATGCGGCTCATACTGCACTGGATTCTGTAGAACGATAACTGTGGTTAGTCATATGTAAGTGAGATGGTAGGAAACATATAAAAGAGAGTTGGATAACCTCTATGCCACCCTATTCAACCACTTCTTTAGTAGGGCCAAATTTTAAAAAGTGCAGTTCCCAGGGGGGAGGCTTTGACATCCTCTATGTCCAACCTGTAAAACTTGTTTAAACAATGCACTTTATTTTCTCAGCTCTGTATATTAGTTTTTACGATTGTAAAAGAAAGAATATATATAGAAATGTGCAGGAGTAGGCTGTCTGATCATAAATTCCCTCAGCTTAAACAGCATGGGTTCAAACTTTTAAATGAAAAAAAGAGTATTTCCTGCTTAGCAACAGACATACTAATTAATTAATTAATTAAACAACTAATCAATGGGCCAATTAGCCTGTTAAAGGGGCACTATGTAGTTCTAGAGAAGAAATTCAAACTCATGAGGTAATAAAACAAACTCAGAAATTTTTTTTTTTCCATTTTTCCCAAACAAGCTGTTCTCAGGGGAAAATAAAGTCCCCTGAACACTGTTTGAAGCTAGAAAGGTGACAGGGTCCGCCAAATATAAACAAAGTCGAACAGTATGAAATTGTGTTGTCCTCTAAGGTTCGGTTTGTTTATACAGTCAAGAAAACAAATAACAAATAGTTTGTTTATTTAGTTTGTTTAAGCATACAATTCAGTCAATGAAAATCTTTCCCTTCTGATTCAAATTCTTTCCTCAAAACTACATAATGCAACTATAACAACATGATCATAGGGCCGTAACGAGATGGGCTGCATTTGGGCCACGGGCCACCAGTTGAATAGGTCTGCTCAGGATGCTGTTGAACATCAATGACCTCAACTCTATGACTAGATTAGCCAAAAAAATGCTAAAATTTCAATGGCAATGGTTGAATCTATATGTCAATCATCTGGGCTTGTGGACTTCGATCATACATACGGTGATGTTTTTTCAATGCATTCCAAAGGTATTTTCATGACAATTTAAACATTGGGAATTCATGCAAGACAGTGCAATCTCTGCAGTGGATAGTTAAGCAGAGACAAACAAGAGACTATTATTTCACTTATGTTATATTCATTCAAAACAATCCAGTAGTATCACAATATTGATGGTAGTCTGATTTACTTCTCAACTGATTGATAACCAACCTATCTACGAGCCCATTTTCACTATTTATTCCACATCAAAAGGCCAAAATTTCCAGACTGTATGAGGCATCCTAGGCATCTGTATATGTGCAATATCAGAACACAACAGACATCTTCAGAAAAACATACTGCATAATTGGACAACATCCTAAAGAAATTCAACTGTCATCTGGATTCAGGATTACTGGCTGTTGGCTAGCTTGTTAGGCTGTTAGCAAACAGGTGACCCTAACGCCAACCACCAGGTGCACTTTAACTTGAAGCACACCTGTTTGGAGTTATTCAGCTGCAACGCCAACGAAACATGGTCACTAAGCTTAACTTTAAGCATGTGTCATGCGAGAAAAAAACAAAACAATTTTAAACAACCCCCAAATCGTTAATTATCAAATTGGCTTACCGAAATTGACCGCAGTCGAGTCTTTCCTGCATGTAAAATGTGTCGTTGCTCGGCAACATGACGCAGACGTGATTCTCTGCGCAGCACTAACGTTCACGAACACCGCAGAGCAGGACGAATCCACTTACACAGACGAGGGGGTAAAACTCTCTGATCTTTTAGATTATTTTGCACTTGAATGATGATCCATTCGTCAATTTCTTCATATGATTTCTTCTTAAAATTCACTGTAAAACACGTAATTATAATAAAATAACGGGTGATTCTAAAATACAGGAAAACTGATCACTTGTTCCCCATGGAGAATAATGGTACCTGCAACTACAGTGAAAATTTACTTCCTGAAACTGAATTGGGAGATGACGATTTTTTGATTTTATGGTAGCTTATGTTTAGTAATATCTCTAAATGTAGCTGCTCTATAAAGCTAAACCTTTTTCTCCTTTTGTACATTGTATAGTTGCATGGTTCAACTTTAAATCTGTGTTTGACCGGTATCTCTCAGTTAAACTATACATCTATGTTGTGTTTCAGCAATTAAGCTAGCTACTGTGGCTAATTCCTCCAACCACCTTAGGTTAACCTAGCAATTATAGCTATTGGCGGTTGATTTATCGGTTTGTTTTCGTTGTAAAAAGTACCAAATAGCCTTCGTGACTGCTTTCCCAACACAGATAGAGCCAAGTCATGAGCGCAGACGACTTAAACCCCGCCGCCACACCCACTGCCTGTGAAGACATCCAAGGAGATGACCGATGGATGTCTATGGTGTGTGAAATAACCTCATTATTTTGAGTTTTCCGGGTTTTACATAGCTAAAGCATAACAGCAGCCATGCATTGTCATGTTTTCAAGGTCTGCATCGTCTCAAATATTACTTATTTATAGTATAAGTGAACAAAGCAGATTAATAATTAATTCATTGTCATTTATTTTGATGGCATATAACTGTATAGACAGTCAAAATCCTGATCCTTCTTTGAACGATGTTTTTTGTAGTTGTTTTTCCATCAGATCTACATGGGAATATGCACAGATCTGTGATTTACTAATACAATCTTTTTAAATCTAATATCAAAGCTCATATCTCACAATTCACATGATCAACAATATATGAAATTAGTCTAAAATCTATACAAAGGGTAGTTGAATGTGAATGTGTTTCTCATGTAAACACACCTTCAAGAATACCATGTGATGCTGCGTTTTGTGGGATGCTTAATACTTTATAAAAACAAAGTAAATGTTCTCCTTTTCCTCCCTTACAGCACAACCGCTTTGTGTCTGACAGCAAAGACAAAGAACCTGAAGTCCTGTTTGTAGGAGACTCTCTTGTTCAGCTCATGCACCAGTTTGGGGTAAAACATAGATCACACACTTTCCTGCGTCTTTGTGTGCACAGTGTTTTATATCTAGTCTTGTACTCATAAACATCCATGAACATCTTTAATTCTGTGACCTTAGGACTCAACATGTGGACGCTTTGTTGTTGTGGTTTCTCTGCAGATATGGCGACAGCTGTTCTCTCCTCTCCATGCCCTCAATTTTGGGGTGGGTGGTGATGCAACACAACATGTGCTCTGGAGACTGAGCAACGGTGAACTGGATAACATCAGCCCAAAGGTCCAAATCACAGCCAAAAATAGAGAACATGATCATGCTTGTTTATTCACACAGTAGACTTATTGTTCTTAACTCTGTGATAAAATCCAAATTCCAGGTACAGTATAATGACCCAGAGCCATCAATGACATGTGTCCGGTCATGAATTTCTTTCTCTTTTGTTGCTTTAGGTCGTGGTGCTGTGGATAGGCACTAACAATCATGGTCACACCGCTGAACAGATCTGTGAAGGTATCATGGCTATTGTCCAAGTCATCAAGAACAAGCTGCCCCAAGCCCGGACGCTCGTACTTGTAGGTTTTTCTCTGATGCATTCCTTGATATGATTGCCTGCATGTCTGTCTGGAATTGATAAATGAAGATCATACAACCATTAAACTGCATAGTGATGTCACCCCTTTCAGTTCAATCTCAGCTCTGTGTGGTAAGGTAAACAATAGACATTTGAAGTTTGTTGAAAAGGGATTTCGATTGTGTGTGTGTGTGTGTGAATGTTTTGGCGGTATGCCACTTTTCACGCTACATTTAGAAAGGCTTTGCTTGTTTGGAAGAGAACTGAGAGTGAACTACATGTGAACTTGCTTTGTGTTGGTTGAGTTTCAACTGATGTGGGTGAGTAGGTAATGTCTAAACTCTTATTTTTAAAAATATAACAGAAATACTAAGTAACATCAGTAACGTTCATAAATCTGTTTTCCAGGGTATTCTGCCCAGGGGTAAATCGCCAAACCGTCTGCGGGAGCGTAACGCCAAGGTGAACAAACTGGTCCAGGAGGCCGTGTCGTCCCTCCCCCATGCCTCTTTCCTCAATGTGGACCCAGGTTTTGTCCACTCCAATGGTAGTATCTCCCATCAGGACATGTATGATTACCTTCATCTGACCGCTCAGGGCTACCAGGCTGTGTGTGAACCACTGCACGCCCATCTCAAGTCCATGCTAGATAAGCCCGCTGAGAACTGAACAACCACGGCGCGAAATTACACTACCGCAGTGGTCCTCATCCCTGTGCCCGGAGAGCATCTCACTCAGCCTATTAACTCCTTGAATAATGGATAGAATCAATTTAAGAGCTAAGAGCTGCTCACATTATTTGCGTAAGTCCTCTTCATGGCCAGGGTTGGTGACCACTGTTACAGACAATGGGACCATAAAGTCTTTTGTGTTTATGATACAGTCAGAAATTAAATGTGCTGTGCTATAGAAAGACAAAGTCTTGCCTCAATTCCCGGTAAGCATCCGTTCAACTCGCCCTTGGCTCTTGCATTTGATTATTTAATTTCTCTGCCACATAATACATATGATGAATATGATGAGGGGAACTTGCTATCTATCATCCATGAGAGTAACTACATGTGGATGACACTAGAAGACACAGTTGTATATAAATAAATCCAGGTGTGCAGCAGTTATGAATAAAGTTTTTAAAAAGATGCAGCAATTTTTTATTCTCTTGCTGTAGGTCAAAACATTATTTGCTGCACCCATTTAACATGTAATTTACAACTGTGCTCCAGATGTCATCCCTTCAGCTCTCTGAATTTACCTTGGAATATGAACAGATATCTGATTTCTGACACCGTCTATGACAAAATACACTGTCCGTCTGAGGTTACATGAACAGGAAGTCCCTGGAAAAGGTTGAAAGACTGGCGCTTTAGTCGCCAGAATATGTATGGTAAAAAAAAATTGAGATACTAGAACTGTCCTTACCGGGAAATTGCTGTGATTTGTCATTTTGGTTTCTCAGTTTCACCAAGTTCCACAAGTTACTTTTGCTTGGCGATAGCTTTATTTTCTCTGTTGTGATATCTAATGTTTTTTCTGTAAATGTTAATTTGAACAACCAAATGTTTTTGACCAATGCTGTCTGTTTGCTTTTTATCCTGTCACATGTCGTCTCATTATTGTCCTGTACATTTTTTTTTGCTTCACCTACTGTAACAGCAGCACTTCTTGACATGACAAGCTGTGTTTTGTTGCAAACATAAGTCTTTTCGAGTTGTTTGTGAAGTTTACACATGTATCCAAAGTTGCTTGTGCTTCAAGTTTAATCTCATCTGCAACATAATGGGCCGTCAGATCTACTTAAAAGGCTTTACTTCACACTAAAATGCTTCTGATACTCTTGGATAAGGATTGTGCTCCAGAACTTGAATTATGGCTCCGGATGGCTGATTGTGTAAGTGATGAAAGAATGCATTAAAATACGAAAACAAGACGGTATCAGTGTCCTTTGATTGATTGATCAGATCATATCAGTGCTGATACAGAGTCCGCGGCATTGATAGCCACTGATGCAGTGATTCATTTTTATGCCTCGAGACTGATCACTAGCCCGGTTCACCAAGAGTACACATGAACACATTAGGCCTGGAAGAGATTTATTGCTTTTGGTTGACTGGTTTCGTTCAGTTCTCACAGAAGTAGAGAGGTTCATTTCTGTAACTTGAGGAGGGTGAACAAGTCTCACTTTGCTCCAGGCCTGTGCCCAGCTTTGTTAGGATCAGTACAAGACAGATACTTTTTCGAGCATTCTTCACACAATACAATACCTCATATTTACCATTTTGGCCGATTACAGCATCATGATCTTACATGTGACAGCGTTGACGACTGATATTTAGCACCCATAATTGTGACTGATTGTAAGCCTGGAAGGACGTTATCATTCACAACAGGCATTGTAGATGAAACATAAGCAGGAAGTTCAATGAGCGTAGATATCCTTTTTATGTCTCAGTTTCCTTGCATGTTTAATGAGTGTGAAAGTGTGCTGAAGACAGATTTCATAAGAAAAAGGACAAAAGTCAAATTTATATGTGACCCATTTAACCATTAAAGTAAGATAATGATTTCAAGAGCGTGAGAAAAGCTTCAGGTTGAGCTTTAAAAACATGGGGCCATTTGGCATTCAAAGGCATTCATGAATTTCATGCGGGTCCCGCACTTTCTCACAACAATGATCCATTACTCGAATCCACAATCAGGTATTTTGGCAGCGGTCCATTTTTCTCTTAATTCAGGTCCACCCACTGTAAAGGTGCTAGTTGGACAAGGCGTACTTCACATCACTGAGTCAACAAATGTGCCACGGCTTCAGTTTCAGATGTCAACACCATCCTTTATAAGGAGGCTCAACAACAGCCATTTTATTCCCTCACTTGGACTGAAGTTAGAGTGCGTGCAGGATTTCTTTCCCTGGACTTATCGTTCTGTACAACATGGGGCCAAGAATGTTTCTGCTGCTGGTTCTTGGACTGCTTATTTTGACCGATCACAGCCGAGGTATTGTAAACTTTATCAGAGTGAGATGAGTTTTTAAAGTAAGTTTACATCCGTGTGTTTAATTCTGTGATTTTCTTTTCAAAGGTCTTCCTGAGACCCATGAGCAGGACCCATCCTTGATTGTCAGCACATTCACTGATGGTACGTGGGGTTAATGTTTGAAACTTATTATCACAAGATTGGTGCATTAATATTTATCAAGTTTTTTTTTTAACTTAAAGGGGCACAATGTGACTTTTTCTCAACCTTTATTCTTGAACTGTAGGACCTTGAGACGGGCAGTTGGCAGTTGTTTTTTTTATAACAAAAAATATACGCCTGTTTTTCTCTAATTTTACACATATGACTTTCAAGTATGTTCAGGAAGTTTAAAACTTGATCTGTAAACCCTTCACTTCTCCTCCAGCTGAACAGAATAAGGATTAAATGGGCCTTAAACTCCCGTAGTCTGAGCCTGGCAAGCTGCTATTATTTTCACCGAGAGCTCTTTCTCTGTTTGTTAATAAGCCCATAAAAAAGTTACATAGTGCACCTTTAATTTAATCAAAATCTTCGTCTTCATCTTGTTGTTATTCATTTATTTTTAAGTGTAAAATATCAAATGTTTTCTAGCCTCTGACACTGGAAAACCACTGACTATTGCGAATCCAATCAACACTCCAAGGAAGCACAACAGACTGTGCAACTGTAAAGGTGAAAAGTAACATTATTACAGTGATAAACAAATTACACATTCGGTTAGCGTCTCATCAGTTTATGTGTAAGATGAGCCTCAGTATTGGCGCATGAGTGCATCATCCTCACCCATTCTGCTCTTTTGTGTTGGTGTATTTGGGTCACCCAGGAAAGGAAAGAGAGGCGGCGAGTCCACGCTGCCTTTGTCAGGAGTCTGCCAGACGCAACGGCAAGCAACAGAAATGTGAGTTGATTCAGAATATGATGAAGTTAAACAACCGGTAAAAAGTGAGATAAGAAAAGGACTCTTCGAAAGTGTTATAGTGATATTGATTTTAAAATGTTTTGGAAAGAAAACTTGATCTGTTTTTCTTTTTTTTCTTCTAACCCTATTGCTTCACCTGTCTCGATGTCTTCAAACCCAAAGGGAAAAGATGGTGCCAGAGGAAGGAACATAAGAATCTGAAGAAATGCAGCCGGCTCTTCAAACCAGAAAAGGGCACAATCTTTGTCCCCAGTGTCCCCATATAAACAACACTGAGAAGGACTCATAATATATGTGTGATGTTCATGCAGTAATCACTTTAATACATATTTCTTTGTATACACAATATATTTCTTATTAAAGAGCAAATGTTTTGCAAAAAAAGTTGTAACAAATCAGCACAAAGACAGTGTATTCTCCTCAATAAAGTCCCCACAAAACTGATTGTGTTGATTTTTTTATTGATTGACCAAATATACCATGAATCAAAACATGTTAAGACTTACATTTACTCACAGCTCTAATATCATCACACTCAAAGAAAAAAGTACAGGTGATCAGAATGAAGAATTGCAATTAATAGCAAAAGAGTGTGAAGGTATTTTGAAAGAACACAGTTGCATTATTTCCTCTTGTTAGACTTTGGAAATATTCTTATTAAGGGCCTAAACAACAGCCACCACAGTAACTACTTTTACTTGCTAATGATGATAACATTTGACATAAAAACTAAACAGGCAGCGCATTCATAATAATAACAATGACATTTGTGTTAATGTGACTATTCAGTATTGCACATAAATGAAAATTTAAATTCAATTAAAGGAAATATCAAACAAAAACTGAAATCAAAGCCTGTCACACTTCAATATTCACATTCTTCTTAGCCTTTCCAGTATAACATCACAAAAAGTGTCAACACGGCATCAAAATATTGACTATACAGTACCTTCCCTTTCATTTTACTTCAAGATTGTTGACTGTAGAGGGAGCAAAAGGCATTTCAGCGTCACTGGATCTCAGAGGACTCAGTCGAACAGCACAGTGGCCGACAAAGCAAACAGACCCATCAACATCAGAGTGCCTTGGGACGGGATGTGGAGGGCGGAGGCGTGACCTGAGAGGGAGAGAGAGATGGAAATAAAGACCGATAAAGAGAAACATGTCTGTTGAACTAAAGTGAGAAGAAAGTTACATTAAGTAAGCAACAATACGAGATATCATTAATTTACGGCAGCGATTCGGAGTAGAGATTTAACAATAAGTCAGTTAGTTGGTCGAAAGAAAAAAATAATTGCCAAATATTTAGAAAATTGATTAATTGTTTCATTCATTTCTCAAGCAAAAATGTAATGAAATAAAATATGCTTGTTCTAGCTTCTTAAATGTAAGAATTTGCTGGTTTTCTTGAAGAGACTTTGGCTTTTGGATGCTGAAATGGGAAATTATGACGAGAATGTTTCACAGATTTTCACAGACATTTTATAGACTAAATGATTGTGAAAATAATCCCCTTAATCAATAATAAATAATTGTTAGATGCAACCCATTGTCGGCAAAATTATTTATGTGAATTTAGTTCAAATATTCCATTGCATAAAGCCAACAATAAACAAATCAAACAAAAGAAATACTAATTTTGAAATTATCCTATACAAGTTTTGCAACATATTTCAACCATATTTTGCCTGTGAGCTCATCTGATACCACAAACGTTTTTGAAGACCATTAAAGAACCTGTTATGGAAATTCTGTAGCGACCACGTCAAGAACAAGGACAGAGGAGGAGTAAGGCTGACTCACCAACAGTGATGGTTTTGGTCTTGTACATGGTGATATTGGTCACAGGGTTCCTCGCCTTACATGTGATGTTCCAATGGTTGTCTTTGAGTGGTGTGAAAGTGATTTCCGAGCCAGTACTTTCAGGTGCAGTCTGACTGTTAATGAACCAGTAGAAATCACAGTCTGGCCGTGAATCAGCATAGCATTTCAGGGACACAGGGGAGCCATATACTATTATATCTGGAGCCACGATTTTCACACTCAGAGGGCCGTCTGCAGACAGACAGAGGCAGAAAGGGTCAGAATCATGTTCGATAAAACGATGAGTTATGTGGCACACATCAAGTTTGTTCTGTACAGCTTGGAGGGCTTGAGTGTTAAAGCATTTTCATTCAACATTTATATAGATACACACACACACACACACTGAATTCTTAAAAAACAGTATCAATGAACTGAATGAGTCTGAAATAAAAACACCCTCCTTTGTTTCCTACAATACTCACAGTTCACCAGCAGCATGTACGGGGGGCTATCATGGTGAGCAGCTTCATTGGCGGCAACACACTGATACATCCCGTCACTGTAGAGTGTCGCTGGAGTGAAGTGCAGCATGTTGTTTTGAATGTGGTAGGACATGTTCGCTTTCTCCATGGAAGTGTTCATGTTGAGGTACATGCTGTCCTTCATCCAGTAGATCTTGTCGTAAGGCCCCGTGACCTCGCAAGTGAGAGTGAAGTTCTCATTGTTTATTGGGACCGTGCTGTTGTGGACCATCACTGATGTTATAGCCTCTGTGGACACAAAACATAGAAGAAAATAGTATTTGATCTTTTATACAGTCAAGTTGCACACATGTTAAACTAGAGTAGTGACGCGAGATACCACCACTGTTGCCAATAGCAATATAGTACCAATACAGCTATAGATTAATTAAACCTGTTATCTTTTCCGGAAATTGATGTAAAATGATCCTAAAACGCCTGTCCCAGTCTAGCCCGATGTAAATTCAAGGCTGTTGTTTAACCATTTGGACTACTGGCATGGTTCTGGGCTCTTTTGAAAGGTCACAGTCTGAACAGTCAGAAGCTTTGTAATTGCATTGATCTACAGGAATTTGATCACACTGAAATATTTATTATAACTTCTAGCCTGAATGTTTTTATGCAAAAACAAGCCTGCAGATGACCTGGGACTGGCCCTATTAGCTGGAGAACACAATGGGTCCACATAATAAATCCTTACATGGTCTAAGTCCAGCAATCACTGGAATTGAACACAAACACAATTGTTTTTCTAAGGTAATATCCAGATGCCTGGTAAAAAAAAAAAAAAATAAAAAAAGTGCTGTTTTTGTGACCTCAAAATAGCCCTGCTGGAGAGTTACATTAGGTATTAAGTAATAGGAATATTTTTTTTTCTTATTTGCACCAGTAATGTGCAAAACAGTCAAAAACAATTTCTAAGATGGAATAACAGCCTTTACAAAGAGCAAAATTCATACAATTGTATAAACACATTCATAATTTCCAAGTTTAGGAGTTAGAAAACCCATTTAAACTATATACTGCTGGTTTTGAAATTTCATTGGCTATATGATGCTCTATCTATATGATCTATAATCAAATGGCTGGTGTATATGTGGCTCAGGAGAGAGGGGAGGGAACGGAGGGAGGGAGAGATGGTATCTTGTCTACGGGACCGCTCGTTGGCTGTTGTGGGTGCCAGTCCAGGCATAGAAGCCCCCAACACCTGCCGTTGCCAAAAGCACTCAGTGATTAAACTCTGTCTCTGCCTAGTGGCACCTTTCTTCTCCTTTTCTTCATACTGACGCTGCATTACCTCATCATATTCTGTATTGTCATCATCACATTTCAGACGCTTAACAAGGCTTGTGGTGTTGACATGGTACCTAGAAGCCCTCCCATACACATACACATCACATACAGAGTCGCCGCTGCGCTGAAAACTGAAAAAGCTCCACACTTAATGCATTTATAGAGATGGACTTAGCATAGAGTTAATAGAGTAGTTACTTTGTAATGTGTCCTGCTTGAGATATCAATTTTTCCTATGTGAATCGATCCTAGAACAGTAACATTGGGGATCGGATGTATCTATATTTCCGTATCAAGCCACACACTGCTATATTTGCGTTTTCTTACCAACGACGGTGAGCATCATGGAGTTTGAGCTGTTCTTCCCCGTCACAGAATTGTGGGCCATACAGGTGTATTCCCCACTCATATTTAAAGACAAGGGACCAATCATAAGCGTTGAAGTATTGGCCATCTCGGAGCCATTGAACCACCAGGTAAAGTGACTGGGGGGCACCGACATGGCAGAGCAGCTGAAGACAGCGGTATGTCCTGTCTCGGCATAAGCTGGCCCATAAATGACGGGCTTTTCTGGTCCAACTGCAACAGCAAAGGACACAGTAGGATCTCATGGAGCATTCTGTATATTTATTCCAATAACTTAGGATGATGCACATTTTATAAACTCTCAGTTGAAAATATTCAGTGACATAAAATCCTTTTAAAAATTACTCACAGTTCACCAGGAGCATGTAAGGAGGGCTGGTCATGCTCCCAACGGCATTAATAGCGTTACACTGGTAGTTTCCAGTATTGTGGTACTCCAGTGGGTTGAAGGAGACTGTCTTGTTATGCATGGAGAAAACAGTTGTGCCGTTTTCATGCAGCGGCTCACCATCTTTCATCCAGTACACGTGGTCAGCAGGTCCAGTCACATTGCATGTTAGATTATAATAATGACCTTCTATGGCAGGACCCATGGTTGCTTCTACCTGTACATCTGTGATAGGATCTGAGAACAAAGCAAAAAATCCACAACAGTTATTTAAATCCCTCCTGATCCACCTTTTCCAGTTTGTACACCGGAGAAACTATTTGATAAAAATATAAAAGTGGCCATCCAAGTCTCACCGACAACAGTGAGCATCGTGTACGCAGTGCTGTTCTTGTCAGTGACGTTGTTGTAGGCCACGCAGACGTATTTCCCGCTCATGTCTTTGGTAAGAGGAGGTGTCCAATATTTCGACATATTGGCCACATTAGAACCATTGAAGAACCATTTGTAGGTGCTGGGAGGGTGTGAGGATGCATGGCAGCTGAGAGTGACATTGTCTCCCGTCTTTGCCACATTTGGACCCATGATAGTTGGCATATGCGGTCCATCTAAACACAAGGAGATTATCTTAAACCACCTTCATTGAAGACATGATCACATAACTGTCAACACATTCATACGATGCAGAAAAGTACATTAATGAAGATAGCCTTTGGATGTCCTGAGACCAACAATCTGACATTTAGTTTATTTTTAATTAGTATTTTGAGTTGAATCTACAAGACGTTTCTCGCTAAAGCCTCATCTGATTCTTCCTTAGTTAATGATTGCCTCTATCCCCATCACATCTTTTCATGTCAGATATGTACAATTAAGAATACATTTATAATGTTTCTGCTTTTTGTGTATGCAACCTGGTATCTCCCCAAAGCTTGTAACATACCTACAACATATGAAACATCCCAGTTGACTTTCAAAATAAAGGCATCACAACTACTCTGTCAGGTTTAGACACTGAAATTACTTGATTACATTAAGGAAAACATGGTTTGGCTTAAAACAACTGCTCCCTTAAAACAATTGATTGATCAACATTGATTATTGGTTCAGCAATAATCAGTTTCTCAGGTGAAAGTCCTGTGTTTGACCTTCCAATCCACCCTGACATTCTTGCTTTGTAGACTGTATTTGTCTTTTACTCCTGCCATTATCGCCCCCTGCTGGTACTGCACCTTCATACACCCATGTACTTTTAATGTCAGGTGAGGCAAATCATGACACTCACACACGGCCTCCTGTGGATCAATGGATCTATTACACACCTGGTGTGAGACTAAGCTCACACCAGGTGTGTAATAGATCCATTGATCCATCCAACTGGCCAAATGCGTCTTCTTCCAACCTCCTGATCATTTTGTCAGTAGGCTAATCAGTGAAGCACAAAAATACTCTTATGCCATTAAAACGTTTTTTAAGGCTGTTTAAGCGGAGGGAATTCATGAGAATCAAACTGACAACCTACTTCTACGATTAAAAAGGTGCCTTGTCTTTTCCAGTACTTTTGTAACTTGTGTTTTTTTAAATTGGGAAAAATAAGTGCAAAAAATCCAGGCCTTTGTTTGCACTTAACTTTTTTTTTTCTTTTTTAAATCTGGCCCTTCTGAAAAATTGTGCAATGTGCTTAATCTACAGTATTTGATGTGCAAAATATGTCAAAAGCAGAGACAAGAAAGAGAAAAGGAGAGATTCAAATACTTACAGTTGACTTCCACCATGAAGGGGCTGCTGGTCATGTTGCTCACATAATTAAAAGCCTGGCACGCATAATATCCATCATCTGACATTTGGACTGGGTTGAGAATCAGTGTCTTGTTGCCCATGCTGAAGTCTGTTGTATTGTCGGCGTAAATAGGATTACCGTTCTTCCACCACTGAATTCTGTCCACAGATCCATTCACCTCACAGTGCATGGTGAATGACTCGTGAAGTATTGCTGGTCCACCTGTGTGATTCACCACGACTGATACAAGTGGGTCTATAGGACGGGAAAGGTATTTGAGTGAGTTGAATTCACATGTGAATTGAGTGAATATGGCAAATGTGACTGTAAAATACGTAGCTGACATTTTGAGAAATATGCTTATTTGCTTTTTTGAGAGTTAGAGGGGAAGATCAAAACCACTCTCATGTCTTTCAGTTATATGTGTATGAAGCTACAGCCAGTAGCCAGTTAGCTTAGCTTAGCTTAGCATAAAGACTGGAAAGAGCTAGCCTGACACACCCTGATGCCCAGCACATCTAAATCACACTAATCACTACATTATATCTCATTCAGGAAGTCACTGTGCCCAGACAGGAAATAGTCGGCCACATAATCCCTACAAAGCCACATATTTGTTTTTACACTCACACACACAAAATTTAGAATATTTATTAATGAGCTTTAGAGGTGTATTTAGTTATCTTTGGACAGAGCCAGCCTAGCTCTCTCCCCCCGAGTCCAGTCTTAATGCTAAGAAAAGCACCTCCAATGCTTAAATAGTGTCTTTGCTGAGGTAATACAATAAAAAAGCAAATAAATAAGTCTCCAAAAATAATTCAAATCCAACCTTACCCAAAACCATGATCATTGCACTTGCGCTGGCGAACCTGGATGTGACTGTGTTGTGGAGTAAGCATTTGTAATTTCCTGAGTTGCTCTCAACAACACTCTCTAGTTTTAGCTGTGGGCCATAATCATTTAGGTACATCCCATCAAACATCCACTGGATGTTCGCTGGAGGTTTGGACTCAGCTGAGCACATCAGCGTGATGTTGGATCCTGTTTTGTGGATGTGCATCATGGGCATGATCGTCATTGTTACGTTACTTGGACCATCTGGTGAAGCAACAAGAGAGAAATTGTGTTGGGAGGTTGTATGACTGGATTTTGTTAATACCGTTGGCTGATAAGTCGTCTTGTGAAAACTCACAGCTGATGTTCAGATCTACAGTGGGGCTGAGTTCATAGCTGATACCGTTGGACACATTGCACTTAAATGGCCCCTCATCATAGTGGGTCACCATGGCCATAGTAAGGGTGGCGCCACCATTGCTGAACTGCACTCCTTCACCTGCTGTGACCACAGAGCTGCCATTCAACCAAACATAAGACAGGGACGTGCCCTTGGACACGGAGCACGAGAGAACTACTGTGTCATTGAACTCCACCAGGTTGGTTGCGTTTGCTGTCAGAGTGACGTTTGAAATAGGCACTGCAAAGAAGGAAAAACGAGAAGCCATTTGTCATTCAGTTGAAAGGGCTGATTGCAGGTGACAAACAATGTAATAATAGGTACAGGTGGAAACGTGACCCCTATATGAACTGAACTGAAGTTTGATTCAAGCCAAAATGTTTATTAGCCTTAGCTTGAAGCGACGACTGTTGATTTGATAATTCGTGGTGCAAACTGAAATAAGCCAATAAACCATAACATTTCATCCCGCACCATCATCTGATCAAAAATTTGATTTTGTCTGATATTTTAGAAGACTAACATTCAAAACTGACGACATCCCCATCAGCCTCAATTGTACTAAGATGGTGAACTTGCAAAACACCAGAATTGTCTTTGTCAGCACAACAGCATGTTGACTGAAAAATAAGGTCATTAGAAATACTTACAAAAGCGTTTAGTTACCAGCATTTAAGTACCATAGTTCCTGAGTTCAGCCTCAGATGAACTCTCTATGTCTTGTTTTACACTGTACTTGTGTTGAAGCGACTGATAACCAGTGGTGCACTGCACTGATGGTAAAATTCTGGGCTGACACCGATAACAATGTTTAAATTAACAATTTGCCCGATAGTTGATGCTGACACAGATTTTGTTAGTTGTTGTTTGTTTTGTTTTAGTTGTTATTAATTCCCCCATTTGTGCCAGTGAAACAAAAACAAACAAAAAAATACTATAATAATTCAAAATAAAAAATTTAAATTATTGAATAATTTGA
The DNA here is from genome assembly GCA_039737535.1 of Lagodon rhomboides. Taxonomy (NCBI): domain Eukaryota; kingdom Metazoa; phylum Chordata; class Actinopteri; order Spariformes; family Sparidae; genus Lagodon; species Lagodon rhomboides. Next base: position 23,598,451 of record CM077788.1, on the reverse strand, counting down.
AAATTCTTAAGCCCTTCGTTACATCCAAATCCACAAATCCAATCATGCAAATTGATAAAACAACTTTTAGTATAACTATATAACTAAATTTATTAATTTTAACATAAAAAATGCTTTCCACCATGGTTTCCACCTACTTAGGGAGAAGAAATTCAAACTCAGAAATTTTTTTTTTTTCCATAACTGAATAAACAAGCTGTTAAAAAAACGGTTCAAAAAAAAAAAAAAAAAAAACACTGTTCGAAGCTAGATTGGTGGCAGGGTAGCCGAATATACACAAAGTGACATGATGAAAACTGTGTTGTCCTTTAGGGTCACAGTTTATTCAGTCATGAAAACTCAGAGTTTGTTTATTTAGTTTGTTTAGGCATAAAAAAAGTCAGTCAATGTAGATCTTTCTCTTCTGATTAAAATTTCCTCACCAAAACTACACAGTGCACCTTTAATCATAAGAATTTTTCAGAACCGACATCACCTTACAGACTGATGGCGGCGGTGTCACGAGGTAATAGCACATTGATATGACTCATCAGATTTGCCAATCGGTAAGTGACATGTTATTAACCTATACTGTAGGTCAACAGCAGTCAACAAAGTGATTGTTGGCTGACAACAATGTTTGGTCGATATATCGGTGCATCCCTTTCTAATAATGTATGTGACAGTAGTGACAGTTACTGCAACAGATGCAGATGCTGTATGTTTAAATATGTTACTGTATGTTAGATGATTTAGTTTTGTGCAAAATTAATCAAAAAAGTTTTTTATCAAATCAAAAATGTTCAGCCAAAATTCCCTTTTTATTGAATTTGTGGATTGAAACTTAGACTTAATGCTAACTCGACGTGCGACTGTCCAAAGTCAAGGTGACCGTAATGGCTGCTTACTCCCACACAGCTTTGTTCTTTTGTCTTGCAAATCAACACTTGAGGTTGACACTGGAGTATATGCAAATACTCTCTGCTGATAGATTGCAGTTTTTTGAATGGCTGAATGAGTCTTCACGTGTAAATATGTAATGAGCTTCATTTTATATACATTTATGGAATGTAAGAAAGTATTTGAGGGAGTGAGCGCACATGAGAAGTGAAAAAGTGATCCTTACCTTGGACCGACAGGGTCAAATTAGCACGAAACGAATTGAATGCCTCCAATATGTACATTCCAGAGTCATCCACCTGTAGTGACCTTATAGTCAGTGATGAACTGGTTTCATTGAATGTCACCCTGTCCTTCCAAGCCGTACTTATCATCACATTTCCAGAGAACTATTAACACAATGATGCCCCTGTCAGCCGACGACCATGTTCCTGTAGTGACATTGGACGTGCTGTAAAGTGTGACATTGTTGCCCACGGGTATGGGGTTCTCAGAGGCGTGTATACTCTTGCTATGTGCAGGAGCTGGAAACAGAAAGGCAAGGAACAGACAATATTCTGTCATTCTTAATCAAACACTGCTGAATTATTGGTCATTGTACATAAAAAAATACACATTTTCTTTTTTATCATTTAAATTTACAAGCTCTCTCAGGCTCTCATTTTCTGAATTTAGGATTATTGTAATAAAAAATTAAAATGAATTTCAGCTAAAAATAATTCAACCTTACCTGTTTTAAAGGTAATCGTGGCCAGGATTAGAACAAACACCAGTCGAGACTCCATTGCAGTCTTTTTCTCTTCTCTTTTCGGTGGGAACGTTCCTGCCAGCTAAATGTGCTTCTCTCTGGCCGTGATAAATTCAAATCTGACGATTTAATATCAGGTCACAACCGGCTTCTTATCAGCAAATATTTGCTCTACATCAGTCCAGCGTTCTGTTCGCAAGTAAATGCTTACCCCTAGTCTTCCATCATCATTCTACCTCACAGCCCTGGCCACACCTTGTTTTGCCCTGCTGCACCAGAGACTGGACAGGTACACAGCAAGGTGTGTCCATTTACTGTAAACCTCAGTCACTCTGCAACTTTCCACCAAACAGAGGAGGGGATGGAGATATTTGCGAGTGCACTATATGAATTGGAAGGGTACCAAGAGCGAGGACCGGTTTCGGTGTAGTCTTATACCCGGAATAAATGTTTCTGAGCAGTGTCCTACTCAACACATTTTCCCATAATGCAGGTGGTATAAACATTGGAAAATGGGGTAAAGACTGCTTACATGAAGGGAAACTTACACAGTTAAAAAAACATGGAATCAACTCATCTTTTCTCGCAACTTAACGTGAATATTTAAATTTTTGATATTTCAAACGAAACTACCACACTGTATACTTGAACACGAGTTCATTCAACTCATTAAAACAAGTGTCTGAATAAATCTGATCAGCATATAAGCAGACTTACCAGCATGCATTGTTAAAAACTCTTCTGAGACTCTTGTTTTTCATAGTTTGAAGAAACAATATGTGATAGAAATATGCTGTGTATCCTTAATATCCATTATCCATTGTGAGATAAGTTGTTTACTTGATAAGCATCACAAAGGTTAGCGTTGAATTCAGTCTTTTTAGGGAAACTAAATTGTGAGTAACATGCACTAACTAGAGGAACTTATGGACTCTAAGTACAACTGAATTATCATTAGGTTTACACGACTAGAAAAATTTATTTACTTTGAATATTTACAAAATTACCTCAAACCGTCTTCTCAAATTTAGTCAACTTAAAATTTGAACTTTATGTGTCTTATTTAAGACTTATTTAATATTTACTGTAACTTGAGGTATTAGGAAGTAAACAAAGCATATTTTAGAAGTGAAATAAAATATTTATCACACCTGACTCCACATTTATATCAATAAATATCTTGTCACTGGACACTTTATCTTATAGGGTAACAAGGTGCATTGCCAGTAGCAATAATTACCTATTCCATAGGTCTTTTTTGTCCCTTTATCTCCAGAAGATAAGACCGTATTTTATTTTAACTTAACTTTTGACATAAGAGTAGCATTAAAACGTTATACTAAACTCTATACCAAACGTGCCTTTTCAATAGTCTTCTGTTCTATTTTTCTCATTGTCCATCAACGCTCATCGATTAATGCTTTTCTTCTTCCGTTTCTTTTTTGCCATTGCAGCATGATCATGACTTTTCTAAGTTTTGTTTTATACACTTCATCATACTGAGATAATTACAGCAGTTCAGCTGTATTTCATAAATGCAACACAATGGCCAACGAAGACGTGATAGTATAAAACTTTAAGAGCCAATGCAGTAGAATTGTATTAACAGACAAAGGTTGTAAAATCTGTCCATGGTTTTTGCACATTGTGTGTTTGAGGTATGTGGGTGTGGTTGTGTATTTTCCTGCTCACATTTGTGCCCCTTATCAGCCTTTCAGTTCAGTGTTTGATGAGTTAACATATTACAACACACTTGGTCAAATAAAAGATTCCTTGACATCAGTGATGTTAATCAGATTTGCTTGTAACAATATTTATTTTTTTCCCACAATTTAATTGTTGAATCACAAAACAGAAAACACATCAAGACACACAATGATGGTTTTGAGATGCTGCATTGATTCGCTGTGCAAGATTTATGTTGTTGCAGTCGTCGTGGACTGAATGAGACGCTGGCATCTGTGAAAGAGGAGCAGTTAGTCATCAGTTAGTGAAATTCCAGTGTTTGTCTTCACAGTATATTAACTCTCTGACACAAAAGTGCTCTTATCCAAACTGCACATTCCCTTTCCTTCAAAACATATTTAGTGAATAACATTAGTTGCGCAAACACCTAATAAGAGACAGACAGTCAATCAAAATCTTTTTTTTATGAGGTAATTTTAAGAAATTCACTGGTTCCAGCCTTTTAATGGTCTTCAGTGATATTAAACTGAGTGGGTTTGAATTTGGGACAAAACATCTTTCAACTTTTGACTTTTTAGACCAAACTATTAAAGGGGCACTTTGTAGTTTAGAGAAGAAATTTAAACCTGGAATCTAGATATTTACAAATAAATGAGGCAACGATACCATCTCAGAAACATTATTTTCTTCCATAACTGAATAAACAAGCTGTTCTCAGAGGAGAATAAGCTCCGTAGATCACTGCTTGAAGCTAAAATGGTGGCAGGGTCCGCCAGTTTGTGATCAAACTTGAAAGCTTCTCAATCTACTTTTCAACAGAATCAGACTACCTCACTTACCCACGGATCCAAACTGTGTGAACAAACCAACAGAATGATACGGCCAACTAGATGGCAGTGCAGATTGGAATAATTACTTCATTTGGCTTCTGCTTGGTTAATTTTGATATTGAAAACAATGCAACAAGACGAATGAGGAGCTTATGCCAAGAAAATCTATATTGATATATATATATTATATATATTCATGGTGCAAATGGAGAAACTCACAGGCTATTTCAAGTCTGGCTATAGTCTAGTGGGCATTACTGACTGAGAATAAAGATCGTAGTATAGGTCAAGGGTTGCGATTGCGATTAAATAGATTGTTATATTAGTTTTGGGGCAGATTTACCTAATTCGAAAATAATTTTTGAGCGTGTGAATGACAAAAAATATATTTTATTTATGAGTAGTTATTCTAAAACTTGCCTTTTAGAAGAGGAGTCCAAACAATAACAGCAGAGGCAGCAGCCACACACTGACTGCCTGTTGTTCAGATCCAGACTCTGCGGAAAACAAAGCAAAGTAAGGATGAAATTGGGAACAGATGGAGAAATATGGTAAGGAGGTTGATGTTAAAATACAAACAAACTCACTTAATATCATGATTGTTGTAGTGATGTTGCTGTTCATGTTGGTGTGATTGTTGAAGGCCAGACAGGAATATGGACCGCTCTGGTCCTCACTGACGCTGAACAGCTCCAACAGTGGACCTGTGGTGTTCACAAGCTCTCCTCTGACAGCCCACTGGAGCAGAGCTGGAGGATTGGACTGAGCTGAACAGAGCATGGTCAGATTGGATCCAACTAAAAAGGAAGTCACGTTATTTCCATTCACTGTTAGGGCCATGTTATCTGGACCATCTGAGAAAGAGAAGGGGAGAGGCGTGCAGCATTTTAGAGCTTTGATGGTGATACCGGACAATTATAGTACAGGTGCGGGGGGTGACTCACAGCTGATGGTAAAGTTTAGTTCATCACTGGTGCCATTACTGACAGGATTGAACACTCGACACATGAACGGTCCCCGGTCATAGCGGGTCACGTTGACTATAGTGAGAGTGGAGTTTCCGTCTGTGAGTCTAACTCTGTCACTGGCTGTAGCCTCAGAGCTGCCGTTCATCCAGAGGAAAGAGAGAGAGGATCCAGAGGAGACGGAGCACTTGACGACTGCTGAGCCGCTGAACTCCGTCAAGTCGGTTTCATTCACGCTCAGCTTCACATTTGAAATGGTCTCTGTGGGAGAATGAGACAAGGTTCAAGATGTGTCAACATACTGTACACTGTCTTACACAATTTATCTGCACAAAGCTTAAAATCTTAGCTGCTTGTTCACACAGTTTGGTCCTGAAAACAATGTTGAAAGTAGTGTGGGGCTACATTAAGTTAAAAAATGTTACTAAGTCCCTTGACCTTTCCATTTACGTACGAGCGGAAGGTATTAAAAACACCTCTCAATAATCTAATTATCACCTCAATCCTAATATATTAATGACAGTGTCAAAAAAAAGAATACGATTTTACCTCTGCCAAGGAGGTTATGTTTTACCTGTGTCCGTTTATTGGTTGGTTTTGTCAGCAGCTTTACACAAGAACTACTTGAAAACTTCTTAAAAATCAGTATACGCAAAATACTCACATTGGGCAGTACACACTTTTATGTTGTATTACACTAAAAACAGGTCCATTGGATGTAAATATCCAACCCTGCCTATAAAACTGTCTTCAGAGGGGCATGTTATCTAAAACCAGGGGTGGATGTTACCTAACACATCCACTGAAATTACTGGAACTAAGTTGTTGTGTTTCACTTTCTTGCCCACATGGAACCACTGTGCGGGCAGCGCGGCGAGGTGATTAGCACTGTTGCCCCACAGCAAGAAGGTCCTGGGTCCGTGACTTGACTGGGGCAGGCCCTTCCCCGTGCTCTTCCTGTGTCTGCCTGGGTTCTCTGTGGGTACTCTGGCTTCCTCCAATCCAAACACGTGCAAAAGAGTTAAACTGTCTGCAGGTGTGAATGGTTGTTTGTCCCTGTCTGTCAGCCCTGTGATGAGCTGGCGACTTATCCAGGGTGTACCCCGCTGCTCGCCCCAATGTCAGCTGGGATTGGCTCCAGGTCCCCTGTGACCCTGAGATGGTTAAGTGGGTTTACAGACGATGTATAGATGGAAGTTATTCTTTCGGGTACAAATTAAGCTCTTTCACTAGAGCATTACAAATAATTAATTACCCATTAATTAAGGTATTTGTTATGACGTATAAACTCTTTAAAAGGACTGCTTGAATAAAAAAGTGGTATGACTCCAAGTGCAATCAAATGAAATATTTTAATATATTTAAGTGACCTTATAATGTGAGATAAAGTGCAAAACATGGTACATAACACACTGTTGTAACACAGCATACTGATGTAACTATAGATAGATTGGGATTTATTGACCCAGCATAAACAGGCTTGGTGAAACTGAAGGAACCGGCAGAGTGACCAGATAAAGGTGAGGCTTGTTAGACACAGAAACTGTCCCGACACCATGCGATCAAAAGGGCGACAAAACCAAAACACATGCAGGTTCTCACAGCAAACAGAGAGCTGCAGCATTAAAGTTTACTGTTGTCGGTCCAGATGTCACGAGGCGGAGACACGTATTGCCCTCAGAGCTTTCTGAACACTGTACAGAGATCTCCTCTTTCATTATAACAGGAACCTGTTCCAGTAAAAAGGGAAGTGTAAACATTTAATCAGCACATTTTCCGCCGCCCTCTCCCATGTTCACTGCAATGAGTTGCAAAAGATTCTGTACTGATAATGTTCACAGTTTCTTTTATACCTCCATATATTTATTCTCATGTTCTAATCACGTTTAATGTAACACTTCTTCTTTTTGGCTAGTTAACTTGTTTGGCTGTTGTCCTCATTTGCCCTTAAGATGTACACTTGTCCTGTTTTGTTGTCTCTGTGTACACCACTTATTTTATTACAGTTTCTGTGTGTCTCTGTAATAGATTTCCTTGTTGTCTGTACATCAGTGTACATATTTACATTTCTGGGTGACCTAGGTTCAATAGATAATATAAAAAATGTTTTTAGTATGTGTATGTGACACTAGCAGGGCAATCTTTAAATTTAAAGATTATTTAGATATTTTAGGTAAAAGGTGTATTTGGAATAAAGTGAAACTATACAACACTCATGTGATCCATCTCATAAAACCTATTTACCCAACAATACCTGCATCTTCCTTCAAAGCACCGACCCAGTTTAAGGTCAGTAATAGGGATAAATATGATGAAGGAAATGAAGGGTTCACCAGCTGAAATGTCCTTGAAGAAGATATTCAAACCGCAAATAGTACCGCTAACATTAAAAGATTAAACATAACTTTGCTCCTCTGGTTGGTGTAAGTATAGTACAGCTTCTTTCCTCAGGACGTGAGACTCCTCAATTCATCATCGACAATATATATTGTCTTATGTCGAATAAAGACTTCAGCTCAGATTTTGTTCTTTAGCCCTGGTGTCTTAAAATTACTAATAAATTAACCTTTAACTTCTTTAATAAAACATAATGGTAACACTTCACAATAAGGATACAAATCAAATACTTAACTAATACATTACCCGAAATGATTTAATGTAACATAAAAAGCTTTTATAAAACTGTTTTTATGCCTAATTTATAAAAGTTTGTATCTGATGACCAGTTTGATATAAAAAAAGCTTCATATTTCTTCACATATCAATTAATGTGTGAAGTAACTGTGAAATTATTTATCTTACTTATTACTTAACTAATGATCTTTGAAGTGTGAGCAGTTTTGTATAAAGCACATATATTTTGGTAAAGATATTGTGTTAAAATATTACTTTGGTAAAATTGAAAGTCACCCATGCGAATACTTGTAACTGCTATTAACTATCAAACATAAAAGTAAAAACATTTACCTATGTATACACTGTTTACAGGGCCGACCGATTATTGACTGGGTCAATTATTAGATCTGATATCCAGCATTTTCTTTTCTAATAATGTTTTTTTTTTTTTGGCAGCATGTAATCTGTAACTAAAGTTATCAAATAAATGTAGTGGAGGTCAAGTACAATATTTGCCTCTAAAATGTATTTGAGTGGAAGTATAAAGTAGCAGAAAATGGAAATACTCAAAGTACCTCAAAATTGTACTTAGCTGTACAGTACTTGAGTAAGCTGTGCTTAGTTACATTCCCTCAGTGTGAGCTGATCATACGAAGTCATCAGAACTTCATTTTGAGTAACAGGAATTCATGATGCATTTATTCATGCATTAGATCATTATGAGTCATGCTCAAGTTAACCCTAAATATATGATAGGTACACAAAGTTCTGATAGAAACACCTCTCAAGTGGACAGTTTATGAGCTGGTTCCTAAGAGGCTGTGCAGTCTCCAATGGGTGAACAGCCGATTACTCCCAACCTTGATTGTCAACTGTTTGTCCAGTCTTACCCACAACAGTGATGGAGGCATTGGCCTGGAGCTTGGGATCGCTGCCCTGCACTATGTAGACTCCTGAGTCTGCCACCGTGACGGAGCTCAGGGTCAGAGCTCCGGTGAGGATGTTGACTGACGCCCTGCCAGTGTGACTGGGGAAAACCGCCTGCTGTTCTCCGATCCAGGTGAGGATGACGGACTCTCCCACTGCCCAGCTTCCACTTTTGATAGCCGTAGAGGGAGACAGCGACAGTGTGACATTGTCGCCGGCTATAGCCGGATTGATGGAGGGCTGGACCTCCACAGCACTGGAGGCCAAAACACCTGAAGAAGAGAGCAATGTTCATTATCTAGTGGAAAATAAATTATACAACAGACCTTTAGTCTTTTATAGCAGCACAATTAAGGTATCACAAATCCATCAACCTACCTTGTATTAAAGCCAGCAGTACAATAACAGAGGTTCCCACTCTTTTCTTCTCCATGGTGTGTCGATGCTCTGAGGATGTCCTCACTATTTCCCCCTCTATTATATTACACACACGTCCAGCCCCCTACCATAAATACCTGCAGTAGCGACCCCAGCTCTTATCTGCAGGTGTTTCTGGTTATTTGGTGGTCACTCTTGTCAAACTTACAAACGGTGCATTATACTTTTCGTTTACCATCTTGGGTTCTGTCAATGGGCCAATGATAAATTATGACAGAAGGTATGTGAGGAGGGCCTGAGGGAGCAGGGGGGTTGTGGGCGGTGTAATCTATCAAGTCTTTTTCTTTTTTATCGTTAAATTATCAACATTTTTTGGGGGAGGCTTGTGTTGTTTTTCTCTTCATCACTGTCCTGTCTAATCCTTTTTTTTTTTGGTAAGGACATGATTCAGGACTGTTTATAGTCTACCCACTTCAACTCCTGAAAGTTTCGGTGTAAACGTGTGACACTTTCGACTCTTTCTCTTTCTCTCTCTCTCTCTCTCTGAGGGTGTGTGCATCTAACACAAGGACTTCATCACCTCCACTCCATTTTCTTAGTAGTAAATGTTCACTGACAGTGTCTTTCTGTTCTGCTCTCTATACTGGATCTGATAAAGCAGACATAACAAGATGAACTACATGGCAGAGCAGGATATTATTCAGTATTTTCATAATTCAATCAGTGCTGTCTTTTCCAACATCACATGTTGAGTAGGTAAACTATTACACCTTTTCACAATACCACTCAGCAAACACCTGTGGCATTGTGTTAGCCGTGGTGGTGCAAAGTTCAGAATCTGAGCACACCTGTGTTTTGCACCTGGCACACTGTGCGGTGAGACTGATGACTTGGCTGCCTTACTGGTAGAGCATGAGGGTGAGTAGGCGAACAGAGAGCAGATATTCTTGAATCAAATGTGTGTGGTTACTGTCGCAAAAAACTGTAAGTGCAATAAGTCTCGATCAGCCAACATTAGCGGGTATGTCAGTCCAGATGTCTCAGGTATATAACATGATGGAGTCTTGTCATCATCCTACATATAGTCTTATTAAACAAAGCCATAACTTTAAGGTTATGCTGTTTTAAATATTTGTCATATGCAAAATTCTTTTGCAAATGCGGATGCAAATGTTTTGTGTGGCTTTATGAAAATTTAAATGTACACGAGAGACATGACATATGAGAACAAAAATATTAAAATAATACTAATGATAATCAAACACACATACCGGAATAAACTAATATACTATTTTTTTAAATGATTAAAAGTCCACTGAACGATCCTGACAACATCAACTCATTTCTGGTGTCTGGCCTGAACACCGTGAATGTCAAGAGGCAGGAAGCTGCTGGACGTCCTCAGGATTTACTCCTCGTAATCCAACACCCAGACCAGAAGAACCACATTTCCCATCGACAGAGCAAAATCATCCTTCTGTTCTCGGCAGTGCTGATGATAGACACTAATACGGGCCTGAGTTTGTCCCCACAACAACTTGTTCTTGTTGTTGTGTTGTATTGTCGGTACGGGCATGACTAGTCAGAATCTGCTGCTTGGAAGGGCAGTTATTATCTGTATGAAATGTTATATAATTTAGAATTATGTTTATGTTTATTTATTGATTTGACAGGGAAAGATTTTATTGATTATAATAGAGATCTTTGCTGGTGGTTTGATGTTTCTGCGTCTTTGCTGTTGTTATTTGCACAATGCAACTGGAAGTCTTTGGCCTTAATGTATCGTCATTGTACTGAATTATTGTATTGTATCAAACTAAATTAAACTAAACTGCAATCAAGATTTATATGAGGGAGGAACACTATAGCACATACAGTCCAGTATAAAGGAAAAAGCTCAGCAAGGACATTCATTTTATTCACTTCTTATTTAAATGAGAGCACAGCGCCTCCCGTAGGAGTGGAAACAGCATGACATGCCCAAAACTGAAAAAGACAAGAAAACTTCAATCCAAAAATAATCTAGGACTCCAAGTTTACAGCATTGTTGCCTTTAATAAATTAATTTAAGGTGTACGAGGCTATTCACTAATTCACTGACTGTCTTCATCGACAGGAGCCACCAAACTCGCTCTTGATTGACCACAGATCTGAACATAACCTACAAATAAGTAATGATCTAGTAAAATAGTTTAAGATAAGGTACAACTTAATCGATCCTGGGGAAAATTCACAAGCAATTCAGCAGCATGACAATAATTATTACCTCGTCATTTACCAGCAGCAACATGAGAACAATGTGTACATTAATGCATCAATAATTAAAATCCCAAAATATGAAAACAAGAACAACAAGGAATGGATCACTTGCATAGTGAAAAGGTACTTTCACTGAAGTAAAATTCTGACTATAGATCAGAATATTTCTACACTGTGGTGCTGCTACTTTAATTTGACTTAAAGCTCTCAGTATTTCTTCTACCATTGATTAACGAAGACCATGTAGCAGCTGTCCTTGCATTGTTTACAACAAAATCAACAATGGTTAACATGTAAATTGCACTGATGAAGCCCAAATCTATAATGTCTCTTTGTTTTGTCTGCATAAACAGTTCGATTTTTGATATTTTTCCAGTTTTGCTTCCTCATTCCAACTAAACCACACAGATGAAACTATATGAAGCAGGTGAGATAACATAGAGAGAAGGAGGAGAAAAGGGAAAAAGGCAGACAGGTAACACTATTACGTCACATATGGGAACTATAAGGGAGAACACAGCGGAGGGCCTCTGTCTCCCTCATCTGTTTGCTCTGTGAGATACTCTTATCTGTCTTATTTGTGCAGCATCAGTCAGGTAAGACACTAATGTATCACCACCTGCAGGGGCTTTAAAAACCCCATCAGCATAAATGAGTCAGTTATCTTTTAGATAGAGGTCGACTTCTCAAAGGCCCCCTTTTCAGCATGCGAGTGAATCAGTAACACGACCAGGTCAGAGGTCAAACAGCGTGTCATGATGCTAAATCCATTGATGTGAAGTAGGAGGAGGAGGAGGAGGAGACACAAAGGAAAGACATCACTTTGGACAAACCGTGCAGAATTAACACGTCACATATAAGAGACATAATGTACTTTAATAATACAGAATTTCAGCAGACTTCAAAAAAAAAAAATAATAATAAACTTCTTTGTATTTGCATAAACCAGATGTGGTTTAGATACATTTATTTTCTGCTCAGTAACTGTGAATGCAGCTTATTAAGACACACATTTACATTTGATTGTTGGTCGGTGACCCTTCAGTGGCAGTAATGGAGGAAGTCAGATGAGGCCTGTAAAGACTGAGAGAGTCCACTACAGGAGGAGGCTGGGAACGGATGGTCATGTCACGCAAACACAGGACCTCCACCCAGGAAACCACTATCAGTGTCCAGTGTGAGCTATTATAACTTACCAATGTATTGACCTTAAGTCATGTACATAACATAACGTACGTAGTGGAAGTTGCATAAGTAATGTAGTTAATCTTAACCCAAACCACAATGTTTTCCTGAACCTCACCAGGTCGTTTTCTAACAATCTCATCTTCTTCTTTTGTTTCACAGATTTTGTCAATCAACACTTGATGAACAGGAGAATTTAAAGTGTCTTCCATGTGTGATGAAGATAAAGGACAAAAGGAAAATTGATACATTCACAAAGTAATATAAATAAAACATTAAAAAAGTTAAGAACTCTAAGAATCAAAAAGCATCAGCAGTCCCAGGCTGAGGATCACTGCATGAAGTCCACAGAGCCTCACTGCCTCTGATCCAGAGACAGGAATACCTGTATAAAGGCAAAGATGAGAGGATAAATCAAGCAGCTAGACTTCACATGAAATGTGACATGATGTGATAGAGCCGACATAAGAGCAAATTCTCAAGACGGATCAGTACCTTTAACTTCTACCATCTTGGTGGCCTCAGCAGATCGTCCAGCTGCTGCATTTTCTGCAACGCAGGTGAAGTTCTGGAAAGTGCCGGGTATGGAAGGAGTCCACTTGAGCTCATTTTCATGGACTGACAGGTAGGTTCCAATGGGGAAACCCGTCCTGAACGGCCATCTGACAGTACAATCCACATTTAAGGTGCAGCTGGTCAAGCAGGTGAATTTACTCAATCTGCCAGGGAACACAGTGTCAGGTCCGCTGATGCTGACGTTCCATGGATCGACTAAAAAAGATGAGAAAGTTCTTTGAGTATGAACTCTTTATTCCTTAAACTATGCTCCACTTCATGAATACTTACAGTTGAGCAGATATCCCAGGCTGAAAACTCTTGTCTGCTGCAGTGAAGGCACAGAAGTCTCACACTGGTAGAACCCAGCATCAGAGGGCAGCAGTGAGGCAAAGTGAAGTGAGGTGTTTTGCAGCAGCTGCATGTTTCCACGCAGGGTCACTTTCTGTCCGTCTTTGTACCAGACCACCTGGTGTGATGGGCCTGAGAGGTGACCGGATGTAGCATCATGGCAGACCAGATCCAGTGACTTGTTGAGAGATGGGACAGTGTTTGGTGGGCTGATTTGCACAGACACTCGATCTGCAGCAAAGGACAAGGAGTATGGTTTAGACCTGCTCAGTTTGGGAAATGTCATGAGATTACTTTTGTTGAAGAAACAGCATCCAACAAGGTGAAGAACACACACAGTACAACCTGTAGTTTTTGTCAGTACTGTTTTAGTAAGGGTAATTTGAGTCGAAGAACTGTGAATTTGAATTTTATTTGCATTGCAAATGTTTTGAGCTGAATATTTGTTGGACTCATTTTTTTTGTGGCTGTGTCTATTTGTTTTGGTTATAAATTTAAGGTGCAGTATTTTCAAGGTTTGATTTTGGAAAGAAATCCAAATTTATTGAAATTAGATTAGCAATTAATTTGTATTTAGTAATTTAGCAGATTGAAAAGTAATCTGACTCCAACCTGCGGACATAATTTTACATAATATATAAATTGTTCATACAGACGCATGAATGTGCAAGTAACTTGTGAAGGTGGGGCAATTTTTAACTACTTTTCATAGTGTCCGGTATTTCAGTTGAGAGGGTCGTGCCCCTTGAAAGGGTTGCAGGAAAAGTTCTGCTTCACAAATCAGGATCCATTTTTTGGACTTTGGACTGAATCTTTACTTATTACGTTAAAGTTTGGAGGGAGGTCACTCTTTGGAGGGAGGTGGAATCTGCTAACAGCTCATATACATCTGGAGCATTACAAGGACCATCATGTCATCAATGGATAGTATTCAATGAATATACATAAGTAAAACAACTTAATTACATTCCACTGCTGCACAAGTGGTACAATAATAAACCTGCTATACTTACTCTTAATTTCTACAATGGTGGTCATAGTGTTGGAGACTCCTGTTTCTGCATTGAGCACATTACACTGTAGTTCCACTGTACTGTCCAGTCCATCTGGTGTCCAGGTTAACGTGCTCCCGTTGACCGTGCGGTCCAGAAAGGACCAGGTGTAGATGCAGTTTGTGAGGCAAGAAGAGGAACAGGTGAAAGTGGTTCTGAAACCAGCAGTCACCTGACCGGTCCAGGTAATCTGCTCCCAGGCCTGCAAACATGGCGCACCTGAGAGAGAGAGAGGACGAGTCAGTTCGGCCATATCAGATAACATATGATGTACTGTTTAGTTTTAAATTCATTTTCATTCTGTTGACATGGACTACACTGACAGTCATATTGATGTGTTTTAACCCTGAAAATGAAAAATCCTGCACATATCAAGATATTCTAACTAAAGAGAAGCAACTCCTCCCATCATTGTTTAACGCATACTAACAAATCAAACAGGAAAATCTTCTTATATCTTATCATATCTTGTAAATGCTAATTTACGTCACTCAGATGTGTTTAGCTTTGAGGAGAAATGTTGTAATTTTGTATGTTTGTTAAATTTCATCACTGCAGAAGTAAAACAAGGCTAAAGATATGTAGAACACACTGTTTGCTAACAGGTCTTTGTATTTTCTGCTAATTTATTATTACTTCTTAATTTATTATCAATATTTCATATTATTCTCGATGAGTAATAAGGTCTCTCACAGGCCTTGTTTAAGAATAAAATCAGAACTTTAAATACATCAGTGAATCCTGAGCATTAAAATCATTATATACAGTAGAATACATGAGGAGCATATTCAGTTGTTTTAGCAGCATCAGAAATTCAACAATTATCACACAGGATAATATTTTTCAGCCTCTAGCCATCTTATCACCAGCTTTGTTAATATAACAATAGCCTATAGCCAATGTAGAAATCATCAGTTAGTAAATGAGGTGCTCTTACCCATCAGTGTCACCAGTAAAGCCCAGCAAAGATTCTTCCAGTAAGGTGTCATAGTGAAGTCTCTCGTGGATGAGCTGCAGTTCCTATTTGTTTTTATACAGACTGTAAGTTAGAGGCAGGAAGTTTTTCTTCCAAACCTGTTACTAATATGTGATTGATTTCAGCCACTCCCAAATTTCACAATGTCATTACTGGAGTTTTCTTGATGATGAAATCAATGCAGTCTATGAGCAAATGAAGTAAACAAAGATATGTGTAATACCAGTTACAAAGTCAGGTTAGTTTTTGTTATTTTTGCAAGTTGTGACGTGTCAGTGTTTTTTTTTAATGGCTGTTTTCGGGTTGTCGGTACTTCCGTCTCTCCCATTCTTGTGAACACAATATCTCAAGGACAGCCAAGGAATTTCTTCAAAGGGTGAACTGATTGGATTTTGGAGGCCAAAGGTCAAAGGTCAAGGTCACTGTCTCATTCTAGTAAATGTGATATCTCAAGAACGCATTGAGGGAGTTTCTTCAAATATCGAAATTGTTGGTCAAAGGTCACTGTGACATCACAGAGGCAGATAAAGACACAGCGCATTAATACTAACCACAGGATCCACATCAGTGACAACAAAACAACAACACAACTACAACAACGATAAAAAGACAACAATGCCACAGAGAAGGAGGAAGGGGGCAAATAATTTGAAACATGTACAGAGATGAAGAGACAGATACTGTATATGGCTAAACAGGATGCGTGCTGTAGGTACGGAGACAGAGGGCATCCTGTCAGCACTGAATATACATGGAATTATCTGTGACTCGTGAGTCTATGAAGGATCTTATAGTATCCCAGAGCCCCCTTGAATCTTGGTCAGGGCTCTGAAGATGGAGGCTCAAAAGGTCGAGGAAGTTCTTGAGATTAAACACAAGATGGCACTGTCTCATGGGAGTTTGTCATCACTTGTTGTCCCCTCCTCCTTTAACGTAACATGTACAGGAAGTGACCTGAATTGTTTTATGACGACAACGGCCTTAATGATAAATCGTCTTTTCAGTGTACCATCAGTTCCTGAAATCTTTCACAACCTTACAACGTGTTCCTACTTTGTCCTACTTCCTGCTCGGGTCACTTCACTGAGTCTGATGTTAAGGGCGTTTCTTTCAATAACGATGAGTTTTTATTACAGTGACAAGTTCATTATTGCATGTGATGGATGAGTCAGGAGCCAAGACCAGACAATGAATACTGTCTGTGTTTACACAGGTTGGGGTTTTCTGGTAAAAGGCTTGTTAAAGACTTAAGAATTAACACTGATGTTGGACAACCAATCTGTCTGAATGCAGAATGAATCTGAATCTGTCTTTATTAAAAGAGTCTTCCTGAAACATTAACGATCTCAGAGGAAAGTTTCCATAATTTATGGCTTTCGTTCATTCACACCCTCCCTGAGGTTTTAGTGCTCTGTTATTTTATCAGGCTGTACTGCTGTGACAACATTAGGTTGGCTCAGATACATATATGGCCACAGTGAACTTTGAATTTATTGCTGTGATTTAGATGCAGTCTCATTCTTGGAAATGGGTTAGTTTTGCATACTATTTACCTACAGCTCCTTCCTTATCCTCTCTCTTCTTTTTATGATGGCGTTTACGATCACAATGCTTTTTTTTTTTTGAAGATATCTTTTTCTAGTTTCTTGTTATATTTTCCCCTTTAATTCTCACTTTGTCAAGTAAGTGAGCATAAAGTTAACCTTTACCAGAGTAAACTGCTAATGAGTAATTATTATTATTGATTATTAGTATAAAAACTAGAAATAAAAATTTACCATCCTGCAGTACGTCAGACTGTGTCTGCGCGGTAGAAGACAGATCAATATCTGTTTTGTACGTACTTCCTCCTGCATTTATGGTTCCCTATTGACTTTAGATAGATAAATAATCCACATCCCTATCTGATTCTTTGCATGGTTACTGTGAAATGAACTATAAACTATATAAACATGAAAGAAAAGACACAAATAAGCTATTGTAGAATCAGACCCTGTGAGATCAATCCAAAAGATAGAAAGGGGCCACTGCAGTGTAAATCTGAATAAGTTATCAGTTCATAACCTCAAAAGTCTTAATATTTCGAGTGTGAGTTGCAAATAGTTTTGGATTCTACTTAAACTAAACAACTGATTAAGTCAGTGTTTATTAATATCTTTTGAAATCTTTTTATTACCCATAAATCAAAATGCTGAGTTACTGTATATATGAGCTGAGAATAAAACTCAAAATCATCTACCTACTAACTTCAAGGTTAAGAATTCTGTGTCACTAAAATAAGAAATGCTCTACAAATGTTAGTTAATGAAAAAATAGTTTATTATTCTGAAAGCGATCAAATTATTACAAATGCAATACAAACAACCTGAGAGTTACTTTCCACAAACTTTTCCCTTACTAGGTGAAAACAGTAAAACATTAATCACACATTCGGTCTGGAATGTCGTATGACGGTTACAGACAACGCCACGTTCAGGTTGAACAGTTAAACAGGTTCACAGATCACTATACAACACAGTTTACTATGAAACATGATTCTCTTTAAATACCATGAACTTCTCCTTAATTTAGTCCTGAAAGCTAACTTTATTTCATACAAAATTGAGATATTTAAGAATTAATGAATGAGTGAATGAATGGACTGCAATATATTACAGCATTTTGATTGATTATCTGCACAGTTTAAGGGTTTTTTAAGTGAAATGCAAGTTGATTCAGTCTGAGTAATACACTTATGCACATTTATAATACATCTGTTCTACTTGTATTCAGCATGCGCAGTTTATTGTGTGAAATATCTTGTTGTCTAAAGTATATTTACACAATATTAACAATACTTACTCTATATAATAATGTAGATCTTAATCTTGATAAAATCTTGTAAAATTAAGACAAAACATTTTTAAAAAGCCAAGGAAGGGTTCATCCTAACATGGGGATTACTGACGGATAAGTGAATGGGTTGTTATATATTCAGCTATTTATTAATGGATTATATGCATGGTTTATTGAGTCTTTATGGGGTAAAACCCCACTGACCAAAAAGCATAAAAGCCATCCTTGAATTTTCACCTTGGATGAAACATTAAGGCATTTTAAGGTGGTCATTCAGGTGTGGACTGTTTCAGTTCTGTCACTGCAGGTGAATTTAGCTGTGTGAATAACTCACAGACTGATCTTTACCAATGAGTAACTAGTGGGGAGGAACACTCAGATACATTAACTCGAGTTGGGAGACTACAATCTCTTTAACTCATTTGTTCTGAATAAATCACTGTTTCAAAAAGATTGAAATAAAAAAAGGAATAACTTTACACCTGAGCACAACAACTATAATCGATACTTTATAACAATGCATCAAATGACTTATGAAAGGAGTCGGCTCCCTGTTTGGCTGTCAGGCCCACAGCTTTCCTGTTTTGGTACAGTGGTTTTTGGCCAGAAGCTATTTACAGAGAAATGAATATAAAACAGTGCACTTCCTGCTCTGCACCAAACAGCAGACAGTTACAGTCACAATAGTGGCGCATTTAGCTGCTCAAGAACTATGACAGTAGAAGGTCATTTAACAACACTTATTGTTATTCTGACCGTTTCAGAATCCAGTTCTAATTCAGTGCAATCACAATTCAGTAATTAATATAGATGATGACATTAGCAAGTTTTTTTTGGTTGTTAAAATGTTCACTCAGTGTGTTGAGGTTCAGAAAGTCTGAGGTTACACTCTTTTTTTGTCCTATTAGTGCATTTAATGCCTGGTGATAATGATACAACACATAAAGTGTATTTGACAACGTTTTTGATAAAACATTTGTGTGTGCACTGCCTTGACATGTCACATAGGCAGTGTGTTTTTTTAGCAATGCAAATGTGCTTCTGTTTTACAGACCCACTGTTTCTCTTATTTGACTGACTTCCCGTTCCCGGCTCAGAGGCTGACAGAGACAGAGAGCACCTGTGTCTTGCTGTTACATGGCAACTTTTACTGACATTTACTGTAAACTTGTCCTGATTACTCTGCTTATCACTTGAAGGAAAAGATATTACATATAATGTCACAGTTTCCGCATGCCTGTTACACGGACTTTAAGACTTAAGGCTTTTATTGCACGTGAAGATATCCATCAAATTGTTATTGCACACCTCCTGGAGTTTGCTTTAGCTTCGGCTATCAGCTATTGTTTCTTCTATGTTTCAAGCGGGACTGGAGAGAATTCTCTCGTTATTGCTTTTATTTGTATTCTATAGCATTTTGGATTGTTGTGTCTGCAGACCCCCCTCTGCCTGATAATAAAGTTGAACTTTATGATTATGGAATTCAATTATTGAAATGTGTATCTATATTGATTAAAAACACTGCAGATTTTTTCATCCATTAAGATGTAAAATAAATATAAGACTCAATCCATAACTTACAAGCTGCTAACTGAAATCACACAGTACACATATTGGGGTCAGATATGATACTAATCCAGTGTCAAGGCTCAAGCAAACAACTGAATCACATACAAAGAACATTGCTGTTCAGATATTTACACTTTCCATTGACTGTAGACACACAAACAAAAGCATAGGGAAGCTATAATATGTCATATATGCAAACTAACTGAGAAACATCATGCCTACTGACCTCATTCATAGCAATAATATCATCAACTAGTTAATTATTAACCTCTGCTAAAGTGCTTTGACTATGTAAACTCAGGTCAAAATTCATCTGGAACTGAGAGAGAAGGGAAGGGAAGGTTCCTCCAACCACATGTCATGTCTGCTGATTCTGGCCTCCAGTCTACACTGACAACATGATCCACCATATCTGATGCAGTCAGTTCTTCTTTACCTGAGCGTAAACACTCACACCATAGCCATCGGGCTGAGGAGCTGGCCTCTTCACACGCTGCATGTGGTCATCGTAGGTAGGAGGTCTTGGTCCTGCAGCAGAACTGGTCGTTTTCACCTCAGCATAGTCTGATGTCTCATTCTGTGACCCCAGCTGGACTCTCCCGCCATTTCTGTTCTGAAAGATCGTCACATCTGCGTAGTTCAGCTCCTAGAACAGACAAAGGGAGCGTGAACTTTGGGTGACCGTTTTGATTAAAAGTAAATGGAGTCTAATCATCTCTATCTAAATTTAACTAAATAACGTTTAAATTTAAACTATTATGTGGGTCTAAAGGATAAAAAACATTCAATCTTTATCTATTCCCCCTCATGTCAGTGGAAAGTCTGGTCAAGTCTTGTAGTCCATTAAACAGTTCTTGAGCTTCACAACAAAGTAGTGTTGCAGAATTCTCACAAAGAACGAAAGTAGATGGGGTCTTGTTATAAAATGTCAAAATAATAAAATAATAAAATGGCTCCATACAGCTCGTCCAGTGTAATCCAAGACCCCAAACTGAACCTAAAAGACTTTATTTGCGACTTTATTTGCACCTTTATTATCTACTCACCTGGGGGTGAGTAGATACTGACTTAATTAAAAATTTTGGGTGCACTTTTCCTTTCAGACACATACTGTACACGTTGACTCCATTATGTCAACCGAATATCTTCTGCCTGGTTCAAAGTCTAATTGAGCCCAGTGATAAACACTGGGATAGATAGATGGGAGGAGAACGACTCTAAAACAACCTACGTAAATATACCTTATCACAGACTGGCCAATAAAATGAAGTAGCTATGAGTCGGGTCGGGGCTGAGGAATACAGCCTCAGAACATGGAGCCACAAAGGCCCCCCATAACAAGGCTAATTTGTACTTTATTATAACTTTGTTTCTGGACCATTAAATACATCCTGGTATGTTTATTCTATACATTATAGATTGCTCATCAATATCTCATGACTTATACGAATAATCCATCATCATTGTATGTACATGTATTCAGATACAAATGTGAATGAAAGCACAGTTATACTGCAATTTGTCTGAGCAATATGGTCACACATTTTGGTGGGAGATATGAGGAGTTTGGCTTATAAACTTTCTTCCCAACTGCCTGCTTCATCTGATTCCTATGACTTCCTCTTGTGTCTTGAGTGCATGAAAACACACTGATTACTTTTACCTGACTTCCTGAGTATCCTGTGTTGTTCTGGCCGTCACCTCCTTTAAAACATAAGAAATAGATAATGCTTAGACGACTTCAATCAAAAGTAATATTGGCTGAATGCAAAAGTACACACACACACACACACACACACACACACACACACACGCACCTGCACACACATAATTCTAATACACTTACCCCTGGTGGTTGCTGTGTTGCTGTTAGACAATGTTTTTGGCCGTTTTCTGTTTACAGAGGTAATGAGTCATTAGTAGATGAACTAAACATTAGACAATTATTATCTAACAACATAATAATAAAAGCAGTACTATACTAAGTATACTCAGTACCCTGGTTTACACTTTGAAGGTCATTTTAACCACATCTTTAATTATTTTTTTAATAATAACATTATCATGACTGTGAATCAATAATTTTAACAAGGCTAACGAGGTTTGTGAGCCGATAGTATAACGCCGTTGGTGTCTGGGTTTTGACAACGATCAGAAGTCTTGGTAGTTGTAAAAAAAAAAAGTGATTTCTACAGTATGCTCCAATCAAACTGTATTGCCCCTAGGATGTTCACATTCACTCCTATGAAAGCTGCTCAGTGGCTTTTCGAAGCCAAGAAAACTCGACTTCCAGTGTATGTAAATACCTGGATCTTCTGTGTCGTGTGGCCCATAAAACGTGCTCCCTACACCGAACTTCGACCAGCCGAGCTGCTAACTTTCAGTTCAGCCCCTGGCTAACTTGAATGGGGATCAAATTATTAAATCCTTCTAGACTGTTAAAATTTTACTGGACAGAATGGCTCAAATTCTGATAATTGTCATGCTCCAAAAAATGCGTCCACCATTGTACAGGAGCTTCGGTCACGCAGTTACTGTAGCTTAAAGGAAAAAGTCTTTCTGGGCCGCAGTTGTAATTAAAAAGTTTGACGGTAACGAAAACTGGCTTCACAGCCTGGCACTCTTTCTTATTGTATTAGTTGTTAGCATTTTTAATACTTACACCTGACAACAACAAAAAATTAAGCTGTCAAGTTGTACAGTGTCGAGGTACAACTTCACTGAAAAATAACAAAAAAGATCTAAAGCCTAAGCTGAAGTTTAGGTTTAGGACTAGATAGAGAAGATATATTGAGTCATAAGCAAAAGCAGGACATTGGTGAGTGACCCTTTGTTGTTAGCCTTTGGTACGTTGAGTCAACAAAGTTCTGTCACTACATTAACCAACTTCTGGTTCCACATTTCTATCAGCTCTTTGTAGCAATTCTTCTGTGGTTTCATCACTTCCTCCTACATGCAGCAACTCTTGTGTAAAGCCACTTAATCTAATGACCTCCTTCACTCATCTTCACACGTTCCCACTTCTCTATCAGCCCTGCAGTACATCAGTGCTTTCATTCTCTGCTAGATTGTCTTACGTATTTTTCGTATGTAAAGTTTCAGTAATAATCTTTGCCTGCCTGAACCTCTTCCTGCTTCTTGGATGTCTGCACCTCTGCCTGATCACTAACTGAATACAATCCAGTCTTTCATGTCAGCCTGGTGTCTTTTTCTGACCCCAAACTGTAACTTCACCGACCTCGTCTCTGAGTTGCGGTTTTGGGTCCATACCTGGTAACACTGAGCCATTACATTTACCATAATTTTCACTGAATCTTAAAAATGAAAAAAGGCTTCCTGGTTATATCTTTGTACTTACTTTCTTTTATAGATGTAGTACACTATACCCCCAACAGCTGCTCCAAAGACGACCAAACACGCAATTACGATTCCAGCGATGCAACCAGCCGAACAGACTGATGGGCTGGCTGGGTTTGCTTAAAAAAAAGGGAATAAAAACTTGTTTATAACAACATTATGTAAACAGGAGCTGTCTCATCATACATACAAAGCATAACAAAACGTTTCCCTATACGATTTCACAGCTAGCCAGTTTTAATATCTATTTCTTTATGATTTGAGTAAGGCCTTGATATTTCCTTTGGCTGGAGAAACTTCCAGTCTTGCAGATCGATGTTGATGCAGCATGTTGCTTTAACAATCATCATCACAGATTTATGTTTTGCTTAGAAGGGAACTACATAGATTTTACAGGTCAAAGTTTGATTACAGGTCTTTGGGATTACACAGGAAGACTACAGAACAAAATCCTGAGTGTGGGGTTAGAAGATGTGAGGCCATCAGATGTCTGTGGCTGACTCCTCATCTCCAATTGAGGATGGTGTCTCTAAGCAGTCAGGGTCTAACAGCTGAGTTGCACTATGGGTAATGTAGGCATTCCTTTTTGAAAACTGTCCCATCATTATTCTTGCATTTCAAAGGATTGCCAAACACAACATAATGTTAAAATAGATGTGCCACACTTGGTTGGTGTGATGGGTCTGTAAGAAAAATCTGTTACCCTTCAAAATATCCAATGTATAATACCATGAGTTAATCACAACATCCAAGAGTATTAACAAAGTAGAGACCATTTTGCAATGGGATCGCACCAGCCGCAGCACCCGTTAACATATTAACATCCGACCTGTGACTACTTAGCTGTCATTACTTCATTACTACATGACTACTCACAAGTAGAACCACAACTATCTTTGAACTCTGCCTTTATTTTTTTATCTGAACTAAACAGCTGCAAAGTTTTGTGACTATCTACCACGGTTGTGACATTATCCAACTGACAAAAATCTGTCCACAGACAGAGAAACATATAAAATGTCTTCGCTCAAAACTGTTTTTGTGGACCATATTTTACAATGGTGACACACACACACACACACACACACACACACACAGATTCACAAAACTCCAGCTGCGACATCTTCAGCTACCTGTTACAGTCACTTGATGCACCGCTGATGATGTTCTTCCAGTTATTTCATTCATGGCATGACAAGTGTAGTTGCCACTGTCAGAAAGTTTAGTGATCACTTTAGTGAACACAGAAGAACTGTGTATCTCTGTCCCATTCAGCGTCCAGGTGTAACTAGCAGATGGTTCAGACTCAGCAGTGCAGGTTAATTTTAAGGTCTTTTCAGAAAATATCTCGCTTGGACCTGTGATTCCAACATTTTCTGGTCCATCTGAAACACAGACATTTGTAAAATTCTTACAGCAGCACAACTGACGATGCATATATTGTGGTCCGGGCCAACAACTAAACATTTCAGTAGTCCACTGAAATTTTCGGCATGCATAATCTAGAACTGTAAAAGTTCACTGTGCAGTTTGTTACCTACACTTAACAACCATGGCGTATGTAGCTCCAACACTGCTGACAGGATTGCTGATTTTACAGGAATATTCTCCGTCGTCTGCTTTAATCAGACTTTCAAATGACAAAACTTTGTTCTCATCATGAAGTGTTATGTTGTCAGTCAGGGTCAGATTTGAGTCATCCTTCATCCACATTCTGGTAAATACGGAGCCAGCAGCATCACAGGTTAAGTTGACAGAGTTCCCTTCAATCGTCAGGTTTGTTGGTGTGACAGAAGCACCTGATATGCGCTCTGTTGGGCAAAAGATCACGAAGTAAAAATAAGTTTAAAAATTCCAGTTTTGAGCAACCTTTAACTTAGCTATCTACTTGAGTGGAACATCTGACTTAACAAGATAATGTGTCAGTTCACAGGCTGTGTGATGGAGAAGAAAACTTGTTCATAAAACCACAAGGTTCTTTACCAACAGACTCAAATTAGTCAACCATTACAACACTGATGGCTTCATAATGCCTTTGTAATGTGCTTTCCATCTGATCAAATGGCACTGTTTGGAAGTTTTCACCACAGGTCTTAGTGGTGCATTAAGTCTTTAAACCAGCATCAACCGATTATCCAGCCACTTAAAGACAGAATAAGCTGTAAACACAACATACTTAATCTCAGTTCAAGGTCATATTGCAATCTTCAGCAAGAATACTGTCGGCACAGTTAGCGCTGCTGTTGCAAACACTTAGCAACAACCAAAAGAAAAAAAAGAAATCCAACCCATGAGAATCCAGAATGTCAGTGCTATAAAGAGGCAAACACATTTAAGCGAGGGAACAGACTTTGACACAACACTTGCACGCTCTGCATTGAGTAAATGCCCTTTTGTTCAATCTTTTTTTTTTTACCTCAGTTTCTATCAATCACCCTCTTCTCCTTCTTTGCCTCTTCCATCAGCAAGCTTCTTTTTCTTTAGTAGTGTAGCTTCTACAGTTACTCCAGTTGTTCCACCATCACCTGGGAAAAACATTGCCTTTTCCTATTTTGGTTGGCAGAGGCAGATTGTAACAGAGCGCACACTGGGTGACACTCTGCTGTGTATGCTTATCTCTAACACTGCATGATATTTTGTAGCGAAAACTGTAGATATTAAATGTGTAGTGCTTGCTTCTTTTTGGTGTTGGGCCCGCTGTCCCCCCTTTTGTCTCCCACACGGCCCGACCTTCCTACTTTAGAGGATAGTAAATCCTGTTTTCAAAAATCCAAAAATGTTTTGCCTCGTTACCTCACGCCCCTTGTATTCTACCTGAGATTTTTATTTATGAATATCCACTATTCTGTAATAATATTCAACTTGTTTCCATAAATTAAATGCCTCCTGCTGATTTTTCCTGCTTAAGGAAGCCATGGGTTCATCACAAGACACACTAAGGAACATATTAAGGGTTTAAGGGTTCCTCCTGCCCCTTAGCAGGAGGTGGCATTGTCAGGTAAAAACAGGTGTTCTCTTTATCAGGTACTACAAAGACATTGTAGTTATAACAAATAATGTGCATTTACATATTGAATGTATCAAACAGTCTTTGTCTTCAATTTGTGTATCGGTTATATTTGCTTTCCACAGCTTTTGTGGTGCAACAGGGTTAGGGTTAGGTATCAGACAAACGTCTGTATGTATTGTCCTCTTTTTGTAATCAGGAAAAATGTGCTTTTAGCGGTAACTACTATACCACAGAAGCACTTTTTTGTATTTTGCCAAGTGTGTTTATGTCTGTCTTTCTGTCTAAGGACAGATATTTGTCAGTGCCATAATGGTAGAACTGTGCAAGATGCAGTCATGAAACTTTGCAGGTGTGCAGCTGAGATCAAAATGAAGGCAGAATTCAATGATGGTTGTGGGAGTGTGGTCCAAGAGAGAGGGTCAAAACAGAAGTAGGGGGAGGCCTCCTCCATATTTGATGCCCTTTGCCCACATTTAATTGGATGCAATCAAGAAACTTGACAGGTGTGTAGCTGAGATCAGAATGAAGGTCAGGTTCTAAGACAGGTGAGGTCAGACCCATGAGTACTGAGTATAATATTTTGTTTGTTTGTATGGCATTTTGAAACACGTGGTGAAAAAGTGAAAAAGTGCTTCACATTAAGGATAATGTGCACATGTGGAATCCCAACGTACAAACAGATATACATTCATACATCATACATACCAACATATATTCATACACAAACACAAGCATGATGCACAGACAGACTTTTATAAAAACACTAACTCACAGATATATGTTTTTATCAGTCCTAATGGAATAATGTAGTAATGACCACTGAATACTGACGGGCCAGAGTGTCAACATGTTGACTGGTGTTGCAGCTGGTGTGATCCCATCACAAGACTGTCACTAGTATTTGTTTGTTCAAAAAAATTGTATTCAAACTTACCCAACACAGTTACAGCCAAAGGTGAAGATGAGTCATATCTCAGAGTTTTCTGGTTAAATGCCTGACAGCTGTAGTTTCCACTCTCACTTATCTGAATGTTGATCTCTGATCCAGTATGGGGCAGCTTGCTCCCATTCAGAAACCAGTAAAACAGAGCAGAGGGTTTGGAATCAGCTGAGCAGGACAGGGTGACGACTGACCCTTCCTCATAGTATTCTTGCGATGGAGATAGTTTGAAGGTTACATTTTCTGGGCCGTCTGAATGTAGAGAAGAAAACAACAGATCAGTGTGCTCATGCATTATTACACTGAAAGAAAAATTATTTGTTTGACACTTTGCTGTAGATTACAGTGATACTCTAATGGATCAAATTTGGCTGAAAAATGTGTTTCCTAGATCGTGAACAAACCACAGGGGAACAAAAAAATGACAAAACAAACAAGCAAACAAACGAATAAAAAAACAAGGCCACTCCTCACCGAGTTGTGACAATAGTCTAAACTCTCTCTGATGTTCTCAGCAGTTGTCAGATAAAGTAATGAGAATGTAGTTCATGACTCACAGTTGATGAGGAGGGTTACTGGATCACTGGTACCATTGTTTATTGGATTAAACACATGACACCTGAATCGTTCCTGGTCAGAGAGGGTCACATTGACTATGGTGAGAGTGGCGCCTCCATCAGTGATCTGTAATCTGTCACTTGCTGTAACTTCAGAGCTGCCGTCCAGCCAGAGGAAAGAGAGAGAGGTTCCAGAGGCAGAGCAGGACAGACTGACGGAGCTGTTGAACTCCACCAAGTCTGTGCTGCTGGAAGTTACCATTACATTGGAGACTGGCACTGTTGGTGGAAAACAAAAAGGGTTTTTATAATATTCCACCACGTAACAAAAGGTACAGAACAGGGAAACTCTGCAGTGGCTGAAAATGAACCATATGTTTGTCATGGAATGCTGAGTATTTGAGGCTGCACCTTGAAAACATTCAAGTAGTTCAGCTATAACTTTTGTTGATATTGTGCTATACTTACATTGACTCTGTACGATTATGTTTTGGTGGTTGCTCTTTAAAATCAGTGTTTCAAAAATCAATCAATATAATGCAGTCCAGCTCTATACCAGTTAATATGTATGACTTTAAAATAAATAAATAAAAATGAATAATCTAACACCTGTCTTTGTTGATGTGGATGATGATTAACTGTGTTCAGTGATGACTGAGCAAACTCTATCCACTGATGAAGACTGTGACATGCAGTTGAAGACTTCAAAAAATCCAAGTATAAATAAAAAATAAATGAGTGTTCAGTTCAAGTTCAGTACATTTACACAAATTAAGGAACCTGAAAAAATGATCTTAAACCTTTACTAGGCTGATCTATTGATAATAACATTGAATGCTCATTATTACTGTAAATGTGCAACAATTAAAGTTAATGTTAAAAAACAAATATTGATAAATATAATTTACATCATCAGAGCACTGTGTGGGTGTGATTTGATCAGATTTCACTGACAATGCTAAAAATATAAACAACCCCACATACTGTCATCAGCTTTTGATTTAAATTTAGCTAAATCTTGATTGGTGCTTGATTTAATCTACAGTTGAAAGAGATTTAACATATGAAACATTTACTCACCATAAACTTCCAATCTGGTTGTTCCATCCTTTGCAACGCCTCCCTGTGGATGAATGTTAACTGTGTATTCTCCACTGTCATCAAGAGTCAGATTCCTGAGCTCCAGAGATCCAGTAGACATGAAGAGGGTGATCCTGCTTTCATACCCTGGTGCAGTTACGTTTACACCACTAAAAGATATTATATTTCCGCCCGCAAATTTCCAGCTCATTGTTAAAAATGGTGTTTCTGATGGAGTCACATTTGTGGTGAACATCACTGTCCCTCCCACAGCTGCATTCAGAGGACCATCTGGCAACACACCAGCTCCTTTGGTTAAACCTGGAACCAAAGTCACAGGTCTGAGAAGAACTCTAATAAATATTGCAAAATGGGTCAATATCCCTAATCATAATCAAAAAGAAAACCATAAAATCAGATACGTAGACTTTTAAGATCCTGACACGCTTTTGACTTTAGACACTTAGGAATGAGTCATTTCATAGCTTAAGTTGTTGTAACGTAAAGGTAAGTAAAGTCAAGTCTAAGTAAAGCTGTTGAGGCAGATTACATTTACGAAATCTTGTCTAATACAGTGACCCTGTTAACAAGAACAGAACAGACAACCAACACAGTATAGGGCAGCTTATCTATAAAAAATACTGCTTAATAGGATATTTAATCATTTTAATCTCATTTGACTTACATATATAAAATACGTAGGCTACGTTCACACGCAAAAGGGCTAAAATTTCGTTGCTTAAACTATGTTTGTGGTTACGGTTAGTTTTATTGGCCACAAAGGCATAATGTTTGTTCCCTGATCTTTAACTGAATTCTTCACAACAAATTTTCAACAATTCAATGACGTATTAAACTCTATAAAATGTATTTCAAATAACAGCCGACGACGTTGGAACGCGTTTCTTACCTGTAAAAGCCACAGCGACTATACAAAGTAAAGATAACATCTCCATTGATGTCTCTTTGTGAGATGTCAACAGCTGAGGGGAGGCTCGAGCATCAAACTGAGTGTCCTGACAAATCATCCAGCAGCCCCAAATGAAATGTGTTTTACTACGCGTTGACTTACAAACTGTCTGCAAACCTCTCTGAACTGCAGAAATGCCCTAAAGCTGCACGACGTCGCCCTCTTGTGGTGTAATTGTAGTTGTAGTGGCATGAAGATGAATCAATACTCAATCGATACGATGTTCCTGTGGTGCTGGCCTGAAAGTGCAGCCTCCCCCACTGCAGCTATACCATTCTGTTAAACTCAAGCCCCCAGTGAGGGAGAAACTATCGAACATGTTTTTACAGATTATTTCCATACTACTGCCAATTGGCTTGATTTATGGAAATACCTTTCAGAAATGCCTGAAAAAGATGTCACTCTGACAAATAATGATATTTTACTCATTTATAATGAGTCCAACTTCTCTCCGGATGAAACGTCTATTATTATTAATTAAATTATTATTCTACATTCATAAAATGAAATGGCTTGTAAGATTGCCCTCCTGTCACACTTTTAAAGTTACAGATTTGAAATCATATTTGACTTTCATTGTAAATGTAAAACTGAAAAAACAGGAATTGGTCAAAACAATTACACTATTTAGGTGTAAAGATCACTAAATATAAAACAATCTTAAACATTTTCGGTACTTGTAGGTGAGTAGAAAGTACTTAAAATATTTGATTGTGTTTTTTTAATGTTGCTCTATGCCCACATTGTTAATGATCTACAAGGTAGACTTTAGACTTTAATCATTAGAAGGACCTTTCAGAGATATGATGATGGGAAATTCCCCATTGCACAGTACTTCCTAGTACTGTAAGTAAGTAAGGAAGTAGTTCTTCTCTCTTGTCATACTTGATGTTACTGCAGATGAAATGGATGTAACTGTGATACACCTCATCATTCTGGGAGTCATCTCAGGTAAGTTATTATCCCCTTGATACAGCAGATACATTTTAATCACATTATTAAGATGGAATGAGCATCTAACTGTTAATATCAATGCAGTTCTACATTAGTTGCGTAGATGGAGATAATTCCGGTTAGCCAGCAACTTGTTATAAAGTTAAGATAGAGCCCCTTGACTGAAATATGTAGATTACAAAGCAGAACTAATATGAAGCCACTCACAACAGAATGCAATACAATGCATATGACCCAGATTCTCCTCTCAGACTTTTCTGTATCAGAGAACTTGTTGCCACAACTTCAATCAAAACAAATGACTTACCAGTAAATTATATATTCATAATTCGTAAATAACATTTACAGCTCTTTTTTTGTTGTTGCTAACAACCTAAAAGCGAACTGGGCAGAGGCATACAGTATTGGGCACAGCTGTTTCAATGAAAACAATACAACAAAGTCCCTGATAGCTCAGTATATGATGTTTAAAAATGTAACTAATGAACCTGTGAGCTAAGAGTGCTTACATAGAAACGTTAAAAGCACAAATTCGACGATTACTCCAAAGCGGTAGCTCATTTTGCAATGCTGTCAGACTATGGAAAGGATTTTTTTCTCTTGTTACCGTGTTTTCCAGGTTTAACCAAAGGAGCTGGTGTGTTGCCAGATGGTCCTCTGAGTGCAGCTGTGGGAGGAAGAGTGAGGTTCAACACAACACTGACTCCACCAGAAAATCCATTACTGACAGTGAGCTGGAAATTTGCTGACAGAAATATAATATCTTTTAGTGCTGCAAACGTAACTGCACCAGAATATGAAGGAAGGATCACCCTCTTCATATCTACTGGATCTCTGGAGCTCATGAATCTGACTCCTAATGACAGTGGAGAATACAGAGTTCACATTCAACCACAGGGAGAATTTGCAAAGGATGGAACCACCAGACTGGAAGTTTATGGTGAGTAATATAGGTACTGTGTGTACTCTGTTAACTAAATTTACACACGGCTCAGGAAGAAGCCTGATGTTGGCACTTTGTCCTGTGCGCACAGAAAGCCTGTTAATATTTCGAAATACGACGAAATGACTTTAAGGCTTCCTCTTTTTTAGCGTGAGATTTGTTTGTGTAGCATGAGAATGTGTTGGAAACCTTCATATAATTAACCAAAAATTACAATATATCAGATTCGTGTATCTTTCTCACTTCCCCCTGTGCTATCTTGTCTGTCTGTGTTCTGTCTATATCCTCTTTTTGCCTCTGATGTTATCAGTTATGAATGTATTTTCATTGCATGAGAACACAGAAGTGGTGTGAGAGCAAGCTGCAAATGTCATTCGCATGAGTTTCACAGGGTCAATGCTTAACTTGGCAGCCCTAATGTATTGTTCAAATTGTGCACTACATGTTCCATTGCATTGAGGAAAATTTCGATTTTCCTTAAAACACACTTAATATTAAGGGGAAACTCAGATTAATTATTTCGTTTTAGAGTATTTTAAAAGCATAAAAGTATACTGTACTGTTTGTACACTGTATCATCTCTTTCAAAAAAATGGCTACACACTGATAAAGAATTATGAGAGGCTAGATAAAATAACTGAATGAGGACAGTCAGATGTGTCATGTTACAGAATATGCATGATTCAAGGAGCATTAGTTTTAACCTTTACAGGCAAAAACGCTTCTCAAGTTCCTTTCTCTATATTTACTCACTCCGACCTGAGCGCTCAGTTACTTTTGTTCATGTTTTTCATATCTTACACACGAACTCTGTGATCTTATGCCCAACAGAGAGAATATCAGGCGCTTCCATCACATCATCAGCAAACCTGCCGATTGAGGGGAGCTCTGTCAACTTAACCTGTGATGCTGCTGCTGGCTCCAACTTTACCAGACTGTGGATGAAGAATGACTCAGATCTGACCCTGACTGACAACATGGCACTTCATGAGGAGAACAGAGTTCTGTCCTTTAAAAGTCTGTCTGAAACAGACAGTGGAAAATATTCTTGTGAAATCAGCAATCCTGTCAGCAACGATAAAGCTCAGTACACCATGACTGTTAACTGTAGGTAACTGTAGAGTTTACATTTACTGCTCAAAATGATGTCTGCCATAACAATGTACTCCTGAAATGTTTTGTTCAGCACAAGATTTTACATTTTTAAATCACCGATTGAACAAGCTTCACATTCTTTATTATTTGTGCTGCTGTAAAAACTTAAAATTTGTTTTTCAGATGGACCAGAAAATGTTCAAATCGAAGGTCCAAGCAAGATCGCTTTTGAGCAGAACTTAACATTAACCTGCTCTGCTTGATCAGATTTTCTTGATACTCCTGGATGTTGAAATTAACCCACAGTGAAGTTGTAGCAGATGTCATAAAGATCATTCCAACTAGATGTGGCAGATTTATTTTAATTTTATGAGACAACAATGGCTGCAAAAGCAAAACTCTAAAACTAACCAACCCTAACCCATAAAAAAGTAAATTTAGCCTTGCACTTCTACAGTTTAACATCATCAGACTTATCTATTACTTACACCCAGTCCTTTTTTTTTCAGCCATCCTAGGTGAAACATCAGGCTGTTCAGCTGGTTGCATCTCTGGAATAGTAATTGCATGTGTGGCCGTCTGTGCAGGAGCTGCTGGTGTAGGGTACTACTTTTATATCAAAAAGTAAGTGGAAAAGAGTTTTAAGGTCTAACCCAGGAGGCTTTTTCTAATTTTCAAGAATTAATCAGTAAAGTGTTAATTGTAACAGCTCAGAAATACCTGGTTTGACCCCAAGAACACAATCAGAGATACGGCAGGCAAAGTTAAAAGTTCATATTAAGTCCAAAGTATACAATGAGGGAAGAGCGCAGATAGAAAATGTGGAACCAGAACCAGGTTGATATGTGACAACAAAACATTGCTAGTGTTGCAATATATTCTTTATATACTGTAGTTCTAAGCCTGGCTTGAAAAGCCTTCACAGACATACCAGCCAGACATTTCTCCTTTTTTTAAAATCATGTATTAATAGGTGACTGTCTTTAGATTACCACAACCTTAACACCAACCTTACTCTAACATTATACATTACATTAGGCAAACTGTACAATTAACAGTAAAAGTTGTGTTGGGATATGAGAACACATAAACTCAACTGTCTTTCCCTTGATGGTAAGTTTTGAATATGTTAAAACCACTATGGGCCAACAATTGTTATTCACTCAGTACAGAAGATCGTTACTCAAAACAACAACTCTTTACTTAAATCTCTTGTTTCCTTTTTTGTCCTGCAGGTAATCAGAAAATGAAAACATATTGTCCTGCACCAAGAAAAGAAGTGACACCTATTTGTTTAGAATTTCAGCTTTTTCTCTTCAATCTTTAGGTTTTCCAGTTGAACTCAACAGTAACATGATTATCAGTGTATCTGAATGTGTTATTTTTAGACACCCAGAAATATAAATATGCTTAAAGCTGCATTCATTGACTCTTTGACTACTTGGAGGCAAAAGAGCTCCACAAGAAAATGTTGTGACATTATAATATCATAATTTCAGGGCCAGTGCAGCATATGAAC
Source organism: Lagodon rhomboides (assembly GCA_039737535.1). Taxonomy (NCBI): domain Eukaryota; kingdom Metazoa; phylum Chordata; class Actinopteri; order Spariformes; family Sparidae; genus Lagodon; species Lagodon rhomboides. The sequence goes on along the minus strand of CM077788.1, from coordinate 23,564,215 downwards.
ACCTGATGTCCAATATTCACTCTCCTTTTAGGAGGTAGTGTTTACAGTGAGCTTTTTGCTGAAAACTCTGAAAACTCTGAAAACGCAATTTGTCAAGTCAGTTTTGTTTATATAGTTGAAAATCACAATGCTTCAACAGACTTTACAACCTGTACAGTGTACAAAACCTCTTGTGCCTCAATCCTTGATTTACTAGTAAGAAAAAGAGGTGGGATTCGACAGATGTCACATTGACAGAATAAACCATCAAACCACCAAAATCACAGAACATACAGATTAGTTTCAGATACATTTAGATTATAAAGTATTTTACAAATCTCGACATGTGCTATACAACCTTCTCTCTGCCGTGGTGGGCTGGAAGAGGACAAGCCAAACAAAGAAGATTAGCAAGAATCGGTGTATATGAATTTTGATGACTAGAGAAGTGAATGAAAATCCGTGAGGGGCACCCAAAGGTGCGACAATCCAGATCCAACATCCATGTGAGGCATCAGCCAGGAGAGAGGGAGGCTCCTGGGCCACTGATGGTCCAGCGAGAAGAAGCCTGAGTAAAAAGAGAGAAGAAGAAGGATACAACTAGAAAGAGAAAGACAAGTAAAGACACACAGCTTGATAGCTTTGAGGGAAACAGAAACAGCAATAGAAGTTAGAGAAATACAGTTTACATGTAAAATCATCAATGTATCAGGTTATCCAGTGTTTTTTAGACTCTGGATAACCTGATACATAATGATTGTTATTTTTGAGAGAAATTGAGAGATAACATTATAACTTTGGGTCTGGGTGACAATTTAGAGTCCCTTTAGGTTTACTGTATTACGAATATAAAATATATTTATTTGAAAATAAGTCCACTTGCTTTTATTGCACATGAACAGCTGAGTAAAAAGAAACATTTCTTGTTCTGCTTTTAATGAATAGTGATGAATGTGTATTTAATTCTGGTGTTTGATATTTGAAGCATTGAAATTACTTTTATTGGTATAAATATATTTTGTGTACTTTGCTTATTTCTAACAGTGTATATCTAATCTTACTTTTATTGTTCTCTTATGTTCCAACCTCAATATTGAAAAATGGAAAAATAATTGGTTAGGATATGACATTATGCAAAAATTATGCACATAATAATGTTGTCTATTCCATGTGGTTCTGACAGCAATTGAATATATAAATGTGGTTTAAATAAGATATCCTAACACTGGCAACTTTGTGAGAAAGGACATTTAAAGTGCACTATTTCAATAAAACTATGTACAAATGTATCCTATCGTTCTTTACTTGAGTTTACAATTTTTTGTACCTATTTACTTGCAAAAAACAATAAATACAACAATAATGACGCGTTAATGGTTAAATTAAGTAAATTTCAACAATTATCTGACAACTTATTGTGGTGACGACTGCTACTCAAAGCCACTAGAGAGACTTTTGTAACTTGCAAGACTGTTTATTCGAATCACACAAAAAACAACATCTCAATCACCTCCACCTGTCCTGGTGAACTCACTTATATTCCTTCCTGTACCAAAACACCACCCAGTGTTCAAAAAGGAGCATTACAACAAATAAACAAATCACCCATACATATCTAATGGTTGTTACACAAATGATCAGACTTCAACAGTGCTCTTTATACATGTTAGTGCTAGTAGTGATTTCATGAATCTTGTGTTAATCTATGCCGTAAAATGCCTGAATAGTTAGATAAATCCTTCATGCAGAGCACCTTATACGCCAAACGCTACACAGTATGCTGCCCTTTGGTGGTCTTTAAGTGATTTACTAAGCAGTATGTCTTCCTGGATATTCAACATCCCCCTGAGACTGTATTGTAGGGAATGAGAAACACTTCAAGATACAAGGGGATGAAAGTTTGCCTGATACATATGGCCGGAAATATCTGCAGTTTTCATGTCTTCAGCTTAGTAAATTAAAGTTGAATGTTCCTCTGTTCAGTACCGGCATTATTAATCATTATCAAGCTTGTTGATCATTGATCAGAGGTATGTTGATGGGTAAGTCCCTATTGCACAGTCCTTCCCTGTACAACCATCATAATTTTAAATCTGCATCCATTATGCGGAAACTAGAAAAGGGACAGTGAAGTAGTGTAATCCTCTTCTCTCTTTTCATACTTGATGATACTGCAGATGAAATGGAAAACGCTGTGACACACATCATCCTGGGAGTCATCTCAGGTGAGCTTTCATCACTTGATACAGCAGACAAATCTTTATTCACTTATTTCTCTAAATGTAACCATCAATAACTGATGTGTAACAGCATCAGCATTAATATATTTATGTAACACTGGAAACTCCTCTCAGAAATGTTTTCTACTATGTGAATGTTGTGTTTGATGAATTATTGACTTCTACTACTGTCGTCATCAAATCAAATTCTTTTCAGAAAAGATATATTGTGGGAACACAAGCAGCAGTATACAGACGTCTCATATAGAAGCACTGCCTGTACCTGTACTGTACTGTACCGTACACACAGACATTATGACAAAAATATCAGTGACAGAACTGAATTACTATCAGATATTCACAAAGCAACATGTTTTTTTTGTTTGTTTGTTTTTTTTCAGCGCAACAGAAAATGAAGTGACTTCCTCTCTCTGTTAGAGGAGAATTAGTTGTCTGACGTTGTGATCTACATTTTCTTTCGGTGAGATGAAACTAGTTTTCATCATGTGATGGACTGATGAGGTTCCTTGGTGGCTTTTTTTTTGGACAACCTTTACATGTCATTTCATTGTGGTTGTGATTAAGATAATGTCCAAGTGCTTCATTTAGCAAACCACTCAAATTACTAGAGTTGTTCTCAGACCTGTGACTGTGTGTTCCAGGTTTAACCAAAGGAACTGGTGTGTTGCCAGACAGTCCTCTTAATGCAACATTGGGAGGGACAGTGATGTTCACCACAACACTGACTCCATCAGAAAAACCCATTACATTTGTGGAATGGCAATTTGGTGACAAAGTTATAATCGATACAAATACAAATGCTACTGCAGAGTATGAAGGCAGGGTCACCCTGTGACCCGCTATGACCAGGGACCATTTATGTGTCATGTGTTCAATCCAGTAAGCAATGATGCCAATGAACCAGTAACCCTCTCCATCAGCTGTGCGTTAACCTGCACGTTCAGTAATTTATCTGACAATATCTGCATGATCCTCAATTGTTTGCACAAAATACTAGGAAACCATTTTTAACCAGGTGTAATCCAGTACAATATCACTGTAATCTACAGCACAGAGCCAATTAAATCATTTTACAATCAGTGTCATTCAGAAAGTTTTAATCATGTATTTGTGCATACGAATCAGTTCTTATGCCTCTGAGTCAATCTGCATGCCAAACGCCAAACACGTTTATTTTCCTAACATTGCATGTTGTTTTTTTGTTGCTGTTGTTTTTACCCCTATATTCAGATGGACCAGAAAATGTTCAAATCAAAGGCCCAAGCAAGATCGATTTTGGCAAAACCTTAACATTAACCTGCTCTGCTAAATCCAAACCATCTGCTAGTTACACCTGGACACTGAATGGGACAGAGATACACAGTTCTTCTGTGTTCACTAAAGTCATCACTGGATTTTTTGACAGTGGCAACTACACCTGTCACGCCATGAACAATATAACTGAGAGAAGATCATCAGCAGTGCATCAAGTGACTGTAACAGGTACCAACAAGGTGTTTGTGGCTGCTGTACATCTTCAGAATATTTGATACCAGATGTTGTGTTTAACCCACAGTATTATACTTCTAAAGAGTAGCAGGCTTCAGAAAGATTTTTCCTACAGACCCATTCCACCAGCAGATTTGATATTTTAAGCCAGTTATGAGTCAACATTGGCTTGAAATTCAAGACTCTGTGTAATTGCCCTTAAAGATATCATATGTAGGAATCCTGCATTCATACTGTTTGTCTAAAATTGACGAGACCTCATAAAATATTTTGTTGAGCTTTGTACTTACAATGTCATGTCTCCAGCAATGTTCAAACATAGAGAAATCCACAATTTATTTAAAGAAGTTTACACACAAACAGTGTGTTTTGTTTGGTCGCTGTGTCAGAAAAGATTAAATTTAAGGAAAATAAGTCTTTAAAAGGTTACCTAATTCGGTTACATTTGTAATGTAATCATGTCACAGAGATTGTTCGATGTTGTGTTCACCACCAGTGAAGTGAGTTTAACCGCAGGATTATTTGTGTTTGTTTGCGTTACACATGCAGTGTTTATCCGCCCCAAACAGTCAGATTACTTTACAGTCCCATGTAACAGGATTACGTAATTAGGATACAAAAAAAATAAGGTAACTATTCTGGTAAAGTTCTGGTTGTTGCACTGGATTCTAAGGTTGAAAAGGGATTTCTCAGATTTTGTGCAAAACATTAATAGGGTAACTAAAAAAGTGAACAAACAATTAAATAAAAAAGGCAGAACCACTGATTGATAAGGTGTGACAATAATCAAATAGGTATCTATAACTGGCTATGAAATCACATAAAGAGGGTCTAAGGACAGAGGATGTCTTTCACTGTACTTTTGATTTGATAAGGGAAGAAGTTATCGTATGCTCTGTATCCACAGGTATGATTAGACGGTTCCTGTTTGGATACTGTTGTAAAAATCATATTTTTACCTTTTTTAAGCCATCCCAGGCAAAACATCAGGCTGTTCAGCTGGTTGCATCGCTGGAATAGTAATTGTATGTGTGGTCGTCCTTGGAGGAGCTGCTGGTGGAGGGTACTACATCTATAAAATAATTATATGATATCATAATATCTTAATAATTAATAATCAATCCATCTCAGGCTCAGACTCTAACTTAATAGTAAGTTAATAAAAAAAAGAATTTAATCTGTTGAGCACATTCATTATTTTTCTGTTATCAAAAATACACCAGAGGTTCAAGAATTGTTTGTTGTATTGTATTACTTCATCTAATATTAAAATTTCCTTTTAATCATTTTTACAAATGACCCAAAAATTACATATATCACTGTTTTAATTTTGAGTAGCATCTGAGTGCTGACCACATTATTGCTTTATTTTTAATATTTAGAAACAACAACCAAGCTCCGCCACAATCTGGTCAAAAAGGTTAGTATTTACTTGATCCGTTTATCTTACAGACTATTGTATGTATGTATGTATGTATGTATGTATGTATGTATGTGTGTGTATGTATGTGTATGTATGTGTGTGTATGTATGTATTTATATATATAAAATTACATGAGAATAATCAGATGTTATTATTTTGCCTAGAAGTAGAAGAACACGTGTATGACGACATAAAATCAACTGTTTGTTTCCGTTTAAGGTAAGATTTTAACTTATTATTCTGATTTAGAGAAAAGGTATAAATGAAGAGAGAAGAACCAAGAGTTGTTTTCTGTATAATAAAATGAATCTTAGTTTGAATCTATTAAAAGTACTATAGGCCCATAATTACTGTCCACTCAGTGTAACAGACAATCAAAGTAGCAGCTCTTGAATCACTCGTATCCTTTTTTTGTCCTGCAGGTGATCACACAACAAAAAAAACCTTCACCTGCACCAAGAAAAGAAGACACACCGATGTGTTTAGGATTTCAACTTTCTCCTCTATTTTTAGGTTTTACAGTCAAAATCAAGTGTGAGAGAATTACCAATATAGCCGTGGTATATTCAGACACACAGCAATATAAGTGGCTTCAATTAATTGACCTTTTTGCCACTTGGAGGAAGAAAAGCTCAATGAAAAGATAAAAGATGGCAGATATAGACATGTTATTGTCTTACTCATGTTTATAGCTACTGTCTTAACAAATCTCCATTTACCCAGTACATTAACATTTCTTCTGCATTTCTTCAGTTGGATACAATTCCAATATTCACTCTTTTAGCAGGTAGCGTCTACAGTGGGTTTATCAGAGCTTTTAACTGGAGGGTTTATCAAGTCAAGCCAATTTTCTTTATATAGCAGAATACCATATAATTATACATTTCACCACAAACAAGCATCTGGTTCATCACATGGTTGTTTATGAGAGACATTTCTTCAAACTCGAGATAAAACGCTCTGTAGAGCTGCAGGGTTTGGTGATAATACAGTAATTTGAGGGTTTACCCCAAGCCCTGTTACATTTAATGTGAATATAAAATATATATCAAACATGTACACTAGCTTTTATTGCACAGAAACAGTTGAGTTAAAAAACATTTCATGTCTTTTACAACACAGACGTAACATTTGATGCACTGAACTGTCCGTTTTCTATATGTATTGTGTACTTTGTGAATTTATACTGTGTATACTGAATGTTATTTTTATTCTCCTGATCTCTGATTGTGTCCATGCTCAACATTGAAAATGGAGAAATATTTGGTTGGAATAAGCCCTGAATGTTCATATTGTCTTTATCATGTGATTCTATCAGCAATTAAATATGTAACTGTTGTTTAAATTATGTCCAAATACTGGCAACTGTGGATGTGAAATTTTAAAGTGTATAGTAGTTCAATAAAGCTGAAAATACAAGTGAATTCTATTACTGTGTGCTTGAATTGATACATTTGATTTCCACTCATGTATTATATATGTTGCACTATGACTCCGGTCACAAACACATGGATAGTAGGCCTCAATATCTTGAGGTTTGCTCAATGATCTTTAACCTGAACTCCAATAACTCTAATAGCTCTTCAACAATTCAACAAAGTTTTAAAGAAAAAAAAAAGATTAAACCATGACAGCAGAAGATGTTAAAACTTTCTTAAAGCCATAAAGATGATACAAAGTAAAGGTAAATCCTTCATCGATGTATCTTTGTGAAGTGTAAAGAGATGAGTTACCTACATGTTGACAACTTGTCTACATGATGAGAGAAACACACTGAATCTGCATTAATGCCCTAAAGCTGCAAGACGATGGTATAATTGTGTTTGTTTTAGCTTATTGATGGGTAATGATATGGCTGAAATATCTCCGTATTGCATGTTTCACACGGAATATGAGTAACTCTGAGTAAACCCCTGAATATTTAGTCTTGTCAAACTGTGACTTAGACTTAAAAAAGATATATCACTCCTTCCCAGGACTTACTTAAAATCTTTGATTATCTTTATAAGTGTTGCTGCATGACTACATTGTCAATGATCAACAAGTTGGACTTTGTGGCTCATTCGATTGACATTGCACGGTACTTCCTTATACAACTTTCATACACTGAAATCAGCATTCACTATTCTTATATTAGTAAAGGGACGGTGAAGTAGCGTGAGCCTCTTTTTTCTTGTCACACTTGATGATACTGGAGATAAAATGGAAAAGGCTGTGATACAGATCATCATCCTGGGAGTCATCTCAGGTGAGCTCTTATTATTTGATACAGCAGATAAAAGCGAATATTAATTCACTTATATTCTCAAAATATAATCATCAGTTATTCATGTTTCACAGCGTCAGATTACACTGCCTTACAGTTTTACTTTGGGATAATTATTTTACTGAAAATAACTCTTGCTCTTACTAATATCAATGTAGAGACACATTAGTTCAGTATGGATTGAAATATATTTGATGGTACTTTGTTAAAAAGTGAAAACATGCTCTTGTCTATTTTCTATGTTTTATTTAATTTCTTTTCAATGAGTTGAAGATGATGTAAAACCTAACAGCTATTTTGTAAAACACTTAGATTATTAGAGTTGTTCTCAGACCTGTAACTGTGTGTTCCAGGTTTAACCAAAGGAGATGGTGTGTTGTCAGAAGGTCTTTTGAATGCAACAGTGGGAGGGACAATGGTGTTCACCACAACACTGACTCCATCAGAAAAACCCTTTACATTAGTGGAATGGAAATTTGATAACAAAGTTATAATTGCTACAGATACTAATGCTACTGCAGAGTATGAAGGCAGGGTCACCCTCTTCACTCCTACTGGATCTCTGGAGCTCAGGAATCTGGTTCTGAATGACAGTGGAGAATACAGCGTTCTCATTAAACCACAGGGAGAACCATCAAAGGAAGGAACCACCAGACTGGAAGTTTATGGTGAGCAGATGTTTCACTTGTATCTCTTCTAGTGTGGAATGGAGATCACATATAGCAATAGAGACAAAGTTCTAACAACTCTGGTTATTTAAAATGACTTTTTTTTTCTTTTGTTTTGGTCTGTGCTCTTTTCTTTGGTTTAAACTGGTGGAACACAGTTGGGAGGTGGTGTAACATAACAAAGGAATTTTCTGTGCTCCAGTCAAGTTGAAGCATCATCTTAATCACAATCTGATGAAAGTTGTAGCATTGGGGAGGTTTGGTGAACAAATGTTTCACATGTTGTTGACACATCAACAGTGGAAAGGCAATAATCCAAGACATTTCAGGTGAAACATAATTCAACAGCAGCTAAATAGAGTCTAAAATTAAGTGTTTATCCGTCCTCCTGGGTGGAAAGCACAATCCTTTTTCATCTCTGGCTATACCCAGCACCACTGATACATCAGGTCAGACATGTGATATATTGACCTGTTGCCACAAACAACACTGATGTCACAGAGCCCTGAAGTACATCTGTACATATCTGGGAGACCAAACCTACTAACACCCTCCAGTCATGGATTTTCAAAACTGTAGTTATTGTACTTGCTCCACTTTCTTTTTACCCCGAAGAAGAAGCCTACTAGTTACTGTTTACTGGATTTGTAAAATTTGACATGTTTGCCATCAACATGTTAAATGTGATGTACATTTTGAAATCAGTTGAAACATTATGTTCAAACAGCTGATAGGAGGCAAGATTCACCTCAGACACGGAAGCAGACAGGACGCACTTTAAACATGACAACCAGACAGCTTATACAGCGATGCTGGGACATGAGATTTGGTTGTGTAGTATGGGAAAACCATGTACAGTGTTCACTATTTGTGTATATTTCTCACTTCCCCCTGATGGTCTGAATGACACTGCTATCTTGTCTGTCTGTGTGCTGTCTGTATCCTCTTTTCACATCTGATGTTATCAGATATGAATTTATTTTTCACTGCATGAGAAAATAGACATGTGGTGCATGAAAACTTTTTTGAAAAGTGTCAATTGCATGAGTCTCACAGTCAATGCATGACAGTTGGCAGCTCTGATGTATTGAACAAAATGTGCATCACACGTCCCATCGCTGGGAGGGAGATTTCAATTTTCCTTAAACACACATATATATATATATATATATATATATATATATATATATATATATATATATATATATATATATATATATATATATATATATATATGTTGTTCCAAAGTGGCAGTGTTAAAAAAAAAACATTAGATTCAGAAGGTGTTTTTGCATATCATCTACCTGACTTTGGTCACTCTCTTAAGATGTGTGGCACAGCCACATCAGGGCCTCCCTGCTGCTGTCATATCTGGTTTTATTGCTCCGGAATTTTATGGCTCAAAGTGGATCAAGCTAGTCATAAGGAAATCAATCCTAGAGTAGGTCAAACTTCAGTTCCTCGTTGTCATCGTTTCTGAAGTCTCAATTAAATAGGTCAAGAGCAGGACTTAGGAAAAGGTTATTGTGCCATGTCTGTTTAGCTACTTGCAGGGTTTTCAATTATGTGATTTGTGTGGTTTATGTTACTACAATACATTATCGTTACCCTACTATAATGGCTAAACTCTTTGTCATAGTTTTGAGTTTGTGATTTTGTCATTTGCTGTTCTGTTTTGAAGTTCTATCATCCTGTGTCATGTCTCACTTTCTACCTCTTCCCTGTGTCCAATAATCCCTACCTCCCTTGCGTATATAGACTGTGTGCCCCCTAGTCTCTGTTAGTTCGTCGGTTTAGTTTCCCTAGGTCTGTTTCTGAGTCTCCCGTTCCCATATACTTGTGATATGTTTCTGGCTTTTCGTCCCCAATTTCCTGTGTTATTCCTAGTTCGTACCCTTGCCTTTTTGATTTGGTAATTTGGTTTTGGTTTGTGCTTGGTTTGGCTTTTGTGTTTGCATTTCATGGATTTTGGTTTTTGTCCTTGTGGTGAGGGGCACTACGGGGAGTAGCCGAACAACGCCCCCTGGGAAAGTGCACCCCAGGAAATGTTTTCCACTGTTTGGAAAATGGATAGTGAGTCACAGGATTGTTACTGAGGAGTCAGAGATGTAGTTTCACAAATAAAAGTTTTATTGTAGTAATAAGAAATGATCAAAGCTATCAGCCAGGGGCTGGAGCTACGGAGGAAAAGGAATGTTCATGAACAAATGAAATGTCTTAAACCAATAAGGTAAACTAAATTATTCTTTTATTGCACTGCAGTGGTTCTCTACCTTTGCTATGTGGTGGAATATTATAAAACCCTTTTGTTTTCCACCCACAGAGCCACTCTCCAATGTAATGGTAACTCCAAGCAGCACAGACTTGGTGGAGTTCAACAGCTCCGTCAGTCTAAACTGCTCCTACTCTGGATCCTCTCTCACTTTCCTCTGGCTGAACAGCAGCTCTGAAGTTACAGCAAGTGACAGAGTTCAGCTCACTGATGGAGGCGCCACTCTCACTATAGTCAACGTGACCCGCTATGACCAGGGACCATTTATGTGTCATGTGTTCAATCCAGTAAGCAATGATGCCAGTGAACCAGTAACCCTCTCCATCAGCTGTGAGTTAACCTGCACGTTCAGTAATTTATCTGACAACAACTACTATCTAACATCTACTGACAACTAAATCATTTTACAATCAGTGTCATTTAGATAGTGTTTATCATGTATTTGTGCACACGAATCAGTTCTTATGCCTCTGAGTCAATCTGCATGCCAAACACTTTTATTTACCTTTTTTTTTTCTTCTTTTTGTTGCTGGTGTTTTTACCCCTATATTCAGATGGCCCAGAAAATGTAAACTTGAATGTAAAAGTGTCAAAGGAATACTACATGGAAGGTTCAAACATCGGCCTGTCCTGCTCAGCTGTCTCCAGACCTGCCGCCCAGTTTTACTGGCTTCTGAATGGAGACCTACTTTCTGACACTGGACCAGAGTTCAAACTGGTGAACATTCAGATGAGTCAGAGTGGAAACTACAGCTGTCAGGCCTTTAACAACAAAACTCTGAGATATGAAACATCTCAGTCTTCAGCTGTAACTGTGCTCGGTGGGTTTAAATAAATTGATTTGTACAAAAAAATATAGATACAGAAAGGTGGAACAAAAAGAAACAATACATACAATTGTTTGAACTCATGATACTTGTAGATGGCTGAGATGTAAAAGGCCGTTTAAAATGTACTATGAATGTATATAAACTATATTCATTTAGTCAGTCAACTCTTTTGTTCATGTTTTCATATTTTTTTCTGCAACATTCATGATCTTTTGCCCAACAGAGAGAATATCAGGCGCTGCTGTCACATCATCAACAAACCTGCCGATTGAGGGGAACGCTGTCAACTTAACCTGTGATGCTGCTGCTGGCTCCATCTTTACCAGACTGTGGATGAAGGATGACTCAGATCTGATCCTGACTGACAACATGGCACTTTACAAGGAGAACAGAGTTCTATCCTTTAAAAGTTTGTCTGAAACAGACAGTGGAGAATATTTGTGTGAAATCAGCAATCCTGTCAGCAACGATAAAGCTCAGTACATCATGACTGTTAACTGTAGGTAACTGTAGAGTTTACATTCACTGCTCAAAATGATGTCTGCCATAATAGTGTACTCCTGAAATGTTTTGTTCAACTCAAGATTTTACATTTTTAAATCAACGATTGAACAGGCTTCACATTCTTTATTATTTGTGTTGCTGTAAAAACCTAAAATCTGTTTTTCAGATGGACCAGAAAATGTTCAAATCGAGGGGCCAAGCAATATCGACTTTGGCAAAACCTTAACATTAACCTGCTCTGCTGAGTCCGAACCCTCTGCTACTTACACCTGGACACTGAATGGGACAGAGATACACAGTTCTTCTGTGTTCACTACAGTCATCACTGACAGTGTCAACTACACCTGTCACGCCATGAACAATATAACTGAGAGAAGATCATCAGCGGTTCATCAAGTGACTGTAACAGGTACCAAGATGGTGATTAACCCACAGTGAAGTTGTAGCAGATGTCATAAAGATCATTCCAACTAAATGTGGCAAATTTATTTTAATTTTATGAGACAGCAATGGCTGCAAAAGCAAAACTCTAAAACTAACTGACCCTAACCCATGAAATAGTAAATTTAGCCTTGCACTTTTAGAGTTTGACATTGTCAGATTTATCCATTGTCTTACACCCTCCTCTTCTTTTTTCAGCCATCCTAGGTGAAACATCAGGCTGTTCAGCTGGTTGCATCTCTGGAATAGTTATTGCATGTTTGACCGTCTGTGCAGGAGCTGCTGGTGTAGGGTACTACTTTTATATCAAGAAAGTAAGTGGAAAAGAGTTTTAAGGTCTAACCCAGGAGGCTTTTTCTAATTTTCAAGAATCAATCAGTAAAGTGGTAATTGTAACAGCTCAATAAGACCTGGTTTGGCCCCAAGAACACAATCAGAGATACGGCAGGCAAAGTTAAAAGATCATATTAAGTCCTAAGTATACAATGAGGGAAGAGCACAGATAGAAAATGTGGAACCAGAACCAGGTTGATATGTGACAACAAAATATTGCTAGTGTTGCAATATATTCTTTATATAGTTCTAAGCCTGGCTTGAAAAGCCTTCACAGAAATACCATCCAGACATTTCTCCTTTTTTTAATAGGAGAATAAATGTATTAATAGGTGACTGTTTTTAGATTACCACAACCTTAACGCCAACCTTACTCTAACATTATACATTACATTAGGCCAACTGTACAATTAACAGTAAAAGCTGTGTCGGGATATGAAACACATAAACTCAACTGTCTTTCCCTTGATGGTAAGTTTTGAATATGTTAAAACTACTATGGGCCAACAATTGTTATTCACTCAGTAGAGAAGATCGTTACTCAAAACAACAACTCTTTATTTAAATCTCTTGTTTCCTTTTTTGTCCTGCAGGTGATCAGAAAATGAAAATATCTTGACCTGCACCAAGAAAAGAAGTGACACCTATTTGTTTAGATTTTCAGGTTTTTCTCTTCCATCTTTAGGTTATCCAGTTGAACTCAACAGTAACATGATCATCAGTGTATCTGAATGTGTTATTTTTAGACACCAAGATATATGAATATTCTTAAAGCTACATTCATTGACTCTTTGAACACTTGGAGGCAGAAATCACAATGATTCAACAGGCTTTACAATCTGTACAGCGTACAAAGACTCTTGTGCCTCAATCCTTGATTTACTAGTAAACAAAGAGGTGGGATGCGACAGGTGTCACATTGACAGAATAAGCAATCAAAATCACAGAACATACAGAATACATTGAAAGAGTTTCAGATACATTTAGATTATAAAGTATTTTTACTGATCCAAGAGGAATAGAGCAGCTGGAGGGGGTCCTGGAAAAGGACAGGCCACACAAAGAAGATTAGCAAGAATCGGTGTATACCAATTTTGATGACTAGAGAAGTGAATGATAATCCGTGAAGGGCACCCAGAGGGGCGACAATCCAGATCCAACATCTGTGTGAGGCATCAGCCAGGAGAGAGGGAGGCTCCTGGGCCACTGATGGTCCAGGAGAAAGGAGCCTGAGTAAAAAGAGAGGAGAAGGAGGACAAAACTAGAAAGAGACAGATAAAGACAAACAGCTTGGTAGCTTTGAGGGAAACAGAAACAACAAATAACAGAAGTTAGAGAAATACAGTTTTTATCAGGAGTCTACAGATTGTTATTTTTGAGAGAAATTGAGAGATAACATTATAACTTTGGATCTGGGTGACAATTTAGAGTCCCTTCAGGTTTACTGTATTACAAATATAAGAGATATTTATTTGAAAATAAGTCCACTTGCTTTTATTGCACATGAACAGCTGAGTAAAAAGGAGAGAAAAAAATGTTCTGCGTTTGATAAATAGTATAATATGATAATAAATGTATGTGCATTTAATATTGGTGTTTGATGTTTGAAGCATTGAAATGACTGTTATTGTTATAAATATCTTTTGAGTACTTTGCTTATTTCTTACAGTTTATATCTAATCTTACTTTCATTGTTCTCTTATGTTCCAACCTCAATATTGAAAATGGAAAAATATTTAGCTGATCATTATGAAGAAATGATGCACATAATAATAATGTTGTCTATTCCATGTGGTTCTGACAGCAATTGAATATGTAAATGTGGTTTAAATATAATATCCTAACACTGGCAACTGTGTGAGAATTGAGATTTAAAGTGCACTATTTCAATAAAACTGTATGTACAAATGTATCCTATCGTTTTTTACTTCAATTTACATGTTTTTGGTTCCTATTTACTTGCAAAAAACTATAAATACAACAATAATGACACGTTAATGGTTAAATTAAGTAAATTTCAACAATTAGCTGATAACTTATTGTGGTTACGACTGCTACTCAAACCACCAGAGAGACTTTTGTAACTTGCAAAAAAAAAATAACACTGTATGCTTGGCTACACGTTGTGCTCATCCAAACTCACTTATATTTCCTCTTGTACCCAAACACCACCCAGTGTTCAAAAAGGAGCATTACAACACATAAACAAATCATCGATACATATGTAATGGCTGTAACGCAAATCATTTCATGAATCTTGTTCAAATTTATGTTGAAATACTATGCTGCAAAATGCCTGAATAATGAAATAAATCCTTTTTGCAGAGCACCTTTGTGCCAAACTCTGCAGTATGCTGCCCTCTGGTGGTCTTTACGTGATTTACTAAGCAGTATGTCTTCCTGGTTTTTCAACATCCCCCTGAGACTGTAGTGTAGGGAATGAAAACACTTCAAGACACAAGGGGATAAAAGTTTTCCTGATACATATGGCCGGAAATACCTGCAATCAGTTTTCAAGTCTTCAGCTCGATACAAAATACGGAGCAAATTCACAGTAAATTAATGTTGAATGTTTCACTGTTCAGTACCGGCAATATTAATCATTATCAAGCTTGTTGATCATTGATCAGAGGTATGTTGATGGGTAAGTCCCTATCGTATAGTCCTTCCCTGTACAACTGTCATAAATTGCATCCATTTTGCGGAAACTAGAGAAGGAACAGTGAAGTAGTGTGATCCTCTTCTCTCTTCTCATACTGGTGATACTGCAGATGAAATGGAAAACGCTGTGATACACCTCATCATCCTGGGAGTCATCTCAGGTGAGCTTTCATCACTTGATACAGCAGACAAATCTTTATTCACTTATTTCTCTAAATGTATCTATCAATAATTGATGTGTAACAGCATCAGCATTAATTTTTTTATGTAACACTGGACTGTCCTCTGTCCTTTTTGACTCATGATTGATTGCAGGGGATTCAGAGCACCTGTGCGCAGGTGGGGAGACTGACTCCTGATTGAGGAGTGGAAGCAGCTTGGGGCATTTGACAATCAGCTTAGATCTATTCAGAAGTTTTGTGTGATTGTGGTTGTGATTAAGGATATTGTCCCAGTGCTTCATTTTGTAAAACACTCAATTATTAGAGTTCTTCTCAGACCTGTAACTGTGTGTTCCAGGTTTAACCAAAGGAGCTGGTGTGTTGCCAGATGGTCCTCTGAATGCACCTGTGGGAGGGACAGTGATGTTCACCACAACACTGACTCCATCAGAAACAGCATTTGAAACTATTGGTTGGAGATTTGGGAGCAGAAATATTATCACCTTTAATGATGTAAACACAACTGCACCAGAGTATGAAGGCAGGATCACCCTCATCATATCTACTGGATCTCTGGAGCTCAGGAATCTGACTTGTAATGACAGTGGAGATTACACAGTTACCATTTTCCCAGGTACAGGAATAATAGAGACAGGAATCACCACACTGAAAGTTGATGGTGAGCAAATATTTTATTTGTTGAATCTCCTTCAGTGCTGAATGCATAAATATATATTGCTTTTGTTCCAGTGATTGTGTTTTGGTCTTCAGTGTTTTCACAACATATCTATTTTGTCATTACATAACATCATAACAATGAATAGTAAGAAAACATGAATAAAAAAACTTTTATAAAAAAACGGCCCTGAAAAAGGACCTGTTTTCTCTCTGAGATTCATAACTGATCAGGTCTCACTTGAACAATCAATTTTATGCTCAAGTTCACACACACTTCTGGTTATTTCAAATGACAGATTTGTTTTTTCTATTTTCTGTCCTCTTCTTTCTCTTTGGTCTGAAGTTGTACATTAAGTTGGGAAGAGGTGGTGCAACATAACACATGAATTTTTCTGTCTCCCAATCAATATTTAGCAAGATTCAAATCAAAATCTGATTTGTTCATAGATTTGTTTATTTTTTTCAGCATTGTCAATAAAATCCGATCAAATCATCTCCCAGATGATGCAAATAATATCTATCAATATTTGTTTTTAAACTTTCACTTTAATTGTTGCACATTTAATAATGAGCATTCAATGTTAATATAAAGAAATAAGCGTAGTTAAGGTTTAGGACCATGTTTTTAAGTTCCAAAATGTGTACAGATATACGGAGCTCTCACAGAATCTCTGCTTTGACAAAGAACTAAAAAAGAAATCTCTTGTTTATTTTTCATTTATACCTCTCTTATATTATACTAATTATTCAAAGCCTTCAACTGCATTTCACATTCTTATCAGCAGATATAATTTGCTCAGTCATCACTGAGCACAGGTGATTAGGGTGAATCAAAAGCTTTTTAGGTAAACTGCATTGACAAATGAGTTCTGGTACAACTGACCTACCTACATTAATCTGATCATCATATTAAGCTCTTGTTGAAACTGTGTCAGAATGTTAAGGTTTAAGGTCCTACATATTAACTGGTGTAAACTTGGACTACATTATATTGAACATTGATTTTAAAGCACAACCACCAAATGTAAGCCGACCGAGTCAATGTAAGTTTGACACAGTACCAACAAAATCTGTAGCTGAACTCCTCTATGATGTGCAAAGCATTTTGTGAACACCCCAAATAACTTTTTTGTTCTGTGCATCATCATCATCAAATAATAAGTGAGAAAATGGTGTTTTTTGTAACAGCAGGAGCTGGTGAAATATTTCAATGTGCAGCCACAAGTACTCAGCATCCCATGACAAACATATGGTTCATTTTCAGCCACTGCAGTGTTTCTCTGTTCTGTACATTTGTTACGTGGTGGCAAATTATAAAACCCTTTTGTTTTCCACCCACAGGGCCAGTCTCCAATGTAATGGTAACTCCCAGCAGCACAGACTTGGTGGAGTTCAACAGCTCCGTCAGTCTGTCCTGCTCCGCCTCTGGATGCCCTCTCTCTTTCCTCTGGCTGGACGGCAGCTCTGAAGTTACAGCAAGTGACAGATTACAGCTCACTGATGGAAACTCCACTCTCACCATAGTCAATGTGACCCGCTATGACCAGAAACGATTCAGGTGTCATGTGTTTAATCCAATAAACAATGGTACCAGTGATCCAGTAACCCTCTTCATCAACTGTGAGTCATGAACTACATTCTCATTACTTTTTCTAACAGCTGCTGAAAACATCAGAGAGAGTTTAGATTATTGTCACAACTCGGTGAGGAGTGGCCTTGATTTTTTATTTGTTTGTTTGTTTTGTCATTTTTTCCCCCTGTGTTTTGCACAAAATCTGTTTGTGTATGAATATATGTTGGTATGTGTGATGAATGGATGTGTATCTGTTTGTATATGCGTACGCTGCATCTCTGAACAGAGAAGATTAACCATGAGAACTGAACACTAAATGAATTATTTTAAATGTGAAATGTTTCACATGTTGTCAATGCATCAACATGATTAGATGACTGTGTTTAAATAAAGATTAGATATGTATCATGAAAGAAGATCTCCGCTACCACTGAATCATATTTGTTGTCCAAATGTGAAAAAAATATTATGTCAAGCTTTCACACATATTAATGGATGAGACTACAGAAGCAGTAAGGCAGCAAGGCCTTCAAATATGTGATCTATATGGTTCATGTATCTACTGCATGTTATCATACTTTAAAGGCTAAACTCATCATTACTTCATCTATCTACTTCAAAGTCAATCATGAATGCTCATCATGGTGTTATTAACACTGTGTGTGATTCATCCCAAGACTTAACTTTACTTTTTTATATTTATTTAGCTGACACTTTTATGAAAAAGTTACTTACAATAAGTGCATCCAACCATGTAGAGACAACCCCTAGACTGTGGGAGTCGTGGCTCTATAGCAACTTTACCAAATAAGCTGAACTGACCACT